>CM040426.1:55184069-56384069 GCA_022702705.1 Papilionanthe hookeriana x Papilionanthe teres
ATAAACTATTTGGGATGTGAGATCGGTTTAATCTCATATCTTAAAACCTTCAAATTTAAAATTATTTTCAAAATCAAATACTACTTTTCAAATTATTTATTTTAATTAAATTAAAAATTTGCCGACAGCTTCTGTTAGGCGACCCTCCCCTTTTAAAAAATATCACACAACCTAAAAAAAAATAGTGCCGGCAAGCATAAAAATAGAATTTAAGCACCTTATCTATACAGATTTAACCAATACCTTTTGAAATAATAATAAGCTTAGGATTGTTTTTAAGTCTTTTCATTTAAAAAGATTCAAGTGAAAACAATTTTTGATTAGACTTCTCCTCTAGCTTCTCCTCACTTATTTTCTTTTTTTTTTCTTTTCTTTCGGGATCATTTTCAGTCCCCTTTTTTTCACTTTTGTTTTCTTTCTTTCGGGATCATTTTTAATCCTTTTTTTTTACTTTTTTTTATGTGAAGATTACTATACCTGGATATGCCTTTAATAATTTTGAAATTCAATATCCTCTTTCTATAATCCAAAACTCAAAACTTTCCCTCACTTTTTATAAGAGTAAGTATTAGTTCGAAAAAGATTTTCAATAAAGGCTCAATTCTCATTAAGTATAAATCTAAGAATTTTAGCTTTTCAAATATTCAACTCCTTTCTACCATAAATAGAAAAATCATTTCCCCAATCTTTCCTACAAAATATCTTAACTCTAGAACAGTTTCTTCACATAGGATTTCAACTAAGTTATTTTTCTAACATTCCTAAAATTAAAATTATAGTAACCTAAAGGTAACACCACATACCACAAGTCATTTTAAAAGTGATATCAAATTAAATACAAGCTATTGAGGACAAATAAAGTTACATTTTAATTTTTTTTTCTTCCCCCAAAACTTAAATTTTAAAATATTTTGCAATTAATTCCATAAAATGTTGTAGGAAGAAAAAAATAAAGGTTGAATCTACTTACTACTACAACATCCTATCAAATTCATATACATGCATAATCAGGATAGAATGATTGCAGGAGAAAGTAAATCTAACCTAAAACATGCTTGTAATAAAATTACACTAAAAGGAAGTATTTTCACATTAAAATTTTATTTTTCTTCCTACCCCCAAACTTAATTTTTAACATGTATAACATTTAGTACAGAAAATATAAGCAGGAAGAAAACAATTTAGAAATTCTATCTACCACAAATGTCTATCAAAATCATTTACATGTATTCATTAGGAAAGAACAATATGCAGCAGACAGTAAATCTAAACTAATCATGTCATAATGAAATTTACTAAATAAAAGTTTAACTAGCATTGCAGGTATCAGCAAGGGAATATAAAAATGTTCTTCAAGTCTTAAATAAAATTGTAACACAAACATAAACACACATAAGATAAATGAGGTTAATTCATCCTTTAACTCATCACATCTTACTAATTTACTTTCAATTTCTAACGGAATCACTACATTAGTAAATTAGGTACTTTCAAATGATTTTATAGATTATAATCCCAAAGATAAGATTATCCCTGATATATTGGTTTCCGGACACCAATCTTAGGCATCATCTAATCCCTTTAATTAAGCACCTCTAACAGTTATAAAGATAGTGAAAGACATGGTATTCATCAAATAGGTTCATGACTCCTATCAAATGAAAACAAAGTTAGAGAAAGGACGTAACAAATTAAGATGGAACTATCAATGTTCGAAATTCATGATTTCTCTTGTAAAACTCAAGTCTGGGTGAGACTCAAGTCACAGTGGACTCGTTAATCCAACTACTACAAGAGATCAAGTCTAGCCATAATAAGAAGTTTAGGAATCACCTCCCTCATGACACACAAAGATCAAATTACTAACAATCCAAACATCTACCAATCATCAATCAAACTAATCAATCCACTATAAAGCAAATACAATAGATCACTAACAATCATGACTCTCAAGCACACTAAATCAAAGCACACTAATAACTATGGGTTGTCTCTCATAAAGCTCTTGGTTTAACGTCATTAGCCCGCCAAATGATTCCACTTGGATCAAAATTCCCATTAAGTAATCCTCGATCAATCGCCCAATCATTTCCAGATCCAAAGATTCCTATAAAATTCTCAAATTTTAATTTTTCATTAAGCTCTTCATTTTCAGATAAATTTATATCATTGTTCCTTATATTTCTTTCTATATCCAATATTCTTCTATTAATTTTTTGAAATTGCATATTAATATCATCCTTGAAATTTATAAGAAATGGATCTTTATAAGATACTTCAATATCTCTCAAATTTTGGATCAGATTCTATTTAGATAATTCAGATTCTAGATCAAAATCTTCTAGGTCACACTTCTGTTTCAAGTTATCTTCCAATTCTTCCCCTTTATAATTATTAAATGATGAAGGATCTATCATAGTTGAGGAAATAGGTTGTTCTAATTCCTTAGAAATTTCTCACAATGGTCTTTCAATATCCTTATCCTCTTTTCTCAACTCTAAGTTCTTTGGAAATATATCCTCAAATTCTCTTCCAAGTCCTAGTTCAATAACTTTATATTGTTCATCATTCAATTCAGGTTTTTCTTGTGATTGTATAGCTTCTAAAGATATAAAGACTGGTTGTGTAGATGAATTCCCTAAATAGATAGGCTTTAAAATTATATGGGGTACATCCATAAAATTTTTCAACAAATGGAATTAAAATTTTACTATTTTTGGTAGCGTCCATCATTTCACACATCTCCTAAACATACATACAGTCTTCTTTAAATAACCTTTTCGAATCATCATGAAAGTCTATTTCATTCTCATATGTTAACTTACTCTCAAATCTTTCTTGGAAATGGTCTTTACTTAGATAATCAATTTCATTTATCCAAAAACAATCATCTTTTCTCTCAGCTGGATATTTCATAGTCTTTAATACATCAAAAGTGACTTCATGGTCATTATTATTCATATTCAACTCTCCTTTTTGCACATCAATCATAGCTTGTCCAGTAACAAGGAAATGTCTCCCTAAAATAATTGGAATTTATTTATCTTTCTCCATATCTAATACAATAAAGTCCAAAGGAAAGATAAATTTATCCACTTTAACCAGCACGTCTTCTATAACTCCTTTTGGATAAATGATAGATCGATCAGCTAACAGAAGGGTTACAGTAGTAGGATAAATATTGACTAAACCCAACCTTCTAAATATAGATAAAGGCATCACATTAATGCTCACTCCTAAATCACATAAAGCTTTTCCACATAACCTTTTTCCAATTGCACAAGGAATTGTAAAGCTACAAGGATCTTTAAGTTTCCGAGGAAAATTATTTTGAATTTAGTTAGAGATATTAATTTTTCCAGATCAATTTGGCATTTAGTGCAACTGTCTCGTAATTCACAAATTTACTTTTCTTGTTTAATATCTCCTTCATAAACTTTGCATAACTTGGCATCTGTTCTAACGCTTCAGTGAAAGGAATATTTATGGTTAACTTCTTAAGTACTTTCATGAACTTTGAAAATTTTTTATCCAAGTCTAAGTCTTTGAGGAAATGAAAGTGGTGGTCTTTCCAAACTGATTTTAGTTAGAGATATTAATTTTTCCAGATCCTTAGAAATATGTTCTTCAAGTCTTTTAGTTTCCTTTGTTTCTCTCACAACATCTTTCTCTTTTCAAACCACATCCTCTATCTCTCTTTCACTTTTTAATTGGACAGCTTCAACTTGTTCATTAGTGTTCTCTTTAGGGTTGATCTCAATGTTGCTAGGAAGTGTTCCTTGGGGTCTATTGTTAAGTGAATTGGAAATTTGTCCCAGTTGATTCTCTATGTTTCTAATCGCTGGTTTTCCATTTGTAATACCACTTCTTTCATAGACATCTTATTATCCTCAAATTGTTGATAATTGTTAGAGTCTAGTGAATATGAAGGTCTATAATTTGTGTTCCTCTGATTATTCCAACTTCCACTAAAATATGCATGCTTATTTTCCCATTTTTGGTTTCCACCCTCAATAGTATGATTCCAGTTAAATTTAGGATGCTTCTCCCAACCTAGGTTATAAAATTTAGAGTACGTGTTATTTATGGTATTTAAAGCATCATATGATAAGTTAGAATCAATCATACGCCCTAATGAACTTTCCTCACTTACTGGAGTAAGTTGAGGTTGGTTCATTCCAAATTGGTCTAACTTCCTTGATATTAGGGTAACTTGAGATGAAAGAATTACAATCGCATCTGTATCAAGAATATTAGCTATATTTTTATGATTTACCCTTGTAGAGGGCCATTGAAATTCATTTGTAGTCATTTCTTCAATTAATGCATACGCTTCATTAAATGATTTTGATATTAATGATCCACCTGCGGCAGCGTCAATTATAGACCTAAGAGATCCTACTAACCTATTATAAAAAGTTCGAATGATTAACCAATCGGGCAGAGCATGGTGTGGACACTTTCTTAGGAGTTCCTTAAATCTTTCTCAGGCTTCGTATATTGATTATCCTTCATATTGACAAAATGAGATAATATTGTTTCTAAGTTTAGTAGTTCTTGAAGGTGGAAAATACTTAGCTAAGAATGTCTGAGTTAACTCCTCCCAATTTTTAATAGATCCAGGTGTTAAAGAGTATAACTACATTTTAGCCTTATCCCTTAGTGACAAAGGAAAAAGCCTCAGTCTAACAGCATCGTCTGACATACCGTTATAACGAAATATAGCACAAAGTTCTATAAATTTTGATAAGTGTAAATAGGGATCCTCCAAAGGAGTTCCCCCAAACTGATTATTCTGCACCAGTTGGATAATCTCAGGATTTATTTCAAACGAGTCAGCTTCTACAACAGCGTTTTGTATACTTGATTGAATTTCATCTGTCGTAGGATTTAAGTAATCACTCAATGAAGTATGATGATTTTTCAAGTTATTATCTTGAAAGTTTTACATTTTCATTTCTAGTTTTTCGAGTCCTCTCTGCATTTTAATATTTTTATTTTTTTCAAACTCGGGATCATAAGGCACAAGTCCTGCAGATCCTTTGTTACGCATACACAACACAACAAACAATATATTAACAATTAAACAAATAATAGATGAAATATATTCAACACAACAAAACATTTTCACGAACACCATATTTTTCACACAAACGGTTTTTTTTTTTTCACAACACTTTTTCATACGAAAACACTCTTCACACAAAAATAGTTTTTACGACACTACAGTTTTCCAAGTCTAAGCCTAATTACTTCAACTAAAACTTTCCTAAAGTTCTTACCGAAGCTTCCCCGGTAACGGCGCCAAAAACTTGACCGCGACTTTTTATATACTTAAAAATATAAGAATTTAACACCACTACTAGAAGATCTAAATCCCAGCAATAGCACCAAAAACTTGATGCAACTTTTTGATGTGATGAAAATGAGTGACAAAGTCACTCATATCAACACAAGTATACGTATCCCTTCAAGTAATATAGAGTTTTCTTTAAAAACCCCAGTATCGATCCTACGAGGAAGTGAAGTAAGAGGTCTTTAGTCAAATTCTAGTCTACTACTATTAGTCCTTAGTTTGGAATGTCGATTAAAATTGTGTTTTATCTAGCAACTACTCTTAAATGCAAGTGTTAAATGTAAAAATAGTAACTACAACTAAGTGCAAATAATAATTCTAAAGATAACTCTTTTTGGATGAATTGGTTTGGAGAATTTTGAGATACTAAAAAATACAATTCTTATGTAATGAAATAAATAATTTATAGGAATGAGATGCATTAAATATCGTATGTGCCAAATAGGAGCAATCATATTCTTTACCCTTTGGTCCAGGCATAAAGAACATTAACTAATCCTATGCTTGGTTACTGAATCTGCGGCTAGGCTGGGAGGATACCGGCTCTCACTTCTGAACTCCCACGTTACCCTTGCCTGAGGGCTAACAATCTACACTTCAACACTCAAACGATAGGACCGAATTGAGGATTTTAGCCTGTCACTCTAAAATCTCCAATTCTACGCCCGATTAATATTATTTCCCTATTTATTTGCACTTCTCCTTTCAAGAATTTACACATCTACCTTTCAAAGAGAAATGTGATACATACTAGTTAAGAATCCTTAGCCCACAGTCAGATCTTAAAAATTTTTCACAGATTTTGACAATAAAAATGGCTAATTCGTATAGTAAAGTAAGTTTAGGTACAGTATCATCACATTTTTATATAAAACTTCTTCTAGCAAGCATCCCAATATCCTACACATGAATTCTACTCATTACAAAAAAAACAAAAGGAAAAGAATGGCATAATATTCTCATGCCACTATTTCCAAAGAAGAAGAAAAGTAAGAGAGATACGTCACAAAGCACGAAGAAAACACAATGAAAACTTCATTTAATCAAAGCAAATCCACTAGGTAAGTGTTTACAAAATCATAAGATAATGAAGAACAATACTTAGCTTTTTACCTTTGAAAGAAAAACGAATATCTCTCCCACAAAGTCTCGCACCGATCCATGCAATGTTAGAATATTTCCTTACAAATTCTCTCAAAATCTCTTCTTCAATCTCTCCAAAAGGGTAGAAATCTACATTTCTACTCTTAATCTAAGAATCTTAAACATTCTCCAAGTTTTTCCTAACATTCTTCTCTTTTTTTTCTACTTTTTCTCTAAATTCGCCATTTTAAAGTGTATGGACGAATTTTTAAGAGTTCCCTTAAGCACCCCTTCAAAAAAGCTTCCAAATACGTTGAATTTCGGCCCAAAACCGTCAAAAGTCGGTCCTTAGTCATCTGGGGAGCTGTTGGCGGGTTCTAGGGCGCTGTCGGTGAGCTTTTTGGTCATATTTCAGCCTTCTCAGGAAAATCCCATCGTCGGTGCCCTTGAGGGCATTGTCGGCGAGTAGATTGCTGCACAGTTCCACTGTTTTGCTCCGTTTTAGCTCTGATTCGCCCCGTTTCAGTTGCGTTGTGTTCGTAACAGATAGCCCTACAAAATAAGCATTTAAACAATATTTCTTTAAAGTGTAATCTCATTTAAAAATATGCAAGAAGTGTAAAAGATATTAAGCATCGAAAGACTTATCGAAAGATGTCAGGGCAAAATTTCATTTTTTTGCTCGTTTTTGCTCTAAATTGCACCGTTTTTGCTCTAAATTGCACCGTTTTTGCTTCTTTTTCTCCAAAAGTCATTTTTTGTACCTAAAAAGCAAAGAACATACAAAATACCTTCCTTTTAAAGTACAATATCATAAAAAATGAGTAAAATCATATAGCAAAAAGCATATATTTTTTCCTTAGGTCAGTAGCTCATCCACCATACATTAATTATGAATTTATATTTTTTATAGAATCAGGTCCGGGTATGTATATACCGAGTCAGGTCACCTTTAATGCTTTCTTGAGAGATGTTGCCGACTTAGCGACACCCTCTTGTTCTCATATTTTGCTTGGTTTGCCTTGTTTTTTTTGTGATCGCTTTACTTTTGTGTTTCTTTTTGCTTGTTACTTGTTTGGGATCGATCATAAAAAAATATAGGTTCTTAAAGGAGCCTAATGTTATAATTTTTCTACAAAATCGTGATAATAAAATATTAAAATTAATCAAATTTTAAGATTAAAATATTCTAAGCTTTTAAAACATGCACTTTACATTTCTGCAAGACATTCAAATCAATTTTAAACATAGTTTGCATGGAATGAACATATCCCAAATCATTTAATTGGGCCTCCGCCCATAGGACTGTGTTAGAAAACTACATCATATTTGTATGTCCAAAGGAGAAGCCTCCATGCTTCTTTAATCTGACAGACCCATCATAGATTTCTACTTATTCGGTTGTCTATTGCGATTATGGAGTTAGAGACTTCTATGACTTATGTCGGGTATAAGTCCTTTGTGGAGAGTGTTTTTAGCGTTGCAGATGGACCTCTTCTTTCCCTTCTTTCTGGAGACATCTCTGCTATTTACTTGGTTAGTCCCTTCTTTTGACCTTAAGGCTATCGAGGTCTCATTGGACGATGCAATTTACGGAATGCTAATAAGGAGTCTTCAGTTGTGTTGGGTCAACTACTTTCATGACCAGATAGATAAGGGGTCTCAGTGGCTTGGGATGATAGATCTGTGATATCCTAACCAGACTACCTCTACATGCTTAGGAATTACCTACCTTTTCTATTGTTGACCCTTTTTGAGTCATTTTGTCCTTTTGTGACTCCGTTGGTAACATCTTGATGACCATATTACTAATGAGCTATCGCTCATTTGGGATACAGTGATTCACCATTGTTGTATGACCCGGTGAGCACTAAAGTATAGGGATATCCTCATTGAGACAATTTGGTTTTTGTGTAGGTTCTACATGCAAATGAGCTGCTACCCATTTGGGATGTGAGAGACTCATTCTCTACCTGTGACTTGGCAAGTGCTTTGAAATTATCAGAGCATTCCCATATGAAATAACCCTCCTTTGATGTCTTTTTGGTACCAGGTTATGATTATAAAAGTGAAACCCCTTTTATTGAGACTATTTTTAGGTACCCCTCAAGATGTAATCAACAAAAAGGATATGTTCCTTTGGGAGTGATCCTAACCTAAGAATAAAAATGTTCTTTCTGGTTTTCTAGTTAAAGGTGACTTATGTAGGGATTTCCTTTATGGATATCGTTACTCAAGATATTTTGTTTTGATCTTGTTCAAACGTATACTCTCGACCTATTGCATGGGATTACTCTTACATAAGCCTTCCATGTTTCTTTTTAAAATTGTTTGTCTATTTGTGGTCAAATATCCTTATATTTTATTCCTCTTTTCTTTAAATCATTCGTATGATCAAATAGGGAGATTTATTAGAATAATGGAATAATAAGATGATATATATGGATAGAAAAGCTGGTGCCTCTGAGATTTTAAAAAGAACCAAAATAGCTAACATTTACACTTATTATTTTCGCACACGAGCTTCGACCCCTACTTCTAGACACACCCAATCAGAGTAATCATTGACCAACCCTTTAAGTCGGTCCCAGTTAAAGCCCAAATATTCTGGTTGACTCTTGAAATTGGTTGTTGAGCTTAGTAAGTGACCCGACTGCAATTGCGCTAGCAAAATAGCTTATAAAATTATGGCCAAACTTGTCCCCAAATCTGATTAAGTTGCTAATGTACGATAATTAAATATTAAAGTTTTTTTAAATAAATATAAATCATACACTAGAGGTACTATGCAAGTATACGTATCATTTCAAGTAATATAAAACTTTCTAATTAAGCCCCAGATATTGATCCCACGGGGAAGGTTAAGTACAAATAATTAAGAAAGAAATATGAAAATCTATTTATAAACTAATCAACTAACAAGTACTAATATGCAAGTTATTAAAGTAGAAATTGTAAATAAAATTATAATTTAACTTCTTCAACGCAATAAACAAAGATTCTTTCCCCATATGAAATATTTAATGATTAATAAATATCTAAATTAGTTTGAGAGCTTAGAGAATGTTGTATTGTGATGAATAGGAGCATATATATTCTTTACTCTTGTTACAGCATCTAAAGAACATTGGCTAGTTTTAGAAGATTGGATCAGGATGTATTGTTAGTAATAAGGGATGAAGTTCTAGGCTTTCAATTCTAGTTCCCCCCCCCCCAAGGGGAAAAGTTGTGACCTGTCACCTCCTCTTAAATCAAATTGATAGAATTTAGCCTGTCACTCTAAAAATATATTAAATTCTACGCCCTTCAAAGATTACCTCCTTATCTATTCGCACCTCCCCCTTTAAGGATTTATCATCTACCTTTCCAAGGGAAATGTGATACTTACAAGTTAAGAATTCTTAGTCCACTGTCAGATCTTAAGAACTCTCCACAGATTTTAACATTACAAGTGATCAAGTTGTAGTGTAAATGAAAATTAGGTAAAGTATCGTCACAAATTATGGATGAAGAAAAATAAGTTCTCAAAACTAAATTAAATCCTTATCTAAATCATTTCATATTCGTAGGGAGAAAGAGAAGAAAACTACTCACAAAACATAGAATTCACACCACAAACCATATTTATATAATTCAAATTCAAAGTACAAAACATAAGAACCAAATTATAAATACTTATCTGGAATGATATTCAAGCAATCCTTTGAAGTTTATCTGACTCCGAATGACTTCTATAAATCTCCAACTCCAGCAATCACACTATAAACACTCTGAACTCTCACCAAAAAAAATTAAATAACACTACACACTCTTTAACTAAATGAAATGGCACACCTCTTTCACTCTTATAACACTTTCACACTCCAAAACGACCACACTTTGCTGTAGAATTTTTCTCTATTTATAGAGCTTTGAAAATGGCTCGGGGTTGCTTCAGGCACCTCTTCAAAATTCATCCAAATTCATTGAATATTCTAGAGGTAACTGTGGCGCCTAGGCGCCAGATCTGACGCCTAGGCTCCAGTCTCCTGCGTGAATGGACGCGACCCTTTAGGTTTTGAGTCACACCTCTTCGTTGAATAACTGATTCCTTGTGTCTATATTCATTGTATCTTATTTATAACATATGAGAAATTGTCCAGAGGCTTCTAGATCGCTTCTTCGTCATCAATAACCGTCACAAAACTATCCAAAAGTTCTATAGATTTCTCTGCTGAGTATGGCGTCTAGGCGCCAGAGTTAGCCCTTTTTTTCTTCTTTTCTTCAATTGACTTATTTTTGCTCCTTTTACTCCTTTTTTTATTATTTTTCTTCATAAACTTATTTTCTTGTACCTACAACTAAAAACTTAAGAAATACATTTCATTAAAGCGTAATATCCTTAAAATATTAGTTAAAATGATAAAAAAAATTTAAGTAATTTTAAGGGTGATCAGTAAGTCCAACCTATTCTTTGTCCCGAGAATAACAATCAAGGTTCAAAGCATAGTGGATTCTTTTTGCCGATTATTTTAAACCCAACAATCCCATTAGTAAGGTCACTCAAGATCTTGTCTAAATCCTTCATTTAAATGGGGCATCCAATCTAAGTCCAGCAGGAATCGACCTTACACACACAAATCCAGGCGGTGATCACTTGTACCACTCAGTGGATGTGAAGTTTTATACTACCAATAAACATGCCAAATATGAAATACTCATAATTGAGTTTTGTTTTGACCTACAAGATAGGTGCCCAACATCTTGTAGTAAAAACATATATGTAGCTCATAGTCAGGTAGGTAGATCAGTAGTTCGAAGCCATTAAAAAAATGGTGATCAAGTATCTCATAAAAGTGAAATAAAAATATGGAAATTTAAATGCTTTATGATTAACACATCTTCAAGGATGATAACAGAATAGTAGACCTCCTATCCTTAGGAGAGAAGAATCCTCTAAAACTCTCACACCCAACCATCAAAGAGGCAAAGTTAATGGAAGTGGAGAATGAAAGGGTTAAAATGTTGGGTTGACCCATTGATGCCCGAATATTTATGCTTACGATTTAGATAGGAATTTTATGATTTATAATATGACATACTATGCAAGTATACGTATTATTTATCAAGTAATATAGGACTTTCTGATTAAGCCCCAAGATATCGAACCCACAGGGAAATGTGTAAAAATTTAAAGAAATAAGAAAAATAACTTTTTACTTTTTTAATTAATTTTTGTAAGTATGTTTTAAGGTTTTAATTTCAAAAAGTTATTTTTGATATTTTTAATAATACGTTAAGCAGGAAATAAAATTATCAATGCCCTAAACATGTATAAAATTATAAGAATCAAATATCTTTTTTCTTTTTCAATGAATCAGTAATAATTATGGATATTTATGTTGTGGAAGTATTTAAATGTTTTGAGCCAAATAGGAGCAATTATATTCTTTACCCTTACTTGGTTCTATAAAAAAAATTGGTTAATTTGAAATTTTGAAATTTTGTAGATGGGTTAGGCAGGGAAGATACCTGCTCTCACTCTAGAGTTTCCTCTATTCCCTCCACCTAGGGCCTAACATTTCATAACAAAATTTAAAATAACAAACCAAATTAGGGGGCTTTAGCCTGTCACTCTAAACTCCTCTAATTTTACTCCACAATAAGGCATATCTCACTATACGTTTACATTCAATCATATAAACTATAATTTTCACCCATATAATTGCATGTGATTCTTTCCAATTGTTGCTTGAGACAATATCGCATTGGATCTTACATAATCTCACCACAAATTTTAACATCTTAATTGGACAAATCAAGAAGTAAATTAAGCTCAAAGAATTGAATCATCACAATTTATTACAGCATTAAACTCTTATATTTTCTACAACATTACTTCCATAATTTAATTACTTCATCATCTAAGAAAGAAAAATATAAAGTAAACTACTTAGATTTCATGAACAAAACACAAACACAACTTGATATGAAAGCATAAACCATTATGAAAACACAATAATCTTACTTAAAAACAAAGATGAATACTTATATAAAAATCCTCTCCACCAGACTCTGGAACTTCCTTTGGTATTTTGCTTTCCACAATACAACTCTACAAAAGTTGACACCCAACTCTGATGACTTTAATAAAGACTTTAAACTTCAATAAATACTAGATATAATGATAAAAGAAAATTGGTGAGAAGAATGCTTCACACCAACCCTTTTTCCTTTCTTACTCTCTACTCTCTACTATAGAAATAAAAAACTCTAAATTACTAACAACTACTCTCTTCAACTCATACTAATAATAACTCTAATACCACACTAATCACCCCCTTCATAAACTATGAGGCTTCATTTTTATAATTTTCCAAAAGGTGTCTTGGTATCTCTTCAAATCATGTCCAGATTCATTGTATCCACTAAAAGATGCATCCCTTCAATCATATTTGCCGCCCAAAGGAAGTTAAGGAAGTTACCACCAAAAGTTACTTCAAACACCCCTTGAAAATGGCGTCAAAATTGATTTAAATTTGATTTTTAACTGTGGCAATTAAGCGTGCGGCACTTTGGCGCTTAGGCGCCAGAGGCCAAATTTCTCAAACTTCATAATTTTGCTTCAAATTTGGTTCTTTTTCACTTCTTTCATCATAATTAATTATTTTCATCATACCTACAAGAAAAACACAAAATATTTTTCATTAAAGTGCAATATTATCAAAAATAGATATAAAAATGTGTATAAAAACACTATATATTTTAGTTGCATCACCCTTACATTCACTTCTAAGACATTTTATATTCAAAACTGTATAATATATTATATTGGACAATAAATTATTTTAAAAGTTGGCCACTTTCATGTATTTGATTTGTGTGCGTGAAAATGAAGTCGAAGGAATCCTTAAGTAGACAAACTCCGGTGAATATGGAAGCTATTCAAGAAGAAAAAAATATCTTATAGGATACAACGATAGAGAAATTTTTTGAAAGTGACCACCTTGAAAAACTTAAATAGAATTGACTAGCGAAATTTAACAAAGCCACATTTCACTTAAGAGCATTGTTGACACCCTTATGACAAATCTCTGAATCTGCAAGAAGAAAGAAAGAAGCTTATATATGGGTTTGAAGCTATCTCGACTGAGACAGGCCCCAATCAAGCAACATTTGAAATAGAAATTCACCACCAGACCTAAACCGACCTAAATTATCAGGCTCAAGTTGAGCCTGAAAGGTCCTAAACAGCTCTTGCAAGCTCATGTACACTTATTGAAGAACAAACACCATCTAATTCAACACTGAAATCTCTTCTTCAAGTTGCGCGACACAGGTTAAAACAGTGTGCGGCTCCAAGCTCCAATGTAAACCAACAACACGAGCAAATGAGCCCTCAATCTCAGCCAAGAGATGAGACGGCTACTCATGATCTACCTGGGTCGATCGTGCCTCTCCCTCTCATTTCTCGTGTAGGAGATGGGAGTCTCCCGGGGCGATTGACCACATCACCTTATTCAGTTGGCTAACCAATTCGCCCTGCCACTTTCCCAACCTTTACCTACACTTCGGAAACTCCTTTTAATATGTCGTACTTAAAATAATGATAAAATCATCAGAATGCAACAACAAAAGACTGCTCCAACCTAGAGCGAAAATGTATTGATGAATCAAATTGCCTCATACATTTTCAGCTCTTAAGGATGAATTTGCTTGCATGGTGGGGGATCAGCGGGCACCTAGAAGGCTTGAACCCTTATCGCATTGGGGGGCCGTTAACAGAGCCACTGGTGGAGCCATGTCAAGTCACTGAATAACTGCAGCAACCCGATGAGTATCCACGGCTACAAATAGAGCACTTCCTAAAATTGTCGCTAAACTCATTTCTCACATCCTTATCGCAGCTTGTAGCCTACTAATGTACAAGAGAATTGTGGAACTAAAATATGTATGATCAAAGTATGATGGACAGAATCAAACGACCATAGACAGGAAACATGCCAAAGAATCATATCGGGTGATTTTGAGGGGCTATCAATTGACACAGTGCAGAGATCCAGTCAACTTAACAGAAAGTCTCGACCGAGTAAACATAGAACAACTCGCAAAACCTAGGAGCGAAGGAAATAGAGATCTAACAAGTAGTGATTCAGCCATAGTAACAGTTATCTTAATAGTAATGATGGCCGACCGACAGTAAAAAATTTTAAGAGCATTATTAACATTTTACAATGTAAGCTACTATAATTATAAGAATAGTAAATTGTATAGGGGGATTGGAGGAGAAACACGAAGATTTATTGCTGATATTATGTTCTTATGTCTCTCTCTCAGCTCTTATTTAAACTCTATTCCTTGATTGTGATTCACGAACATATCTGAGTTTAACATACCTTTATCTTATTTGCTTTCCTTCTATTATTTTCAGAAAAACAATTATCTAAGCCCATCTTACTTTTTAAGAAATAAATTAAAATTTGAAACTGTTTGGTACCCATAAAAAATAACAAGAGAGAAAATATGATCTACCCTCCAGTAATCAAAGACAAAAGATGCATGCTACATATAAAAATAATAATAATAATAATTAATCTTAACCGGTATCTCTGTAGTTAATGCGCACGTAATATTTCTTTCACATACACTGCAGTAAGAAGCAAGAAAACAAAGAAAAAAAACAGAAGGAGAATTCATTCCACAGAGCTTCGGGCTGTCTAGAATTCATTAATAGGAAACCATTTGGCAACCATCAAACCGTAAATAGTTCAGAAGGAAGAAATTTTAGGCGGTCAAATAAGGAATTTTAGGGCCATGGTGGCCTGACAGAATAAGAGCTGTCCACATACTGGAAGAATGTTTGAACTAATCATTTCGAACAGTAAAGGGGGACCGAGATTTAAGATTATCAATGCTATCAAATAAGCTCAAAATTTATGAATCATCATTATTGATATTAATAGCTGAAAGTGATTGATGAAACAACAATGAATATCTAGCTAATCAAAGTGAAAACTTGTTACCATGAAAAAGTTAACCATTGTTTTATGGCAGGTTAATCCAAATTTGATATGAATTTAATAAAAGGTGTTTGGGATCACTTTTAAATTTTACTCTCTATTTTTTAATGCTTTATTTAAATTTAAACAAATTTAATTAGTTAAACTAAAATTTATTTTATTTTTATGATGGACGATTGAGGTGGATAGCTACGAACGATAATAGATAGTGTCCAATACTTAGCGGGCGGCAATAACGAAGGCCCTGAAGAGCGATCGTTAGCAGCATAAAGTCACTCAAAACCTCAGATTGCACAAAATCGAGTTTCAATTAACATGTCCCAAATTTGTTTTAGCTCGAATCTCTTTAATATTTTATTGAACTCACATGATAGGACTTGCGACGTCGCTTGTTAATCAAAGTTAATATTGGTCCTCGTTTCAAATAAGGGGTTATTGATAGAGTGCTAACATATAGAAATTTATTTAAAAAGCTAAAACAAAAATTTATGCTAAGCAAAAATATATATAAATTCTCTGTAAAATCTCCTCATAAAATGTATTTATGTAGCTCATTTGGCTCAAATAATTTTGCTCAATTGTCAATGTTCTTTGTAAACAATTTCTTGTAAATATTCAATAAGGTCTAGTCTCTATATATCTTTCTCATTCAATGAGCTTGATCTATTTTATAATAATGCCTTGATATCAGGAAAATCATCAGATATCAAGGGAAATGGCATCTTTATTTTTTTCAACAAGTTATTTACTAGCTAGTATGTACCTAAGTGGCCAGATATAGATTATTGGATGTATTTTTAGCCATTTCAATTGAACGGCTGTAAAATTGTTAGCTATTTTCAGCATGTATTTACATCACTTGAAATCAGCTGATTATCAGTTGAAATATCAGTTGCTAAAGTTACTGACTAAAATTTGAGCCATTAATCAACTAAAAAGCCTGATTTAATGCCCCACGTTTTCTCTCTCGATGGCGCCCTGAGTAAAGATGACTCTACTTAGATCTAGTAAAAAAATCGAACCCTTAAGAAGGTAAGCCTTATATTTCTCCTCCTTCCTGGCCTATTCGATCGGTTTGTATTTACTGATCATTGGTTTTCTTACTCAAGAGATTTTTTCTTTTTTTTTTTTTTTTTTTTTGTTTAGAGTAAGTGGAGAAGATGAGGATTGGATAGATTTCCCCAACTACTGTATTTAATGCAAGTGATGAATGTGGGAGATGAGGGAAAGGAAGAGGGGAGAAGAGGAGGGGAGAAGGAAAGGGAGAGGTTTTATTAGTGTGGAGTGGGAGAGGGAATTTAGAGTTAATGGAGTAGTATGGGTGAGGACCACTGAGTTTGGATAACTTAATTGGAAAATTTTATTGGAATGGAAAACGATTGTTGAAGTCCCGGTTTTGGAAGATGATATAAATTGATTTGGGGAGAAATTTACCTGAAAGGAAAGTATTTTTATGCATAATTGTGTGTCTTTTAATTGTTTTTGGTTTATTTGTAATTCTTAAGAATAAAATTTATGTTTTCTAATATTGACTGTACTTTATCTCTTCTTAAGATTGTTAGAATTAATTATTTTTTAGTGGATAAAAGATGAATTGTGTTTAGAGTTATTAAAAAGGTATTGTCATTCATGAATGTTGAGTTCCTTGACGCACAAGAACAAAAAAGAATCTGATATATACCACTCATTTCTTATGTATTTATGTATGTAACTCTTGAGCTTCAATCTTTACATACATACTTTCTTGTGTATAGTTAGGGATTAGGTTTTGATTTAGATACATTAACTTAATTCGTATGTATTTACATATCTAAACCTAAACTTCAATTTTTACAAATTTACAACTAAACTCCTATGCATTTATATAGCTAACACAAAATTTTTTTGTATTTACATTTCCTACATGTAAAATTTTATATTTACATACATAGCAATTTGGTGTGCGCTTTAAACCTATGTATGAACTGGTGTGTTTCACTAATTTTGAAAAAAGTTTTAAGTTTTCTAATTTTCATATCAAGATTTGAGTACTATATCGTCAATATGAAATAAATATGAAAGTATAGGTATACGATGTGTAAATACATAAGAATTTTGTGCTATGTGTATAAATGGCTCTTTCTTGTTTAGAGTTATAAAGATTTGCATACACGCCACTCAATTCTTATGTATTTGCATACTTTTGTGACTTTCACTACTTTAGGTTTGGTAAGTTTACGTAACTAGCACATAAATCTTTTGTATTTACTTCTCACACCTAAAGATTTGCATACATTGTAATTTTGTGCTTTGAGCTTATGCATGAAAAGCTGTATTCATTAATTTTAAAATGGGTTTATATATTTTTGGTGTGATATTAAGGATTCAAGCGCTATGTGTGTAAATATGAAAGCTTAGGCATGAGATACATGCAAATTTAAATAAAAGGCTTTCGAAACGTATAAATTTATATTTCAAGTTTATTTAAAGCTCTATATTCTATTTTTTATGATTACTCTATGCACACTTTTGTTTCAATAGTTATCATTCATATTAGAATATTTGAAATGCAATATATATCCATCAATGATCTAGGTGGAACCATTTTCTACTTACTTGATTCTAAAGTCAATATGAGTTTTGATCAAAGATGGATATGAATATGTGCTATATCTGTAATCTCATTTGGCCTAGCATAACACTTTGGAATTTTGTCATACACTCCAATAGCAAACTAAAAATATTTTATATCATTCGTAGGTGCTTTCAAAATTTGACTCCATCCATAACTCACTCCATTAAAGTCATGATCACATTATAGGGCTCTCCATAAAATGGTTTCTAATACATACTTATGTGTTATGATTGTGACCCTCAATGCATGTTATATGAATCAAGCATTACATATATACTTACGTATGAAAGTGTTTATTTAACTGATGTGTTAAATGTGTTTGTCCTTAAAGTTGTATAATGTGGAGTATTTTGGCAAAATAATATCATAACTTTCTTCTTATCTTTCAGAGGGTAAATTTTAATGCCCATATGTGAAGCATAAGAATCAAACATATTTTACATCAGATGAAGCCAAGTTAGGTCTGTATCGTAAAGAATTTCTACCTAATTACTTGTACTAGACTTCATATGGTGAGTATAGACCGGATGTTGGTTATGATAGACTAAAATTTCAAAAAAACTCTTAACCCTCCAAGTGAGTATGATTCCACTATATTTGAAGAAATAATCTTTGATGCAACCAAAGTTTAGTTTGTTGAGTAAGTGATTGAGGGTAAGCTAGCAAACCATGAAGCTCGACATTTTTATAAAATTTTGAATTGATGTCACACACAAAGGCTATTGTGACAAGGTTACACTACAAATTTTGCGTTATCAGTGGGTCTTTACATATTGAGCATTAAATCAGATTATTACATGCTAAAGAATCATTTAACCATGTTGTAGGATTGTCAAAGGAGATCAACACAAAGTAAAATTTAGTACTAGAGGATATGTTTAGAATGAAAAAGTTAGTGTCAAAGTTAGATTTGACTACAAATAAGATAGATTATTGTATTACCCATTTACCTTCTGGTTTGTCCTATATTTTAATTAGGGTTCAATATTCCATAACTACTATTTTGCTCCTAAGGCTTTCCACTTCATAATTATTTAAATTTAACTCAAATGGCTTTAAAATTTTGTTGTTCCCCTACTCATGGGTTAACAAAAATATTAGTCGGGAATTCACATTTTTTTTATTTTATTTAATTTTTAATAATTATTTTAGTTCAAAAATAAGGATTTTTAATGTTAATTAATTTAATTGATCAAAAATAATTTTCTGTCTTTAGAAAATTTTTAGGAGCTTCACCAAGGTTAGAGGATCTCTGGAAATAATTCTTGTAAATTTTTATTTATACTTTAGTTTTTATAATTTTAATTGATTTTTGTAAGGAAATAAATAAAATTTCATTTTTATTTCAAAAATTTAATTTTGTATTTTTCATGAATATCTCTAACTTCAGAGGACTCAAAGAAATTTATTTGTATTTTGTGATTTTTATGTAATTTTTATATTTATTTCATTCAGAAGTCAGGAAAAATCCATTTAAGTGTTTAAAAATATAATTTTACATTTTAAAAATTTATAAAGGCACTTTTAAGTGATTATCTATGGTTAGGATGACTTTTATGACAATTTGAGGCTTTTTTGTGAGTTTTAATTATTTTTAATTATTTTAAAATTGAAGAATAGCTTAAAAATAAACTTTTTATTTTAACTTTAACTTTATTTTTCTTAGGTTCCTTTGGTCTCAAGGAATACTCCAAACTACCTTTCATAATTTTCTGATTTTTAATTTAATTTATATAATTGATTTAAGCTAAAAATCACTAATTACCTAGAAAATTTATTTTTGCATTAAAAATAATTCGATGGCTTTCAAAATTTTATAGAGACTTCTTGAAGTGACTATCTTCAACTTGAACCATTTTGGTGATTTTTTAAATTATTTTCTATTTTTCTAATTTTCGGTGATTTGTATTGATTTTAAATTAAGAAAATGCATTTTTAACATTTTAAATTTAATTTTCATTTTTTCTAAGTCCTCTGACTACAATAAATTTACTTAAACCAATTTTGTATTTTTTTTATTTATGTCTAAATTTTTATAATTATTAATTAAAATAAAGATTGTTAATATTTAAAAGTTAGGACTTTCAACCCTTTTGGTGTTTTATGACTTTAGAAAAATCAAATAATACTCCTAAGAATATGAGGATCAAACAATCCAAATTTCACATTATCGTGATTAATATTTAATTAATTTTGTTTTAAATAAGTTTTTACGTATTTAATCAATTAAAAATTAAATATTAGATAAATATTTTTTAAATTTTTATCTCACATTGTTTTTCTCTGTTCACTAAATACAGGGGTATTTTTCTTTTATTTTTATGATTTTTCTACACCAAAATTGCATTTTAAAAGTTTTTGAATTAATTTTAAATAAAAATACGCTATTTTTCTAGTTATCCAAGTCAGCCTCGGCGTCTCCGAACGCACACTCGTCCCGCGGTGATTGGCTGCACTTTACGCGTCAACTGTTGACTCGGCCCGCGACCTCCGTTTCAACTCTTTGTCTGGTGCGATATAGAACTTTTATCTGATACATATGGAAATGGACGACGTCCTTTCACCGTCAACGGTCGTCCTAGCCCGAGAACTGTTCATTTTCTAAACCTAATATCTCACTCGATACTCAACCAAATCACATAGTGTTTGTTCCTATGCCTTCATCTAGATGAGATGAACCTATCTATACGGTTTAGGACGTATGAAATACAAGTTCCCTTCATAAAGTTCCAAACTGAAGCAAAAATTAGATATTTTGATCCATACGTTTGTCTGAGAGGTGTGGCCTCAATCGGATGGTTGCAAAAGCTTTGTTGGAGTCCCACGAACATCCTCGAAGTGTTGTCTTGGTCTGGTGCTCGACCTAGGTATGAATTCGACCAAGAGGTGGCTCGGGCTTCGTGAAAGTCTAGGATGAAGGGCTCGGGAAGGCTGGACTTTGATGCGGGTGGGGGGTTCTTCGTAGGCTCTAGGGAAACTTATGGACTGATCAATTTGAAGGTTACTGGAGTTTGAAGATATGGCTGAAAAATGACCTGGTTTTGGGTGGTAAAACTGAGCTTAGACATTGGAAATTGGTGGCTGAAAACAGTGAGATTGAACTCAGGAAGCTGTATAAAGCTCTGGAAACAAATTAGCGAAGTTTCCCCAAGGAATTAGCACCTCTTCTATTTTGGCTGTTGAGGGTGGCCATTTATAATTGGGGCCAAGGGGGAGCCTTAGGCTGCAAATAAGCTGAGGTGGAGGGCTGGGCGGCGCAATTGTCCAATTAGAGTTTTCCAAATTGGATGGGTCAAATTGTGTGTTTAGTTCATGGCTATCCTTTTTGTTTTGGGTTTTCCGGCCTTTAGGGCATCCAGGCCAGGGGAGGTGGCTAGCTGGCTCAGGGAGTTCAGGGAGGTTTAATTGTGAAAAGCTTAGGGCTTGGACAGGCTGGTTGCATGAGTTAGAGAGTTAACCAAATTTAGGGGAGTCTGCTTAAATTGTGGAACCATTGGTCCATGGCTCAATAGGAGTTGACTTGGTGATGTGATTAGCATCCTAGTGTGCTTAAGGATGGCAGTGGTTCTTAATGCTTGGATTAATTTGAAGGATTTGAGGTGGATTTAAGATTAGGCTTAAAAGTGGGGTTTGCGATTGAAATTGGATTTGGGCTAGACTTGGGCTTGAATCCAAACTAATTGAAAGCTCAAATTGGCCTTAGAAGATGCCATGAGGAATTTGGAAAACAAATTTTGTGAAATTGAATTGATTTTCTGGTCAATTTGATGGAATTTGAGGTTGGGTTTAATTTTGGGGTACTTGACTTGGGCTTAGAACTTGGGCGTGGAATTGGATTTAATTGAGCTTGAATTTGGTTCAAATTGGGCTTGTACATGATGAAATTTATTTGGATTTGAAAATGGGTGAGCTTGAAATAAATTTGATGGAAATTGGAGGTGATTTAGTTTCTTTGAAAATTTAGGGGCAATTTGTGAATTTTGGTCAATTTAGTGGATTTAGGAAATTTTGGTTGCAATTGGGAAAATTAGGTTATTGGGATTGGATTTGGCAAAGTTAGGAATAAATTTAGGGATTTTGAAATTTTTGGACATTACGAGCATTTTGGTAATTTTAGGTAATGTAGAAATTTTGAGGAAATTGGGGTATTTTGGACAATTTAAGTGGTTTGGGGTGGTTCAACGTGATTTTTGGTGCAGATTTGGGAATTTGGGCAATTTTGATAGTTTTAGGGTTTCAGGAGTTTTTTTGATAATTTTGGGGAATCTTAGAGGCAGAGGGCCAAAGTTGGGTGTTTATGTGAAATGAATGTTCATTAGATATGCTAATCATGAAATTACCCTTTATGAGCCATGAGACTAATGGGAGAGCCCATTTTGAATCTTCTACATGTTGGTTCTAGCCATGTTAGCCAAAGAACTAAGTGCTTGGGACCAACCACATGAGTTTCCAAAAGAAAGAATTAGGAGATAGGTTAGGTATAGGTGGCTTCAGGGTTTGATATGTGTAAGTTTTGATAGGTTCAAATGTGTGTATGTGACAAAGACTAAGCCACCCAGGGTTTTCCTAAGGACTGAAGGTTCTATAGGAACTCATTATTGAGCCTTCATAAATTGTTCTTAGCCATCTTAGCCAAAAGTTAAGAGGTTGGGGCCACCCATGTGGGACTTCAAGAAGAAAAAGGAAGTGTTTGGAATTTCTGAGGGAAATGGGTTTCCTTCTTAGTCCTCTAAGATAATCAACAAGAAAGTCCTATAGCTAGATCATAGGATTCTAAAAGAAAGAACCAGACCTCAACAAATTTGAGGTCAACAAATGGACCTCTAATAGGTGTAAGGTATTGAACAAGAACACACACGTATTGATCGAAGTGATCAACAAACCCAACATAACCTTCTAAGCCGAGATATGTGGAACGATGCAAAGAAATGAATGTGACTTTGAATTTGAGCAAATTGGGCTCAAATTAAAGACACCAGAAAGTTTCCACTGGAGAATCAGCAAGCGAGTTTTCACATTTTAACTGTGAATTAAGTTATCAAATTTGAATTAAATTTGATTTGTTTTGTGATATTTTGTTCATTTGTCTTTATGAATGGGTGTTCTATGAATTTAGTGTGGTAACCATCAGGATTCCCTACCGAGGATTCGATAGTCATGGTGCATTTAGAATTGTCTTGTTTTCTGATTTTAATTATTACTTTGATTTTGATTTAGAATTTGTTGAGTTTTGAATTTAAGTGAGATGGAAAGATCAAGTTGAGAAGGAAAGCACTAGGACTCGCATCCAACGCACGAGCTGATCTAGTGTGGAGATTGCATTATGTTTGGAGGGAAGGTCCGGAGACTTGATACCCAACCTAAGAGGTGGAGAATTGCACATTTGGAAGGGATGGTACGAAGACATGTTACCCAACCTAAGAAGTGAAGAATTGCACATTAGGAAGGGACAGTCTGAAGACCTGTTGCCCAACCTAAGGGGTGAGGAATTGCACATTAGGAAGGCACCTTCCAAAGACTTGTTGCCCAATCTAAGAGGTGAAGAATTTCACATTAGGAAGGGATGATTTGAAGACGTTTTGCCTAACCTAACAGGTGAAGAATTGTACATCAGGAAGGGACGATCCAAAGACTTGTTGCCCAACCTAAGTGGTGGAGAATTACACATTAGGAAGGGACCGTCCGAAGACCTGTTGCCCGACCTAAGAGGTGGAGAGTTGAACATTAGGAAGGGATGGTTCTAAGACTTGTTGCCCAACCTAAGAGGTGAAGAATTACACATTAAAAAGGGACGACCCGAAGACTTGTTGCTCAACCTAAGAGGTGAGGAATTGCAAATTAGAAAGGAACAGTCTGAAGACTTGTTGCCCAACCTAAGAGGTGAGGAATTGCACTATGTTGGGAAGGAAGGTTCGAAGTCTTGGTATCCAACCCACACTGAAGTGAAAGTGATGAAACGTGGTGAAGTGATAAAGTTGTAGAGATTTGTGGATTTGTGTAAGCCTGTGTTGATTAGGAAACAAATTTGTGGTGATGTTTGAGGTGTTGGGACTTTGTGCTCGTAGAAATTTTGTGAGTGTTGAAATTTTGTGAATGTGCTTCAAATTTGATGATTTTGAAAAGTATTTTGTATTATTGTCATTATATATATATATATATATATATATATATATATATATATATATATATATATATTGATATTGTTCTTTGTTCATTAGTATTCATAGGACTGAATTCAAGATTTAGTCCAATGGTATTGAGTCGACTGCACATGGTGGAAAAAACAAGCTTAATTAATTTCTGAAATTTGATACATCAAACTGATCTAATCAAACTGTCAAGTTTACATCAAGAAATGTAAGCAAGTAATTTCTTCCTCTGGCATATAGTCCATCTCCAAAACACCTGCCATGCTACCCTGACTACTAGGAGTGGCGTGAAAACTAACCCTCCTCCTAAGGTACACTCTGGGATAGAAGTCCCCTCACATACTCTTAGAGGTGTGTTGTCTTCACAACTCCAAGGGCTGCACTCCCTCGAGATCCGAGTCAGGGCGGTACCCATATGGAACTTTGCTTTCGTTCATTCTCTTGAAACTAACAGACACCTTTCTTTGTGGCACGCCCGGAATACAATGCTTGGATAGATCGACCCCATTTCCTTTGAGCACTAAAACTAACCCAACTGGTAAAGGGAACTCAGCCAGTCCTATGAATTCACTTGGTCCAACAAAGTCCAGCTCCTTTCCAAACATTATGTTGCATTTACTGATGAAGGATGCTGTGCAGAAAAGTTTGATGAACTCGTGATGATTTATATGAGGTGAAATGCAATCCCCTTTCTCATAGAATGTGAGGGGCCACGCTCATTATTTTTTAATAAAGTATTGTTATTTTAATAAAAATAGCAAACATACCTTCACATAAATATTGACCTTTAGATTGAACTTCTTCATATTTATTAATTTGACAAATATCACAACTTTTCATCTTTGCATCATATGTGAGAGAGAGAGAGAGAGAGAGAGCGAGCGAGCGAGCGAGCGAGCGAGCGAGTGTGTGATCATAATAAGCTTTAGAGATAATGAATATATCCTTATAATTTATTAATTATAAAATCCCTGACAAAATTTAATTTCTCTTATAAACCTTTCCCTTAAAAGTTCAATCATTCGTTATAAGATCATATATAAAATTTTGAAGCTTCTTTCATTTGATGCTGCTTTAATTTCAATCATTAGTTTAAATATACCTCTTGATGTTGACTTAAAATAAAAATGTTTTCTAGCTATAATATTTACAAATAGATTGCAAGTCATATCTAAACCAAAAAAAAAAAAAGATATAATATTTACAAATTTCGATTGAATCCATTCATTAAAATGCTAATTCAATGCCACTAATGTGCTCATCATAGCATATTTGAGCAATTGTCATATCTTCAAATCTATAAATGATTTTTTAAGTTAGTTAAGGAGGACAAGGGCATGTTAATGTCGAGTTAATAGTAGCTTGTGATCAGTCTTAATTAGGTTGGTCATAATTCTCATTCAAAATTTATTAATCCAAAAATATCTATTTTATAAAAGTATTTCTGAAATATTTGGGTGGCCTTTGATTATTCACTTTCCTAAAAGTACCTTTTATATGGATATTGACAAATTAGATTTATAAAAATCTTATTGGTGACACATGATAAGTATCGTTTGTTTGTTTTGTGTGTGTGTGTGTGTGTGTTTATATTATTTACACACACACACACATGAAAGAAGTATGTGTAGCAGTCGTACTTATTAACTGACGGTTCTCTGTGTTTCCTATACACATAGGTTTGATCCCCGTGACGCGTGGTTCTAGACATATGCATTTGCCCATCATGAGACTCAGTAATGACATAAGGAATCAAGTATTTGGATTGTATTTGGGACTCTGCCAAATACTGATTTCTTTATATATAAAAAAAAAATTGAAAAAAAAAACCCAAGAAAGGAGTCGAAGAATGAGAATCTGATGATTGAGATGGGATTCAAAAGCACATTTTTAGGGAATCAATCCCCTTTATGTATTGGTCCCCCATATTTATAAATGGATTAGCTCATAATTAAAAGTTTTTCACATAATACAATTATGACCTCCTAATTCCAAAGAGATATATGTTCTCTCTTTATTATCTTTTCATAGTGTGGAAATTTTAATTAACATAATCTTGATGACAACTTGGTTTGGTTACTATTTCTCATGAATGACATACCTGGGATAAATTGACACCCAAGATAAGTTCATCTTTCTGGGAGACTTGTTCTCCAAACCAAGTTCATCAATGAATGACTACACTAGTTGCACGCCTGGAACCTCATCTAAGATGCTTTATATATATATATATATGTATGTATGTATTTATGTATTGATATGCCACCAGCAAATTTTCATCAGCCGGCACGAATCTTAAGGCATGATACGAATCTCGAAATAATATTTTGAATAAAAAATAATCAAATCTTGATAAAAAGTCATCCAGAGTTCCGATTTCAGTAACTAATAGTCAAACTGACCGGCTCGATGAGACGGATCTAATGATATAATAAATAGTACAATCCCACTCAAATCAAGCCTAGATTAACTCATTAATCCACCCTTGAGAACTTTCTAGACAATTTTGGAAGGTCAAACAGATGCCGACACTAGCAAGCATATACTCAAATCAAACGTCTAGACAAGACGAATCCAAAGAGCCTAAGATCACTCAATTCCGACATCATTAAGACACTCAAATGTCCATTAAACATTGTATGATCAGAGACTCTAAACCGTCCAATCAAAATTGTTCATATCCTTGCATTAATTTCACCCAGAACACTATAAATAGACCCCTACCTCTCACATGAGATGAGGCTGAAGCTTAGAGAGAGAGAGAGCTTGAGGTCTTTAGGAAAAGTTGCAGCTCAGCCAATCGCCGACCGCTGACAAAAACAGCCGACGAAACTGTCTACCGTCGTCGATCACCGTCTACCATCGTCGAACACCCTCGACCTATGTTGACCTCCGCAAATCGTTTTCAGCCGCCGCAAACCACCATTGATCACCACCAACCAGGCACTATCAGTCAAAGATGTAGTCTGAAAATATAGTTACTCTCTTCAGTCTGTGGGACAATGGGATTTTTGTAATCATTAATCAGTGGTTGATTTTCGCAACTGGGCCAGGCCCCGTAGTTTTTCCCTTTATAGATTTTTCACGTAAAAACTTATGGAATCGTCACTGCTTATTTTCTCTTTCATGTGTCCTGAATTCTCGTACAACGCTAAGACGAAAATCCAATACAGAACATAGCTTGTTAAAACTTCTGAAGAACCAAATTTCCTGAGAGGAGGTGTGGTAGTTGGAGACATTGAGCTGAGGCCAACGAAACTAGTTAGAGGTACAACCAAATTGTTTGAGAAACAAGGGACTTGGGAAGAAATGCCATTGTTGAAAAATGAAGAGGAAGTACTTAGACGCCGACATATTATTGAGAGAGGGGAGTTGTGAGTGAGTGTCGATGAGTCCCAAGATTGATTAAAAAAAACCAAATGAGGGCTAGAAAGTGAACTGAGAAATAAGGGTAAATTTTTCAATTAACCGGTCATTTGCAACTAGTTTATAGTCTAAAAACTATTTGTAAATAAACTATATTATTGTAGTTCAATGATGTCCTATACTTTACACATACGCTAAATATTTTATTTATGTGTATGAATGTAATATGTAATTTTTAGAGTTGTGAATTTCATAAGTTTTTAAATGAAAAAAATTAGTTTACAATTCTAAGGAAAGAACTCATCTATATTCACAAATTAAATGTCATGCATATCAAGACATTCGACTAAATGTTTGTTTAGGATGGGTCGACTTTTTTTGTTCAGTAAAACTGTAGTTTATCTGTGTTCGAAAAGAAATGTAATTAAAAGTTATGTCTTCTCATCAAATCTGATTAAGTGCGGTGTCCACAAGAAAATAATAACTTTACTTTTTTCACAAGAAAATATATATATATATATATAAATTATCACAGTTTTTTGAATAATAATTTTTTCTTATTTAAATAGTTGTGGATGCCCACAGGGACCTTAAATCCCTTCCGAGAGGTGGCGCCAAGTTAATCATTTGAGGACCCGACGCACCAACTCCCACACCACCGCACACACCACCCGCCTATTTAACTCTCCCCTCCACCCTCCACTCCTTCTGCAACTGGAAAGTGCAACTGTGCAGCAAGCAAACCAATCTCCTTTCTCGCCCTCCCAACTTCTCTTTCAGCCTCGCTCCCAAATACCCCCAAACACTCCACCTTCACCATGCTTCAATCCCCCAACGATTCCCACATCATCTCCATTCGGTGCGTGTGGGTCAACGGACCCATCATCGTCGGCGCAGGGCCATCAGGCCTCGCAACCGCCGCCTGCCTTAAACACAAAGGAGTCCCCTTTGTCATCCTCGAACGCGCCGACTGCATTGCCTCCTTATGGCAACGCCGCACCTACGATCGCTTGAAGCTCCATCTCCCGAGAAAGTTTTGCGAGCTCCCACGCTTCCCCTTCCCCAAAGACTACCCAAACTACCCCAGCAAGAAGCAATTCATCGACTACTTGGAATCCTACGCCAACAACTTCGATATCTGTCCGAGGTTTAATGAGGAAGTGAAGTCAGCGAGGTATGATGAGACTTGTGGTTTGTGGCGAGTGAGAACCGCATGTGCGCATGGTGAGGTGGAGTATATGGGGCGGTGGTTGGTGGCGTCCGCCGGTGAGAATGCAGAGAAGGTTATTCCAGACATAGAAGGGATTTTGGAGTTTGGTGATGGAGTTTCGCATGTGTGTGACTACAAGTCTGGGAAGGAGTATGCTGGGAAACGTGTGCTTGTTGTTGGATGTGGGAATTCCGGCATGGAGGTTTCTCTAGATCTCTGTGACCACAATGCATTCCCGTCAATGGTGGTTCGTGAATCGGTGAGTAATCAGTTGACTCATGTGGTTTTTCTTAAATTAAAAGGAATGTTTTTTTCTAAACTAGTTCGTGAAGTATCAAGACATATTAATGAGCTTCCCACTTACCAGACAAATTTATTATTTTTTAACTTTATTAATTGTTCTTTGCACACAATTAATATTCCTGTCTTGCAATTCAAGAAAAATTTGTTATATTTAATGATGAAGCATCTTATACGAACCATGTTATACACCAAAATAAGTTTTTTTTCAGCAAAAAGAGTTTTTTTTCTAAAAGAGTCAACATGCTTGTTGATTTGGCACAGGTTCATGTTTTGCCAAGAGAAGTGTTTGGGAAATCCATATTTGAGGTGGCGGTTTGTTTGATGAAATGGCTACCTGTGTGGCTGGTTGACAGAATAGTGTTGATCATCTCATGTCTGGCGCTTGGTAACGTTGAGAAGTATGGCCTGAAGAGGCCATCTACTGGTCCCTTGGAGCTCAAAAACACTCGAGGAAAAACGCCAGTTTTGGATGTTGGTGCACTTGGAAAGATCAAGTCAGGCGAAATAAAGGTTGTTCCTGGAGTGAGGAGGTTCCTGCCTGGAAAAGCTCAGCTTGTTGATGACCGAATACTTGATGTCGACTCAGTTATATTGGCCACTGGATACAGTAGCAATGTTCATTCATGGCTGCAGGTAAATTTTCTCCGAAAAAAAAAAAAGAAGAAGTTGAGAACTCTTTGGTACTTTGCTCATAATTAGAAATACTAAACTGAACTGTTTCGGGATAAAAAATTGCAGGGGACTGATTTCTTCTCAAACGATGGTTTCCCAAAGAACCCATTTCCCAACAGCTGGAGAGGTGAATCTGGGCTCTACGCTGTTGGCTTCACAAAGAGGGGGCTCTCAGGTGCATCTTTTGATGCAGTTAGAGTCGCAGAAGAGATCGGTAACCTGTGGAAAGAGGAAACTGGGCAGCAGAATATGCAAGGATCATGCCATCGGAGATGCATCTCACAGTTCTAAGCTTCTGATTTCTCATACTGACTAATTTCCTCTCTGAACCATTCTTTTGTTAACAAACTGATTTGTGTGATTGTGTAAATTAAACATAGAGTCCTCACTCAAAGGAGCCAATTTTGACGCTTATAAAAAATCACGACTGTTGAGAATATTGCATTTCAATTCAATGAAAAAATGTAGTTTCCATAGTACTATAGTCTTTTTTGCTTGCGTTTCATACTTGCTACCGTTCCTCTTTCTCCAGCTTTTGCTGAAGGCTGGAATCTAAGGACTGTTGTGCTTCTTTATTTCATACAGACATGTAAAGTAAGCTGGAATCAACAGAGATTTTATGTGACAAAAGTGGTTAAATCTAGTTTGCAGACTGGGCACACAATTATTTTTTGTCAGGGAATTGAATGTAAAGGGTAAAGGGGAGCCATGATAGTGCCATATGAGATGCTGAGATCTTTATCAATTATTCTGACAAAGAGATAAAGCTTCTCTACTTATTGCGTTTGGCTGATAAGAATCCAAGTTGCAGCATAGAGGATCCCCCACCACAAGAACTAGAAAGACCCAACCACATGTGGTTGGCCCATTTAATCATTAGCTTTTAAGAACACTTACCTAAAATGTAAAAATTTATAAATGCCTTACTGAATTCGCAGGAGTAAACCATAAAGAAGGTGTATTTTGGATTTCTTTTCTTCTTTTCGTTGAAAGGGCTTGACTTGTCAGAATTGTTATGTAAGCACTTCAGTGGCAGAAGGACCACGTTGCAGTCTACATTTTGGATCAGTTTTAGCCACCAGAGTTAGAGTTGTGACGTGGATTGGACTCCTAAGTTAACCCTCATTTACGGCCTGCCATAGACTACATCGGTCCAAGGGAAAAACAGACAACGGTCAATTCTGAGATACTGTGAGATAATGTACTGAAATTTAGTTTTTTATACTACCATTTTACCAAGTTAAAGCTCACGCGGATCTTTTGGATCTAGTAAATTCATAAATCCACCAAACTTTTGCATCTTATCGTTTGAATGAAATTAATAAATTAGAGGATAGATCTTATTAATAAACTCTACCAAAGAAATCGTTGAGAATATAATGTTTTAAGCCTCTGTCAATTAAAGTTACTGAAACAGAAGCAACACCGGGAAGGATTTTACTTCTAGCTCGGTTTTTTACATCACATTGCCTTTGCAAAGTATCATGAATTTGATGTGATGATCAACCGAATGAAAAGGAAAAGCACACAAATTTACATGAAAAGATTAGTATAAACATTGGTGATTAGAAGAAAATTTACTCCATTTAAGAGTTGTAGTTATTAGTGCAGAGAATTAGTGTGGTGGCTTGCATAACATAATACCCACAAAATTAAACATGTGCTTGTGCATGTTTGTGTGTGCCTATATATATATATAGTCAAGCTGAGTCTCAGTCGTGTATGTCATGGAGTGGACTTGGCTTGCTCGAATAATAAGTTATTCAAGTTCAGTTTGAGCTTGAGCCAAACTTTCACATATATGTTCATACTCTGCTTGCTTAGATCTTTAAATGATTATACAAGATTTGTACTCGGTTTGTTTATATTAGTTGAACAAGTTAAAATTATAATATTTACATGATTTTTAATATAAAATTAATAATTTAATTTGCACTTGATTTTTCATATAAAACTAGTGTATAAGTAAAAATTTTGAATGAGTGCTTGATTTTTAATATAAAAGTATTAACAAATAATTTTATAAATCTAAATAAATAAGAAATTAAATAAATTTAAAATTAATGTTTATTTAATTTATATTATGTAAATAAAATAATATATAGATTGTAACAAAGATTTCAAACAGTTAAATAACATAAATAATTTTACAAATAAATTATTCATCGGAATGGATAAATAAATAAAAATTGCATTAACTTTATGTAAATATTTATATTAAATTATAATATATATGTTCCTATTAAATATATAATTAAAAAAGTGCTAACTAATCAAATTTTATTTGAATAATATAACATATGATTAAAGAGGGTTGAACATAATACTTTTTTTAATAATAAATGATCATGTTTATGAAAATTAATAAATGAGTTATACTATGCTCAAATTTGGTTGATTTAACATTAGAGTTTTAAAAAAAATGTTCAACATGTTTATTTATTAATTTGAACAAATAGGATCGAATATTAATCAAGCCGTTATAGTCATTCATCAAGTGCATTGGTTCATTTAGAACCCTAATCACAATTTAACAATCTCTATCTTTAAAATGAATTCTAAAAAATAAAAAATATAGAAAAAAATCAAATCCCCTGCAAATATCTTTCACAAAATTTTTTAGGACAAATAATGGATATTAACCATGTCAAAGCAATTTTCAAAATTTGGGAATAATTCTTTCATAAGTACTTATTTTGCTCAAAGTGATATGCTTATGAGCATTATCTTTACGAATGAAGTGATAATAAACATAATTGTGTTTGGTTCTCTAATAAATATCTAATCTTTCGTGAAACAAATAGTACTCGTATTATTAAATACTATAGTGATAATATCTAAGTTTTCATAACCCTTCAAATAATCTTTCAAAAAAATAAATTTTTAACTACTCAATAATCCATTAAACTGTATTTTAGTGCTCCTTACAGAGATTAGGCTTAGAACTAACAATCAATTGATTGTATATGATTAGTGTTCATGCTTTTTTAAATTTTTGGAGGGGATACATTGCTCCATATATGCATTTTCAAACTTTCTTTTTCAAACGGTCTCAATCCATAAAGAGTGGGACATGAAAGGAAAAGACGACAGTGGCAAACATTGAGAAAGTCAAACAAAAAGGTCATATTCGAAGATATTCATACAAAGCAATCTGTGTAGCATAAATCAAAGAAAAACGGTCCAAAAAAATCGAACTGTTCTCGGCCACAGAAAATATACAATGAAGACTTTATATGAAGACCTTATATCTTAAGGAGAAGACAAAATCAAATTTATTTTGTTTATCAGTTCAAAGCGACTTCTCATGATGATGTATCATAGTGGTCAGTTATAATCAAGGGGTACCTCGAAAAATTTAGGATAAAAGATGGTTCGTCTCTAAGAAGATAGCTCTGAATTAGGTAGGTAAGGAGATTTTTTAAGGTTCCTACAAAGGAAACCTTTGGCTGTCAGGGAAAAACTAGGCCACCAAGCGGATGGTGAATTATCATAACCGGTGGATAGTTGCCTCTTAGCCGAGTAGGCCTACGGCATGCGCCCACAAAGACTCATTAAATGGAACAAAAATGCTAGAAAGAGGTAAGTTAACATGTTGGTTGGGGAAAATTTTAAACATGTGGAGATAGCATAGTTGGGTTTCATGTCCTCCTAGTCTTTTGGGACCCTATGCCTCCTAAATCGTGAAGGTAATTGACCTAACTTCGCCGAGAATCACTTCATCAATAACTCATGTGTTGTGTCATTTGAAGTGGTCATGTAGACATCCAGATTCCTATGACTCTATTGGTCTAAAAGGTAGAGCATGGATTGTACTTGCCAAGGACGTTGACAAAAAAACTAACACAAAAAGAAATAGGAACGGATGACCCATCTACAAAACTAATTCCTATGCATTATATCTATCATTACAAAATTTAGAAATATTTATATATGTACTAGCTAATTCCTATGTATTTACATATCTAATTTTGAAAGGAACAATGTTGATATTTTTTGTCATATGAAATATTTTTGTGGTATAATTATAGATATAAAAAGCAAAGTCTACGTGTTAGATATATAAATACATATGAATTAGGTGGTGTGTACAAAAGTAAATGCCCCAAAAAATTTACTACTATCATAATCAAATGTTTGTTATATTATCATGTAATCTTTCCATCTAACTATATTGTATAATCGGCGTATAATTCAGGATGAGAGCCTTGTTAGGTTATATCAGAGTAGGCGCGCTATAAGAATCACAAATAATTCATAAGATTAACAAATATAATATATATACGTATTATAGTCACAACTTTATCTTAGGACACTCGCAACTTCAGTGTTAGCGGTTTAATTTATTTAGCTTATATAGGGGAATAATAAATTTATATTGAGCTTATTCATTCACTTGCTTTATTGAATAAACAATAGGTAACCTGTTGGCATTTCACACTTGGGAAAAAAATTTCTGTTCGGATGGCCAACCCTCAGGCGCCACATCGCCCGCCGCTGACGTGTATGATGATGTGGCGTCCGACAATTGGCCATCCAGACCTGCGGTGTCCAAACGGAATATTTTTCCCACACTTAGAGGATTAAATTATTTAAGTATGCACAATTAATAATATTTAGATATTTAATAACTTTTTGTATTAATTTATCCAGTATGATAAAACACTTATCTCTATATTTTATCGTATACTTAAAATCCTCTGAATCGAGTTCGAGTCTAGTTGCAAGCCAACCAACCGATTAAAGTAGCTAATTCAACACAATATATACGGATAGATCGGCCAAACAATTTAGTCATATAATTCAAACAGACAACGCGGTCAAGCAATTTGACCAATCAATTCAATTCATCAGCTTATCTAGTCATAGATCAACTTAGTCAGTCGTCTACAGCTGATTCCAAGATAAGTTCTCTAAGCAAAGTTATGTCGACTTGATCGGTTCGTCCGAGAGCTAGATAGGGTGAGAATATTCATAGACATTGGGCCACATATTTAAATCACAAAAGATTTTTCTTCTACTTTATATTGTCTCACTCTCTTCTCTAACTCTCCTCTCCTCATAAAGCTCTTTTCTATGTGACATTATTCCCACAACATACGAGGATCCAACATCTTTGAAGTTATTTATTGTTAAGTATATATTTTATATCTTAATTATTATAAATGTTTTTAAATTAAAATAATTTAATATATAAAAATATATATATTAAATACTGATTGCATATTCAATACATCCCTTCCTGGATCCTAATATATATCTCGGGTGATCTCATCAACGTGTGGATAGCGTACAGTTTAACTGCCAAAAAGGAATGTATGAAGAAATAATGCTGTCAGTTCATTAAAGCTGTCAACTGTCAAATTAGATTTCTGTCAATTTTATGGATAGGTTTGCAATAAATAATAATTGCCATTTTACATCAGCCACCTCAATGCTCATCTTCATGTTCAACGGTCAAGATTAGGAGTCAGTCACAGAAGCTACAGTTTTATATTGCTTAAATTAGGTGTTTCGCTCTCAAAAGGTAAATCCATTTACGAATGGCAGTTAATTATGTGAGGATATTAAATAAATAGATAATATGAGATTTCAAAAACCAATTGTTTTGTCTGTTTTTTTTAAATATTATTATTCAAAATTATTTTTTAAATGTGATGGTTATTGCTGTTGAATTCAAATTTATCTAGTGAGGCATGTGCAAGAATTAGAGATCCTAGACCAAGAATTAGAGATCCTAGACAAAGAAGGGAATAAAAATAAAATAGCACGCATAACCTTTGCCCATAAAGGTGAACTTGGAATATTCTCGGACCTCTTGACCCATTTTATATATAAAAAAATAATTGTTACATTGAGAATGAAAAAGTTCACCATACACAAAAAAAATTAAATGAGAAGAACCTCATTTCTACATGATGTGGGTTCCCTATTTATAGGAGAAAGATGGACCAAATCTAAAATTATATGCTTGCTTACAGGTTATTATTATCTTTTATTAATGCCCCGCTATAATAAGGAAGTTACATATCTTTATGGTGTGGTTTTATAGTCTTTGCTTCAATAGGAGAGTTTCAGGTCTATGTGATGTTTATTATTAGTCTCTGCTTTAATAGATCTATATGATGTTTATTATTAGTCTCTGCTTTAATAGATGAATTACAGGTCTTTATATTGTATTTTTATCTTCATAAATGATTTTTGACATATTTTCGTCATCTATCTTTTTGTCCGAACCATTAAATTATCTCGAAATTCATGCAGACTGTTTTTTGTTGTACATATTCAATTCTCTGATTTTCTTGCTCCTTTATAGCGATAGTTGGGATAAAGACAAGAAAATTTTTAAAGCGAAAAATATAATTTCACGAATCAATAATGATACTCCTTATTTAAGCTCTCTCTGCATTCCGTTATAATATCCTTTATGCTACTTCATCGGCTCAGAAGCTTTCTCCAAATCGACTATTTGGTACGGTGTTGTGTTAAGGTATTTGCTTGTGTTGATTTAGTTGTTTGTGTTGACTAGCGGCTCAACTCATAAAGAAATCAACCTTCATGATATCATTCAACTTGAGTCTTAATCTTTGCTCATCACATTTATTAAACCATCGATTGCTACCTCATACATTAAGTTTTTCATTTGCTCGTTTGCAAAGAAGTCTTATTTTCCTTTTTTTTTTCTTATATTATATTCCCTAAAAATCTCTATAAATTTAGTTTGTAAATTTATTGAGTAATAATTTAAAAAAAAATGGTGAGATGACAATCACAATCTCACTGCCAACAAAAGAGCTATTCACAGATATTTACTGATTGCATTGAATTATAGCTCGTGAAACACGTAGTCGCCATGCATGTGCCCATCCCCCATCACTTCTAAACTGCAATATAAATAATTTCATATCTAATGCCTCTCATTATGGCCTTGAAAGAAATATATGTTTATATATATATATATATATATATATATATATATATAGTGGAGGACCACTCTATACTTGACCAGATCGTACCATCCACTGTTTATTATTCTTTATATATATACTTTTTAATATATATTTCTTTCTATCATATATATATATATATATATATATATATATATATATATATATATATATATATTCAAATAATAAACTAATAGAAAATTCTATCAGCAAAATTTATGAGGCGCTGCACGCAAACTATTTATGGCAGAGCTTACGATAACCTCTCTTAAACGCCACCATTACCTCGTACTCTTACAAATAAACTCAATCTCCCTTATTATCCCACTGATGCACAGCTAACCCATCTGGTAATCCAGATCAAATTCGAAAGCTGGTCAAGTTGACATCATGCTCTCGCCATTGATCCAATTCGTCTCTCCGTTAGGCTCAATAGGAGATAGAAGCATGGATTCCATTTGACTCTCCTGCTCAAAGTCTTCTACCCGTAAAGCCAATGCTGGCGCATGATCAGGGGACACTGCTTTGCTACTGTAAGTAGAATGCTCGTTAGTATTGGCTAATGAATCCATTACAAATGAGATTTCACGAGTCTTTTGTTAGAAACTTTAATCAGTAAAACTTTAATTTCCGTTCACATTCTTGTTGGAGAAAAAAAAAACAACAAAATTTGAATCTTTATTCTTTCATCTTAAGGCTGAAGCGTACCTGAATCCATTTGATCGATTGCAAGTAATGATCTTCCAATCTGCAATTTATCCGGAGTTTTCCTTAGTTTCTCTGTTGATGGGAACAAGAGAATTTAGAAGTGTACGGATCAGTGACCATTATCCTCGTATTTATCAGTAACTAACCGTGATTACTAAAGGATTGTTTAATTCCACTCTGCCTCTCATTAAATTGGAATTCGCTTCTTATAGTATCCACACTTATAATTTCATGTATTAAATGCGCTTAAAGTCATAAACTTTATTAATTAATTAGACCACAATAATTTTGACTTGTTAAATAATGACCCAACATATTTATTAATTATATTGTAGTCCCATAAATTATCCAACATCTTTGACTTTGCAAACGTGATGCATGTTATTATTGACTACGAACTATGGAGGTTTGGAGTTTTTATCTATCTTCTGCTGAATTGTTTTCGTTGCTTGGCAACCCTGGTCTTTGCTGTGCGTGCACTTGTAGTAGCTTCTAGGAAATAGTGAGCTGTTAATGTGCTTCTGGCCAAACGTGCGCCATTGATGACCATCAAAATGTGGCACTGAAGTGACAATCCTCCATGACCCCATCCTCCATGGCTCAATATATATATATATATATATATATATATATATATATATATATATATATATATATATATATATATATATATATATATTCATGTGTATTTCACTTTTTATATCCATGAAGAGATGTATTTAACTTTTTGATGGTTAAAATAATGCATGATATGAAGTTGGATGGTATAAATATAGAATATCAAGGAACGGAATCAGTATTATTTTGACTTATTTTATAGGTTGTTTGATTTCTTATAAGTATCTAATAAAATATATAATGAGGGGGGTAAAATTATTAAATAACCTGAATCACATAAGAAAAAAATATTAAGATTTAGTATTTATATAGAGATATTAGAAATTTCACGAGAGCCCATCCTGGGCAACCCCGGTTCCTCCCCTAAATAATAATACATAAGTATTGGGTGGTATGAATGCTAATTCAACTAGAGGTCTGAACGAGCCGAATATGAGCAAGTTCGGATTTTACTTGTGTTTGACTTGTTTATATTTCGAACAACAAATATATATATATATATATATATATATATATATATATATATATATATATATATATATATATATATATATATATATTTGTGCTCGACTCGTTCGCTTAGTGAGCCAAACACAAGCTGTTTGAGAACAAAGAGCCATTTTGACAACCATGCAGCTATTAGCGGTGTAAATAAGTCAAGCCTGAGCGAGCCTAGGCTCTACTTGTTAAAAAATATTATTGTTCGTGTTCGGCTCATTTATATATTGAGCTAAAATTTTTTTTTTCGTGTTTGGCTCTTTGCTTATCTAACCGAGTATGATTTGTTCACGAACAATGAGATATTCTGGCAACTGTGGAAAATTAAGGGTAGGGCAAGACTTAAATTTTGTTTTTTATATTAAAATATTCATTTAAATAGAATTTAATTTTTTTATTTTATTTTTAATTAGTAATTTTAATTGATTATAATTAAAAAAAGAGTGGCTAATAGTTCTATTAAACACATTCATACATACAACTCACATAAGAAAAAGAAAAAATTAAGAATCTTTAGCCACGGTTATAGCTTCACACAAGAAAAAAAAAACACTTAAAAAGACTTATCGGCACGAATATAAGGGATGCTCGGAACGTCACTTTTAATTAATTGATCAAGCTCCAAATGAAGAATAGTGGAAAAGTTAAAACTCTTAGAGTCCAAACCTCTTTTAACAGCCCAACACAAACTCAAGTAAAGCAAAAATTCTTTTCACAAGAAAAGTCAAAAATATATATATACTTATTTATTTATTTATTTATTTATTTAGACCCAAAACAAGTCGAATACGAACAAGAACGAACAAAATTTTGTTCGTGTTCAGCTCGTTTATATATCGAGCGCAAAAAAAAAAAATTGTTCATGTTCTACTAATTTACGTAGCAAATGAATTGAATATGAATTACTTATCGAGCTGAATATTTTTTATAAGCAGCGAGCTGCCGTTTTGCCAACCCTAAATGCACATGTTCTTACATACCAAGTGCCCATAGACCAGGACCAAAATTCTAATGCATAGAGAAATAATGCTTGTTAGACTCGTGTGCTCTTTGGGACTAATTGACCCGAACTATTTGCAGCGCATGGTTTGTAACTTGGGGCCATACGAGCGGTTTCTATTGCGTAAGCCCACTAACAAAGTAATAAATTCATACAATAGTAGAATTTTTGGCCGTTGACCTAGTTCTGAATTTTGAATCAAAAGTAAGAGACTGATTGGTTGAAGATGTGTATTTTGAATATAAAATAAAATAAATTCAATACATTTGGAATGTGTCTTGATGTTTAGTTTTATATTAGAAAATTTTTAAATTATTACTTTTTGGTATTTGAATTAATGATTTTTTTAACTATTTTTTTAATCCAGCGCACAAAATTGATTCATTAGACTATGCTTCTCATCACCATGCTTTGCCGATTGAGTATGACCGACTATACATTGCGGGATCAAAACATTTTAATTATTATTTTATGCTTTGTCGAACCATGACCGACTATGCTTTGCGGGTCAGCTATTCTAGACTAGTGGAACCATGGCTGACTATGCCTTGTGGGTTGGCTATTCTAGTCTAGTGGCTGAATATTGATCCATAGGCAAAGAACTCCGGTCGGCAAAGCATGGTTAGGCTATCAGGTAGAGAGTAAATTGCTATAATTTGATGAGTGGCTCACTCCCTGATGAGAGTTTTTCGGGATACTCCACGCAGTTGTGTTATGGGCAGTTCTCGAACTTGGATGAGGGATCTCAAGGGCGTCCATGAGATAGCTGGGGATGCTGAATTCTCCTCTTGAGTCAGGTTGTGGTGATACAAATTGTGTCTTTTCTCGACTCGATTAGTCGTGGTCTTTGGTTCTGATGGTCTGCATTTGTTTGACCTATAGCCTCGGTTCAGGGGGTTGCACCTGCTCAAGCAAATCATTTGTTATTCTGTTAGTGAATCCTAAGTCTTCCGCTAGTAGAATCTTGATCTTTTGCCTATGTGTGGTCATGTTTGGTAACACGGGTAAGGCCAAAGTTTGTAGAGGGTGAATTAACTTTTAGCATTGGCTATGATAAAAAAAAATATACATCAAGGGTCCAAGAAACTCTAAGATTAAATTAAAAGGAACATTACTCTCATTGATTAATTTTATAAAAAATTGACTCCATGTGAATTGTACGTTTATCTATTATTATCATATCTTAACCCCAAAGATATTACTCTATTTTTACTATTTTATATAACATTAGATAGTAGATTTTATAAAACTTTATTGGTAAGGTAAATTTTTGCTTCAAAAACTTAATTTTTGCTTCAATATAAAATCCAAAGTCTTCTTTAAAAAATTGTAAGAAATGTATAATAAGACTATTGTTGGGTATTAATAATAAAATAATTTGTACTCTAAGAAAATAATATGTGCTCATTTCGGTCTTTAATTATTTTATCCGCTACTAATAATATACTTTAACTGATTTCTCCTTACCCCTTCCAAGATTAAGGCTTAAATTTTGAGATCTTCTAGCATTTCAAACAAAGTTTTGCAATTAATGCCAAACTTATATCTAAATGGAATTAAATTTCATACTTAGAAGCTACCTAGCAATAAAATAAATCACAAAAAGGCACCGGAAGTTAAGGTAATTACTTTCAAATATAATTGAATAATCATTAAACATTGGCCCTTCAAATTACTTTCCATTTTAGATTTCTAATCTCATAAATTGTAGCTATTTATTTATTCGAGGAATGTAGCATAAGAAAACGGGGGGTGGGGGGTGGAAAGTAGCACAAGTGCACAACGACTTGCCCTCTTTGGGCAAATTTGAGCATTCCTAGACTCTTGTTGCTCTTTTTATATAATCAAATCTTTATGAATATAAGAGAAGTGAGAGGGCTAAAAGTCCCCCTTACATGAAATGATGTCTTATTTATAAAGGATATAGTACAATATTAAGATATTACATTTCTAGTTATTCTTTAATGAGGTTTTTAGATATTTTACATATGTGGGCCCGTGTATATGAGTCGTATTGTGTTATTTAAGTTGTGGGACGTCCAAACCGCTGGTTGTCTAGACTACGGGTCTTTTAAACTTTGAGTCGTTCAGACTACGAGATTCAGTTTAACATATTATTTATTTACATATTTAGTTTCTCTATTTTTTAATCTCTTTAAAAGACAGCTGTGAAAAAAATAAGAGAATTTTAATGATATTACCATGTCTACTTTTAATTGAAAATTGAATCACTGAATTTCCTTCAATTTTATTGACTCCGAAGTACTATCTTAAGGTCTTCGGGTAGGTGGACCGGCTCATTTAACTAAGCTTTACTGGCATCAAACTCGATTGATGTTTTAAGTCAGCCAATTTGTCCTTGTTGTCGGTTTTATCTTTAATTTAGAGAAATTTTCTTTTATTCTTGAATATTTTTAAGTAAAAGTATAAGAAATGCTGTGAAAATTATTCAAGCGTAAAATAAAGTGAAGTTCTTGTCGGTTTTCACATATGTTTTTGTATTTTACCTCATACCGTGTGTTTTATTTTTCTTGTGAGAAGAACTTGGTTTTTGATGATTGATGAATTGGTTATGTTAAGGAAGTGCACAACAACTTGCCCCCCTTGGGGGGCGAAAAAATGCATAAGTGCACAATGACTTGCCCCTCTTGGGCAAGCTTGAGTTTTCCTAGACTCTTGTTGCCCTATTTATATAATTGAAGCTTTATGAATACAAGAGAAGTGATAGGGCTAACATTCCTCCTTACATGAAATGATATCTTATTTATAGAGGTTAAAGTACAATATTAAGATATTACATGTCTAATTCTTCTTTAATTAGGGTTATACTTTTTTTTGGATATTTTACATTTGTGGGTTCGTAGCTATCAGTTGTATTGTGTTATTTAAGTTGCAGGTCATCCAAACCGCTGGTTGTCCAGATTGTGGGTCATTTAAACTGCTAGTCGTTCAGACAATGGGATTCAGTCTAACATATTTTTTATGTACATATTTAGTTTCTCTTTTATTTTATCTCTTTAAAAGGCAACAGTGAAAAGAATAAGAGAACTTTAAAGCAAAAAAATATTGTTGCATCTACTCTAATCTACAATTGAATAATTGAATTTCCTTCAATTTAGTTGACTCTGAAGTGCTCTCTTAAAGTCTTTGGTAGGTGGATCGGCTCGATTAACTAATCTTTACAGACCTCTAGCTCGATGGATGTTTTAAGTCAACTGATTTGTCCAAGTTTTCGGCCTTATCTTTAACCTAGATAAATTTTCTTTTATTCTTAAATATTTATAAGTAAACGTATAAGAAATGCTGTGAAATTATTCAAGCGTAAAATAAAGTAGAGTTTTTGGTCGGTTTTCAACTTTGCTTTTGTGTTTACCTCTTACCGGGTGTTTTATTTTCCTTATGACATGATCTTGGTTTTCGATGATTGATGGATTGGTTTTGTTAAGGATTCCTTCAGTTCATTTTATTTGGTTATTACCCAATTCAAGTCATTTGCTCAATCGGGTTGTCACCTTGAACAGTTTGTATCTTTCAGCATACATATTATACATATCCTGTCACTACCTTCATGAGGGTAACTGTCGAGACTTGTTGTTGGGATAATTTGCAAGCCACTCACCGCAGATCTTGTCACTAATGAGTAGAGAATCACCTCCAAAGCTTGACTTGAGTTGAGTTAAGAGACCAAAGCTCTTGATGGTTGGTCGTTCTTTGGTTGGTTCATGTGTAGTTTGTCGATCAGGCATTAATCATCTTTGTCAGTCAAACTTAGACGATTTTTTAGAGAATATTATTGATTAGACTATAGTTCTCATTGTTAAACTTTTAAGAGAACATTACCGACCGGATATTGCTCATCACTAACTGTTTTACTGCTTGAATGGAACTTTCCCCACTTCAAAGCTAGTTTCCAAAGTGTTGGTCGGACTTTGACCATCTATTACATTAAACATCCCAAGTTTTTTGTGTCGGTCGAACCTTGGATTATGTGCATAATTTAAGAAGTTTTTCTCATCATATTTATGAATAAAATACATAAGTTGGAATAAAAACAAACTTTTATTGATGCAAGTTGTCTTGACAGTTGGTCTTCCAGGCAGCTGATTGTACAGACTGTTAGTCGTCCAAATTGTTGGTCGTTAAGACTCCTTGTCTTACCGTTTGTGGGTCATCCAGGCCGTTGGTCATCGCATTACTGGGCTTCCACACTGTTGGTCATCAAGTCTATGAATCATCCAGGTTGTTGGTCGTCCGGTCATCCCTTTTGGTCAGTCGCCCTCGCTGGGTGGATTGAGAGCTGGCATGGCTAAACTAGTGTTGGCCAAGCCAAACATTTTCGGTTTATTTTCTTATGTTGTTCTTCTTCTATTTGTGACATGATCTATGCTCACCACTTTTTTAGGATGTTGAATATGAAATGGTCTGTGAATCACTCCCAAGGAGTCGAGCATATGACACGATAGAGAGGGGTAGAGACAGAGTGAGAAAGAGTGCACGATAAATTGCGCCTCTAAGGCAAACCGGAGTATTCATAAGCTCTTGTTACCCTTTTTATAAATACATGAGGAGAGATGGTTAAAAGTCCCCCTTACATAAAATGATGATCCCTATTTATAGGGGCTGTTGTACAATATGAAGATGTTACATTTCTAACCCTGCTTTAATGAGGGTTTTATAAGCTCTTTTGGGTCTTTTACATATGTGAGCCTATGGCTATTGGTCCTATTGGGTCATCCAAGTTGCGGGTCATTTAAACTGCTGGTTTTCCAGATTACAGGTTATACCGACTGTGGGATTTATCCGACACATTTAATCTTGATGTAAACATGAAATAAACTTACTATAAATTAGTTCATATAAAATTATGCATAATTTCCAAACTTAGAAACACACTCTCGTAAAAATGATTTTTGTTTTTTTGAAAAACTAAAAATAATCAAAATAAAAGCAGCCCCACCCAAACAGACATGCTTCCATAACTAAAAACTGTCTGGTTAGCAGCCCGAAAGAAACAGAAAGCAAACCAAAGTCAAATACGAGCAGTCAAATTGACTGTTTGCAAGCCAACAATAAGCCAAAGCCCACAAACATATTACTACTAAAACCCACTAGCAAAGCCAACAATAGCACGATAAGGCGCATTCCCTGCAGCATCAATCATCTTCCTTCGCGCATGCAGCGAGTGCCCTTTCAAACTGCGCCCACCGCTGCTCCACTGACCCGCTATACCCCACCGACATCCGCACAAGACCAGGAGAGATCCCCGCAACCTGCTTCTCCTCCTCAGTAAGCTTACTCGCCGTGCTGCTTCCAGAGCACGACATAAGCGTCTCGTAGTAGCCGAGCGAGACCGCAATAAGCCCGAACTGAGTCGTATTCTGTAAGTGATAAAGCAGGCGGTTGGCGCGCTCCACAGTGCCCATATCGAGACAGAGCATGCCGCCGAAGCCGTAGCCTGGATTGGCGAGGGAGCGGAGGAGGTTGTGGTGAGGGTGGCTGGCTAGGCCGGGGTAGATGACTTTCAGGCCCAGCTGCTCCATGCGTGAGGCGTACAGCATTGCGCGCGCGCAATGCTCTTTCATGCGGAGGGCGAGGTGGGGGAGTCGCTCTGATAGTTCAAAGGCTACCTTCGCGTTCATTGTTGGGCCCAGCATCATCAGAATTCCGCCATGAAGATCCATCATCGAGTTTATGAGCGTTGCCGGCCCGCAGATTGCGCCTGCATGTCGGTCACTAAAAGTTTTGCTTATGATTTTTCTTATTTTAATTAAACATCAATGGCCACCAAAATTATTTCATACGGATAACATATGCAATATTATGTGTGTAATATTCTCTCAATAATTTATATTCGGGGTTATTGAGAGTTATTAGCAGGTTATTAGGTATTAATTTCAATAATCCAATAACCCTCAATAATTTTTTCAACCCAACAACTTCCCTAAGTTTTATTTCGATGTTATTCATAGGTTATTATGGGAGTATTGCGAGATTATTCGAGTGCTCACGTAGAATTGTGTTCGTTGTCCCTACGAAATAATTTCTCCAATTGCGAAGAGACTAAATTAGGATGATAATTGAAATTGATTGCTGATTTGAGGACATAATTGGGACTTGAGATGAAAATGAAACATGTTTTGTTGATTTAAAAATTAACTTTTGAGAATGTTTAGTGATGAGAAACCAAGTTTTATCATGACAAATAGCGTTTTTAAGACGCTGCCTTCAAGCGAAAATCTTTGTTTTAGGATTTCTTTATACAAAGTAGGTTAAAGAAAAAAGATTTCATTTATTATGAATGAAAGAGATAAATAAAGGGGCAGTTAAATTTGTAAGCACGATTTTCAAACCTATACCAACATGGTGAAAATATTACTACGTGTTAAATATATGTACGGAGATACTGTGGAGATGTTTGAAAAAAAGAATAATAATAATACATGGAGGCCTTCATGCATCTTCATCTACGTATGTTATTTTTGTTTGGATATGTGGAGACAAAGCAGAGGAGCCGGCATATAGGCGCCGGCTATGGGCTCTCAAGCACTCATTGGGCGCAATTCATAGTGGAGCCAGCGCTTAGGCGCTAGTTTGGGGGTCCTGCACACTCGCCGGTCAATTGCCTAGGCGCCTAAGTCTAAGTGCCTAAGTGCCTGGGGTAGTAGCTCTTTTTTAGGGGGCTTGAGTTTCTTTCTTCTGAACTCATTGATGAGTATCCCGCTGAAAATGAGTGTCGAAAAGGTGAATTTCAGTGATTCAGCGTGATTTTGCATCAGATTAGAGAGGGAAGATTGTGAAGCCAATATTGTGAGTTTTCTCTGTGTAAGTTCTTTGCAAAACATTTTAAATTTCATAGTGGAATTTTTGATGATCTGACTTTATGGTTTTATCTCGTCCTCTAATTTTTCCTCGTAAAATTCTTATTTATTTTTGTTCCGATTTTCTTAAGTTGATACTAATTTCAAACTGATCCTAATATTTATTTCATAAAAAAAATAAAATAATAAAAACAGCGCGCACCTGCTATAATGTCAGCTCCCCCACTGATATACTTAGAAACACTATGAACCACAACATCAGCTCCAAGCCGTGCCGGCGACACAATCATAGGCGTAAACGTATTATCCACCACCAGCACCACCCCCTTTTCCCTCGCCACCGCACTCAATCCCCGTATATCCGCCACCTCCAAACCCGGATTCGACATCGTCTCCACATATATCACCCGCGTCTCCCCCTCCCTCACCTCCCTCCCCACTCCCTCCAAATTCTTCACGTCCACAAACGTCGTCTTCAACCCCGTCATACGAGGCAGAAACTTTGAAAGCAGCTCGTACGATCCTCCGTAAAGGTACCGCGAAGCGACGACATGCGACCCTGCAGGACAAAGATGGAGAAGCACGGAGAGCACGGCGGATATGCCGGAGGATGTGCAGTAGGCGGCTTCAGTGCCCTCCATGGCGGCTATCTGGCGGCTCAGGTTGAGAACGGTGGGGTTGAAGTGGCGGCTGTAGAGGTAGAAGTCGCGATCCGGGCCGAGCTCGCCGGCGAATATTTTGGTCAGCATGTCGGGCTCCATGACGGTGAAAGTCGCGGAGGCTTCGATGGACATGTTGACGCCTCCGTGTTCGCCGAACTCGTGACGGGAGTTGGCTAGTGATTCGACGGGCTCCGCTGGCCATTTTGCGGCGTTGGGTGGCGCGGTTGGTGAGCTGGGCTCTTCATTATTGTTCTTGCTTGGACGTGAGTTGTTCAGGATGGCTAGTTTGGGAACTAATTCGTTGTTGATCGCGTCGTTGATGCTCTGAGATTGAACTGTCTCCGCCATCTTTCTTCTGATGGATAGATTCCGAACCTCTCTCTGTCTCTCTTATCAAGAGCCAATTCTGTGCTGCTTCTGAAAGTTGATGTTTATTTATGCTAAGAAAGCGCCTATTTTTTTGTGGGGGGTGGGGAGATGAGCACTAAGTAAAGCGAAAACATAAAAGATGAAGCCAAAACCCTAAATATTATTTTTGATGTTGGATGTTAGTTAATTTTAAAAAAAAACCACTAGTAAATATTATTTAACTTTATATGATTTAGTGCTTATTTATTTATATCAATAAATGAGAAGAAATTTGATTCTCTTCGATGTAGAAGTATAGCAGTACACAAATAGAAAGGGATTCTTACATGCATAACAAATGAAACATCATTATTTACGAATTGCATGTCCCAAGTTATAATATTGTATCTCTTTTCCCGCAACCCACCCCCGCAGGCACTCCGGTCGAATGCCGGCAATGGCTACGCTTTTATTTGTTCTCTACTCACTTCTAGGAGTGTAAACGAGTTGAGTCGAACTTGAGTCATCATCTGTTTGAGCTTGAACTTAATTGATTTTATCGAGCTCGAGCTAAATTTTATGAGTTCGAGTTGACTTGCTAACCGGCTTGTTTAATATAAAAGAGAAAAAAGATATTAAAAGCTAATTTTATAATAAGAAGAAAAATAAAAATGAATAATTAGAAGATAAATAATAAGAAATCACCTAATATACAATAACAAATATTATTTTTTAAATATTTTTTAATACTTTAAAATGAAGTTTTGAAGTTTAATATATTTTAAGTGTATTTTATATTAATTTTTTTAACTGAGCCGGCTTGCAAAATGAGCTTGGCTTGTTAACTCATCGAGCTCAGTTTGTGTCACTTATCAAGCCGAGTTTGAGCTAACCTGTTAGGTATGACTCATATATCAGATAAAGGACAGATGTTGGAGCAGAACGGAGCGAGCCAAAGGAGCAGGGGGGAGCATATGTATCCAATAGTGTGATACAATCCATACCATCTGTACTTTGATTGTAACCTTCCCCCTTCATTTTTCCCATCTAATCCACCTCATGAATGCCCCCATCATCGTCCTACCAAGCCTAGTATTCTCCTTCATCTCCACGTTGTTTCTTTCCTCAATGTTCTCCAGCCCATAGGCCTTGATTTTTGATATGGAGATGAACCCTTCAATGCACTTTCGGAAAAGTTCCTCATCGTTGGTCTGCTCGAAAATGGTGGAGAGAGTGGCCATAGTGTTCTGGCGATGGTGATTGAACTCCTAATATAATACGAGTGTATAATGTCTTGTCTATATTTTGAATAAAATTAATTTAAAAAGTTAGCACAATTAAATCAGCTAACCTAAAAGAATTATTCACCAAAGACAGTAAAAGGCTTGGTAATGAATTGATCAATTAAAGTGTGAAGTCCTACACCTAAGTATTTATAATATTTTCAAATAAATTTTAATTAAAATAGAATTACATAAAAAAAAATTAACGTTATTAAGCATATAAAATCATATTATATCAATAAAAAATCAACAACATGCAATAAAAATTAAGTATTTGAAGGGATTACAAAGTAATTCTTAAATCTTTTTTTATAAGGAAGAATGAAAGAAAAACTTGTAAATTGAAAAGAGTGATAAAGTGAGCAAAGGCTACCCAATAGTTGAACTACACACTTGATTGCAAGTGTCTGCTTAAAATTCTAGTCTACAAAATATATATATATATATATATATTGACCTACAGTAATATTGTGTAAAATAATAAAAAAATAAAATCACACAACAAATAAGATGTCGTTTGCAAGGTCGGTGCAAATCCACCTATGTCCGTGGGGAGGAGTTATTTCATTATCAAATAGTGAGGAGAAAAAAATGATGGTTGCAATAGGATCACAACTCCACACACTAAAATCAATCCTAATCCCTCTTATAAAAAAGAAAGGATTATGGCACAATAATAAAAGTAAAAAATGACAAATTTATACAAACAAAGCCTCTAATAAAATAATCTCCAACTCATCTCTCACTTACAAATAAGTAGGAGATGACTAAATGAGCTCCAACACTAAAATGACTGCACCAAAAGGTTGCCTATCTAACCCCCTTCTGAAGGGATCAAAATCAAATTTTGTTCAGTTCTTAAAAATGCAAAAATGGGCAATCAATCACAGTTCGAATTTCCACCAACTCTTAAAGTATGTGAACTACTAGATGGGTAGTATATTTGTGAGTATGTCTACTAGATTATCTTTTGTATCTATTTTCTTCAACATAATATTATCGTCATCAATTAAGTCCAGAACAAAGTAATATCTCACATTGATGTGCTTGGTACGAGCATGATGAACTGGATTCACGACCAAGAATTTTACACTAATTATCTTAAAATACCGTTAAAGACTCATGATCAACTCATAAGTAATTAGTAGGCCATGCATGAAATTTAGCTACTTTGTCGCCTCCCATGATTGTCATGTACTCAGCCTCCATAAAAGACTAAGCAATGGTTTAGACAAAGCAACATTAGCTAGACTAAAAAAAATAATCTTTAATTGATTGGACCTTCTGCTAATGTGAATTAATAATCAGTCATATTCCTACACCTATCATATCACCTACACAGTTTAAATAGGTATAGGTTATGCACAAATTAGTAATGCATAATTATCTTTCAAGCAACAAACCAACATCAAATATGCACTTTAGATACCTTAGAATGCTCTTCATAGTTTATCAATGACCCCATCCTCAATCAAGTATGAACCTGCTCACAACGCCAACTACTATTTGTGTAATGTGTAGTCTAGTACAAATCATAACATACATTAGACTGGTTGTTATCGTAGCATAAGAAATTGATCACATATCTTTCCTCTCTAGATTTAGGACAATGAACTTAACTCAACCGGTACAAAGATGCAATGATCAATAGGCTCACTGGCTTTCTCGAGTCATCAACCTCAAATTTCTCCAGCACCTTCAAAACATATGCTCCTTGCCAAAGTCTAATCTTTCCAAATGTCTTGTTCATGAGAATTTTCATACCATGAATTTTGGGAGCTTCAACCAACTCCTTCATCTTAAAATATTTGGATAGAGTTATTTCTTAATCACATCAACCTCAGTATGACTAACATATATAATTAAAATTTCATCAATATATAGAAGCAAGTAGATGAAGTCATAATTAGCCAACTTCCTAAAATATACATAATGATCTTATTGAAACATTCAATTAAGACTCAATATAAGGCTGGATATAATCCTAGCCATAAATCACGATTAAAGTATAGTATGAACTTCTTTAAATTGGCATTTAGTCATTTATCTTTAATATAAACTTCCAAAATGTCTATAACTATCTACTTTTAGTCAAACTCTTTTTCTCTCTCGCAAAATCAAGCAATCCATCTACTTGTTTTTGACACTCTACTTGTATTAAAGGGGGTCCCTGCTAATATTATATGGCTTGATTAACTGTCGATAGAAAAGTAAATTATGTGATATTAATGTTAAGATGGTATGAGTAATGAAATATGCATAGCCTTTCAACGGTAGATCAATCGATACTATATATTTCTGCACGAAAGGTAGAATGTATTAGGGCAAGTTAGTAGTGCATGCAGGTGAATTATCTTAATTCTCGGGCAAATTTACATGTCCTATGGCGAGTTGTAGCACGTGGTCCGAACCGTTGACACAGACATGAATCAGTACTCAATCCCGCCTCACAAATCATGTACACCAAGTTGTCGATAGGGTCCATTTAGTGGTATGTACGCGCTACAATTAGAATTAAAGTAGTATTTTTTCTAAGTTGTAAAGTAAAGACTACATTTAATTGTTGAGCATATAACACATGGCTATCCAAAAGATTGTTCAAAATTAAATTTTTAAAATTTTAATGAACTTCTAAAATATTTAAAGCTTGTTAGATTAAAAAATTATTCTTTAAAGGCTCTAAATTTTGCTTTAAACATTTATACCCACCAAATCTCTTATATCACATCAAAAAAAAACCACCATTTTCATTTTGAAATATATATTTTTATGTATAGATAAAGTGATATATATAATAAGTTTTATATAATTATTAATTAAAATTTTTGATGTTAGATAATGTAAATAAATAAGAACTAAGCGATATGGATGTGAATCTTACTTTCAATTATTTGCCACAATAATTGATCAGTTTTAAATCGTGGATGCAGTTATGGGTGTCCCTTTAGAAAGGCACGCTTGGCCCGCGTGCAATGGAAAAGTAATGCATTCACTACAGAACAACTTAGCTATTCTAAACTAAAATTAAGACATTAAATTAGTCTTAAGAGTTAAGAAGAAGTATTAATTTATTAATTAATTTTGTGCTCTGCCGAGTTATTGCTGGCAGTGGGTTTTTTATTTTATCCTTTTTTTTTTTAAGTTTAATTTTTATAGTTCAAGCGTCGGGTTAGAATTAACTTAAGTTGATTATAGCGATTTATACTGTGATTATAAATTGATTTTGAAAAAAATATATTTTCTTAAATTTATTATGAGTATTTTTTTTTCATGAAATAAAATTTTTAGTAATTTTTCATAATTAATGTACTTTAAGAGGTATGATTATAAAAAATAGTTTTACGTAAAATATTTTTAAAAATTAATAAAATAAATAGAAGCCAAATAATAAGATAATGATAAAAAAATAAAGTAGAAAAAAATAATTTGTAACAAAAGTTTAATCTTTCTCCCCCATCCTTAGAAATCTATTGATAGGAGTAGTGATCACATTGCTTTGCACTTTCGACCACAAATTCGAAATTCTCGTCATTACAAAAATGCGGTGAAGAGCTCAAACCGTGATACTTAGATAGAGGTAATGAATGAAGTTATTGAGTCTCCTCGAAGAACGATACTTGAAAGTTGGTGAAGTTTCCTCCAGAAAGGAAAGCCATCAAGTGCAAATGGGTGTATGCAAAGAAAGAAAGATTGTTGTGTAGTACAACGTAAGATTAGTTGCAAAAGAGCTTGTGTAACGAGAAGGAATTGATTATGATGTAAATTTTCTCTGAGTGGCCAAAAATCCTCCAATCTGTATTCTCTTAGCATTTGTAAGACAAGTACATTTTGATATTGAAACAACTCGATGTGAAGGCTACATTCATACATAGAGAATTGCAAGAGGAGATGTATTGTTACAACAACCTTGATATGAAGCATCAAAAGATTGGTTTACAAATTGATTATAGCGATTTATACTGTGATTATAAATTGATTTTGAAAAAAATATATTTTCTTAAATTTATTATGAGTATTTTTTTTTCATGAAATAAAATTTTTAGTAATTTTTCATAATTAATGTACTTTAAGAGGTATGATTATAAAAAATAGTTTTACGTAAAATATTTTTAAAAATTAATAAAATAAATAGAAGCCAAATAATAAGATAATGATAAGAAAAAAAAAGTAGAAAAAAAATAATTTGTAACAAAAGTTTAATCTTTCTCCCCCATCCTTAGAAATCTATTGATAGGAGTAGTGATCACATTGCTTTTGCACTTTCGGCCACAAATTCAGAAATTCCTTGTCATTACAAAAATGCGGTGAAGAGCCCAAACTGTGATACTTAGATAGAGGTAATGAATGAAGTTATTGAGTCTCCTCAGAAGAATGATACTTGAAAGTTGGTGAAGTTTCCTCCAGAAAGGAAAGCCATCAAGTGCAAATGGGTGTATGCAAAGAAAGAAAGATTGTTGTGTGGTACAATGTAAGATTAGTTGCAAAAGGCTTTGTGTAACGAGAAGGAATTGATTATGATGAAATTTTCTCTTCAGTGGCCAAACATCCCCCAATCTGTATTCTCTTAGCATTTGTAGCACAGTACATTTTGATATTGAAACAACTCGATGTGAAGGCTACATTCATACATAGAGAATTGCAAGAGGAGATGTATTGTTACAACAACCTTGATATGAAGCATCAAAAGATTGGTTTACAAATTGGACAAGTCTTTATATGGTTTAAAGTAGTCACCACAATAGTGGTATAGAAAAGTTAATCAGTTGATGAGAGGATGGGAATACACAGTTGATATTGTGAGCAGGTTCATGCATGATCCAAGAAGGAAACACTGACAAATTGTGATCAATATTCTGAGGTATCTAAAGGGGTGCAATTATGTTTGGCTTGGTATTTGAGGGGCAGCCATCTATTGCAGATTTGTGTGTTGGCTCAGGCAATATGGATAGGCATTGGTTATTTGTTTACATTGGTAAGAGGTACAGTGAGTTGGAGGTCGGTTCTTCCGTCTACTGTCGCTTTATCTACTACGGAGGCTGAGTACATGGCAGTCGCGGAGGAGATGAAGGAAGCAATATGGTTGTAGGGCCAATTGAATGACATGGAAGTTGATCAAGAGTCTCTGATGGTGTTTTGTGACAATTAGAGTTCAATATTCTTAGCCACAAGTCTAGTTCATCAAGCTCATGCTGAGCGCATTGATGCGAGGTAACACTTTATTTAAGACTTGATTGATGAAGATAAGGTTATGTTAAAGAATATAGCTACGAATGATAATCTACTGGATATGCTCACAAAGGTACTACTAGTCCAGAAGTTCATGTACTGCTAGAGTTTGGTGAACATCCGAGCTCAGGACGATTGCCTAGTCGGGCATTTTGAAGAGCTATGCGAGATTTGATGCCTTGGGAGGGGGGTGCTAAGTAGGCAACCATCTCAGTGTAGCTGAATTGGAATTTGGAGTTCATTTGGTCAGCTCTCACTTACCTTGAAGTAAGAGATGAGGTGGAGATTGTTGTATTTATGGCTTAATTGTTATTTGGGCCAATTTATTTTGGCTTTATTTACTTATCTGCTCTAGTCCTTCTCTATGAAAGAGAATTAGTGCTTATGAGAGATGTGTGGCGAGAAGTATGATGAGAAGTGTGAGTTAAAACCCTAGCCTTTTTTCTTTCTCCTATCCGTTACTAGAGAAATCTCCATCCATGTGGATGTATGCTAATCAACTTGACACCAAACCATGTAAATCATTTATGTTTGATTGTTGTTGTGCCAATTTATACGCTTACTAATGAAATCTCCATCTCCATCCCTGCGGAGTCTGCAAGACCAATAATTTATAGTAACTTAACACTATTTAGTTTTCTCTAGCTCACTTGATAATGTGAATATCAATGGAAAAAATAAATAAATAAATAAATAAATACATAAACTTAAGAAAAACTAAATGGTATATATCCATACCCCTTTTATTGGCAGTTATACACATACCACACAATTCATATGTATTTTTATACATTTGACATTGAAAATTTTCATATTAAAATGCATAACATTAAATTAATTCATATCACATCAAAATATTATTGACTTCTTAAATGTGAAATACAAATTTGAGTCCAAGGAGCAGGACTAGCTTCAATCTTAAGGGTGGGCAAAATTATCATATATTAATTTTTCTTATGGGTATTGGGCATAAAAAAAAATTATTAAAAATAGGTGAGATTAATTAATTGCCTATATTGCATAAAAAATAATAAATTTTCTATCTTCTATAGAGAAATATCAAATTGAATGGTGCGCTTGCCCACCCAAGACTTAAACTATTTCTAACACTTCACATTTACAAGCATAAGTTTTTAACATCAAAGTGTTCTGAATGTGAATAATAGTTTTATGCAGTTGTAAACAGTTTGCGTGAAATGCACGTAAAATTTTCAAATTTAAAAATTAAATCAAGGTTTACTTTCTTAAAAATGTTCAATTTAGTATTAAAAATGACAGTGATAATCTAAATTGCTTAACTGCAATGATGCAGTCAATCCATTTAATTATTTTAAATCATATACATTATATGATGATCATAGAAAATAGAACTCCATCATAACTTTGCTTATTTTATAAGCTTGAATTATGAAATTCAAATACACAAATACAATCTAATTATTCTCAATTTAATTATTCTAAATTCTAGAGTCATATAAAATATTAGAGCTTTGAACCTCTCCTAAAGCTAATTTTCTTATACATACTTAATTCTAGGTTGTATCACTCATCCCCCTTCCTTTAAGATAAGGGCTGTCTCAATCATCTTCTATTGATATTATTGGTGGTCCTAAATTCTATCTTCATCGAACTTTTATGTATCAAATTTATACCCTTACTTTAAGAGAAAGAATAGTGTCATATTCGTCTTCAATTGCCTAGTAGTCATCTATCATTCAGTTCATTCTTGTTTAAGCGAAGCATTAGCTCAAAATCTATCGAAGATTTTTTGAATTTAAATTAGTAGTACATACCACTCTATTCTAGGTGATTATGATTATCGTAACTCTCTTTAGTTGCATTTCTTGTATGGATCGTCCACTTCACATCCTTTAATAATTTATGATAAGGACGATCTTGCTACATATTACCGTCCATTAATTATAAGCCTTTCTAGTCTCCCTTATTTCAATAAATAGATCATCCTAATTACCTTTATAATCAAACAACCCTCGGCTATTTAGTTTCAGAAGCTACAATGGGGGCACTAGCCCAACCCAATAAATTTATTTCTTATTTTTTTGTTGTAATAATTCCCCAATTGTGTTAAGAAATAACAATATTAAGCTCCAGACAATGAAAACAGAACTTTTAAATAACAAACACGAAATGACGGTCGACAAAACAAGCCATAGCTCGTAGCAGTCCACGGGCCATATGAACTTATCTTCCTGATATTGAAAGAAATTTGGCTAATTACATATTGAATTTCTTGAAAGGTTATATAACTTTTACTTTGTCAGGTTATTAATTTTAACTATTTTTTGAAATTGGCCTTTATAATTATGAGTCACTTTCTATTATCAATTAAAGTTATGATGGATGGCATGTTCTATCATATAGAACTAACTGACTCATACTGTAGATAATAACTCAACTTGCAACTTCTAGGATTTAGTAATAAATTCTTTATTCTATATAAACCTCAGTTTGTGTTTATGGCAGCATAGGTTAAATTTTAAACAGTGAAATACATATCACAGATTATACTATTCTCACTTATCTTTGGTATAGTCATCAATATCACTATTTTTTAAATTATGATGAATAAAAATATCATATATAAATCTATGAAATTATCTTTAGGTCTTAGCAATGAAGGTAAAAGTTCCTTAATTTCTTACATATGTAAACTTAGATTTGGTAAGAATGCTTGGAATTGTTACTCTATGGAGAGATCTACATTTCAAAAGAAAGGTTAAGAACAATGACCGAATTTCATTGAGTATAATTAATGATATTGAATGTCATACAAGTTTTAGACAAGAGTATTGAGAAATCAACTTAAATGACTTACTGACAGATCCTTATTTGCAACAAGAGATTTTAAGTTATCTCTGAATGATTGCGATAGAGTTCCTAAAACTGATTTATCAGAAGTTCCCTACAAACCTCTTGAATATAATTTTTTCCAAGCATAATTTTGGGAAAAAAATTGCTTAGACTTAATTCAGCTTGGATTACAATTTTAAAAGTTACTTAGAGTATAATACTGCAAATGATTTTTTTTACTTATTTTGTTATCTTTATAAACCTGATATAGGAGAACACGGGATTGATGAAGATTTTGATGGTAAATAAATTTTAAATTCGAAAAAAATGAGTATTGATTTTGAGCTCACATTGGCCGTATCAATATTTCTTAATATTTCTTAAGAAAGGAGCAACCATTTAATGAGTTAAGATTAGTAATTTTCTTTTTATAAAATTTTGAGATTAAATAAGTCATAACTATTACATATCCTTGATAATAAAATATATTAATTGTGCGTGTTTTTTTTTACATTAAGGCTGTGTTTCGTGGAGTTTCTTCAATGAGACTCCTTAGAACTCAGAAGTATTCTAAAACGGAAAAATTTTTGTGTTCTTTCACTTTGGCGTCCGGATACATTCCGAAAACGTTTAGTTGCCAAACATTTTCTTCCTCTGGCGGCAACGTTGCGTGCGATCGAACGGAAGGCAGAAATCTTATCAACCGGAGCCTAAGGCTTAAAATGAAGATTTTTGTTAGTTACTGAACTTTATGATAAATTATAATAATGATAGAAAATTTTTTTGTAAAAGTTGCACTAAAGCATAACAAACTCATTTCCTCTGGCATTTAGAAAAAAATAACACATTTCGTCGTTATTAAGACTACAAATGTTATTATTAATGAATTAAATAATGATTTATTTGTAACTCTATTTCACGTGAGTTGAGATATATTAGTAAAAAATAAGTAGCAATTGTAATTTTTTCGTTGCTAGAAAGAGTTGTGTTTTTCAGTGATTCCTTAAGAGAATATATATTGACGAGAGTTTTGCTCCAATACTTTAAAAAATAATAGAGCTCCGTTTGCAAAGCATGGATTAAGCCTTGCGCGATCACAAATTAGGGTTATGGTGGGAAAAAGATTATGGACGATGAGTTTGATGAACTGAAAATTTGAAGCATATGTATTACTACATTTTATACGATGCTTTAATTTTATTTTTAATTGCATTTGTGAGGATTATATTGAGCATTATGTGGGCTCCAAATAATTCGAAAAACACTACACACTCTTATTAAGAACTTAAAGTGTGTCAAGTTTCTAGTCAAAATTTTAGAAGACAAAAGAGATCGTAGATACGAAACTACACAAAGATTTCGCCCTTATTTTGAGAGGACTTTAAGATATGGGGTTTAATGTTTCTCATAGACGCAAACCTCTATGATTAATTACATCTACCTATAACAGGAGAGCACTTCCAATTAAGACTAGTTATTAGGCGCTCAGTATTCAGACTTAGCATGTAATAGTAATAAATTTTAAATTTTGAAATTATAAAAGTTATCACCATTAGCCAAAGCTAATAATGGGGGAAACAATGAAGAACTCGATCAATATCCTATGATTTTTCATCACGGGTTGTCATGGACCCTGGTCTACTTAGTCAAAAGAGGTGGTCGACCTAACCTGACAGAGGATCCTTGTAAACAACCAAATGTTGCTTTGTCCAATAGGAACTTTTTGTCATAGGGTGAATGTTTGTTTAATAGGACTAATCTAAGTCGATCTTAGCTTACTAAGGGCTTTCTGAGCTATCAAATATATCATATGATTCATAATTCAAATGACATACTACCATTGAAGAACATACATGCAACAATCGTGATCGATACTGTGAAGTGTACTAACCAAATCATCTGATGACCTATTGGCCAAATCATGTAGAAAGTGATGCGGGCCACGTCGCTACTGTTGACCTCATTTTTTGTCACATAGGCTTTGTATGGACATCACCCCTTAGTTTGGTGCAGCAAAATTGGGTCAAAAAAGCAGTATGCCCTTTTTTTTGCCCTGACATGGTCATGCTAGGCTTAGGCGTGACCATGCCTGAAAGTTCCTCGTCCCGGTCACGCCTGAAGTTCCTCGACATGGTCATGCCCGCCCTGAGCGTGACCACACTTAGGCAAGCTGTCTTGAAACACCAGCGATTCGTGGCCTTTATCCACGAAGCAGCCACGAACAACCACGTCATTTCGCTGGCAAAGATCCATGCCTCACTAATCATTAGATTGATCCCCGTCGTCGATGTGCCACTCAATTGGATGGCTCCCGAAGACTCCCCTCGACAAAAAAATCCTAAAAATGATAGATTCAGCAATCGATGAGATACCTAACAGAATGCATCAACAAAAAAGACTAAAATATCTTGCACTACGCTTTTAAAAAATTGATAATATTATAATGTACATCTATAAAGAGGAGGGTCATTTAATGTAAAAAACATTTTTGACTCGCCCCACTGTAACCTCTATTTTTAATGGAATAAATTTAGTTAAGGAGTCCGAAAACACCCCGATTTGCCCTGCGGGGGAAAGTCTTGCTCCCCTTTTCTCCTCCTCATTCTCTCTCTTTTTCCTTCTCTTGAGTTCTCAAGTTCTTATACTTGGACACGATCCAAATGACATATTTGAATTCAATTGTATGCAAATTCAACTTCAAAAATTCTCACTCGCATCATGTCAAAATGTAAATATTTAAGAATTGGGTGGTATGTACATAAATGCCGGTGAAAAATTCAAATGGCGTGGTAAATTCTTAATGCTGTCCCCGAATATTCTCAAGTAAATATGTATTAATTTGTTGTACAAATGTAAATGTGCTTAAAATTTTTTCTCTCGTGGCTTTCCTCTTTGATTTCTTATTTTTATCTAGTCCCACATTTGGGAGTCTTATTTCATTACTATTATAGTTCTGTTTAAACACATTTGGGAGTCTTATAGTTCTGTTTTAACATTTGGGAGTCTTATTTCGTTACAAATCTATGAAGCGATTTTAAATATATAATTTTTTAGATTTTTGTGGTATATTGATTTCTTTAGTTTAATAAAATATTATTCCCAGCTTGAATATGAAGTGGCACAAACAATTCGATTAAGCTCATTTCAAACAAATTGAATAAAAATATAATTCAAACTCATTTCTAACAAATTGAGCCAATAGGCTAAATAGGGTGTGCATTATTTGGATAAATAAATACAGTGTGTATTATTTTAAAAATTCAAAAACTCAAACTAAACAGAATGATTCGATTCGGTTTTTAAAATAATGGTTTACATTTCGAGTTTAAAGAAAATGAACCTAACGAAAATAGGCTCAGCATTTGCGGAAGGGACGAGCGAATAATGATTACCGATACTTATGCTATTACATTTGTATGTGTTTTTTATTTTTAAAATAAAAAAAATTAAAATTCTATTTAGATAGAACTCCACCAATTAAAATTCGATTTGATTGATTCGATCTATTAAACAATTATTTGATTCGATTGATTGAATCTTAGATTTCAGTTCATTTTGATTTGTAAAATTTTCAAACCTATTCATCCAAATCAAATTTACAAACAAATTCAAGCACAACCCATTTGAGTACATTTAAATGAGCCGAATAAGAACAGGAACTGGGCTCGTTTATGTGGGGTGAGGGGTATCTTCGTTATCTCGAGTTTGTGGGTACGAAGGACATCACGGATAAATCCTTTCTTCCATGTCGCCGTGACTTGGCCACGTATCGTTCTAATGCGCGAGGATTAGGTCTTCGATAACCCTTCGAGGCTTGCCGGTTGGAACGAGAGAGGGTAGACATGGCAGATCGACGTGGTCGCGGCTCCGGCGGGTGCTGCCCGCCGTTGGATCTGATGCGGTCGGAGCCTATGCATTTAGTGCAGATAATCATCCCCATGGAGTCTGCCCACCTTACCGTCTCTTACCTTGGAGATATCGGCCTCGTTCAATTCAAAGATGTACGCTTCTATTTCTCGCTCCCTTTCAGTATTTTGTCTAAATTATCTTCATTTTGGGCTATGATTTGATAGCTTTGGTATAAATTAAGCGGGGCAACCTTGTTTTGATGAACGATGAAACAGGGTTGCGGTATATTGCCCATCAAATGCTCCTATAATACTGTAAAAGTGCTAAATTGTTAAGTGATAGGCCACCTGACTGGAGGGTGGAGTTAGGAGTTATTGTTTCTGTGCAGTGCATGGCTTTCTGCTTTTTTAGCTCTTATTGTTCATCCAATTACATCTATCCTTTAATTTAAGTTTAAGGTGATGATCATTTATTAGTGGTAGGCTGTCTTGTGGAACATTTTGAAGACGTTAGATTTCTACTTCTTGGAGAATCTGAATTTTGGTGAGATATTCTGTTGCTTTTGATTGTCCTTGTTAGCAATACATAATTGTTATGCTTAATTCCACTTATATTTTTTGTAAGTGGAGAAATTGAAACCATGAATCTACCCCTTTTCTGTATCCAGCATATCTGGAATTCGCTAAAAGGGCATATTTTTATTCATCTCTAAGATTTTTGAATCTTTCTACTTTAGTACTAGAAAAATTGTCGAACAATAGCAACACTGACTGTCTTCTTTATTCCTTTGCAACTAATAACACAAAAAATGAGCTGAACAAATACGGAAAGCTGTAAAAGAAATATTTTTTGTTCCAATATTAGCATGTGGAATGAGTTTTAAAATATGTCTATTTCATGGAACAAATGACTGATGGAGGTTTTGAGCATTTGACTACTAAAATTTTTAATTGGATTTCTCTCTTCTGTCATACTCATTATTTATTTATAGTTGATAAGATGTGTTTTTCTTTTTTTTTTTTCATGTAAGTGACACGATTTATCTTATTCATGTTATTAGCATTTCTTGAATAATGCCAACAGATGCATTGATACTTTATTAGAGAGGAATTCATCCTTTAACGATTGCCATAGAAAAGCATTTTTCTTTGAAATAAAACTTAAAACGCAGCCAACAGATGTATTGATACTTTATTAGAGAGGAATTCATCCTTTAACCATTGCCATAGAAAAATATTTTTCTTTGAAATAAAACTTAAAACGCATTTTATTTGGATACATGGCTAACTAATGCCAGTATTTATGCCCACAAACTTTTTATTAGGTTTAAGATTTCAAAGATGTACCCTGTAAAGAAAAAAATTGTAAAGGAAAAATACCTTTCAGAAACTTTATGAATTTTAAATCTGATTTGATATTGTCGTTGACACGTGTGCTTGCTGGTCTAACAGTACTTATCATTCTTGTAGGGATAAATATATTCAAGATAGAGCGTAAAACATAGCTTAAACTGTTTGAATTTTCCACTTTTAATTTAGTTCTTATTTGATGGGGTATACTACTTAGTACAATTTACGATTCAATAACGAATTGTGTCAGCCTAAACCTTTATGCATTTTCACATGAACTGCAATGCTTTATATAATTGAGAATGCTTTTGACTTTGTGCCACTTTCTTTTCAGCTTAATGCAGACAAGAGTCCATTTCAACGAACATATGCTAACCAGGTAACTTATTTTCCAGTCCATGCTTTCTGCTGTCTAAGATCATAAATTTATTATTAATATTTGATGATATCATGATCAAAATTTGCAAGGAAAATAAAACTTTTACTGTTTAGATATTTATGGACCTCGAATCAAATGATATATTTTAGTTTTGACATCAAAGATTGGGTCCCATGGAAACTCTTGTTCTTTACTATTTGTGTTGTTTCACATTTTGAACTTTTATTTGAACAAAAATGATCTAATATAGCCTGGTGACAAAGGGAAGCATCTCCAATAAGGCAATTGTGATTATTTTGTTATTTATATCTCATATTTTGTTTGTAACCATTAATGATTAGTTTACTTCAGATTAAAAGATGCGGTGAGATGGCACGGAAGTTACGTTTCTTTAGGGAACAAATGTTGAAGGCTGGGATTTCACCATCAACAACACCCATGACACGAAACGATCTTGATTTTGATGATCTAGAGGTATATGTTTTAAATGATGGTTATTGAAGCTTTTGTTTTTTGTTGTGTTTACAAGAGTTCTTCATTACTTTTTATTTCATGTTGCCTAGATAAAACTTGGGGAGCTTGAGACAGAGTTAGTAGAAGTTAATGTAAACAGTGAAAAGTTGCAACGCACGTACAATGAGCTGCTAGAGTATAAACTTGTACTCCAGAAGGTAAGGTTTGTTTATTGCTAAATAGCATATAACAATAGCTTATAAATTGGTCCTATGTGAAATATTAATCTTAAATGTTGCCTTTGATTTTTAATATTTAGCAATTACCTGTCAGAGTATAAATTTTTGCCTCAGAATGTGAATTTTGTATTTTACTTGCAAGCAATCATGTTGGTTTTTTATATGAGATTATCATCTCAAGATGGTAACTCTAGTTGAAGTTGTATTCTGTTATGTAAGTATTTAATATGGTTGATAGCACATGCATTATAAAATGTGCGTATTTTGTAAATCTCCATCTTATTGATGGTTTGCATTAGTATTATCCCTATGAATATTATTGTTAAAAAGGCTAATTTCCATATGATGATATATGGAAGGTTAAACTTGAAAAATATAAGAAAATAACTGTAGGTTTATTGGCTTGTTTGGGATCCATTTTATTTTTTGTTTTTTTAAACATTTTTGTTTAGTGTATTATATATATATATATATATATATTATTTCTAAAAATAAATTAACATGTTTTTGAAAATGAAACAATCTACAACAACAACCATACTCTCATCAAATAGCCACATGTGTTTTGTTTCAAAACATAACGACAACAACAACAAAGCCTTAATCCCACTAAATGGGGTCAGCTACATGAATCCTTTTTCTCCATTGCGTCTTATTTAGTGTCAAGTTTCATTTTGTTCTAATAAATTAAGATAATTTTTTATGGAATGAGCCCAAGTCTTCCTAGGTCTACCTCTGCCTTTCTTAACATAAGTAGAATCTAAAACATCTACTCTTCTAATCGGATCATCAGGTGGTCGACGTTTAATGTGACCAAACCATCTAAGGCGGCTCTCTCTAATTTTGTCTGTCACTGGTGCAACACCAACTCTATTACGAATATATTCATTTCACATTTTGTCTCTAAGTGTAAATCCACTCATCCACCTAATCATTCTCATCTCGGCAACACTTAACTTGGCATTATGTTTCAAAACATAAACAAAACAAAATATAAACAAAAATAGAAATAAAAAATAGAGTGATACCAAATGGCCCCTAAGCTTTACGAAGTTCAGTTGAGAGCTTTTTATTGTGTAGGAGTGGGAAACTCACCTGCTCCTGCCTTTCCAAACTATTTATGTGCATGGCATGGCAATTTGCAGTTAATTCTCACTCAAAGAATTACTCAAAAAAAAAGAAGGAAACTGACAGAGATATTATCTCGACCAAGCCCAATTAAATCCTCTCTTGGGGAGAGGGAGATAAAAAGAGAGAAGGAGAATGAACTGTTGGCATGATTGCAAAGGAAATTAGTTTGATATAGAATAGAGAATATAAAGTTAAAACAGTGACAAAAGGCTCAATTAACAAGGTTGAATATGGCATTGCCTTTTTGACCTTTTTCCTTTTTCCTTCATGGAGGTTGAGCAAAACTTGCAAATGACTGAAGGGATGCTCCACCTAGCTTGATTTGTCATATAGTTGCCATCCTTTATGGAACTTTAACAGTTTATGTAGTTATCAGTTTAGCTTAAAAGAGGGTCAGTTGCAAAATACAATCGAATTCTATTTAGTATTGCAAATAATCTTCTACAGAAGCCAAGAGAGGTGTGGATTTTCTTTATCCCATAGGTGCAAACTAACACAATTTAGCAACAAACAGGTTCAAGATGCATTTGTTTTCTCTGATTAGGCCAACTTGAATTGATTGTGATGCAGGATTCAAGTCCATTTGATCTATCCATTGAGTCTGTGATATCATGGTGTTTGTCATTAAAATGTTCCAATTCATAATTTTTTACGGCGGGTCATAATTTTTTTGTATTTTCTTTATTTGTTGTACCTTGTACTCTTGACTGGTATAAGGTATATTTTGATGGTACTCGCAAGCAAAATTTTCACGTCATGATTGAGAATAATCCCATTCCAGGTTTTAGAGAAGGTAGTCTAGTATATTTCAAACATACCCAACATTCAACCATCATAAGTTACGTTGGAAATTCTGGAACCATGTTATGTTTCAATAAATCCAAAGCGAGGCTGGTAATGATGTAACTTACAATTAATGTCAGCAAAGATACTCTGATAATTTAGCATTTTATTATTCTTGTTGGATTTGCTTATCCCACCCTTCTATAAATTCAGGGATTTATAATTTTATACGGATTTTTGTCCATTGAATAAAATTTGTCTTATTTGGCTTTGAAGTCTCTTCTTCTTTCCAATTCTCTTCCCAGGTGGAATGTTGTTGTTCAAGTGCGAGGAAAGATTTGTCTAGTTAATCTCTTGTTTTCTCTCTGCATATTTAGAAATTTTTTGATGGTGTGATTGCATTTATTTATATATCTTAATATGAATTATGTGGTTGATTTTTTTTTTCTACTTTGGTTTTGCATATGTTGTTGAGATTTGGAATAGAACAACTTGATTCTCATCGATGAAAAGAAGGGTTTTTAAACCCAATTATGATGGACTCAAATAAGAAAGGAAATAAATACACAATCAAAGAAATAAAATCAAAATAATGATAAAAAGGAAACTACATAATACAGAATAAGGGTCACTCAATCATTTCCTTAATGAAGTGTCTGTCAATCTCCACATATTTGGTATGATCATGCTGGACTGAATTGTGGGCAATGCTGATAGATGTCTTATTATCGCGGACTAGCTGCAGAGGGATGAAGCTTGGCATACAAAGTTCACGGACCATGATGCATAACCAGAGTGCTTCACAGATTCCCAAGGACATGGATCATAATTTAGTTTCAGCACTACTCCGGGCAATCACAGTCTGTTTTTTGCTTTTTCACGTGATAAAATTTCTTACAAATGAGCAATACACCGAGGTAGAATGTCGATCATGAACCGACTTGACCCAATCAACATCTGTGTAAACCACAATAAACCGAGAGGTGTGGCGAGAGAAAAACAAACCCGAGCCTATTGTACCTTTTAAATAGTGGATAATCCGGTTAAAAACTTGGACATGATGCTCATAGGAGTCAAGCATGAATTGACTCACTCTGTACTAAATGCGTGACATATGTTGCGGGGTAGATAAGTTTCCCCACAAGTCGTTGGTTGCGAGTCTTGATGACAGACACAATATTGAGAATGCTAGATAATTTTTCGTTGGGATCCATAGGGAAAATCACGGATTTGCATAGAAGAAGATTGTTCTTTGTCAAGCGATCAAGCACATATTTGCGTTGAGATAAGCAAATGCCCCGAGTTGATTGAGTCACTTCCATGCCTAAAAAGTACCTAAGAGATCCCAATTCCTTCGTTTCAAAGACCTAGCAAGAATGTCTTTTAAAGATTCCAATGCTGGGAGATCGTTACCTGTAAGAACAATATCATCAACATAGATAATAAGGATAACTATTTGGCCATTAGACTAATGCCGGAAGAAGAGAGTGCGATATGATTGATTCTGAGTAAAACCATGGCCGAAAATTATATTTGTGAACTTACCGAACCAGCTTTAGCATATAAAGGGACTTTCGTAGCCTGCACACTTGCCCTTTGGAGGAAGTAGAATCAAAGCCAAAAGGGAGAGACATATATACCTCTTATATAAGCTCTTCATTCAAGAACACATTCTTGACATCTAGATGGAATAAAGACCAATTCAAATTTACTGCAAGAGACAACAAGACCCAAATAGCGTTTAACTTAGCCACTGGAGTAAATGCCTCCTCATAGTTAACTCTGTAAGTTTCTGAGTACCCTTTGGCGCCCAATAGTGCCTTGTTGCGTTCAAAGGATCCATCAGAGTTGAATTTGGTGTTGAAAATTCATCGACACTCTACAATTTTTTTACTCTGAGGAAGATCAACGACATCCCATATATGGTTTCGCTGGAGGGCATTCATCTCCTCCATTACTGCTTTTTATTCAGGCTGGATCAGCAAGATCAACCTCAATAGCAACTCACCGGAAGGGTTTCAGTGATAGGAACACGTGGGGGAACATCCATAGAAGAAGGATAAGATAGTGTCTATGAACCCAAGCTCTCCCATGAGGCCGAGCTAAGAAAATATGGACAATTTCAAAGAAGAAAACATCAACACTTACATAGATTTTATTAGTGGTAGGATCAAGACACCGATACCCTTTTGAATTGTGGAGTACCCAAGGAAGATATATTTTATGGATCTGAGATCAAGCTTACTCTGATTGGGGGCAGTGTTTCGAAGAAAGGCAGTGCACCCAAAAATCTTGTGATATAATGTGGAGAAGACCAGATTGGTAGGGAAACGTGATATCAGGATGGCTAAGGGGGTTCAAAACTTACGAATTTTAGAGGGGACTATTTAAGAGATGTGGCAGTGAGAATGACATCATTCTAAAAATATTTCGGGACATTGGAATGAACATAATGGAGCGAGCAACGTCAATGAAATGACGATTTTTCCTCTCGACAACCTCATTTTATTGAGTGTCCGTACACGAGCTATGGTAGAGGATGCCTTTACTCACCAAGAATTCACCCAAAATAGAGTTGAAAAACTCACAATCATTGCCAGTTTGAAGGACCTGAATAGGAGTTTTGAATTGAGTTAAAATGAAGGTATAAAAGTTTTGGAAGGTGACGATAACTTTTGATTTGTCTTTTAAAATGTATACCCACACTATCCGAGTGTGGTCATCAATTAAAATCAGGAACCTTCTTTTAATGGTATAGCTAGGAGTGCGAGAATGTCCCTGTAGCTAATTGTGAATGAAAGAGAAATGAGTAGGAGTGTAAGTTGGAGTGAGTAATGAACCCAATGATGTTTGGCTAACTAATAAGTCTCACAATTAAAATTATAATGTTTTTTAATTAGAAAACATTAAAGAATACAAATTTTCTAAATATTAAAAACTAGGATGTCTTAAACGATAATGTAACAATATAATGAGACATCCAAGGACTCGAGATAAGCTACAACTCTTGAGAGGTGTGTACGCGCTCTCCGTGTTCTTCTCATAGAAGTAGTAGAGTCCAGTACTCTCTTAGAAATTCCAATCATCCTCCCCGAACGACGATCCTGAAAAACACAACCATCAGAAGAGAAATTAGCAACGCAATTGATATCATTCGTCAACTTGCTTACAATTAATAGTTACATTTCAACTGGGGAACATGTAAAACAGAATCCAGAGTTAGATCAGTTGTTAGTGCAATCGACCTTTTACCATTAATGAAACTACAAAAACTATTGGCATTTCTGACTGTATCTTTTTCATGGCAAGGATAAGTTGTGAAAGTTTGCGAACATCCAGTCATGTGATCCATTACATCTGAATTAATAATACACAGACTAGAGAAATAAACTGTGAGAGCCATACGAAGAGTACTTGTTGGACGTGGGTGGTCGACGGACCCGTAGGGACTTGATTGGCTCCAAGAAGCTTGATCAATTGCTCCATCTAGTTTTTCAGTGATTTGAATGATTCTAGGATGTCTCAGATAGGAGTCCGTTGAGTCATGGTACGATCGACCGTCATCTTGAGAACCTTGACAACAGAGGATTTGACCGAAGGTTTGTAAGTTGGCTTACCGTGAAGTTTCCAACACTTGTCTCGAGGGGTGACCAGTTTGAGTTGACATGGACGAGGGCCGAGCACTATTTGAGATCAAGGCGGACGATTTGACTGAAGCAGTAGAAGTGCCAAGCATGACTAGTCTCCGACTTTCTTTTAGACGGAACTCCGTGAAAGCAGCGCGAGCAAAGGAAGAGGATCCTGATCAAGAATACGACATCGAACTTCATCAATATCTTTACTAAGGCCAATCAGGAATTGGGACATACGATTCTTTTCTACAATCTTCTGGAAGAAGGATAGGTCGGCCGAAGACTTCGAAGTGTAACAAGGTCATTATAGTACTGGTTGCATTCCATCTATAGTGCAACAAGCTCATTATAGTACTGGGTCACGATCTTTGACCATTGTTTTGCTTCCGGAATCTTCTTAGATACTTCATAGAGTTTGTCGGAATTCCTACATTTAAGTGCATAAACAACCTTCCAGAGGCCCTAGCTAAAGGGAGGACCATGTATGAACGGCCAATTAAAATCTCTATGGAGTTGATTAGCTACGACATGACCATGGAGTCCTCTACTTCCTAGATATGCTGGGTTTGTCTTTGGAGGCTCACGAATCATACCTGTGAGGTGATCGAACTTCTTATGTCCTTAGATAAACAGAGACACAACGTGAGACAACTTGAGAAAGTTACTGTCATTCAATTTATGAGTTGTGATCAAGAAATTGTTGATTTCCAGTCCACAGGTTTGCAAGGGAGAGGAGGTCGGAGTTAATCCTTCAGTGGAATCAAGAACTCCTTCTGAAGGTGATTCAATGTTTTGGATGAATTCGCCATAATTTTGACAGAGCCAAAAGATATGTTGTGGTTCCGAGCTATCGATGAATTCCAGTAGGGTACCGGTAGATAACTGCAACTGCAGGAATTCAGATATCTACAAGATATCTTCATGAATTCAGATATAACTTCCTGTAGAAACGGATGATCAGCGGTCCTCACAGGTTCAACGACTGTTAGGTATCTACAGGGAAAGAAATAAAATAATGGCTAGAAGGTATCGACAGGGAAAGGACATGGAAAGAACAGGGAAAGAAATAAAACACCGGCTGAAAGGTATCGATAAGGAAAAAAATAAAACATTGACCTTATAGAATCAGAAGTCTTCTAGAAATGATCAGTGGGCTTCTTGTAGGATCAGCGGTTGTTGGAATACATCAGCAAACATCTGCTACAAGAAGGAACTAGCGGCTGTAGGACCAGAAAGAGGAGGCCGACGACTAGGTGGCAGTTGCTAGAGCTGGCAAACGAGGCCACCTGCTATTGGATTTAGGGTTAGTCTCTGATACCATGTTGAAATTTGGAATAGAACAACTTGATTCTCACTAATAAAAAGAGCGGTATTTAAATTAAATTACAATGGACTCAAATAAGAAAGGAAATAAAAAGACAATCAAAGAAATAAAATCATAATAAAGATAAAAAAGAAACTACATAATATTGAATAAGGGTAATTAATAAATAATAACTGCTATGGAAATCATAAATCTAATATATGTTATAAAGTTTTCGTTGTTACATCTTCCAGATTTATTATTAATTCACATGGTATTGACTTTTTTCTGTTTATTTTATGAACCATCTAAGGTAACAAGTAATTGTATATGCATTTATTTTGCTTCCTTAGAAATCTTTCCGTGCTAAATGATGCATTTGTTTTCATTAATCTTGATTTTATATTCATTAGTAGGGCGCATTGCATATTTGTTTAAATTTTGCATTTTATCTGTTTTGATAAAATTAATTTTTTTCGAACTAAATAAAAAAATGATATTAAATAGGACACAACGGAGAAGAAGGATTCATGTAGCCGACCCCACGTAGTGGGATTAAGGATTTGTTGTTGTTGTTGTTGATAAAATTATATTTTGTTGGAAAACCAAGATCCAAACTATCTTGAATGATACTGCCTTCCATGGGGATTTTCTTTTGTTTACAGCCCTCCTGCATCTTAACCCAGTGTATAATCTTACTTCTCTGTCACTTGCATAGACATAACCTAGATGTATAATGAATCTAGAATTTCCTATTTCATTACCCAAGTGCCTTTTTTATTATTTTTTTTTTTTTGGGGCGGGGGTTTGCGTTTGCATACATGGCACACAATTCTAATGTATTTAAATATCTCACACCTATACTTTTATGTTTACACACATTGCACTTGAACCTTTAATATGACATCATAAATTGTATTATTATTACTTTATAAAAGTGAAATGCACATTTTCATGAATAGGAAAGCACCAGTGCTACGTGTGTAAATATAAAAGTTTAGGTGTGAGATGTGTAAATACATAAGAATTGTGTGGTATTTATGCAAATTTTCTTTTTTTACTTTTGAGAAGATTTTTGGGGTTGTTTTTTCTTTTGTTGTCATCACTAAAACACAAACTTTTGATCGTACAAACACATGAAAAGAGAAATAATTATGGCCAGAGATCTGTTTCTAATATTAGGGCTGAAAGGTTACAAATGATTTGAAATTCACTTAGTGAAGGCCTTTCTCCCCTCTCTGTTTCAGGCTGGTGAGTTTTTTCATTCGGCTCATAGTGATGCTGCAGCACAACATAGAGAGTTGGAAGCACGGCAAGTTGGTGATGCTTCTCTTAATAGTCCTTTATTGTTGGAACAGGTACTTCTTACTAGATTTTCTTTCTCATTTTTGTTATTTTCATATTTGACTACCTTAAATCGTTTAAAAAATAATTTACTTAAACGTCTGTCCAGGAGATGCAAACAGACCCATCAAAGCAGATAACTCTTGGGTTTATTAGTGGTTTGGTAGCAAAGGAAAAGTCAATGGCTTTTGAAAGAATCTTATTTCGAGCTACCAGGGGCAACTTATTTCTTAGACAAGTTCCTATTGATGTTCCTGTTGACGACCCTGTTTCAGGAGAGAAGGTTGTTCTGTTGAAATGTTGATATAATATGCTTATTGTTTAAGTTCTCATAACTACTCGTGATTATTCTTGTCTTGTTATATTTGAATGAATTTTATACTAGAATTTTGATTTCCGTGCATCAAGCTTTTGAAATTGTTACTTTATGCCATCATATTTTGTTGAAGAAATTGACAAATGTAACTTCTATTTGTTGCGTTGTGCTATTGAGTTTCATATTTCAACAATTGTGAACCCGAAAGGAAATACATAACGGTTCCTATTTTCAACGAGCTTTGCACTTTGTGATTGTTCTATCTTTATGTTTTTGCATACTAGCTTTGTTAACATAGAGGCATCTGGTGCTTGTGTCAAGTTTAGGTATGAATATAACATTGTGGTTAGTACTGTGCCAACTAGTTAGGGATAGCTTTATGAATTCATTCTCTCTCTCTCTCTCTGTGTTATTTTTTATTTTATTTTATTTTTTTTTGAAATGTTTCTAAAGGTGTTAATTTTTTTAAATGCAAAATCTTTTGGACAACTTCTACCAATGCACTTTTGTTATGCTTTTCCTTTCTAATCCTTTAACATTCATTTTATTGACGAATATTATCCGTGATTCCTTTACTCATCAGCATACCTAAATCATGTAAATCTATTTGCCACTATTCTTAAATGGTTTCTATTCCTAAATTTCTTCTCTCATAGTCATTTCTCACTTAAGCACTTGTAGTTTTGTGATATGAATATAACCACTTTTTTTTTGGGTACATTCAATGTGACTATCATTTAATTCTTTATGACTCAATATTTGAATCTACATATTTTTCCTTAGTAGGAAGATTGCTTCTATGACAAAATGTTCATGAATGTATTGTAGTATCTATAATCTCTTGATCATTTACTTTTTGACACAGCTACATCATTAATAGATTAAGGTTCCCCCATGTTTAGATTTGGTTGTCCATGAGAGATATTGAAAGAAGTTTCTTTACCGCTAATCTTACTTTAGACTTGCTGAGAAGTTCTTCTCTTAGAAGCTATAACCTTTTGTTTGTCCACCATTTTTTGTAAGATAAATTTTAGATACTTAATTCCATCACACTTACATGTCACTTCACCATTTTGCAATAATGTTCCCTACATATTGGTCTTCTATTCAATAAAGTTGCATATTTCTAGTTTTTGGTTTCCTATTCTTGTGCCATTCATTTTCTAAACATTTTCGCCAATATAATAATTCACTTATTTTAATAAATATTTCATTGACTTGAAATACGCCATTTGTTAGTAGCATGCACCATGATACTTCATTATGAATTTCCGTCTTAATATCTACATAACCAATAGAAAAAGATACATTCTTAATGATGATCTTTGATGCAATCTTACTATGAGCGTAGTCTCTCTTGTTAATTACTATTTTTAATGTTAGTCATTACTTTATCATACACAATTTTTAATATCTTTAATATGCTTTTGTTAAAAAACCTTTTTTTAAACTACAAACATAATTAGCTTTTATGGTTTTCGATCTTATGCTTTTTGTGATCAATAAAAAAATTATTCTTCCTTTTTTTCTCTATAATTTTTCATTAATTGCCTTAGCACAAAGTTGTCTCTATTTACATCTTCCATGCATTAACTTGATTGATTCTCTATGACTGTTCCATCATCTTCTTTTTCATATGATTATCACAATTCACGACATATCTTTTATTCTTAAATATTATTACCAAAATGCTTCTTCTCCAATAATTTGGTTTCCTTTTAATCGTTTTAATTTGTTCTTATATTTTTCTCCAATTTCATGTGTCACCTCATCTAGATCTAAATATTTATCTTATAGATCTTCTATATGGCTAACCTAATTTTCCTTGTTTGAATAAATCTGTATTATACTTTATTTCTGTAACATATTTCACGTTTCTACTCATTATACATTTTTAGACAGTTTTTTTTTTCTTAAAACTCTTATGTAATAGTTTTACTTATTTGAATATTATAACTGAATTAAAAATAGCAATGAAAAGCAGAAGGCAAAGGTTAAAAAGTTACTAATAATACCTTTAAATTGCACTTTGTCTTTTACGCAAAGTTAAAGTGGCACTTGTTTTGAACTGCATCTTAATGTGTTGCCCTCATATCTGTTACAAATGTTACGTTTTGGTTAAATTTCCCAGACTGCAAGAGGTCACTGTGTCGAAGAAGAAATGTTCAGACTCACTCCAAGTGGTTACTGTTTTGCTTATTTTTATCAAGATTTTGAGTTTCCATTATTGATTTTGTTGAGCACTATATCATATAGATTGGATTATGAAAAACTACTGCTTCACATAACAGGCGCATTCGTAAAAATAAATTCATCAGTAAAAGACTTAAATGGTTTGGTGTCAAGGGATTGGAGCCTAGAGATGAATCACTTTTGTTTTAGAGTAATGAAATTATGTTTCTTCACCCTTTGTATTGGTTAGGTTCATTTTTTTTTTTTTAGTGACAGGATTTAGAATTGGAAGAGGTTATAGTAATATTTCTTTGTGCATCATGTATATTTGCTAGCTCTATGAAAGAACCAATTTTATTATATATCTCAGTCAAAGTTTTGAAAATATTCCTATTTTTTCTTCAGTTTTGATATTCAGAATTTGCCAAAATAAATGTCTAAATGCTTGTATTGGTTAGGTTTATACAATTTTTTTTAGTGACAGGATTCAGAATTGGAAGTGGTTATAGTAAAGTTTCTTTGTGCATCATGTGTTTTTGCTAGCTCCATGAAAGAACCAATTTTATTATATATCTCAGTCAAAGTTTTGAAAATATTCCGATTTTTTCTTCAGTTTTGATGTTCAGAATTTACCAAAATAAATATCTAAATGCCTTTGCGTCGAGGGAGCTTTTGGCAGGGCAGGTCCGCATCCCTGCTATAGTCCCTAGTGGGGCTTTTTCGACCTCTTGGCTATTTTAGCCACGTGGGACTCTTATTATTAGTATTTTAATATTACTTTAATTAAAATTAGGTTTATTCTGCAAGGGGAATAGCTGTTGTTTTCTGGTTTAGCAGATTTTTGCTTTGTTGAAGTACTATGGAGATTATAATCTTTGATTTCCTTCTTTAGGAGAGTTGTATCGTCTTTTTATTGCAAGTGGTGTATATGTGTCTTGCTCAGGAGCAGGTGGTGAATCTCCTCATTGCCCCTAGCTTGTCATTTTGTGGTTCTTCTCGCTATTTTCAATAGGGACAGCCACTGAACGATGCCTATCCCCAAACAAATGTTGTTGACTTCACATATTTTCCTTCCTTCGTTATTCTACACTATCTCCCCTCTAAATCCACTCCCAAAAAAATCATTTAGGAGCCCTAAAATAATATCTTGTTCAGAGCCGATAAATCGTAAAATTTTAGAGATTTATATTTTTTTTGCCCTAAATCCAAAATTATAAAAAAAAACCTACAGTACCCAAATCATTCCTACCACAATTCCCAACCTTAATCATAATTTTTCAAAATAAAACCTTTTTACCTCTACCAAAATGCTCACCCCAACACCTATCACAAGAATCCTAAACTTCGACTAAATTTTTTTTTTCAACTCTATACCCGTCGAAACCTTGATCAAGAGAAAATGACATAATGTTGCTTAGGAGAAATCTGCAAAGAGTTGTCTAGGAACTTACAATGTAGAATATGCAACGAAAAATTCTCTAACTGCAACAGAGGTTTGCCGCCTTTGAGAGGAGACAATCCGATAAGATCTTCCATAGCCACATCAGGGACTTGCCAGATCGAGAGGAAGAAGTTAGTCTCTTACACTAGACAACTTCTAGTGATGAAAATCAATATCTTGATTATTGGACATGAAATATCTGAGAAGTAGTGATTTTAGAATGAAGATCAATTTACCAGATTTGACAGTCGTATGAATCCAGACGAGTATATCGAGTGGCTCTAGAAAGTAGAATGAATTTTTTAGTACAAGGACATTTTTGAGGACAAAAGAGTTAAATTTGTACCCATCAAACTCAGTAGAATGCTTCCTTGTGGTGGGAGAACTTGAAGTGTACGATGGAAGAGTGAAATTATCATCTGGTGTAAGATGAGATAAGAGATGCAGTGCAAGTACCCATGAACACATTATAGACATGACATGTTCTTGAGGTTTCATCACTTACAAAAGCGAGATCTCTCAGTAAAGTACACCGCTGTGTTCGAGCAACTTATGTTGAATAATGAGCTAGTGGAGCCCGAGGAAAACACCCTAGCTTGATTATGGGAAGGGTTGAGACCGTCCATTTACAACATGGTATAATGACAACCTTATTGCATATTTTAGGATGTGTAGACACCAATGTTAAAGCTGGAGAAGCAGCAATGTCAGCAGGTGACCACTATGCTTTACATGCAGAGTTCAACCCTAGGATCAGACTGTAGGAATCTTACTAGTGGAGCATCCAAGTCGACCCCACCTGAGTAGAAATCAAACTAGTGTAAAGAAAAAGTGGAGCCAACCAACACTTCCACATCTGTCCAACCAGAAAATGTTTAAAGTGCCACAATTTTGGGCATGTTATATCAGATTGCCTAAATGGGAGCATGATCATTTTTACTTAGTAGTTGAAAGAATGGACAGCGACAGAACATAGAAGGAAGACATCAGAAGGATGTATAAACTTTCAGTTGATGAGGGAGAGATGTTAGTGATTCAAGTTGAGCCCATGAGAGAGATTCCGATAGGATTAACAATGGGTGTCTTAGAGGGGAGGGAGTTTGAAGAGCCGACATCAGAAAAGGGACAACCTATGTTAAAGGATTTGCCAGATATTTTGATCTACAACTTACCTCTTGAATGATTACCACTGAGAGAGATTCGATATACCATACACCTCATTATAAGATTTTTTTCTGCCAAATTGATTGGCCTATGGGATGCAACCAATCAAGTATGAGAAATTACAAAAATATGCTACACAGTTTAAGTTTAGAGACTTGGTTCGTGAAAATACTAGCGCAATGCAACCCCAACTATAATTGTTTAAACAGGGATGATTTTTTATTCTATCAAGATATTTGTAATGATGAATGTGTTTTAGAGTTGTCCGAAATGAGTGCGGGCATGGATTTTACAATAGAGTTGCCTCATACACAACAAGCCAATGAATTTATCATGATTGTGGTAGATCGATTCCATAAGTTTCTTGGGAAGAAGACGAAGTTTCTCCTACTCGGGAAGAATGACACAGGAGCTCCCGCATCCCACAATCTCAATCGCAGGATCGAAGCAGGATAGGTCTTGCGTCCCTGCTATAGTCCCGAATGGGATGTTTTTCATTCTCTTGGCTATGTTAAGCATGTGGGACCCTTCTTATTAGTAGTTTAATATTACTTTAAAATTAAGTTTTTTTTTTTTTTTATGTAGGGGAAATATTTTTATGTTGTTTTCTGGTTTAGTTGGTTTTTGCTTTGTTTGAGTACAATGGATATTGTAATTTTTGATTTTCTCTTTTAGGAGCGTTGTATCTTCTTTTTTTTTTTGTAACTTGTGTGTATGTATCCTGCTCAAGAACAAGTTTGAGCCTTTTCGCTGCCCGTATCCCATCTTCTTGTGGTTCTTTTCGCTGCTTTCAGCAGGGACAGCCGACGAACGATGCATATCCCCATCCAAACGCTGTTTACCTCTCACATATTTTCGTTCCCTCATTATTCTCCCACTACATTCCCTCTAAATCAACTCCCAAAATACCTTCTAGGAGCTCTAGAATGGTATCACTTTGGTTTGTGATAAATGTCTACATGAATGCATACTTTGCTGTTTGCCTAAAGCTTAGTTTTTTAAGCAGTATTTAGGTGGTAAGTTTTGGATACAGAAAATCTTACATTTGATTTTATGACACGTTTGGAGCTCCTTAGTTGACGTCAGTTCATATTTCTATCCACATTGTGAGAAATTTTTCTTGAACTGGATTTTAATAGGGTTTGCTCGCAGCTGAAAATTAAATTAAAATTTTTTATTTGTTGGGGAATTAGATTAAATGATTGACTATTTTGAATTGACCGAAGCTCTCTCTTATGATTTTATGATGATGAGTCTGTCTACCCAATTCATGAGTTGCAGGAGAACTTGTTACTTTTCTCTTGCCATCTCATCTTTTAAATTTTTTTAGTTCTTCTTCGTTTGAAAACAAAACACTGTTGACCTATATGCTAATTATTTGTTTTTTAACATGATAAGTTTTTCCATCTACTCATGCAGCCTAGTTATTATGCTCGTTTATGCAACCTCTAGAATTTCACTTCCTCATATTTCTTTGCAGATTGTCAAAAATGTGTTTGTAATATTCTATTCTGGAGAAAGAGCTAAGACAAAAATCTTAAAGATCAGTGAAGCCTTTGGTGCCAACCGGTATCCATTCATGGATGATGTTGGCAAACAACTACAGATGATAGATGAGGTCTGTTTTCTTTTTTTGCTACACATATAATTATTTTCTCTGCTGTGACAGTGACAAGATATTATTGCTAAAAGAAGTGTGCAGAGTATTTTTTTTCCAATATCATTTATTTAGCAATGTTATTGAATAACCAGCGACTATAATTTCTTCTGACTGAATCTTTTGAAATTTAGAAATTTTAACACATTTTATATTACGAATTTTAAAAAAATTTATTCATATTATTTTATGGATTTTGGCGGTCCCCTACAATTAAACTCAAAAAAGATTTGTTTTGTGGTTGCCTTAATTTTTGATGGTTGTGCCATTAAGTAAATGGAAAGATAAAACAGGTCAATATAACTCAAGATCAATTTTATTACAATTGTGATTGAATTAAGCACATATAATCAATTTAAGAACCGATAGAGAGTTTTTTGGATTACAATAATATGTTGTTGAAAGAGTAGGAACTTTTGGATAGAAATGACCGAAGGATTAGAAACCATGGATGGCAATAATCAAGCCCCAGGTAACATTTACACAGTTAGGAAAAGGAATGCCACCATATCGCATAGGCTATTGGAATTGGATTAAGTGATCTCTCAGGCACAAGGTCATGGATTAATAGAATCAATGATATGCTAACCATGATCAAGTTATGACTTTATGAGATTTGGTTTGTGTATGTTAATAATGTTTGGGTTACTGCTTGAACTCGAATGTTGAAGCATATTTAATTCACTATTTAAATGTCACTTTATTGTATTAGTTGTATTTGTGAGTTGCAACCAAGATTTTAGAGGTTTTGGAAGCTCTTACATGTAGTTTTTGTAATATATTTTATGATACCAAATGGATTTTATGATTCCTTCCTTTCATTTAGTTCTGCTAAGGGCTGCCTAATTGCTCATGGAAAAAGTTTTCTCTAGCCTTCTAAATGTGTAAGAACTTGAGCTTTTCTTGAGTTAGATTTGAATTTAGTTTAAGTATATCTTTTCGTAATGGCTGAGATTTCTGATGGACACGAACCTCCAATTTAACTATTCTTTTCCGATTATTTAAGAATATTTTTAATTGAAGAGGTTGCTAAGCTCAATCATTTTGACTTTACTTTGTTTGAATCTAGAATGATTGTGGATGGAGATAAATCTAGTTGAGTTCATATGATATGTTATATGTGGAGTCTGATTATGGAAAGTTGGGGCATCCCATTACCTGATCATGGAAAGTTGGTGCATCCCATTAACTGATTAGGGAAGATAAAATAAATTCTAACACACGAACAAAGATAACATAAGTGTTGAATGGGAAGCATGATAGATTTTATGTAGAAAACTCGAAAATGGAAAAAATCACGGGGCATGACCTACTCAATAGTCCATTATATATTTAAATTCATAGAGTGTTACTTCTTTCTAAGTAGAGAATATTAGGTTTTATAGTTTTGAATGAGTTATAATGATCAGACAATAACCGTTTGAGAATTATAGCTAGGCCTAATGGCTATCGATGACAATTTCTAATGGTCGTTGGCTTCTTTTCAAGAGTGCGGACTTTTTGTTTAGCTTCTTTTTTCTTCATGTTGAAAATGAAGTTCTATTTATAAAATTTTGGGAGTGAACTTTTGGTAAATTTAGCCAAAACTTCATAAAACTCCATTGGACAATTTGTGTTGCTGCATTTGATGATAGATCATTTTTTTAATATTTAAGTATCTTAATAATCTCATAATTGAGTAATCTTGTACTCGTTGGATTTTACTAATTGAGATGTTCGATTTAATTGTAAGCATCCCAAATTTGGAGATCTTTGACATGTAAGTTAATGTTTCAAAGCTTTCAATCATACTTCAAGTGCTTGAGTCAAGCTCATTCACGATCCGATCAATTCAGTTTTAGTGTTGTTGGATTTGTATTGTCGAGATATTCAATTTAACTATAAAGTTGTTAAAATCAATTTGTGGATGATCATGAATTTGAATTTTAAAATTATCTCATCTAATATACATCGAGATTTATGCATGATAATGTAAATATTTTGGTGACATATCAATGTTTAATTTAAATGAATATTAAATTATAATAGATTAATTGTTATGCACATACTTATTTACATTTGCAAAATTATATGTAAGAATAAATGCACAATTTATTAGTTAATCAGATTGGATATTAAAAGTAAAAATTGAATTTGACCGACCAGTGTAAAATTGGTTCTACGTCGGATTGGTCTCTTCTAGAATATAAAACTATGGTTTTGTCCTTGACACTTGAAACCAGAGAACATAAAACATAACTTTATTGTTTTTTTTTTTCCATTACACCTATTAAAGCGGCTGCAAATTGTCGGTCAACTTTTCGAAAGCGTTTGAAGTTTGGAAAAATAGATGATTTAATGTAATATAGAAGGTATATGATTTTTAATTTTTGAAACAGTGTTTTACTTTTGAAAAATGAGACTAAATGAATTTCATTCATCTTAGAGTTTACATAATTGTGTCCGATACCGCGAATACTACACCTTCACGAAAAATAAATGTATACCTCGGCGATGGACCCAATCATACAAACTAAGAAATTTATAATATTTGTTTGGTCTGCGAATCTTTTATGTGTGACAAACAAGTTACCTACTTATTATAAAGATTAGGCAGGGTTTATTTTATCTGGGTTCCAAGTTTTTTATAAGGGCAAATCTTTATATTTAGTTACATCCTAAATGAATGGAGTCATTTGACAAAACTTTCGATAATGATCAGATGTACTAGTCTTCAAGAAATCAAGGTTTAGGTTTTCACGATAAGACGTGAATAATTAAGTGGGAAATGACCAATGAGAACAATTAATTTTAGGAGTTAAAGGAAGGAAAATGTAGGAAACGACACAGATCCTGAGGAGAACACTCAGTAACTTCCCAAACTATTCTACCGTGTGACTGCATTTTTGTAAATGATGTTATTTAAGTGTCAGTTATGTCAATTTTTATTATTTGAGACTTATATTTGCATAATACCCGATTATGCAAATAACCCGCAGAGATAAGATGATTTACGTCGTACCAGAAGACAATATTGAAATTTAAGGCGAATTAGGATTTACGCCGTGCAACATGGTTGCATACGAGCCTAAAGAGGTGTGAGGATTTACATCGCGTCGGGCGAGTTACCTCGAAGTCTTATGGGTTGTTATTTAGACTAGAAAAGTTTAGCTGGTGTAGACTTTTTTTGTTGTTGTAGAATGACGAACACCTCTACCTGTAGCCTGCTCCAAGCTTCTTGCCACAGTAACAACTTCAAGGTCTATGTGTTATGCTTGTTCTTTGTTTATTATTGAAGTGTTTGGGGGATTTTATTCTTATGTTATGCGACGCTAGTTAAGATCTCACGATTTCAACATCTTTGTATCACTATTTTCTCTCGAATTTACTTAGTATAAACGAGTCGTTAAACTTATTTAGATCGGAGAATTCTCGTTACAACCGTAGGTTACCTCATCCGAGAGATTATCATAAATCCAAAAGGAGTAGATTAAGTGTATTTAAGAGGTTTAAAAGTGTATATTAATTTTTAAATATGTATTTTCTTATTTGCAGATATTGTAAAGCATGCATAATAAAGTAAAATGATAATAAAAAGGTAAATTGCAGTAAATAAATTGTAAATGAGTACATGACGTGTTTGCTGCTGCTGTAAAGGTATCAGTATCACAGGTAAAAGTAAGCAGATATAGCTAATGATTTAATGAGCACATCAAACATGAGCATACATATGTAAAAGAGCAGGTGACACATGAAAGCTCGAAGAGAACCTGTAAAGATTCAAGTCAGGGCGAGCTCAGAGCTGGGTTGTGTGCTTTATAATCAAATTTGGGGAGCTGACACCATGAAAAGAGGCCCATGGGAGATAATGTCAAGCTCCACGAGGTGTGCACACATGATCATCCTGCTCCCAAATTATAAAGATCAACACCCGATAACGACAAGCTCTGCAAGGGGGTTTTAATGATCGTTAGAGGCCTATGGATGTATCGGCACCCGACAGTACAAGCTCCGTGAGGGGTGTGTAAACGATCATCCTGTCCCCATATTATAAAGTTAGCACCCGACATCGATAAGCTCCGCGATGTGTGTCTAACGATCGTTTTGCGCCCACATTATAAAGTTAGCACTCGGCAATGACAAGCTTTGTGAGGGAAAATATTGATTTTCCAGATGCCATTGAATTCTTCTTACAGAAATTCCTTTCAATCGATGGTTGGAACTGTATTGTAGCTTGAAAATGAAGATATGTAAAGAGTCAGCAAGTGTCTGTTAGAAGACTGATAAACCGAAAAAAAGTGAGCCAACTCTACCTCAATCTCATAGCAGTCGATAGTTCTTATTTAAAAGTGTCTAACGATCGTCAAAGTCCTGTGGGACGTATAAACGCTCGACAGCGACAAGCTTCGCGAGGGGTTCGCAAACAATCATCTTGTGCCTACATTATAAAGTTAGCACCCGACAGCGACAAGCTTCGCGAGGGGTGTCTAACAATCGTTAGAGGCCTATGGAATGTATCGACATCTGGTAGCAACAAGCTCTGCCAGGGGTGTGCAAATGATCGTTCTGCACCAACATTATAAAGTTAGCATATGGCAGTGACAAGCTCTGCGATAGGTGTCTAACAATGTCATAGACTTATGAGACGTTTCGACACCCTATAGCGACAAGCTCTGCGAGAAGTGCGTGAACGATCGTCGTATGCCCAAACATAGCTTTTGCACCTGATAGCGACTAAATCCGCTAGAGGCGTGTGGAAGTTGCCTATAAGAAGCAAGTCAGGGAATTTCTAAATCACGTGGAGGCATACCCACACGCTTGCCAACAAATAACAACAACAACAATAATAACAACCACAAAACCTTTATCCCACTAAGTTGGGTTGGCTACATGAATCATTTTTCTCCATTGCGTCCTATTTAGTTTCATATTTTCATGTAATTCTAATAAATTAAGATTATTTTTTATACAATATGCATGCCCAAGTCATCCTAGGTCTACCTCCACCTTTTTTAACAAAAGTCGAATCTAAAACATCCATTCTTCTAATCGGATCATCAAATAATCGACGTTTAATGTGACCAAACGATCTAAGATGACTTTCTCTAAATTTGTTCGTCACTGGAGCTACACCAACCCTATCACGAGTATATTCATTTCTCATTTTGTCTCTAAGTGTAAAGCCACTCATCCATGTAATCATTCTAATCTCGGCAACACTTAACTTAGTTTTATGCTTCTCTTTTAAAGGCCAACATTCATCACTATAGAGCATTGCAGGTCTCACCACCATCTTATATAATTTTCCTTTCAGTCTAAGTGGTACTTTTTTATCACACAATAGGCCCGAAGCATTCGTTCACTTCAATCAACCAACTTGAATTCTACTAATAACATCCCCATCAATATCACCATCACTTTGAACCATAAACCCGAGATATCTAAAGCGTTCACACCTTTTAATAATTTGATCACTCATAGTTACATTTCTGCAACTAGAGCTATTACCACTAAAATTGCATTCCATATATTTTGTTTTAGTTCTACTCAAACGAAGACCTTTAGACGCCAAGGTAGACCTCCATAATTTAAGAAACTGAATTACAAAATAAAATAAAAAAATAACAGTGAGAAGAAAATTTCTCGTAAACAACAATGGTTGTTGAATATAAGAAAGAAAACTTGAAGTACTAAACCCTCTGATTTCAAAAAAAATCCATTACAGTATAAATTATTTTTGCAGAAACCGAATTACAAAATTTTCATACAAACACGTGTAAACATCAAAACAAAAAGGCGTGAAGCTTAGAGGAGATCGCCTGTCAGCTCTGTACATTCGAGGATTCACTAGCACCCTCTTCCTTGGTTTTTTTCAGCTCGCCCGGCCTCGCCCGATTTCCCATTTGATAATTCATGTTCTCCATCCTCTGAATTTGAAAGCAACGTGTCAACTCCTTGTTTCGCCATTTGGGATCGACTGGTCCATGTTTCACAAACCTCTCTATAGCAAGAGATGTTCCAACCACAGTCTGACGGGAGAGGCTCTCAACATGTTCCTTCCGAGTGATCATATAGTGGAAACTCTCTTTTTCAACTCTTCGTACTTCTTAAGAAGGGTCTCATGTTCTGAGCCTCCACCTATCTCTGCTCCACAAACACTTTCAACCTTTCCTCGGCAATAGTGGCCCTTCGCCCAGTGTTTCTATCCATAAGGCATCCCTCTTAGTATTCCCTTAAGCCCAGTCCAAAAGAATCCGCAAAAAATGAGAAGCCTCCCATGCAGGAACATGATAGCGATTGATCGCTTGAAACTTTTCTCGCTTGTTCATTATTCTCAAGTACTTTGCTAAGGCAGGCGACCAAAAAGTCTCCATCAAAGTCGACGGGTACTCCCCATTTAAAGGGGTGGAAGGATACCACTCAGCTTCCCTACCAAGAAGAGCGTAATGACTGCTCGCCAAACTCCTGCCCCACGGTCATGAGAAAATGACCACTTGGGCGGAATCCCTCTTCCTTGAGGAGGGGACAACTCGGTTCAGAAACGGGGGCCTTCTGTTTCCTTCAGAGAGTATCCTTCTCCACACCCTCAGCGACCCTTGTTTCTCCCTCCGATCTAGTCTTTATCGAGATGGGATGGGAGGAGCCGCTCTGCTCGATCGTGCAGAACCATGAACGAGGTCCCGTCGGTAGTCGCTGTGGAAGCCCTTCCGGTCGATGGGTGGGCTAGTGAAACCCCCTGATCCAGTGCCCTGAAGATCTCGAGGCCGTCCTCACAACTCCCTTTAAAATAACACGGCTAAGTAACTACATGTCCATCTATAAAAACAATCAAAATGAGGAAAACCTGTTTACCTTTAGCACTTTCTTTGGTCAAGCCAAGGGAGGCAGGCCGACCCTCACTTCTCCTAAGCAAGGAAGGATCACTTTTCCCCCATTGCTTCTTTGAAGTTGCTTTCTTCTTAGGGGCTTTATCTCTAGCCACTTCCCGAGTGTCGGATGATGCCCACAACCCTTCGGTCATGATCTCACTACTGTTGGGCTGAATCACGCGCCCTCACGTTTAGATCGATATATTGAAACAATGAGAGGCTTTGACCCTTGATCAATGCTTGTGATCTCTGAGATTGTCAGAAAGTGTCTTCACTTTCTTTACCTCGCATTCTAGAGCAGTGCCTATCCCCCCAGCCAGTTGGGCAGGAATCTACCAGGAACTTTGTTTTCCAATCTTTAATCTTATTCTCAAGACTCACGATGGATCTTAGGATTGTCGACCCTGCCGATTCGAAAAGAGAAGAAATGGTTGAGCAATTCGATCAGTTCATCCTTCGACAAATGAGGACGAAGGTCATTATGGAACCCTCAGAGTTGGGAAGAAACTAAGCAGGAAAAACCCAGAATCGTCCGAAAATCGATTGCGGACAGCCGAAGACACATTTTGAACTGGTCATTGTAAAAAATCAAGTCAGGGGAAAAGTGACCTGTCGCTCGCTCATGGCTAGCTTCCGGCCGAATTTTGATAGAAGGGTCAAGAATATAGAGGCTCTGAATCTCTTCTACATCCGCTGCGGAAAGAATTGAGACCTCTGAAGCTAGGATCGATCCAAATGATTCTTGAGAAAATTTTTGCGTCATATGACCTGTAAGGACTCACGCTAAGAAAAAGGGAACTAAGGAGGATGATGGGAGATAATGAGTCACAAGAGGAAGAAGAAGCTCGCGATACCCTAACCACACGCGCATATATAAATATACATCTGCATGGGAAAATGAAATGCCGCCGACAAGACTGGTGTGACTAAAACCACGCGGTACTCAAGGGAAAAAAATATTATTAGAAATAGAAAACTGCATTTTGTTTATTTATTTAATTTCAAAAAGAGGGGGGACATCATACTAGACCCTTAGATTCAACTAAGAAAAAAACTATGCGGTAGTTTGCGGCTTCGTCTGAGATAAATCCTCGGTGATGCAGCCGCTCATATATAAATTCACCATTCAGCTTAAAGAGGTCATCAATACTATCCCTCTGCTGGGCGGTGAGACCCTCACTAACTGTTGATAACTCCTAACACAACCACACCATCTCCCTACGATTAGCCAACATCTTTACTCGAAAAACAATGAGCTCTCCACGAAGTACAACGACTTCTTGTTCCACCCGATCGACTCGCTCTAGGACCTCGACAACTCCCTCATCACTATCCCCATTGAGGTTGCACCAAGTGACGAAGAAAGTGCTCCATTTCAGCAAGGCAGTGCACCCAGAAAATCAACAAACAACTAGCGCCCCCAAGACGCCTCCTCTGTCGTCACGCCGGAAGAAACTTGGCAACCCACACACTTGCCCTGGCTTTCTTTTGGGGGGGGGGGATTCTCCCGCATCCTCTGGGCTGCAGCATCCGATTCCACGATCTCTGCTCCATGTTTGTCTGTTCTATAGCAGCCTGCCCCACAACATCCAGTCCCCCATTCGTGGCTCAATCAACAGTGGTTGCATCACCCTTGGGGTCGCATCAGCGCTTGATGAGATGGAAGCGATCGTCAGAGCATCGGCCACTGCAAAAGAAATACTTAAGGCATGAATCAAGTTACGTACTCAAAATTCGACACCATTCAGTAGTGGTGTAAGAGACAAGGTCCTCACTGGTCTCCTCTAATCTTCCACCCTCAGAAGAAAGTCTATCATTTCACGGCTAAAGCTACATCCCAGCGTCAGCTGACGCCTTCCCGGGCCCCTGAGGAATTACAGTCCACACAGCGGGCCGAATGAATATTCCTCTCCTCTGGGCGGGAGTGACTGCTTCTGACTGATGCCCCAGAAGACAATCGTCGGGACGCCCTCCAATCCCCTCCGCAGCTCTCCCATGTGTGAGCATGTGAGAAAGTTTGAAGACTCGATTCGATCTTCATGTTCTCTCGCTCGCGACTTCTGCATAATTTTCTTCTTGCTCAACTCTCCCGTGGAAACTTCGCTCGCTGGTTTTAGCTTTGCGACAGGTTTGCGAGCCCCCGCTTGCATATCACTCATGGCTTTGAGGAGGGCATTTTTGTCGGTTGATGGCACTTCCTCATCAGACATTGTGACAGAAACGGAGTAGAAGACAGAAGACCAAAGAAACAAGAAGGAAAGGAAAAAATGCAGACCTTTCTCATTCCAAGGCTTATTTATAATAGTCCGGGCACGGAGATTCAGGGAAGTCTATTATTACACAATAATGTTATTTAATTCATACATGTTAAAAAAAATTCTCTTATCTTCGTGTGCTGTGCAGCTTTTAAGGAGCAAGAGAATTGGAAAATTAAATATGTACACACAAAAATATGTTGGCACGAATCTCAAGACACATGATTAGTTTAGGAAGAAGAAACAATCGATCGAACCAAGCTGATTGACGACCGTTTCATGCTGGACGACGGTTAGAAAGGCATCTTGTTCGGGCGATTGACGGAATGTGCTGAGAGATTTCCCACAGAACAGTGATCAACCCTCAGGACGATCAATCGAAAACATTCTTTCAGATTAAATATCGATCGGGTTGAGGCTTTTCAGACAATCGACAAACTCTTATTGATCGAAGCAGTTCTCCAATCTTATTACATTCAAATAACTCTGTAATTACCAAAAAATTTCTCTGAAAAGTCAATGATGAGGGGACTAATATGTATTTTTGTAATACTGTGACTTATGCCTATAAATAGGGGGTTCATGTCATGAATAAAGGTAAGTCTCTTTTATTGTTCTTAACTGTACTGTCTCTCCCTACTGAACACTCTATACCTTGGGCATGTTATCCGGAAATTCCCATATTCAACATTATATATATAAATAGTTGATGAGTAATATTTTTAAATAATTTAGTTGTCAACACAACTACAAAGATTTGTAACCAATTAAAATTATTAATTAAAAAATAGAATAAAAATATATTAAATTATATTTAAATAATGTTTCAATATAAATAAAAAAGATTTAAATCTCGCCCCTACCCTTAACATCCTACAATTGCGTGACTAGGGTTCTCAAAACGTCTCTTTGTTTACGAATAACTCATGTTCGGCTCGCTAAGCAAACAAGTCGAACACGAATAAATTTTTTGTGTTCAAAATATAAACGAGCCGAACACGAACATTGATATTTTTAACGAGCCAAACAGGAGTTGAGCCGAGGCTCGCTTGTGTTCGTCTCATTTACACCCCTAATTGAAATTGATTTAATATTTGGCAATTTTTGAGAATAAAAATTCTGAAGTATTGACAAGAATTTGAATTGATTGCATTGCCTTATCGCTTAGAGGATGCAAAATAACACAGTTGCTTCATAAGCTGAATTCATTTCCATTCCTATGGGAGAATATTTTTTGAAGAGCCAAGGTCCCGGTGAATTATTACCCCAAATTTTATCTTAAGTAGATTTTAAACAAACAGCTTCCATGGAAAATAATTTTAAGCATGGCTGATAGTATTTGTAAAATATTTGGCAACTAGTTGATAGTTTTTTATATGGTGGCTTAATTGATGACAAACTTTGGACGATTCAAATCAAAGCGGGAAAAATAACTTCAGAATAAGTTAACGATGACACATTAGCTGTGGAGTGCTTTCGTATACATTTATGTGGAAACAGATAGATCCAAGCTTCGAATTCAAAATTAAATGTGAAGACAAATGTACTAGCACCTTAAGTTCTATGGTGTCAAAGAGTATTGGGAGATGATATTCATTTCCAACTATGTAGAAGTGAGCTTTCAAGTGAGTTTTTTGAAGCAATGGTTTGGTTGATATATAATATGTGCCTCTGATTTTTGAGTTTCCATTTGGTTGCTCCTCTGTGTTTTATGTGATTTACAAATTCTTGAAAAGTACTTAAATGTTAGTTTCTTAATCAGATGGAGTTTCTCATATCTTATATATATATATATATATATATATATATATATATATATATATATATATATATATATATATATATATATATATATATATATACTTCTATTTGGATTATATTTCCCTTATCTTATTTCTTTTTTAATTTTTTTCTCAATAATTGTCATTAGGTCTCTTTTAAAATCCAAGAGTTGAAAACAACTATAGATATCGGATTGCTTCATAGAGATAACTTGCTGAAGAACATCAGTTACCAGTTTGATCAGTGGTACCATTTGGTGAGTGTGGAAACTGTAACTATGGTGTCATATAGTTATATATATGTATGTATGTGTATATATATATATATATATATATATATATATATATATATATATATATATATATATATATATATATATATATATATATATATATATATATTAGTAAAAATTTTTCATGGGCATATTATTCTATTGGCCCATAAACTCACTCAGTTTAAGAAAATTTCTAGGTAAGGAAAGAGAAGTCTGTCTATCACACTTTGAACATGCTAAGCCTTGATGTTACAAAAAAATGTTTAGTTGCTGAGGGATGGAGCCCTGTTTTTGCTGCAAGTCAGGTATACAACATTCATATTTATATTTCATGACATTGTGAACCAAGATCTTTTTTGTAGATTGATAGTCATAACTGGATCACTCAACTTAGAATCCGCCTTGCAGATTCAAGATGTGCTACAGCGGGCAACTTTTGATAGCAAATCCCAAGTTGGATCAATTTTTCAAGTTTTACAGACAAAAGAATCTCCACCTACTTATTTCAAAACGAACAAATTCACTTCGGCTTTTCAGGAAATTGTTGATGCTTATGGGTGAGATGAATTCATGAGAAGCCTAGAAGAAATAATTTTTTTTTAATTTTTCGGTTTCCAGCGGATTGTTGATATGTTTCGCCTCTATTAAAGTAAATCCCGGAAATATTTGCTTGTGGATAACTTTTTTTTTGAAGATTATTTATATTTAAAGCTTCCTGAAACACTTGATAGCGCATTCCTTGTGTATGTATTTATTAGGAATGGTGAGTATCCGGGCTTGAATTTGCTTTAAGTGGGATTCGAACCTAGGATGTTGACAACATGAAATTTCATACCAAGTTAATAAACTCCCACATATTTTATATTCGACATTCATGTAGCTTTCGATATATATATATATATATATATATATATATATATATATATATATATATATATATATATATATAGTATTTACCTATGTTTTAAATTTTTTTAAATTTTCATGTATTTCCTTTATGTGTGTTGTATGCCGGGTGCTCTTTCACCCAACCTATCTGTAATCCTTTTTTTATTTTAATATATTCACCCTTGGGCTTTTCTAATATATATATATATATATATATATATTTGTTTAGTGCCTAATGATGTTCTTTCCTGATTTCAGGGTTGCCAAGTACCAGGAAGCAAATCCGGGTGTATATTCGATCATTACATTTCCATTTCTATTTGCTGTCATGTTTGGTGATTGGGGTCATGGGTTGTGCTTGTTAGCTGTAACATTGTTTCTAATATTTCGAGAGAAAAAACTGTCTTCGCAGGTTTGTTCTTAACTTTTTTTTTTTTAAAATGCAAATATGCCACAGTGCATGTTTGCTGATAAAATCTATAAAAATCTCATTTATAAGTTTTATTTTGACTTGATTGTCATTTGAAGTTATTTTTCTTTGCCCTAATGTTGGATGAACTTAATTTCTCTATGTGAACAGTACTAGATATTAATCTAGCGCACTCCAAAAAAAATTGGTGTAATTACTTCATATTACATATTTTTTTCGATTGGAAGTAGGGCTAGGTGACTAACTACAGCTATTTTTTTAAAAGGTAGAATGTGAGCATTTGTGCTCTCCTTTTGTGTCTAGATGTTTGGTTTGCTCGGTTCCAAATGAGCCTGGAAATATTTAGATTAGTTGTGCCTCAAAATCTTGCAAGAAGAGCAATAAGAATAAATGTATTCAAAATTTACTCTGTCAGTAGTTACAAGAAGATGAACCAACCTACACATCCTGTTCAAGAGGAATATAACTGTCTAATTCAACTATGACTTCAGCGACATACTATCTAGTGGGACGAGCTGTAGCAGCATCCACTTGCAAAGATTTATAAAAAAATTGAGTTTAGAGGGCATATATTGAATTTGTTGAAATAATATAAGCAAAGATTTGGAAAAGCAACCTATCTAAGAGTGGTGGGTGGTTTCTCATAAGAATCAAAATGAAGAAATGACAGTATCATTTCCATGTGAAAATATAATGTAATGTGTTTCAAAGATATAATCTTTCAATGATATGAAGAGTTTCAGTGAGCCTAATGTTGTGTTTATGTCTTTTTTCTTCTTTTTTTAATTAGGGTAATTTGATATGTTGGCTTTATTTAATTTTATTCCCTAATTTTCCTCTATAAAAGGGACTTGGGTTCATGAGAGTTATTATGATAAGTGTTGAAATTGTGACCCCTAACATTTTTTTTGTCTCCCTATTAGGTGCTAGTGAAATCTTCCTCCCCATAAACGTAGGCGGATCAATTCAATGCCGAACCACGTAAATCTTTTGTGTTTGATTTTTGTTGTGTGAATTTCTTCTTTTTCGCATAACAACTAGTATCAGAGCTTCGAGTTTGTGATCGGAGCATAGTTTGGCCTCGACAACAACAAATATGGTGTGTCGTTGGCGTTTTTTGTATCATGTGTTCCAACTTTCTTTGACGACAGATTCAGAAGTTTGCAGCAGACCAGCGGTAGGCCAGCAGCTTGGACGTGAAGATTCAGCCTGCGACTGGAGGTATTGTAGCAACAGGGAGACTACGAGGGTTCCGATGGAGGTTTCAACAGCTCCGACGGAATTTCTAGCGGCGATAGGTGTGGTTGGATGTGCGTTCCGACGGGAATATCATGTGGAACATGTTGGATCGGTGAAATTTGGGTAGGGAGAGTAAGCAATCGAGCGGAAGACTAAGAAAAAAAAAGGGAGATTTTTTTAAAAGAGGAAAGCAATTGAAACAAAGAAAGAAACCTTTTAAAATGAATATTTTATAAAGAAAAGTTTCTGGAGTTTCGATAAATAAGAAAAAAAAATAGAAATTCTTTTAAAAGGGAATTTCAGAAAAAATAACAAAAAAGGGAAAATAATGTAAAGGGAATTTCCGAAAAAAGGAATTTTTATTTTATGAAATTTTCTTCTTTTTTTCACATGATTTTCTTTTCAATTATTTAGCTCAAGAAATTTTTTAGGGAAACAGATTTCAACAGTGGTAACAATGAATGACAACACGATGTCAAATTCTTCAATATTCAGTATGACAGTGAAAAAACCAATTCATCAGGTAGTTACACATCTCGTTAAAATCGATGTGACGAAATTTGACAGTAAATGGAACTTTGGTATTTAACGATGCGAGGTGATGGATGTGTTGTGTTCTTTAAATCTGGAGGAAGACTTAGCGATGAATGTTCTGAAAAGATGTCATAGAGAGATGAATTGAAGATGAACCAGAGTGCTTCTGGTTTAATCTGAAATCGCACGACTCTGAAATTGAAATATGGAGTGATGGTAAAAATTTTTGTAGGATGTTGAAGAACAAATATCTCGCAAAGAGCATGAAAAATTGTCTTCATATGAAACGTATGACAGATTTCAAATGAGACGAGACTTAATATTGATGAGCAATTGAATGATTTCATAAAGTTGTTAGCATATTTGGTAAATTTGGATGAGGTAGTTGGAGATGATGATAATGCGCTTATTCTGTTAAATTCGCTTTCAGATGGGTACAAAAACTTCACTATGATACTCATTCATTTGAAGAAAGTCTTGAATTATGATGAAGTGAATACGTTGCTGTTTAATTATGTGTTCTATCGAATGGACAATAAGTCTACAAAGATGAAGTTTGCGGAGACACTTACACTTCAATGTGGTACATCAGAGAAGAAGAATTCAACAAAGAAAGGTGACAGCGGCGACACTTCTTAAAAACAGGGCAAATCTCGTGGACGTAGTCTTGAGTAAAATAAGTGAGATTTATTTGTAGAGACTAGTCATTGAAAAAAAAATTGTTCTAAGCTGAAAGAGAAGGAAAAAGAATTTGCATCGGAGACGAAAGCTAATTTCATCGTGGAAAGATGTGAAGAGACGGAATCAGATGCATAGTTATCACAGTTTGTTTACAAATGATTTGTGTTGGATTCTAAACACAGGTGCGACCTATTACACTTATCGAGGACGGTTTTGTACTTACAAAGTGTTGGATAGTGGTGCAGCGATTGTGGATAGCGATCAAATTTGTCATACTATTGATGTATGGAGTATCTTTAGCAGAATGCTTGATGGTATTATGAGATAGCTGATCAATGTTAAACATGTTCCAGATATCAAGAAGAATTAAAAATTTAGAGTCCAAGGGCTACAAGGTAGTCATTGAGACAGGTGTTCTGAGGATGTCGTATAACAATGGTTTTTAAGAAGGTAGCTTGTCATCACAATATTTATTATTTTCAGGGTAGTATAGTGACTGGAACGACTGGTGTTGCTGATGATTTTTCTGTTGCCACTACGTTGCGGCATATGCGGCTAGCTTATGCTTTAGAGGCTTCACTTCAGAATTTGGTGAGACAAGCATTAATCAAATGAGCGAGGACCTACAAGCTTGATTTCTATGAAGATTGTGTATTTGGAAAAAAAAGATGTTGGTATTTTCAGGGTAGTACAGTGACTGGAACGGCTGGTGTTGCTGATGATTCTTCTAACGCCACTACGCTGTGGCATATGTGGCTAGCTTATGCTGGAGAAACCTAACTTCAGGCTTTGGTGAAACAAGGATTGATCAAATGAACAAGCATTTACAAGCTTGATTTCTTTGAATATTGTGTATTTGGAGAAAAAGATGTGGGTATCTTTGGGTACTGTCATCCACAATACAAAAAGTATATTAGAGTATGTTCACATAGATGTCTGGGGCCTAATGAAGACAACATCATTCATCGGGTGGAGTTACTGTCTTTTTTATTGATGATTACTTCAGATATGTCTGGACGTACATCATGAAGTGTAAAAACGAGGTGCTGGATTTTTTCATAACTTAGAAGTAGATTGAGACTCACACTGGTAAGAAAATCTGGCGTGTCAGTTCAACAATGGGGGCAAATACACTTCAGATGCATTTTTGCAAGAGTGGCAAAAAGTGCGGATAAAATACCATTTCACTATTCGAGAGACACCATAACAGAACGGGTTGGTGGAGAATGAAATGGACTTTGGTAGAGAAAGTTTAATGTACATTTTCCAATGCTGGGTTGGATAGAGTCTATTAGGCTGAGACCATAGACTATCTCTTTCACTTGGTGAACGGTCCGCCTTCTGCAGTTTTTGGGAATAAAATCTCAAAGGAGATGTAGTTAGGGCATCCTGCGAGAGATTATGGACATATGAGAATATTTAGGTATCCAGCTTACTACCACTTGCGGAATGATAAACTGAACCACGAGCAAAGAAGACGATCTTTATTGGCTTTATGACGAGCAAAGAAGACGATCTTTATTGGCTTTATGCGTGATGTCAAGTGCTTCAATGCTTCAAGCTGTATGATCAGTCAGAAAAGAAAGGTTGTCATTAACACTGATGTTAGATTCAACGTGACAAGCTTGTTGAAGAATTTGAACTCAAAAGCATGCGGAGAGTTCTATTGAGAACACAAATATGCAGCTAAAGTTGGAGTTTAATGAAATTTCATTTATGCCACAGAGTTTGTCCATTTTGACTCCGATACCTGATTCAATTGTAGCTCAGGAGGTATCTGTTGATAGTGCTCAGGAGGTGGAAGATGTTGAGGATAAAACTTTTGTTCATAAATCTATTGCTAAGAGCAGGACCAACACTAGAATATCCCAAAATTGAGTTGGTTGAGGTATCACATTGAATTTGAACTTTCAGCCACGGAGACAAAAATTCCTTATCATTACAAAGTTGTGGTGGAGAGCCCAGACTATGATTTTTGGAGAGCATTAATAGATGAAGAGATAGAGTCTCTTTGGAATAATGGTACATGGAGGTTCGTGAAGCTTCCTCTGGGAAAGAAGGTCATCAGGTGCAAATGAGTGTATGAAAAGGAAAAATTTCATGGAGCTGATGTGCGATAAAATACAAAATTAGTGATGAAAGGTTTTGTGCAACTATAAGGGATTGATTATGACGAGGTGTTCTTCCTAGTGGTTAAACTAGAAGGTCATCGGGTACAAAATAAGTGTTCTCTTAGCACTTGTAGCACAGTACGATCTAAACTTGGAATAACTTAATCTTAAGACCGCATTTCTACACGGAGAATTAGAAGAGATTTACATGTTGCAGCTTTCTGGATATGGAACATCAAATGACTTGGTTTGTAAACTGGATAAATCTTTGTGTAGGTTGAAGCAGTCACCATGATAGTGGTATAAAATATTTGATCAGTTCATGATGCGACATGAATACATGAGCAGTCAGTATAATAATTGTGCATATTTCACGAAGTTGGTTAACTGTGTTCATTTATTTGCTTATATGTGTTGATGATATATTGATTTAATCGGCTAGTCAGATTGAGATTGATATGATGAAAAATCTACTGTTCAAACATTTCAAAATGAAGATGAGTGAAGCTCGTAGAATTCTTGGCATAGAGATTCTTAGGGACAAGAAATTTAAAAAGATTTGGCTTTCTCTAGGAGCTTATGCTCGGAAGTTGCTGAAGAAATTTGGGGTTAATGACTCTAGAAAGGCGATTTGTTTATCAATTGCATCTCACTTTTAGTTGAGCTCAGATCAGTATCCTAAAGATGAACAGGAAAAGAAAAATATGTGATTAGTTTCTTATGCTAATGCAGCGGATAGTCTGGTGCATGTCAGTTTATACTGGACCTGCCATTGCACAAGCAGTCGGTGTTGTGAGCAGATTCATGCATGATCCAGGAAGAAAACATTGATAGATTATGAAGTGTATTCTAAGGTATCTGAAGGGTGCGAATTGATGTTGACTTGGTGTTTGAGAGTCGGTCATCTATTGCAGATTTGTGTGTAGGCTACATTGACTTAGACTATGCAGATAATATTGATTAGCGAAGATCTAAGACTATATTTATTCAAATTGGCAGGTGGTCCAGTCAGTTGGAGGTCGGTTCTTCAGTCTACTATTGTTTTGTTTACTTAGGAGGCAATGAAGGAAGCGACATGGATGCAGAGCCTATTGAATGACTTGAGATTTAATCAAGAGTCTCTGACAATTAGACTGCAATATTATTGGCCACAAATCCAGTTCATCATGCTCGTACCAAACACATTGATGTGAGGTTGTTGTTCGGGACTTGATTAATGACAACAATTTTTGTTTAAGAAGATAAATATAAAGGAGAATCCATTGGCATGCTCACTAAGGTACTATCAGTCTATATATTCATTTACTTTTGAACTTTGGTGAACATTCAAGTTCAGGGTTTATTGCCTAATTTGGCATTACACGAAGATTGATCTCTTCGGTAGGGATGCTACGCAGGCAACCATCTTGATGCAGCTGAATTAGAGTTTGGAGCTCATTTGTTTATCTCTCGCTTATTTGGAAGTAAGAGATGAGGTGGAGATTGTTGTATTTATGACTTGTTTTGATGATGAGTAAATTGGTTTTTTGGCTTTGTTTACTTGTATTCCCTAATCCTTCTCTATGAAAGGGACTTAGGTTTTATAAGAAAATTATGGTGAGAAGTGTTGAAGTTGTAACCCTAAGCCTTTTTTCTCTCCTATCTGGTGCTAGTAAAATCTTCCTCCCCGTGGACATATGTGGATCAATTCAACGCCGAACCACATAAATCTTTTGTGATTGATTGTTGTTGTGTGAATTTCTTTGTTTTTGTATAACACCTAATAAAGGTATTTCTACGTACAATCTGACATAAATTTGTAAATAATCTTCAAATAACTTTGAAATCTTCATCTTCAGCGAAGAATAGTTCTATTTTGCATTGAAACGTTAGGCTTTTGTAAGGGTATAACTGACTATTGTTGAAAAAATAATGGTGTTGGATGGGAGCTCTTAAAGTCCTAATGCCTTTAACACAAGTGAAAGTTGGTAAACCTCATCAAGTGAGCAGATGCTTAGTGAAAACCATTGGGGGATATCAAAAGATCAGGATAGAGTTGATTATTACAGTGTTGTGTGGAGAGGTGTGCAAGGATGAGGCGCGACTTGACTTTTAAAGAGTGAAGGCGAGGAGACTGCAATAAAATTTGACAAGGAAGATGGATATATTGTTTAGTTAAAAGGATTAGAATGAAAAATATTGTAGAAAACTACATATTGTAAGAACATTAATGTAAACTAGAGTTAAAGTGCTTGAAATATTTGAGGAGAAGAAATGGCCGAGAACAGTTGATTAAGCTGACCCATATAGTTGGGCTAAAGGCTAAGGATGATTATGCTAGTTTACCAAATGCATGGTAGCTTAGATTGATTTAAATGATAATATGTTTTATAGCTGGATTCTCTAGTTACATTAACATAGTAATTGTTTGCTGCATGGTGAGGATGTAATTAGAGTTTTTATCAGTTGGTTAAGGAGGATGACGATGATGCATGTGTTTACTAAATTGATTTCTTCTTAGATTTCCTGTAAGCCATAATTTGTTTATGGCTTGTTTATCATAAGTAAGATTAACATATTATTTGCTCACGCAACTAATGCAGTATATGCTCAGTTTATTCTACAAAATTCAGAATATGAAATGAAATCAGGCAAACTATATTAGGGCATTTATGCCACACTAATTTTACTATCGATTTTAGCTTTTGTTTGTTTTGTGTTTATGTTTCTTTTTGTTCTTAATATGTTTGTTACTAAATTTTACGTTTATGATAATTCTGGTGGCCTAAGTATCTCTCTTATTATTTTGATAAGCAGAAGCTTGGAGATATTATGCAGATGGTTTTTGGGGGCCGTTATTTAATTTTAATGATGTCTATATTCTCAATTTATACGGGGTTGATATATAACGAGTTCTTTTCTGTCCCGTTTAAGATTTTTGGACCTTCTGCCTATACATGCCGTGATTCTTCCTGCAGGTAACTTATTATTGGTTGATTCGATGAAAGTTTTCCACACTTATTGCTGTCCGTTAATGCAATTTTGTTCCTCCCTTTTCAGTGATGCTACTACTGATGGCTTAATCAAGGTAAGACGTACCTATCCATTTGGTCTGGATCCCACCTGGCACGGTAGTCGAAGCGAGTTGCCATTTCTCAACTCATTGAAGATGAAGATGTCAATCCTTCTTGGAGTATCTCAAATGAACCTTGGAATCGTGCTGAGTTATTTTAATGGAATCTTCTTCAGGAATGCCATAAATATTTGGTAATTTTTTTTAAATTTTTTTTTTTATTTTAGTGCTACTAACTATGGGATAATTATGTGAATGTAATATAAACTGTTGTGATTCCGCTATCTGAAGCCAATAATACTTCTTGCTCGGTTATCAAACCATGTTTTTGCTGGATTGTTTAAATATTGATGGGCATCTTATGGAATCTCTTGAATCATTTCGATATCTCATCTCTAAATTTCTTGCTCTATATATTCTAAAGAGGTTCTGGAAATCAGTAGTATTATGGTTTCTTTGTCCTACAAAAACTTAATTAAGATACTAGTTCCCTTTAAAATTTAAACTCTAAATTTGCTCAATTTAACTCCTATGCTGTGTTAATAAATTAGGTATTTCTTTTATTGATGTGCGTGTCTTGCATTAAGGCCATTTGCTTGAACCTGGCTGAATTGAGGCTACCATGATTGATTCTGTTATTCTTACTAGAGATATTTTACTTCATAATCGTGGATAATGTTTGAGGAAATTGTCAAGATGATTCCCTGAATCTTTTGTCAGTGGTCATTGTATTCTCGGAGTCTATAAAAGTGTTTATTTAGTCTCTAGAATTTTAAAGTGGGCTAAAATAGTCCTCCTTGAGGGCCATATCAACCCATACTGAAAGAGTTTAAGGACTAATGTGGCGCTTTTATAGACTCTGAGACTAAAATGACCATGTAAATAGTTAAGAGGACTATTTTGACACTTTACTCATAATGCTCATTACCCTTGATTATATGGAATGGAGAAAACGACATTTTCCATCTGGGCTGTTGTTTATTTTGTCCTAATTATATATTTTAAGGTGGGCTTGAGTGGAAACCTACTAAATATCTCAGCTCCATTCAGTAATTTGAATTGATTTTTAAAATGCAGGTTCTAGTCTAAATGGTGGCTTGGTTTCGATTCATTAGTGAAGTTTTAGATTTTTTTTTTAAAGGGATATCCAAGCTAAATATTTTTATTTAATTTTTTGTTTCTAGCGGTTAATGCTTCGTTAATTTGAGTCTCAAATACTGATTATCTTTTTTCTTTACAGCTGCAACTTTTGATTTTGCTCTTACATGTACTGTAGGTTCCAGTTTATTCCCCAACTCATCTTCCTCAACAGCCTGTTTGGGTACCTGTCACTCCTTGTCATTGTGAAATGGTGCACTGGTGCTACAGCTGATCTATATCATGTTATGATATATATGTTCCTTAGTCCAACTGATGAGCTTGGAGAAAACCAACTTTTCCCTGGTCAAAAGACACTTCAGGTTTGTGTTTTTGTATGATTTACATCCTTACCACAAAATTCTTATGTTTTGACCTGTCTAACACATAAAATTCAATTTTTACCTGCATGCCATTTTAGTTGTGCATGAAAAGGTGGATTTCACTTTTTAAAAGTTAAAAGGTTGTATTCTTGATGTGATATGAAAGATTTGGGTGGTTTAAATGTAGAAAAATAAAGTTTAGATGTTAGATATGTAAATTCATAGGAATTGGGTCTTCCAACCTTCTTCCTCCCCCACCCCACCTCCTCTAATTATTTGCTGCGTGAGGATACTCACTTTATGAAGCAATATTTCCAGCTTGTACTCCTCCTACTGGCCTTCATTTCAGTTCCTTGGATGTTACTTCCCAAACCGTTTCTCTTGAAGAGACAACATGAACAAGTATGTATGTTTTATTAGATTCACTTTTTTGTTTTTATTGATTATGTTCGACTTTATTGATTATTTTATATGCACTATGGTTTTAGAGACACCAAGGCCAGGCATACGCCATGCTTCAGACCACTGACAATGGCTCTCTTGAGGAGCAAGATAGTGATTCACATCACCATCATGAGTTTGAATTCAGCGAAGTTTTCGTGCACCAACTCATTCACACTATAGAATTTGTTCTTGGAGCAGTCTCAAATACAGCATCGTATCTTCGGCTTTGGGCTTTGAGGTATGCCTCTCGTATGATTATTCAATGTTGTGTCACTAGTGCCAAAAATAATGAGCAATATGTTAGTTAGCAAAAGTTGTTGAAATGTTTGCCTTGGGGTTGTTTAGAAGTGCAAATGAGCCTAGAGCTTGAGCCACCCTTAACTTGAGGTTGATCTTGATTAATTAATCGAGTTTATGCTTGAGCTTGAACTTAATTCTAGTATTTGAATCGGCTCACAAGCCAACTTATTTATTATTAATGATTGGAAATGATTTTGATTTAAATAATTTGTCATAAAATGACAAAGAATGAGTAGTTATGGGAAAAAGAATGATAATATATCACTTGATATAAAATCTAAGACATAATTTTCAATACAATGATAATATATCACTTGAAATAAAATCTAAGATAGAATTTTCAATTTCTTAAAATAATTTATACTTCAAATTTTATATTTCAATATATTTTAAGTGCTTCTCATTTTAATTATTTTAAAATGAGTTGGCTCCCTAGTCGTACTTGGCTCAATCTTGGCTTGTTAGCTCATCGACCTCAGCTTGTGAGTCATTTATCGAGCTGCGCCCAAGCCAGCTCACGAGTTGTTTGGCTCAATTACGCTAGCGCTTTTTCCTAACCTAGAAAGTTCAAAAATATCACACTCAAGTCTGCATTTGTGACGTCTACACGCTTAAATATTTCTATTTTAAACCGTCTTCATTATAAATCAGGAAGATTTACCCACATACCACTCAATCCCTATGTATTTACATATCTAACACCTAAATTTCAATCTTTACATATATGCCTCTTGATCTATGCATGAAAATGTGCATGTCACTTTTTAAAAGTTAAAATAGTGATCTATTTTATGTGATATGAAAGATTTTGGCGGCATAAATATGAAAACAAAGTTTTGGTGTTAGATATATAAATACATAGGAATTGGGTGTTATGTATATAAATGCCTCTATAAATTATTTAGTTACCCACTTACCCTGTGTATTTCATTCTACTTTGTTCAGTGATGTGCTCCAATTAATGAACTACCTACTACCCAATTCTTCTTCTAATATATTTTCACTTGCAGTCTTGCTCATTCAGAACTGTCCAGCGTGTTCTACGACAAGGTTCTTCTCCTTGCTTGGGGGTAATATAATCTTCTCTTCCTCTCAAACTTCTGATTACTTCTCAATAGCGAACGTTCCATAACACCTTAAAATCAACAAATTTGTGAACTCAGGTACAACAATATCATCATCCTCATCGTCGGCATCATAGTCTTCATTTTCGCCACTGTTGGTGTCCTGCTTGTGATGGAAACACTTAGCGCATTCCTGCATGCTCTGAGGCTTCACTGGGTGGAATTCATGAATAAATTTTATGAGGGAGATGGATACAAATTCTCACCCTTTTCTTTCGCCTTGCTTGAGGAAGACGATGATTGAGTGCAATTTTCGTGCTATTTCTGTATTTCTATAGTATTGTGTTGTGATTTTTGTTCTATTTTTCTTTGTGCTTAGCAGAAAAAAATAAAGGGGAGAGGGGTATGTTGATATGTCATATGATACGGAGGTGTTCATTATTGCTTAAATAAATGTACTTCTTCGTTAGGACATGATTAAATTATGTGATAATTTGGTGTTAATGATTATGTTTCCTTAATTTGCTGAGCTTTTAGTTCATTTGCCATATTTTTTTGTTTTGGGGGAAGATTTACGTACATACCACTTGTATTTAGATATCTAACATCTAAACTTCAGTTTTTACATATATGCCACCTTGTGAATGAAGATATGCATTTTAATTTTTAAAGCTTAAAATAAAGAGATTTATTTATTTATGTATTTATTTTTTTATGTGCGGTCATGATTGTTAGTCAGTCACATTAATCATATCTTTATAAAAAAAAATTAATTATATTCACAATTTTTTTTAAATATTTGTATATCGGAGCTCTATTTTTAATTATATTGCCAATAATTGTAATACTTATGTACTTGGAGTTCGCAACATGATGTACTAATATCTTAGGATTGTATGAGAATCAAATGCATAGAAAATAGAAAAGCTAATAGAGAACACACTGGGTTCTTATAAAAGGAACATGAAGGGGACAAAACCCCTAGGGTCGGGCTCAAGTAAAATAAATTTATTATGTTAATGTAGGTTGAAAAATTTCAACGGTTTCTGAATAGCTAGAAGTAATATTATACAAGTGGGATGTGATTTTAATTAGAAAAGTGACAAAAAATGTAAGTGGTGATTACTCGGCTTTTGTGAATAAATGTGGATTATACACGAGGGTAAATCTGATGATAATTTGGTGCTAGTGTCGATTTGCGTCAGATTGGTCTCTGAATGTAAAATGAGGGTTGATAATGCAATTTATGTCGAAAGAATTTGACAATAAATATTTTCGTTTGATTTATCGTCTGCCAATTTCACTGAAAAAATGTTTTCTCAAATTATCGTCAGATTTTACGTCGACCAGTATCAGACGCACAATTGCATCGTATTTACATTCACTTTGTGATTGTCCTTGTCAAAGTGAAACACAAATTAATTGTAGGTTTTGCATCGGAAAATTTGATGCTAATCCAATACTAACATGAAAAACAGAAAAAAGAAAAATATAAAAGAACTTCCAAATTTGTACAAACTGCATATGACAAAAAAATTGAATAACGACTTACTAATCCATTATCACAACACAGAATGTATATGGCAAATGAATACTAAAAATGGAAATTAACATAATGTAACAAGTATTAATCGAAATTATAAAAAATTCACATCTAAAGCCACAACATAAATTCACTATTTCGAAAGTAAAGAAAAAAAAAATCCTAATCAATCTCCATCTCCTCAGCAACAGAACTCATCAACTGCTTGCCTCAGCGATCTGCAATGCTCTGTCAGGCGTGCTATACTCTCCTCAACTCTCTGCTGGCATTCACACATATCAAAAAACTCTTCATTTAAAGCAGCGACCTGCGTGGCAAAGTTTAGATTATCCAGCTGTGACGAGTTCGCTCCACCCACAGAAGGGTGGGAGATCTCGACCTCAAATTTTATGCTCTTTCCAACCAGGTCATATACCCTCTCCTCCTTCCCCGCTATCTGCTTCTATAGCTCAAAATCAGACTGTGCAATTGTAGACTGGCTACCACTGTTGCTGGTAGTGGTGGAGTTCTTTTTGGTCGTCTACCTTTTTTGGAGCTACTCGTACTCATACAGAAGGGTGGCAAAGTTTAGATTATCCAGCTGTGACGAGTTCACTCCACCCACAGAAGGGTGGGAGATCTCGACCTCAAATTTTATGCTCTTTCCAACCAGGTCATATACCCTCTCCTCCTTCCCCGCTATCTGCTTCTATAGCTCAAAATCAGACTGTGCAATTGTAGACTGGCTACCACTGTTGCTGGTAGTGGTAGAGTTCTTTTTGGTCGTCTACCTTTTTTGGAGCTACTCGTACTCATACATATTTAAAACTAATGATTAATTTTCATTTTTAACATTAATAGTCAAAATAAATGTTGAAAAATTAATTTTTGTACTTACTTTCACTGCTTCGTTCCTGACAGTTGATTCATTCAGACATGCAACTCAGCAGTGGATGGCTGACGACCATACTCTTTGGCCTGTGTAGCATAAGAAAATGATTAACACCAAATAATTACATCAACCATTGAACTTTTTGAATATTTAAAGAATATTACCAGCCTCCTATAGTGCTCCCTATGAGGGGCTGAGCCTCCAATGTGGAGTGCAGTACCCTTGGCCCCCTTAGTCGGTTGGTTCTACCGGTTCGTTTGACTATTCCTCTGATACTCAAGAGATGCCCGGATTGTGGTCAACTGAGCTCATAGCTCCTCCTGCACCCAGGCAGGCTGCTTCCCCTTTCGGTAGGCTGCGGTCAACATGTCACCCAACCAAAACTTGCCACGAATCTCAAAGATTCGATGATTCTGCTGGTGATGCTTTGACAGTAAGGGCTCGTTTGACACATCGACTTGCCTTCTTTCCGTCATAGAAAACGTGTGAGAGAATGTCGGTCGGTCATCGTTTGACCGATCAATTTATCAGAAAATGCTTTAATTAGAACGACATTTATCGTGTTTTTTTTATTGCTATCCGTTCTAGGGTTTCGCAGCTGTGTTGCACTGTTTCAGAGAGGAAAAAGGAGGCATGCCGTTGTTTATATAAAAAAAGTACGTTAGAAAGCCCATAAAAAAAAATTTTATTCAAACCATGATATCACTTTAACAATCGCTATAAAGTTTATAGAATAATCTCTTCTTTTGAATCTAGGAGATTAGATAGTCATAGCGAAATAGTCGATTTAGGCTATGTTTGAGAGAGCTTTGTCATTCTTAAAAGTTCTTTAAGAATGACAAAGCTCTCTCAAACATAGCCTAAATCAGACTATTTCGCTATGACTATCTAATCTCCTAGATTCAAAAGAAGAGATTATTCTATAAACTTTATACATGTTTGGCTAAATGATTGGAAACAAAAGCTTCTCTCTTTTGAATCTCCCTGCTTGGTGTTTTACTAATTATGTCTCTTTTCACAAAGGCTAGGGTGATTATTTGGTTGGTTTGGATGGATTGGCTTTCAAGTTGATAAAATCAATTACAATCGAAATGCAAAATCCAAAAAAAATAAACCAATCAAATATTTGATAAACTAGAATCGAACGAATCAAAATTTAATTGGGTTTATACACTTCAATTATAAACAAATTAAAATTTACTTATTAGTTGGAGTTTGATTATGAACAAACGTCAATAATTACATATCTTACATGTATAATATTGATTTAATTTCATAAATCCTTCGTTCTCTTTTAGAAAATTTTATTTATTTTTCTTGTTAGGTCAATTAAAATAAAAATATAACCAAATTCCCAATCATAATCCGCATATCTAGGTTTTAAAAATTAAAAAAAAAAAACAAAAAAATTTTCTTCAAACTAAGGGTCCATTTGGGGCAACTTATTTGGTGTGGTAGCGTTTTGAAAACGCACTCGACTCGTTTGGTAAAACCGCGTTTTGGCGCACTTATGCATTTTCAGAAGGCTGAAAACAGCGTTTTCACACCGCACCTATCTAGGTGCGGTGGGAGCTTTTTGTCTGCGGTCTAGCTTTTTCAAAAAAATAAAAATTTGTAATAGCTACAATAGATTATTTTTAATCAGTTTATCAGTAGATTATTCAATAAGCTGCAGCTGCCCCAATCATACCCTAAATCAAACCTTTAATGATACTTAATTATAAAATAGATAACTTGTAATAAAAAAATGAAATTTTTCTCTTCCAAAGTTCACAATGTCACTTATTTTTTTAATTATTTTATTAGTTGGAAATTTTTAGAATTATGAGTTTACTTGGTTTAACTACTCTTCCACTATTAAAATTTAAGGATTCATTAAACAACGTATTTGGAGTTTGCCACCCTTAGACTAATAATGATAGCATCCTTTGCATCCAAATGAATATTATAGTGTTTCTTTTTATTAATAATGGTAGCTTAGACATGACACTCAACTTTATATATATAAATATATTAAGGGCCGGAAGAGTCAAAAACTACTTGTCAAGTTCTTATCCGAAATATTAAGTGAAACGCTGACCTTTTATTCGATTGCTTATCTTTGATAACGGCATAAAGGTCAATTCTTTTCATCCTCACCGCAAATATTTCAACGCCCACATGTGTTATTATGATGTCTATTAATTAAGTGAACAACGCTAACTATCAAGATTAAACAGTCTAGTATCTTATATATATAATATATATATATATATATATATATATATATTGGTCCAACTACAAATATCGATTTCCCATGTCCCTATCCGAACCAACCGCACCACGGTAGAACTCGAACCCGTGACTTTTAGGGACTTATAGTGAACACCTGCCCAAACCATCGACCACGACTGCGGCACCTATATATATATATATATATATATATATATATATATATATAATATTGGTCAAATGCTATTATATGAGCCTCTCGATCAATTTTATGTTTCTAAAAATTTTATCCTGTAAATAGGCGGGATCGAACCTGTTATCTTAGGGTTTTACAAATTATATCAACTAAAGAATAAATTTGCTAATAGTATTATCACTTGAAATCTTAAATTTTAGAAAAAAAGTTGAGCTTATTGAAAAAGAAAAATAGAGTATGGAAAAGATCATGTTTAATTTAAAAATAATGAGTCATACTAAAGTGTTCGAGAAAGCCACATTGTAGAGGTGGATGCAAGAGATTTTACGAACTTTAAAATAATTAAGGACTTAATTCAAATTAATCTACATGTTGAGATCAATCTTATTTGGATTAACCAGGGCTAAAATTTTCCTAAATTTCATATATTAAATACTAACTAATATCAAATAATTTGACAATTATGACAAAATTAGTGATTAATGATCCACTAAGATCTAAAGGAAGAATAACTCTTCTTTAAAACCATCTAATTTCATTCAGATCACCCACTACAGGAATTTAGCTTACTACCGACAGTCTAACACTGTCGATAATAACGGATAAACTGTAGGTCATATATTTACTGTCGGTTCAGCGACGAACTAATTTAACGTAACAAAAATACTTGTTGGTAATGAAATTATAAATGAATTTAGTGATGGTTTACATTAGTCAACGGTATACGATGTGTCATAACCGTCACATTTAACTGTAGCTTAATTGTCAGTTATATAAGCGACATAAGTATCCATAGAAAAAATGTTCCACTGCCATCGGCGAAGTATTTTGATTCTATTGGTAAAATGTAGCTTAATCATCGGTTAACCGTGAAAATTTACCGACTGTTTTGTCTATAGCAAAAGTGCAACACTTTGTCTGAATGTCTTTTGTTCGATAGACCATCAGAATACCATATGTATATAATCATAAGATTGTAAAATCGTCGAAAAGTCGTCGAAAACCTATAATTTTAAAAAAAAAGATTTAAAGCCCACTTTTAACACTACAATCAACACATCTGCAATCGTAATAGTGTAATTAAAACACAACACAACACAGTAACAAAATTAAATAATGCATAAATCTTATACAACAATAAAAGAAAAATAATTGAATTAAGTCAAACAAAATCAACAACTACGCAATAAAAATAATGTTTCCTAAAATAAATTGTTCAGTACACAAACAAATAATAAAATAAAAAAAAATGTTTCCTAACAATAACTCCCTCTTCATCCTCCTCATCTTCTTGTGTGCTCTCCTCATCATCAACATCCCCTCATCCTACACCGCTTCAATCTCTGCCCTCATCCCTGATCTCAAGGAGGTTACTTGAGTAGCAACCTGGCGGCGCATCTCCTCCTTATGTGAAGTGGAAGTGGCGGCAAAATAAGTATTAAAGGTCAGATAGGCATCATAGGCCGGCGCCTGGGACCCCAACACGTAGCCCCTGCCCTCTTCTTCTCGTCGACAACCTCCCTCCATAGGTTGTACTCAGAATGATCATGAGATGTGCCCGAACCACAACCCGGCTGCTGAGATTGACTCTCCTTGAGCCTCCGAAAGGTTACCTACAAAGCAATTAATTATTGAAAGTGGGAGACTAAATAAATTTTGTTAGTTATTTAAATTTCATATTCATTAATCTTGTGAATTATTTGGGTCGCTTGTGATTTGTTGTCCACCTCGGACTGATTCGACTATATCCCATGGGTGCACTCGTGTAACTTTGCAGTAGTTGGCGCCCATCATTTCTCCAGTGTTCGTCAGTGTAATAGAAAAATTAGCACACATTTAATGTAAAATAAGGTTTAATATAAAAAAAGTCTTACCAGCCTCCTCTTGTACTCCGTATGTGGGAGCGCTTCACTTGTCTATTCGAGGCCCCCATGCCCCCGCAATCAGAGTAGTGATTCAGCTTTGCCTGATCCCTTTTCCTCTGATACTCGGGAGTTATAGGCCCTGAGTAGTGCGACAAACATATCCTTGTTCAAACGCAAGGGACACACACGTTTCGAACATATATTGTTGAGTTGGTCACGCAGACGATCGCTCACCTTGTGCTCGAAGTTCCTACAAATGTGTTCTTCCTCCTCGAGGGGCCATGACCATTATTTATGTCAACTGAATTAGAAATTGTTGGAATCATAAAATAAATACATAATTCTAATTACTGTGTTTAGGGTTTACCTTAAACTCCCCAAACTACATATTTTAAACAACCTAAACCACATATTCATCGGGTTCTCCCTCCAAGATTAGTACAGGTGATCATACTTGCTCCAAATTTATCTCCGATAGAATGGATGGCCTGTGTGGGATAAATAAATCTAAAAATAACATATAATTGGTTCTATATTAAATTAAAAAAAATAAGTCAGTAATGTCAGTATTTAATTAAATTTACGTGTTTCCCACTACCCAGAGCTGATAACGGTTGGTCGTGCTCCTTGAACTAGACGACACATCAATAGTAGCTGATGCCGAGGGTGCTAGTGGTGTCCTGGTCATGGCTGGTGGTTGTGTAGTGCAAAATAGGAATTGCGACAATATAAATTAGATTTCATAGTGAATTTCCATTTTAGAACTGATAAATTAGATTTTGATATGAATTTTCATTTTGACGATGGAAAGTAGACTTAACGGTGAAGAAAATGATGACAAATTTTATGTCGTGTGAAATATCTTTTTTTAAGCAAATATTTCGAGGTGTGCAGTAAATTGCTTAATGAGTTGTGATGATGAAAATGCTTAGTTCTATGATTAGCTTTACAACTAATAATAAAATATGAAACAAATATGCCAGCGATAGAGTTACAGTAGCTACAGCTGCACACAATATTAGGAAGAGTGGCATTAATGAATTTAACGAGCTTCGACATGCCTATCATCAATATGATGTTAAAAGATCTGATTTTTATCCGATCGGAGGTTGGTTCGAAAGAAATTTGATCCAGGTTAATTTTCGAGTGATTTTCGTTGTTCTCTCCAAATTCACAGACCTACCTAATGTGTAAAATCAGATAATGGATATATCCTACTAAATTTTGATATGACTATCTAAAATTCAGATGATAGCCTATTCATGCTGTTAGGATTATCGAAAATCGATAAGCGGCAAACATTGTGCACATTTTACCTCTATCTTGTCTTTCACTGTAGCTACACCAATACTTTCACGAATATATTTCTTTCATATTTTCTCTTCAACTGTAAAGCCTCTGATAAACCAAAGTATTTTCGTCTGTAACTTTTAACTAGTTTATTTGGTCACCTCCAAACATATTCTGATTAGATTTATGTTATTAGGATTTAGTAAATCTTGTAAGTTTGGATTTACTAAATCCTTAATGATCTAAATACGGAGAATTTCCAGTCAACATGACCAACACCAAAACTAAAATTTTCTAAGTACAAGCCACAATTCTTATGTATTGCGTCTCTAACATTTATAATGTAATTCTTATATACAACCCACACAGTTCTTATGTATTACTTATATAACACCTAAACTTCAATTTTTACATAAAGGGGCTATTTGGCGAAACAAATAGAATGATTTACGCAATTATTTTTTTGTCGTTTGGCAGGATTTCTTAAAGTGGCTACCAAGCAACCCCAAATACTTAAATTTCTTTTTTTGCTTTTTATTTAAAGCCCAACATTCTGTGTCATAAAACATTAGGATCTCACCACCATTTTACAAAATTTTCCTTTAAGTCTAAATGTTATTTTCTATTACACAATAGGTCAGATGCATTCATTCACTTCAACAAACCAACTTGAAATCTACCAATCTCACCCTCTTCTATATCCCCATCACTCTGAACAAGAGACCCGTGATATCTAAAACGTTCACACCTTTTAAGGATTTGATCACCCATAGTTACAACTTTGTCACTAGAGCTACTAGTACTAAAATTAGTAATAAATCTACTCAAACGAAGGCTCTTAGACTCCAATGTCAACCTCCATAAACTAAAAGGGAGTTTGGTATGATCTTTTTAATAGAATTTAAGTTAGATTTAACTAAAATCTATCTAAACACCAAAAATAAGTTAGATAGATGTGTCGTTAAATTAAATCCAATTTTAGTTGTTTTGTTTATTAAATTTGGATTTACAAAATCACTTGTTAGTTGGATTTAACAGACGTAATGTAGGGAAAAAATATTTCAAATACATTTATGTCAAACACCTCAAATAAATTTAACTGGATTTAATCATAATTGAACTAAACACTTCAAATAGATTATATCGAACACCTTAAGTTATCTCACAATCTTCAACTTCTCTAAATCTCGTAAATCTTGCCTCCCACGGAATTTAGTAAATTCTGGATTTAAGACAAAATGGAGCAAAGATGGGATTTGAGAACCTGAAGGATTTACGGAGGAATATTTTTTATTTTGGTAGGATTTAGCTTAAAACCTACATAAATCTTGTACCAAACAACCCCTACACATCAAATGGATTTAACTTGATTTAACCTTAATTGAACCAAACATCATTTCATTTTTAATAATGGATAGATTTAATAAATCTGAATTTAACGTATTTAGTAAATCCTATTTAACTTAAGTCCTATTGCAGCCAACACCCCCTTAGTCTCATTCATAAGAAAGATATCAACGGCAAAAAGCATACACCAAGGTACATCCTCATGTAAATGTCCAGTAGGAGCATCCATAAGTAAAGAAAAAAATGGCTGGCCATACCGGTAAGCGCCAGAGCAGTGGAGTCACTGGAGTTGGGGTCGATAGAACTGTGGTCGCTAGGACACTAGAGTCGTCGGGAGAGAGGAGGAGAGGATTAGGACACGTGGGAGAGAGCGAGACCGATAGGGAGATGATTAGGGAAAAAGCGAGGGCATTGCGATTTTGGCGTTATAAAAGATTTATTTCTGATGGCGTACAAACAACTTAAAATCTGTCAGTTATTAACATTAATACCAACGACATTTGCTATCACTTGTTAAAAAACCTCTTCGGTTAATACCCCTTTAAATGAAGAGTTTATAAATAACCGAGGATATAAGGCAGTCGGTTATTATTTGCTTATAAATTATGGTATGGTGCATTAATAATAATAAAAATCGTTGAAAAAATTTTATTGTTGATAAGCATTGTTATATCACGTTGTTATGCCGTAAAAAATAACCCATCACATAAACCATCACAAAACTGTCGAGAAATATGACATTTTTACTGATGTAAGTTTAGACTGTCGGTTTTGCCGTCAGTTTCAATGTTTTTTCCTTTAGTGACATCTTCTATTACAAAAAAGCTGAGTTGCTTATAGATGAAAGATGTAATTTGCTGATACATCTATGTATCAGGTTATTTCAGTTGCCTAAATGTAATTAACTCAAATTTGTTGTAGCAAAGAGGATGATCTGATGTAATTGTGGAATTAGAAGCTTTTAAAAAATAGTTATCCTACCTTTAATTAAAAAACACTCTCACCGTCTACCTCAAATTAAACAACTAACCCATATGGAGACATCAATTAATGAAACTCTTCAAAGCCAACGGGTTGAAGTGTATCTTAAAGGAAGCATGCAAAACCAATAAAATACCTTGTTATAAATGATGACTCCATCACACTCAACTTGGCTTATATGATGTGGGACTAATTAATCAAAACCTTAGTGTTACGTTTTATGGAATAATCTCATAATCTCCACTATCATATGTGTTATCCCTTGATATATGCTAAGACATTTGAGCCACACTCAATTTTAGATTGAAATTCATAAATAAATAAAACCTAATATAGTTGAAAAATGAGCTTCTCACTATTCAAATAGCTTTTTGCACCATGAATATATAGTTATTTGATATTATAAGAAAAATTGTTGTTATAACATGCTCTAAAACATACTTTGTACTCTCAATGAATTGTTAGCTAATTAAAAATAATCAATCCAACCATTCAAACCAACATGTAACTAATTAGTTTAAATGTTTTCAACACTTTGTTATACAATAAAGAAGGAAATTTAGCTATAAAAGCCATGAAAGAATTGCAACTGTCATAACAAACTTTACAACATTAGCTAGGACCAAATGACTAGCTTACAATCAATTCACCTCTTTTAATAAATGTTGCTCAACCAACAGATAATCATCTCACCAATGCAAAGACGATACTACTTTGATCAACATCATAGCATGCCAAATCTACTATAGCATGAGTTATTTTGTTACTACTTGTTAGTATCACCAGAACTTGAGTTACACGAGAGCAACAACCAAATAAAAAAACTCATGGCTAAGAATCAACATAATGCTTGCTCTACCAATTAGATTTTAGACCATGATGCTACCTCTCATTTAACATCTAACATCGATATACTCCAAAACTCCTTTACCTACAATGACAATCACCAAATCTTTCTAGGCAATGGTAAGACACTACTTACATCACAAATTGGCTAGGCATTCTCCAATTCCAACCAGTAAGCTTACTCTAAAAGAGTTTCTCTAGGTTCTCAAATTCTCCCATAATCTACTCTTTATAAAAAAGCTTACTACTTATAATTCTTATATAATTATTTTTTTATATCAAAGCCTTTTTGATTTTATACAAGACAACTAGGCAAGTTGTTTTCAAAGGTCAATATCTAAGAGGCTTATACACTATCAAGTCACCTACCACACCAGCCAACTCACTCCAATAACTTATTCAACTTTCCATCAAACCCTTTTCGACACTCTAGCATTGATGACTAGGACAAGGACACGACTTTGTAGTATTGTTCTCCAACATCACATGATCGTACCCCATCCTCCAATGCCAACCATAGTGAACAACCCGTACCACCTTCCAACTATCATAAAGTACTCATATACAATTTATTAAATCTACTTTCCATAGTAGTATAGCTCTATATATTATTCATATTAATGTGTGAGGTCCCTTCCACATCCTCTTTACCTGTGGTTACATATATTATATAATGATTTTTTAATGACAATCCACACTCTTGTTAGATATTTGTCACTACAGAAAGTTAAGCATTCATCAAATTTCTTGATTTATAATCATGGCTCAAAATAATATAATAGTTCTAATGGTGTTGACGAATATTTACATAGTAACATATTAATTATAATAAAGAAATTTGACATTATACATCAATATACATGTCCATACACCACTCCAATATAAAATGTAACTTCATAATGTAAACATTGACATCTTGTTGAAACAACTTAAACTCATTTTATTGAGTGCTCTCTATCATATCATTTATGAATATATGAAGTAATCACATCGACTATCTTATTAACAACCTACCCTTTCCAGCAACTAAAGGCTCTCCCCATATCAACTCCTACAACACAAACCAACCAATTATAAGCATCTTAAAATCTTTAGTTGTCAATGTCTTTTCTTGATTAAGCCTTTATCAACCCAACAAACTATCACCAGTGTTTACAAGCTTGTTTCTCTTGGCTATGCCACTGTTTAAAAGGGATATCACTACTTTGATCACCTCACTTGTGAAACACATATATCTCTCGACATGTATTTAGTGAGAATGTCTTTTCCTCCTCTCACAACTCTTTATCTGCTATATCCATGGGATTTGTCAATTCTTCCCCGTCACTAATACGTGTTTCTATCTTTGATCTCTCCATTAATGCTAAACATCCACCATAAACAAACCATCTTCACATTTCTTTAGCTCCTTAATTATACCTTACCACTTGTCCTCTCTTCTAGTCCCTCTCCATCAACATCATCACAATAGCCTTCTTATATTCTCCCAAATTAAAAAAAATTCTCCATCCCTCTCTTCCCCTATTCCAAAAACTATAAAAAAACTAAAAACCCTATGCAAACACATCTAAAGGATGTCATTATTCAACTAAAGAAAATTTTGAAAACATCACACTAACAACATGAAAAATTCCATGTGCTTCTCAGAAGCAGCTAAACATTAACAATGTGACATGCTATGCCGCTTGAATTTCAAGAACATTAAGGTTATGTAACCTAGGAACTCATTTCACAATCTATAATTATAAATACCAAGCTACAAATAGACTTGCAAAATCAAATACAACATTAATGAAACAGTGGCTCAAAATAAGGCTTGTCTTGCTCAAGGCTTGAATGCATGGACATGGTTTCAAATGCATGGACGTGGTTTTAATTACATGGATAGATTTATCCCGATGGAAAAATTTCCTACAATTTGTATTCTTCAAACCATATTTTTCATCCACAAATAAAATTTTCATTAACTCTATGTATCTAACACATTTCGTCATGATTATTTGTTGGAGATTGTTTAAATTAAATAATTTGAAGGCTTTATCAATCCTCACTTTATTGAATCTGTTTATCTCCTCAAATAGACTATTTGAGGTCTATGAAAAGTGCCTCTTCAATGGTTCTCCAATTTAATTGATCAACTCCAACAACTTATATTCATATCAAGTTCACCCTTCTCCACGCCTTTAGCAACAACATGAGTTAATTGTATGCTTTCTTATATAAGTTATTGATATTCTTTTCACAAGTAATGATATCATAATAATGTAAACTCTTCTTCAAAATATGCAGCACAGATTTCTTCTTAAGGACCTTTTGTACCTCCACCTCACTTTTCAGACTACAAGTAGCCACTCCCTCTAGCATTCACCTCAACCAAACAACATACGCAAAAATAGTTTATGTTAAAGTTTGTATGAAAAACTATTAACCAAACCTCACCCCACTTTATCTTTGTCCAACTAAATCACCGATATAGATTAACCATCCTCCTAACCTCAACTTTATAGGCAACTAAGTGGTTCTCTTCAATATCAAACAATAACAAGACTATATCTCAACTTTGTTGTCAATCACTTAGGTAAATTCATACAATACCACTCCAATCATTATTACCAGCTTATCAAACGAGTTGTATTTCATTAAGGGCACATTTACCGTAGGACTTCCATTACACCGCACTCAATTCAATCTTCAAACCTTTGTATATTTGGATTGGGATGGAGGCTCCACAGATTGCAAGCCTGCAACATGTTATTGTATTTTTCTAGATTAAAACATTATATCTTGGAGGTTCATGAACAAATAGCTGCTGACATTTCTCTACAGTAGAATACAAAACACTTGCATCGATTACCGCTGATATTATATAGTTGCGTAATTAACTATGCGATTTTAGTGTCTTTGCCAACACATCTACTCCATTATATTGTGAAAATATCTCAAAAATTGTCCTCACAAAAACCTGATTCTTTATGCCTGCATCAAACACATTGAGGTTCATACTTGTCAAGGCTAAGACCATTCTAGTTCATAACATTAGCATGCAAGCCCAGATTTGTTCACCAAACCCTTTTTTGCAGTTCGACTTACCAATCCTTGATCCATGATAACAATCTAAGATTGATTGTAATCCTTCAAGGCAAAATAACTCTTCCTTGAACCTTCTAGTTACACAATTATATCATACAATCTCTATGGTCTCAATTTATCCCAACCGTTCATCTATAACTAACTCGGATTTCTTGTAACACGGAAAGATATAAAAATCTCTATATGTACTGATTACTGTAATATGAAATGTATGTAATACAAAGGTTTATTTCTCCTCTCCTTTAATACTTTATCTTATGTTTTTCATATTTTACTTTTTCCAAACCTGCTGGATACCAACTCAATATCAAATACTTGGACTATTTAGTAAAATTGTATTCAATTTTAATGATTAATCACCTTCTAATAGTAGAGCAACATTAGCATCTCCCACATCATGGTAATACACAACTTGTGATGCTCCTAATAAAATTTCTTATTGTCAAATGCACATTCCCAACAAGCTAAGTCATCTTAGTAATGTGGGATTTTACATCCTCAATGAATTTCCAATAAATTTGGATGACCGTATATTAAAAATTAAATTCTCATCTTTATTTTTTTTAAAGTTTTTTTTTTTACTTTTATTTTTTATAAAGATAGTTGGAGACCGCCGATCAACCCCATTGGTTGAACAGAACGAGGAGCAGACCCCCATTCCAGTCCGGTGTGCTATTCTAATCATCCCGTAATTGGTGGGGTTCGAACCCTTGACCCAAGGGACTTACACCAAAGGCCACAATTAATGAGCCAAGGCTTTGCCCATATATATATATATAATTCTCAAAAATATTTAACCTCCTCACATGGGGAACAGAAATACATCAACATCTGTCAATTTGTCGACAGTACACTCTTATTGAAATAGAAATGATCAACAATGATATGTTAATTAAGTACAAAATTAATGCTATTCACACTAACCTTCTTCGAACGCGCATGACCCCAAAATAATAATAATAATAATATTAAAAGGTTTACATACAAGCCACTTAATTCCTATCTATTATCGTATCCGGCACATGAACTTCAAATTTTACATATATACCACTTTATTTATTCATAAAAAGATGTATTTCACTCTTTAAAGATTAAAATAATGATATTTTTGACATGATATGAAAGATTCAGATTATATAAATATAAAAAAGTAAAATTTAGAGGTTGGATATGTAAATACATAGGAATTGGATGTTATATATGTAAATGCCCCCAACAATAATAATTTTTTAATAATTAATTGGCAGGATGTGTTATTTTGTGGTCCTTCCACAAATGGTGCTGCCCTTTAAATGTGCTTTATAAATAAATGACAAGTAGGCAAACTAGCCAGGGGTCGTACTATCTACTCGCTGCATTTTATTATGCCCATATCTACTCTCTGCAGTTCAAACACATTACTTTTTATATTTAGTTCGTTTAATAAATCAAACAAAAAGAAGTTATTCGTTTTCGTCTCATTTACTTATCGAATGAATCGAACACGAACTTCCTGGGGAACCGAACACGAACTATTCGCGAACAACGAGCTTTGATAGCATACTTCCTCACAATAAAACAAATTGATCAGATATTTCGTACACATCAGGTAATCCATACTTCCTCAAAATGAAGCAAACCGAATAAGGCGTTTAGAGTTTTATTTAGAATTTTATTTTAATATATAGTATAGTATATTAATTATAATATTATAATATTCATATTAATATAATTAATACTATAATATTATCATTATTATTAATAATTTATCATATATTATAATTTATAGAAATTTAATTATTTAAAATATGATAAAATTTTATAATATATAATTATTTTTTAAATATCATAAATTTTTTATATATAATTATTTTAAATTATTTTATATTTCGAACAATAACGAACCAAACACGAACGAACACATCACTATTCATGTTTGATTCGTTTAACAAAGCGAACGAAAAAAATTGTTCGTATCCATCTCGTTTGCTTATCGTATGAATCGAACACAAAATTCTTGGCTAACCGAACACAAATTATTCGCGAACAACGAGCTTTTTTGACAACCCTACCAATAGAAGCTGCGAATATTTCTCTCTTTTTATTTTTTTTTTTCTCAGAAGATTTATATACATATGATTCAATTCTTATGTATTTACGTGTCTAACATTTAAATCACAATTGTGTATATATATAAGGTCCACTATAAAAGAAAATATTATATTCGTTATCATGATGTGCAGAAGAGGGCGTGGACTCGACCACACCACTATACATGGTGGCATGGTTGAATTCATGCTGTCATCTACACAAATGGTATCCGTATACTTTCTCGCACAATAACAGTGGATGGAGCTCAACATGGGGATGGATAATTTATATTAATATATTATCAGCATCACTAATTGTCAATTTGAAAATAGAACAGGTAACATTAAATTTAAAGTACCTTATATTAATCTATTGATTGAAAGCATAGACTTTCAATCAAATTGTGGCTCTTTAAGAAAATTATTGTATAGATAATATTAGGAGAATTTCTAATTTGCATTGAAAATAAATTAGTACATAGACTATCATAGCTGTAGTATATGAATTCAATGTGTTATTTAATTTAACTTAAATTAACTTAAAATAACAGCAATGTTTAGTAAAATATAGTGTATTTCATTCGGTCTAGTATTCACTTAATTTTAATATTCAGTTGCATATCTTAATAATATTTTTGAATTTTCCTATATATATATATATATAACACTGTAATTTAGGATCATTTTTGTAATTAAATATTTTGAAGCTCATAAATATGGAAAAATATACATACATTTATATATAGAAACTAGTGGCCACAGCGTGTGGGTTGCTGTGAAGGTTTTAATTAATTTCTTATGCGAATTGTGGACAAGGTGAGGGCTTTTTGGTCAACTAGATTATTACAGAACTATCTTTATGGTTGGAAGTGGGATAAATCCATTAATTTGTTGAGCTTTTTTGACTTGTTTTCAAGTAGTGTCACATTTCAATAATTTTTTTTTAAAGAGATAAACTGTAATCTGAATAGTAAGAATTGCCGTTAGACGTTCGTCTCCTGCTGTTTCATCAAAATAATTTTTTCCGGACAGAATTTCTCGGAATCACTAAAAAATTAGAAGAGAAATTTCTAAGAAGTTTTATGGGAGTTCGCGAAAGCTATCACAGAAGGAATTTTAATGCCTTCTTCAAAAATGAGATCTCCATTTTTTTGGTGAAGGCTAAAAAAAGAAAAAGTGTGTGTTAATAAGGGGGAGTAATCTAATGACTGTGTTGAGTTTTCTAAAGGGTAAGAGCAAGATCTACCTCCACCTTTTCTTTAATGTTGAGAAATTAGGGCAAATAAACAAGAATCGACACAAAGATTTAACGAGGTTTGACAAAGATGACTACATCCTCGAAAGCAGAGCGACGACTTTCCTTTCAATTTCAAAGAAGAGTACAAGACACCTTTTAGGGATACAATAAACATATATATAGCCCTGATGTACAATATTTAATTATAAAATTACCTTTGTATAGTCCCGCGGGGGCGTTGCCCTCTACACCCCCAACCCACGACACGTAACTCTCCCGATTGGACAGATGCTTCCGCTCAACTCCAGCATATGTCTCTTATCTAGTATATGAGTCATACCTAACATTTAGCTTGAGGCTTGATGCGAGAAATCACTTTCAAGGTGTTCTCAAGATGAAAAATTTGGGTAGTTAGAGTGAAATCTATTATGATGAGAAAATTAAGTGAACTAGCTTTGATTATGCCTTCCTAGCTGGGTAATCGTCTCACTAAGGAATACTTGAGGTTAGTCATGTTTTCAATTTGGTATTTTAAGCGGTGGCTTTGAGTGATTGACCGAAATGAGTCAGTTTAAATGTAGTCCTAATGTCTTGGTTAGAAGGATTTAAGGTTGATTAGTACAAGCTATACAAATTACTTAATGAAGACCATCAAGTATGTATTGTTATGAAAGATTCAATGCCTAAAATATGCCATGTGGTATGATTGAAGCAAATATGTAAGTTGGGCCTTATTTAATCCTAATACGCCAATTGAGCTTAGTAGGGTTAGGGTAGGGCTAACCACCTAATGTAGAAGGAAGTGAATCTTATAATTCTTAAAAAATATCTTAATGATTAGAATGATCAACTTGAGCCCTAATTGGTATTAAGTTATGTTGTGTATTATTTTGATTAATTTTTCCCTCATTAATATTAATGAAAGTAATAATCTTGAAAAAAAATCCTTCTCTTAATTATTAATGACATAAAGTAATCTTAATTTCTATTTTAAATTCTATAGTTTCAACATAAAAAAAAACTATTTTAATCTAAGATTTATTTAAAATATTATAAAAATACAATATATTGTTTAAGAATTAATATTTGATAAAATAAAGTACAATAATTTAAATAAAATTTATTTTTATCTTCAATAGTTTAAATTTATCTTAAAGTTATATGATTTTCTTTTTGTCAATTTAACCTTTATAAATTACATTAGTATTAAAAATGTTCATAATGTAATAAAATGAAAATATCATATAATGAATAAAAAAATAGTAATTATAACAACTATTTTATGAGATGTATGTTTATATAGAAAACATAAAAAAAATTTATGAAATTATTTGAATAAAATAATATAATGGTTGCTTCATGATGCATCCAAAAGTTGGAATAAAATAAAATTTTATTTTAGATTTTTTTTTTTTTTTATAGTTTTTGTCTTAAAGTGTCAAAGTGTATTCTAACAACCATGTTGAATTTCGATAAGTCTTATTGGTATACCATATAATTTATACACAAATCTATGAGAGTATGAAATGATGAAGAAATTGAAGAAGTTATTGTGTGCAGAGATCATACGTGTATGGTTGTATTCAGACTGTCGTTTGGACGTGTTGTCATCCACACATAATAATTTTTTCATGAAATCAAATAATTTAGGTGGGAACTTAAAAGGGGCCTCTGGTACAGAGATAAACTGCTAAAATTAGAATACACTGTGTATTTACATTTCATACCGAAACATTCATATTTCACACATAGCATTCAAACCTTTAATATCACATAAAAATAAGATTATCGTCACTTAACCTGTGATTAATCTGTAATGTCACATTATTTCATGCATAAAGGTTAATACATCAAAGTGGCATGTATGTAAATATAAAAATTTAAGCGTGAGATATGTAACTACATAAAAATTGTGTACTATGTATGTAAATGTCAAACAGAGGCATCTTAACACAACTAATTGTTCTTTGCCCAATAATAATTTTTCGTTAGCTAGAACTGTGATTAAACTCAGTTCTTACGTAATTACATATCTAACATCTAAATTTCAATTATTACATAATTCCCCATTAAATACCCATGCATGAAAAAGGTACATTTCACATTTTGAAAGTATAAATATAAAAGATTTGGGTGGTATGAATATAAGAAGTAAACCTATAGGTGTTAGATATGTAAAATAGAATGGAAATGGGTGGTATATATGCGAATGATCCTCAAGAGGATGAATTAAACAATTTTATTGGCTGAAAAACCTGCCAAACAAATAGCAACACTGTATTAGGTAAATTTTCCAGCGTTTAAGTTTGGTGAGCGAAGCATTGCTTTTTTTTAATAAAGGGAAGTCAAATTTCTGACTATAAAATTCAGTTGTTTTACAGTTTCGGTTGAGACCTATTCAAATTTGATCAAAATGTTCAGTTTTTTGTAGAGTTCGGTTAAAATTAAATAGAAAGCGAGACAAAATAATTTGCAGGACAATGTGAACTGTCAATTTTTGACTGAAAGTTTTAAAATGCAGCAAAAGCTCAACCAAATATATACTCCACGACATGTGATTGAGAAAATATTATACTATATTTATTTTCTTAAATTGATAAAAAAAAAAACATCAAAATTATCCAAACTATCAACCCGAATAACAAAAACTTTTATTGGGTTTTAAGAGAGGTTTTTTTTTTCCGAAATTAAAGTTTATTTGCTTTCCATTTGAGAATCAATTTTATGACCCGAACATTTTATGCATGTAATGACAAAGATTTTTGAATTCATGATTTTTACATATTCATTTATAAGAGAGAAACATACATGTATTCATGACTGTATAATTAGAAATGAGGAGATGAAGTTTCTCTCTCTAATCTCATGAACCTTTATGCACTTTCTAATGAAGAGAAATATATGATGTATGCTAGGAAGAGAGAGAACCCTTCTCTGAATTATGCATTATTAACCACCATCCATCAAAGGGGTCACTGATCAATAGGATTTAAGATCATTTAAATAATTAAATGACATATGTTAGTAACCATCATCCATTAGGGGTTATTAATGGATGAGATTTAAGATTAATTAATTAATTAAATGATATATGTTAGTAACCACCATCTATCAGGAGTTACTCATGGATGAGATTTAAGATCATTTAATTAATTAAATGACATACGTTAGTAACCACAATTCATCTGGGGTTACTGATGGATGATATTTAAAGATCATTTAATTAATTAAATAGTATACGTTAGTAACCACCATCCATCATGAGTTACTGATAAATGAGATCTAAGATAATTTAATTAATTAAATGACATTTATCATTAAAATAAATAACCCACATTAGTGGGTTTGCGGGCAACAAGACCACAATTAAAAAAAAATTAAAATTCTCCCACTTGGCCCACGCTATTTTTAATAACACATAACATACTGCACAATTGTAAGCTAAAATCCGTCTTTATATTGGTCAAATCATAAATCATCAGTAAGTATGAAAGTAATATGATTCATAACAGTTGTGTATCAATTTATCGACACAGTTCATTCCATCTATCACAATATCGATTGCATACTTAGCACAATGAAGAATAATATCATTGTCCCATAATGTCTATTAAAAGACAAATCTTGTTAAACATCATACAACATAAAGTGTATATTAATGATAAAGAAACAAGATATATAAATATTAGAAATAACAATAAACCAAACTCAAAGTATCAAACATAATGAACATAAAGGGTTTCGATAATGCCCATTCTCATGACATGTTCGTTAAATGTCTTCGGTGGCAACTCTTTCGTCAACAAATCCGCAATCATAAGACTGATGCTAATATGCTCAATTAACACCCTATATTTCTGCACTTCTTCCTTAACGATAAGGTATTTTAATTCCATGTGTTTAACGCCTTTGCAATACCTTTCTTTCTTAGAAAAGAAAACTGCTTGTGAGTTATCAATGTAAAGTTTTAGCAGCTTAGCAATACTGTTGACAAGTCCTAAAATAAAATTCCGCAGACGTAAGCCCAAAATTGTAGCTTCGAAGCATGCCACAAATTCAGCTTTCATAGTGGATGCAACAACGATAGTCTGTTTTGCACTTTTTCATGAGATTGCTTCTTCAGCTAAAAGAAACAGATAGACAAAAGTTGATTTTCTGGTATCAACACATCGAGCAAAATCTGAATTTGCATATCCTATCACTTCAAGATCATTATATCTTCTATAAGTGAGCATGTGGTACTTTGTTCCTTGCAGGTATCTCAAAAATTTCTTTGCAGCTTTCCAATGATCTATTCCTTAATTACTTTGATACCTGCCCAGCATCCCAACAATAAGGCTAATGTCTGGTCTGGTACAAGTTCGAGCATACATCAAGCTTCCAACAATAGATGCATAAGGAATTTTTTCCATTTGTTTTTGTTCCAAATCATTCTTTAGACACTGCATAAGGCTAAATTTTTCTTCTTTCGAAATTAGAGCAACACTTGCAGAATATTCTTCCATAATGAAGCTCTTAAGAACTCTATCAATATATGCTTCATGCGACAACCCTAACAATCCTTGTGATCTGCCGTGAAATATTTCAATTCTAATCACATAAGATGCCTCACTCATATCTTTTATTTCAAAGTTCTTTGGGAGAAAATTCTTGGTTTCATACAATAAGCCAAGATTATTTGTAGTCAACAAGATGTCATCAACATACAAAATGAGAAAAATGATCTTGCTCCCACTGATCTTCAGATATATACACCGATCAACATTGTTTTTTTTAATCCAAAGGATGTGATGATATCATTGAACTTAAGATATCATTGTCAGGAAGCTTGTTTAAGTCCGTATATTGATTTCCTAAGTTTACACACCATGTGTTCCTTTCCTTCAACCGAAAATCCTTCGGTTTGACTCATGTAGACCTCTTCATCTAAATTCTCATTCAGAAAGTCAGTTTTCACATCAATTTGGTGTAACTCCAAATCATAATGAGCTACTAGTGTCATGATAATTCTATATGAATCCTTCTTAGAAACTGGAGAAAAAGTTTCTTTATAGTCGATGTCATTTTTTTAGCGAAACCTTTGACAAGAAGTCTGGCTTTATGTAATCCAATATTGTCATTCGAGTCGCACTTAGTCTTAAAGACCCATTTACACCCGACTCTTTTACAACCTTCAGGCAATTCAACGACATCTCAAACTTTATTATGATCCATCGATTTCAACTCATCTTTCGTTGCATCTAACCATTTTGAAGTTTCACTTTCTATGGCTTATGAAAATTAAACTGGATTTTCATTGAGTCCCAAGTCAAATTCAGAAGCGTGTAGATAAACCACATAATCATCAGAACTAGTATACCATTATTTTCGTTGAAACTTTCTAGGTACCACTTTATGTAGTTCATCTAATGTAGGTTCATTAGTGACAGTTTCATTGTGGGTATTTGATCATATAATTGTTGTTCTTGTAAGTTGTCAAACTGTTCAACAATTATAGGAATAATAACTTGAGAAAAAAATTGGGTAAAGGAACTTGAAGCCTAATTTCTTAGATCTCCACTTTATGTTGTTCCAAACTACCATTAACTTCACCATTTTCAAAGAAATTAGCATTTCCATCTTCAATAATTCTTGTACTGTGGTTAGGACAATAAAATATATACCCTTTAGATTTTTTTGGGATAACTAATGAAGAAACCGCTGGTTGTTCTTGCTTCCAGTTTCTTTTCATGTGGATTATAAATCCTTATCTCCGCTGGGCAACCCCAAACATGCAGATGCCTTAAACTAGGTTTCATTACTGTTCACAGTTCAAAAGTAGTCTTTGGAACTGCTAACAAATATGTTGTGGTCTTTAAAGCATGCATCCACAATGATGAGGCTAAAGAAGAATTATTCATCATACTCTTAACCATTTCCATTAGAGTACAGTTTCGCTTTTCTGCAACACCATTCTGTTGTGGTGTTCCTGACACAGTGTATTGAGCACATATGTCATTAGTTTGAAGGAATTTAGTAAATAGACCTAGATGTTGTCCATATTCATTTTACCTTCCATAATATTTACCAACTCTATCGGATTTGATAATTTTTTACTTTTATGTCTAATTGTCTCTCAACATCAGTTATAAACACCTTTAAGGCATCTAATGATTGAAAATTTTCATTTAATAAGTAGACATACCCATAACATGAAAATTCATCAATAAATGTGATAAAATATTTTTCTTCACCAAAAGATGGAACATCAAAAGGTCCACAAACATCAGTGTGTATAATTTCAAGGAGCTGTTGCTTCTTGTGACAGCTTTGTTAAGTGTGTTTTGTGTGATTCCCTTATTACAATTCACATAGATGTCAAGGTCAGTAAAATTCAAATAATTAAGGATTTCATTCTTTACCAATCTTTCAATTCTTTCTTTGGATATATGACCCAAACATTTATGCCACAAATAAGTTGAATTTTCATTCAGAAAACCATGTTTAGTACCAACAATATGATGCAAGGTCGTCAGAGTCTCAGCAAAAAGGTCATCAAGTTTAAGCTTATATAGACCTTCACAAAAAATATCAGAACTAATGAGATGATTGTGTTTAAACAAACTGAAAAATCCAATCCCAAATTTAGAAGAATATTCAACAGAATTAAGTTTAGACAATGAAATTAAATTATGAGAAACATAAGGGACAAAGTGTTTGGAAAATGTATAAATGATGTCTAGTATCTAAAATCAATCAATAGGTTCTAATGGCTTCAACTGGAGCTTTGACTCGGTTTCCCATGAAGATAAAATTTTCATTTGGGTTTATGGTTTGGGTTGTAAGGAATCTCTGCATCGTATTAGAAACATGAGTGGTACAAGCATAATCAATACACCAAGTATTATAAGGAATTTCAGCCAAATTTGATTCGAAACATACAGAAACACAAGATTTATCTTTCCTTCAAACCAGACTTTGCGCTTCTGACACTCATTTTGATAGTGTCGAGGCATTCTGCAAAAATGGTACTTAATTTCTTTATGTTCCTTTTTGTGAATTGGGGCAGATGACGTATTAATCTTTAATGGAATTTGTTTTCCCTTTCCATTCTTTTTTCCAGGTTTCTTTACAGCTCTTCTTGATGACCCATGAGATTAATGAAGTGATTTGCTCCTTTCTTAAGTCTTAATTCTTCTTGAATGAGCATACATTGCAGTTCATTCACATTTTACTTACCTTTCATAGTATTATGGTTCATATGAAATGAACCATACTCAGAAGGCAAAGAGTTATGATAAATTACACAAGTAAATTTTCATTTACTACTATTTCTAAGGACTTAAGTCTTGCCGCTACGTTCGCCATTTCAACGACATGATCATGCATAATACAGGAACCATCAAATTTCATGTTGGTTAACGTACTCAATAGTGTCTCAGCAAGAGACTTATGAGCAGAGTCAGACAGAGAACATCCCTCAGCAAACTTCATGAATTTCTTAACACTTTTAGTGTTATAAAATATACATTTATATTGTTTGTTACAATCATTCGCATAAACATTAAGCTCAATCTGTTTGATTTTTCCCAAGCTTTATAGAAAGATCTCTGCTCATCATTGTTAGAATCAGTAAGAGCATGAGGCTTCTCAATCGTGAGTGTCAAATCAATTGTCTTGAATTTAGTTCCAACGAATGCTAATAATTTTTTGTTCCTTATCGTAGGTATCACTTTCAAGGAGTAGGAAATTTTGAGGAACTAATATATATGTACCAAAGCTGTACACGGATCTCAAAGCAATCAAATGGCCCAGGCAACAACTGGAAGATTGAGTTGTCATATTGCCCACGACCAACCGTGTGATCAAGACTCCATTGACACAACTATGACGAAAGATCCTAACAATAGACCACACCTGTGGTCCCAACCGATCAGAGCGACGGTGGAAACCTTTGGTCGCTGCCAATCAGCCGACCCACTTTTACCTCGCCGGATGGGATCGAAACTCGACCGAACACCTTGACTGATTGACACAATGCATGGTCGCCACTCAGCTGGTTGTCTCAGCCGGTCGTATTAAAGCAAATCGACAAGAATATTACTGTCATATTAGAATTTAAATTGTGATACATATATAGTATGAAATCTATATTATTGATTCGAACATCAAATGACTTAAGAACAATTTCATAACTGCTCCATCCTTTTTGTAATTGTACAAAACACAACTCTATAAATAGGAGGTAAAAATACGAGTGAAGGGGCTTCTCCCAGTTCTCTCTCGATAGCAAAGTCTAGACTTATCCTACTCTCTCTTCTTCCTCCATCTGTTTCTAACTCTTGAGACATATTCGCAAAGGAAAATTCAGAATTCAACAGTTTGAATCCGGCACATTGAGATTATTTACATTTATACCTTGATATTTATTACATCTGAAATGCCATCATTTTAACTTAAAAAAAAAAAAAGTTAAATTCACCTTCTTATACACAAGCAAGTTGGTATGTATGTAAAAATTGAAGTTTAGGTGTTAGACGTCTAAGTACATAGGATTTGAGCCCCCATTGAGACCCTCGAAAATAAAAAGAATGATAAGAAAATAAAATCCTAACTAGGTTTTTAGGCGCATACTAAGAATGCCGGGATGCTGGAGCCACCATAGCGCTTGCGCCTGTTAGCACGGCACCGCTAGAACAAAGAGCTCATGCCTTCCAATGGAAGAAAAGTTTTCTTAAAATAAATATAAATACGGCAACAAATGGTAAAGAAAATTAAAATACTTTTGACTAATTAGTACTTGATAAAGAGGAACTTAAGTTGACTTTTGCTGCCCAGAAGGGTTATATGCTTTAATCTTACTCGAATTATTCATTTCCATTCTATATTAATTATTTCATCCTTAGCAATCTATTTCAAAATAAAGTAGCTCAACAACAGTATTTCAACTTCACCTACGCATTAAAATATGTATTCCATTTTCTAAAATTAATAATGCTCATATTTCTTATGTGTCGTGAAATGTTTGTGCTATAAATATAAAAAATAAAATTTAGATATTAAATCTGTGTGCATATATTGTGGAACGTATCTAAATTCCCTTTTAAAATAATTTTATTAACTCATGTTTGGTAACACATTTTGATTGCTAGCATTTTTTATAAATTTTTCTCATGTACTAATACAAATGAATTTATGATCAAATGTTCTACGAAGTCCAAATAATTATCAATGATTTAATGTTTCTGTTAATTTAAAACTAAATGATGAACAGCTTAGTGGGAGATTGTTCCTTCAAATACTCTTAATTCATTAATTCTTATGTGGCTTTTTTTCTATAATTTTGCATTAAAGTGTAAATTTATTATCAGTAAGGAAATATTACGTCCGGCATTCGTATACGTGAATGCATCGGGATTTATTTAAGACAACCAATTTGATTTATCATCATTTTTTGACTCTAGATATTGTTTAAGATATGATAACTAAATTATTGAATATTTTATAGGATTATTGAGGTTACTTTGTTAGGGGTTTTTATCGCTTTATCACAGTGTTATTTTGTTGTTATTGTGATATTATACGTGACAGAATTTTATTGAAGTACGCACATAAAACTACATGTAAGATTTTTATCAAATTTACACGAAATACATGAAAAGACTCGTTGAATCAAACTTCGAAGCATTCTTCACAAAATTCAAAGATGATTCCGTAGCAGCCACCAAACCCAAAAACCAAAATCAATACGAAATGAAGGGAATAAATAAAGCCAAAAAAGAAATATAAAAAATTCGAGATGGTAATACTGGGCAGCAAATCCGAATCCCTTTCCTCCAATCATTCATCCATCCGAACTCTGCTCCACAATCCCTTTCCCCGCCGCCATGGATTCCGACACAGAGGCGAGTTTCTTCAGATTAAGCCGGACAACAGTATCGGCGAAGAGCCTTGTATCGTTCTCCGTATTCCCTTCAGGCACATCGACGATATACGACTCCAGCACCACCGTCCACTCATCGCCCCCCTCTTCTCGATCCGATCCCCCAAAATCCGTCACCGTTCTCACGGATCGGTAATTCCTTAGTCGATGCTCGCCGCCGATGATGGTGAATCCGGTGATCCTCTGTTCTTCATCGAGAATGTCGAGTCGTTCTATGCTGTTACTCCCTGGCAGACCGGAGGTGACGCTGATGTCGCGGAGGCAGCCGACTTGAACCTTGCCGCCTCCTTTGATGGCGCAGCTGCGGATAAAGTGTTTGTAGATTTGGGGAAGATCGAAGCGGCGAACGACAGACCAAACCGTGGCTGCCGGCGCGCGGATTCGCTGCGCATTTAGCGAAGAGCATCGGCCGGGGCCTATCAGGTACTGGTGGTGAGCCTCGATGGTCGGCTGGAGCGTGATGTATTCAACTGCTGTTAAGCCTAGCGGTAGATCGCCGGAATCTGGTTGAGGCGGCGGGGATCTGTTGGGTGCTTCGCTGCGGTCCATCCTGTTAGCTGAAGTCGGTGACGGCTAAGGGGGAGTTCTTGATTTATATATATATTACGGGGGGAGGCTGCGCCCATTTTGGAAAGTATTGACTTTTTTGGCAGCCGACGTTTATTTGTGCTTTTATAAAACAATTAATATTTTTAAAAAATTATCCATAAAACCAATAATAATAATAAAATAGAAATAATATAAATAGCGTATACTTAAAATGATTTATTATTTTGATTCGAGTATTACAAACGTTTTATAAAAAGTGAGATTGTAAAGTAAAGATTAAAGTGATATAAAATACAAAGAGAGAAGTGGAATTTGTAGCGACTGTTATTGTAATATACCAGTTTATATAGTGAGACTTCATTTTCGATGTGAAAATGTTGTTTTCAATGTTTTGAAAACACATAAGCTACCGAAACACTGTTTACCCCAATAAGTCTGGTGTGTTTTCAAAACACCACTGTACCAAGTAAACTGTCACAAACGGACGTGCTCAAAATCAATGGAATCACTATAGAAAGAAGTTCATTAATTCTGATAATAAATTTATAAAATTAAAAATATGTTTGACCTTTCAATTATCTCCCTAACTTATTAATTCATATTTTAAGCGTTTGTAGCTTCGCAATTATTGAATGCCAAAAATTATATTTGACTGTTGGAGTTTTTTACTAAATCATAGAAAAGGGAGCGCTTTTTGAATATTTTTCTAAGTTGACCTGGGAACTAATAATATTTCGGAAGAAGTTCAGCAGTCGTGAGGAAAGGAGCTTAATTATGGCTTTGCCAATCCTTGAAAGTCCGTGCATCTCATGGATTGATTTCACAAGGGTGCAGTAGCTTACGACCGTTTCGTTTTAAATTCCTTATGGTCTTTTCGCTGTAAATATCCGATGAATTATACAAAGTTTCTTATGGGTATCGGAAACTTTGTGGGTATCGTGCTATTGAAGTCGCAGGCTTTAATTTTTTTATTATTGTTATTATTATTATTATTATTATTATTATATACATACACTCCAAAGTTATCAGCATGGATCTCAAAGTAATAGAACAGCCATGACGACAGTCGAATGATCGAGGCGTCCTACCATCCTGCAACTAACCGCATGATCATGAATTGATCGGTATATAGTGAAAGATCCGAATGAATTACTAGGTATGCAGTCCCTACCGATCAAAGTGCATGTGGGAACCCTTGATCGTGACCAATTGGTCTGCCCACTTTTACTACAGCGGACGAGATCGCCACTTGACCGGGCACCTCAATTGAACAACACAAGGCGCAGTCGCCGCTCAGCCGATCCCATCAATCGGTCGAATTTAAGCAACTCAGCCAACCAAATAACATCATATTAGAATTCAAATTGTAATATAGATATGGTATGAAATCCATGCAATTAATTTGAACATTAATTGTGTTAAGAGCAGTTTCCATGACTGATTCATCATTTTACGTAATTGTATAAAACATGTCTCTATAAATAGTTGACAAAAATACAAATAAATGGACATTCTCCTGTTCTCTCTACAAGGAATTTTGGATTTATTCTACTTTTCCTTTCTCTTTCCTTCTTCGTCTGGTTTGAACCATCGGGACTTGTTCACTAAGGACAATTTATGATTCAACATCCTAAAATGTGGTATGGTGAGCATGAATCATGTCATATACAATAAGTGGAAAAGACTACGAAGAAGAAACCTCCCGATGAGAGATAACACACATGGAGCCCAATAGAGCTGCTAACCAACTAGTGGTGCTCTAATTAACGATCGACCCAACATTACAAGCGACTGCATGTTTACTGGGAATTTTTTTTAGGGTTTAGGGTTTAGGTAAATGCAAGGTTTGACACCCCTCAATGTGTCAACGTCTAAAAATGACTACTTCAATTCGGCCTCGCCACTGAAGGCAGCTCCGGCCTTGCGGAATTTAAAGAGATACTGTTAGCACCACCGTGACCACGATCATGACATGGAAGAATGACATTACCTCTGAAATCTGATTGAGGGACTCATCCTCACCCGGAAGCTCAAAGAGTTTGATGCAATCGACGCACATACACACCAACAGGGCAAAGGTCCAGTAGGAGGACCCTCAAACGGGCTTGTCTAGTCGAACGAGGTCCATGTATCAGGGATAATCCCATCCATCTTTAGGAGAGGGCCCCGACCCCAGGATTGAAGAGACGGCGTATGGGAGAGGTAAGCTCCATCTTCCCGTATACATGTAACCATTTACCAATTATCTTTATAGATGAAGATCTTCCACCAAGGGAAACCCCTACAACGAGGTGATCGTCTTCACAATACTAATAAAAAACTATCAAGTGGGTAGTATTCTTATTGATACAGGGAGTTCATTGAATATCCTATTAAAAAATGTGTTCCATAAGATCAGCCTAAAGATCGATCGATTGACAGCACCGATTGCTTCGTTGTTTCGATTCTCCGGGAAAAGGAATAAGGCTCTGGGCCTCATCACCCTAGCCATCTCTTGGGGAGAACTAGAGATGCAATGCAGCAGCATGGAGGATTTTCTCGTGTTGGAATCCCCACCGACCTACAATGCTATCTTCAGACGGTACTACTAAATAATTATCGAGTGATAGTCTTCTACCTACCATGTTGCTAAAAAGTTCTCGGGCAACTGGGAAGAGAATACAGTCCAGAGGAACATGGGGTAGTCTAGAAGATACTATCTGTGAGTAGTTTCAAAAGTTGAACATGAACCAATCGATCTCCAGATCCAAAGGGAGAGGAGTCTTGAGACCAGTGAGGCCATCCTCCAAGTACCTGTGTCTGACAAAAAACCTCATAAGATCTGCCTAATTTGTGAACATTTCGATGTAGAGTTCAGGAAACAGCTAATACAAATGCACTGAGAGCACCGAGAGGTGTTTGATTGGACTGCAGCATAATTGCCTGGTGTTTCAATCGACAAAACGTGTGACCGGTTGAACATCAGTTCTACTCTCGTCCTGCCCAGTAAAAGATCCTATCGATCACTTAAACTTTGTTTGATTCAACAACAGAAAAGGTATAAAAATTGTTGGATGTTGGCTACATTCATGAAGTCCAGTACCTAACATAGCTCTCAAATGTTGTGATGGTCAAGAAAGCCAATAAGAAGTAGTTCATCAATCTCAATGAGGCTTGCCCAAAGGACACTTACCCCCAACCAAATATTAACACATTGATAGACATTGATAGACACAACAGTCGGATACTTGGCAATGAGTTTCCTTGACACTTACTTCGACTACCACTAGATAAAATTGCACCCGAAGAATGCAAAAAAGGCATTTATTACTCCATAAGACATTTTTTTAATGTAATGTCGTTCTCTTGCCTCCTCTCGGACTATCTAGTCTATTGAACCAAATTATATTTAGCGGTAGTGTGCAAAGTAGATATGTTATAGAATTTAGAATTTGGTTAATTTCTTACACACTAAGGGTACTATGCAAGTATACATATCATTTTAAGTAATATAGAGTTTTCTTTAAAAACCTCAATAGCGATCCCATAGAAAAGCTGTAACTCTTTATAATAACTTCATAAAACTTTTACTTAAGGTGAAGATATTAAATTAAGAAATAAGGTTGATAGTTTATACGATAATAAAAAGTAATTTCTACCTATAAATTCAATTTAAAAGCTAAAGAAAATGGAAATGTTTCTAAACTAGTTAAAAGTAGAAGAGTTCAAATCATGTAAAGAATTTTTTTCCTTGCAATGAATTTGTAATCAGTGTAGGAATCAAATGTCTCTCAAGTTTTAAATGAAGTTTTGCGACCAATAGGAGCGTGAATATTCTTTACCCTCTCCCGAGTGCATAAAGAACATTGGCTAATCAAGGTTTAAGTTCCAAAATTGCTCATTGTAGTGTTGGATAGGTTTTAGCCCACACATATGGATTACCCACTGTGCCCTCTTTATTGACTAACCGGTCCTAAGGTTCCAAAATCTAGACCGAATTGGTTAAGATTGTCACTCTAGAATCACCAATTCTACGTCTGTGAACACTTATCTTCATATCTATTTGCACTAATTGATGGACTGAGTCCCCTACAATCCTAAAGGTTAATGTGAAATCATAGCCCTTTGGGTCATTATGTTTCGCAACGGATTTTAACAATACAAATAACCAGTTTGCAAAGTAAATTAACAACAAGTGAAAATACCATAATAATTTTGGTATAAAAGAAGTTTTAGATAAATCAAATTCTCCAAATGTTTAATTCTTATTGCATGGAGAAAGAAAAAGGAAACTACTTAGAATTCATGGGGATAACACAACAAATCATAATTTATATTAAACTCAAGTTTTCTAAATAAAACTTAACAAAAATACAAATACTCATCTCAAAATCTTCCCCAAGTAATCATCTTAAGTTTCTTGAATGTTCTTAACTCCAATAGACTCACACAAGACTCAAAAAACACACACAATCACAAAGACTCACCACCCTTTCACTAATATGGCCGCTCACTCTAATGGTGGTCTAACCGACCCCAACAACAACCCCTTTTCATATGAAAATCTTTCATTTAAATAAAACTCTCAAAATCACCAAGAGTTGCTTCAGAAACCTCTTAAAATTCTTCCAAATTCAATGTCAAAATGTCATAACTAATTCTGGCGCCTAGGCGTCAGGTCACTTTTTGCTCTATCTGACCTCTTTTTGCTTTGTTTTTGCTTCTTTTGCACTTACACTTCATTTCTTGCACTTGTAATAAAAAACACACAAAATAAATTTCATTAAAATGCAATAGCCTTAAGAATGAGTATATATATATATATATATATATATATATATATATATATATATATATAAGTAACACATTTAAAGGTGTATCAATTCCCCCAAACTTAAACGTTCCTTGTCCTCAAGTAACATTTTTACTATGTAAACCAAATATAATAACTTATGGTAATGTGTTTCATTAAATATTACTATACTTTTATTCCATAAATATGATAATGAAGCCTTAGAAAAATTTTCAATAACTTGTGATAAAACTGGGGTATAAAAATATTTAGAACTTAAGTTAGGAATGTTGAATTTCTATTCATTTAAAAAATAGTTGTAATTTGCCAAACTTAAGAATCTTAGAAGAATTTAAAGAGAATTATATGAGAACCCTACTAGCAAAGATTTAACTAGTACATTAAAATTTAATTCATAAGTGTAGTTTCTTTTTTTTTAAGAAAACTCAAATGAAGCCAATTTCTAATTAGGCATCTCCTCGAGCTTCTCCCCACATATTTTTCTTTTCAATTTTCTTTTTTCCTTTGATTTGCTTTTCTTTTTATTTTAGGATCATTTTTAATCCTTTCATTTCTTTTTTTTTTGTGCGAGGATAATTAAATCTGGATAGCTTTTAATGATTTTAAACTTAACTATCCTCTTCCTAACATTAAATACTTCTCACATTTCTTTACTTGATAATGTGTATTAGTACAAAAATGATTTTTCATAGAGTCTTTAGTTCTTTCTTGAAGTGTAAATCTGAGATCCCAAAGTGTTTCAAAAATATAATTTCTTCTACGCTGAATGATAAAAGCATAATCCTAAACTTTCATATAAAATATCTTAAATTTAGAACTATTCTAAATCACTAAAATGTTTTACTTAAGTTTACTATAGAATTTATTGAATTTAAAAAAATATTTCTCTAAAAATAACACAACATACCACAAGTTATGCTTAAAATAATTTTTAAATATAGTTTATTTGAGGACAATAAAGTTTTAGTTTTTAAATAGTTTTTCTCCCTCACGCAAACTTAAATTTTTAAATCATTTTTAAAACATTATAGTACAAAAACAATCATGAAGAGAGAAAAAATTTAAGAGATGAAATGTCTAGCACAGGATTCTAAACATGAAAATAATACATGTACTAAAAGTAAAAGCATGTATATGTAGCAGTAAGTAAATTTCAAAAACAGGTTTAGCATGAAAAGTATAAAGTAAATGACTACTATCATACACAAGCAGTATATATATAAGAGGAAATAGAAGTGCACAAAAGCTAAAAGGCACTAACATTCACATCACATAAAATAAACATAAAACAATGTATAGTACAGAATAATAAAGAAAAAGTCAACATCTAAAAGAGAAAGCACACACAAAATCATAAAACTATTATTCCCCATCCTCCTCATTATCATCCTCCTCCTTATCATCATCATCAACATCGTCATCAACATCCATCGCTTTGTGATGCTCAAATGGAGGGCAATGAGGATAAACGAGAAACTCAACATTATGATCACCATCAAATATCTAACTAAGCATCATGACTCGTCTCATAATCACTTTAAGCATCATAACTCGTCTCATAATCACTCTTTCTTTTCAAATACTGATCTAAGTGATCTAAGCGATCTTCTATATTTTGCATCTGACACTGCATAAGGAACATATGTAACTAGTGCTCTAAATATCCATCTCACAGCTCCCAAACAACAGCAGGTGGAGCAGTACTATTGAAAGTAGAAGGTCTAGAGGTATAGAAGCTCTACCTCGAGGTCTCCCATATATGGCCACATTAGCCTTTACAATAAGTTTTAGTGGCTTAAATTTTTCCTCCCAAGAGTCATATTTAACTCCAAATCCTTTGTAAATAGTAGAGATAAGGGAAGGGAAGCCCAAACCTATAGAAGTCTAGATCTAGCGAAAGTATAAATAGCCTTGAAGATGTGAGAGCCCACATTAATGGATTCATCTTGTGAATGCAATAACTTAAAATGGCACTCTCCTGAGTCGCCTCGCTCAAATGGTTCGAAGGAAGCAATCAAGCAGAAATAAAGTAATGCCAGGTATTCAAAGTGGCATTAAGAATGGAAGAAGAAAAGTTACCTTATGCTCGTTCCTAATCTTCCAAAATCAACGCCCATGAGTGAGGAATGCAATAATCTCATCCAGCTCTGACTCAGATGACTCAAACTCAGCATAGAAGCAATCCAAAGTAGGAGGTAAAACCTAAACATTAATTCTCTCGGGAGTGAACTCAACTCCCCTCCATTAATTCTCTTGGGAGTGAACTCAACTCCCCTCCCTCTAACAATACCTCATCCTTGCTTCAAGTAGATTGGCATAAAGTTTTTGCACTACATAAACGACTGCTACAAAAGTAAAGTAGCAAAAATTATTCCAATGTCGTGTAGCAATCAAATTTTCCACTGCAGCGCCACGACTAGAAAACTCCTTTTCGCAATAATCTTCTTTGACAATAGAAATTCGTTATATAAATCTTGTGCTTTCAGCTTACGAATTTTGTATTGTCAAAAACTTCTTTCACCTTCCTCGCTTTTCCTTATGAGCCATTTTAAAATCTAAAAATTAAAGGAAAATTCTAAAAAAAACCCAAAAATAAGTTCTAATGACTCCTACAAGTAATTTCCATGCAAAGGAAACTCCCCACAATGGATTTCTCACTAATATTTTCCAATGTTTGAAATTTTCGGCCACCTAGCAATGTGGTAAAAATCTATGATGAAATCACAAAACTTCTATACCAAAATGTAGATCATACCTTAAAAAGAAGAAATCTGGTGATTTGAAACTCTAAAACTTGAAGAATCAGATGCTAGATAGGACCCTAGGGAAGCATTCGACGAAAAGAAGAGGAAGAAAATGAGTTGAGGGATAAAAATGGCTTGAACTAGTCTGGTTCCGATTAAATCCTCGTATGACCAATTTGGCACCCAGGCACTGGTTTGATGCTTAGGCTCCCAACTATTTGTAAGACTGATGCTTAGGCGTCAGATTCTGACGCCTGGGTGTTAGACACAAATTTTGACAAATATTGGCTTTTCTGATTTATCACAACAAAGCCTAAAGCCTCTGGACCCAAATTTAGTTGATTCACTTCATTTTAATATTTTTAACAATATCTTAACTTCTTTCAACATCCATTTGCACAAGTTTGAGATTCTAAGCTAAACCACTCAATGCATTCTAACACCAAATATTCTCTTCACAAACTTACTACAAATTCATTATCACAAGCATAAGTTCAATACAAACAGACATAATATCAATTCATCAAGGACAATTAAGTAAATGCAAATATCATACACCAAATTAGTAGGACTTGAGACACCTAAAGTTCAAAACTTGGCACGCAACAAATAAACACACCAAACCATCAGTTTTTTCACACAATCCTCCGACTACTAATAATTATGAATGTTGTTGTCATCAACCTTTTCGTTCATTGGAGTTTGGTGCACAAATAGGCTGTAAAAGGAGTGTGAGGAAATTCCTTTTCAGCTTTCTCTCTAATCTGATTGTTTTCATGATACATATGTACCTGTTCCTCCCGAAAACATGCCAAATGATTAAATTGAAGTTTGAACTGCCAATTCATATGTTCAAATTTGTAGTAGATGTCGCTCAATTTGGTTTTCATCTTCTCAATTTCCTCTTCAACCTTTTTGACTTTATCTGCAATTCCTTCGAGGCTGAGCGCAAGGAACACATTGAAGTATGTTTAGGCGCCTTTATGCATATACTTCTTCCATCAGCCCAACCATTACTTTTACCCTCCATAAGAATAGGGAAATTGAAGTCACCACTTAATTCATTCTCCTAAAGTGTCTTCTAATGTTAGATTTTTGAAGTTCCATACCCCTTAGATGTTATCATGGTGATTTTAAGGAAAGAGAACGGGTCCAAACTGCTTGGGAGCAGTTTTCCAACGTCCTTTAACTGCGGTTCCTAGGCGCCGGATATTGGCGCTTAGGCACCAGGCCTTCTATGAGCAGACACTTAAAAATTTGTTCTAGCGCCTAGGCGCTAGTGCCAAAAAATGCACCGATTCGCCTTGCGTCAAATTTTTTATGTGCCAATCTCATTTTAATCATCAAATTAGTTTTTTGTGCCCCCTTACATCATGTAGGTCTCCGTAACTACATCATTCATTCAAAAGTCAAAAATTAATTCACACAGATAATTATGGGTTGCCTCCCATAATGTGCTTGGTTTAACATCGTCAGCTGAATATACTCAATTTTTTTACTCTAGTCGACCCAACTTTAGGACATCTTCATATAAAAGCTTGTTTTTGCATATGTAAGCTTTTAATCTTTGCCTGTTTACTTTAATTTTCCTATTAGTTTTTTTGGGTCTTTAATATCCACAGTACCATAAGGATAGACTTTCATTACAATAAATGGCCCCGACCACCTAGACTTAAGTATTTCGGGAAATAATTTCAATCTTATATTGTATAGTAAAACCTCTTGTCCAGCTCAAAATCTTTTATTAAAATCTTCTGATTATGCCAAATTTTCATTTTTTCTTTACAAATTCTCTCATTCTTGTTAAATTCATTTCTAATTTATTCGAGCTCATTTAAATGCAATAATCATTTCTCACCAATATCTTTTAAGTTATAATTAAATTTATTTATCGCTCAATAAGCTTCGTGCTCAAATTCAACTGGCAAGTGACAAGCATTTCCAAATATAAGCCTATATGGTGACATTCCTATAGGATTTTTATAAGCAGACCTATAAGCCAATAATACATAATCAAGTCTAGAATACCAATCTTTTCTATTAGGATTAATAACTTTTTCCTATATTCGTTTAATTTCCCGCTTGGATATTTCTGCTGAACCACTCATTTGAGGACGATAAGTAATTGCAATTTGATATTTAATTTCATATTTCCTCATTAATATTTCAATTCTAAACTTTTTAAAATGTCTTTTTATTCAATAATGATCATTTTTAGTATTCCAAATCTTGTAAAATATTTTTCGTTAAAAATTCTACAACACTTTGAGCATCACATCGGAGTAAAGCAACTGCTTCGATCCATTTAGAAACATAATTCATAGCTAATAAAAAATATATTTTTTCAAAAGATTGTATAAATGGTCCCATAAAATCTAAACCCTATACATAAAAAATTTCAATTTCCAAAGTAAAATTTAGGGATATTTCATTTCTTTTAGAAATATTGCTTACTCTCTGACATCGATCACAAGTTTTCACATAAGTATTAACATCTCTAAATAAAGTAGGCCAATAAAATCCAAATTGTAAAATTTTAAATGCAATTTTATCCACTCCAAAATATTCCTAAAATTCAGATATTTGTGCATTTCTCTAGTTTCTTCAAATGATACACATCTTCAGATAATCAAATCCTTACATATTATATAAATAAGAATCTTCCCAAAAGTAATCATTGGCTTCATGAATAAACTTTTTCTTTTGGTGGCATGTTAATTAGTATGATAAAATATTAATAACTAAATAATTAACTATATCAGCACAACACGGGATACGCCACTTATTAAAATATATAATTGTTTATCAGAAAAATTTCATTCATTTCAATATCATAATCACCATAATTTTCCTTTTCCAGCCTTGACAAATAGTAGCAATTTGATTATCAGTTCCCTTCCTATCAACTTTTGAAAATCAGACTTCTACATCAAAAGACCCATCAGATTAACCTTGGTTTTGCAAAATAAATTTAGCTTCACAAACATATACTATTGTCAATAACTCTTTTTCAGCTGTGGTATAATTAATTTAACATTTATTAAGAGTCTTACTGGCATAGTATATAACTTTAAAAATCTTATCATATTTTTATACTAATACTGCCCCAATAGCATAATCACTAGCATCACACATTAATTTAAATGATTTTTTCTAATGGGTGAAACAATTATAGGTGCAGTGATTAATTTTTCCTTTAATAAATTGAAGACATTTAGGTATTCCTCATTAAAATCAAATATCACATATTTTTTCTAGGGGATGACATAGATGTTTGTCAATTTTATAAATGTATTTAATATAAAACTTATAAAATCTAGCATGTCCTAAAAAACTTCTAATTCCTCTCACCGCAGTAGGTGAGGGTAGTCCTGCAATAACTTGTATTTTCATTGGATCTACTTTAATGCAATTTTCAGATATTTTATGTCCCAAAATAATTTCTCATCGCGACTATATATTGAAATTTTTCCCAATTTAGAGCCAAATTTGTTTCTTCGTAGCGTTTTAGAAATCTTGCTAAATGATTTAAGCATAAATTAAAGGAGGTTCCAGAAACTAAGAAGTCGTCCATGAAAACTTCAATTTCTTTTTCAATTTGATTGAAGAAAATAAACTTCATGTACATTTGAAAAGTTGTAGGTGCGTTACGTAAACAAAAAATGCATTCTTCTAAAAACAAATGTTCCATAAAGATTTATGAATGTTATATTCTCTTGATCCTCATGAGTAATAGGTATTTGATGGTACCAACATATCTATACAAAAAACAGAAAAAAACGGTGCCCAGCTAGTCTATCAAACATTTGGTCCTGAAAAGATAAATAAAAGTGATATTTTCTTGTGACGATGATCAATACAGATTCGCCACCTAGTGGCTTGTCTCGTTAGAATTAATTCATTTCGTTCGTTTAAAACTATATTCACTCATTTCTTTAAGAACACAATGAATTGAACTAACCCAAGCACTATCAGACATTGACTAAATAATTCCAACATCCATAACTTTAAAATTTCTTTATTAACAATTTTTTTCATAGTAAGTTTAATCTCCTTTGAGGATCTGTCATAGTTAATATATGACTAGAAACCTAATAATTGTTGGTCATAGTAGTATCTCTTCGTTCGAAAAAATTATTACATTCCCACATTTACATGCCCGGATTGCAAATCGCGGCAATCCGCTGGACGCCAAGTTGCTCGAACGATGTTTATAGCTAGGGGTGTAAACGAACCAAACACGAACGAACAGAGCTAGTGTTCGTGTTCGAATTGTTCGAACACATCACTGTTCGTGTTTGGTTCTTTTAACAAACCGAACGAAAAAAATTATTCGTGTTCGTCTCGTTTTGCTTATCGAATGAAACGAACCGAACACGAACTGTTCGCGAACAACGAGCTTTTTTGACAGCCTTAGCTTTGATAGCATACTTCCTCAAAATGAAGCAAATTGATCAGATATTTCGTACACATCAGATAATCCATACTTCCCCAAAATGAAGCAAACCGAATAAGGCGTTTAGGATTTTATTTAGTGTTTTATTTTAATATATAGTATAATATATTAATTATAACATTATAATATTTATATTATTATAATTAATATTATAATATTATTATTGTTATTAATAATTTATCATATATTATAATTTATAGAAGTTAAATAATTTAAAGTATGATATATTTTTATAATATATAATTATTTTTAAAATATCATAAATTTTTTATATATAATTATTTTAAATTATTTTATATTTCGAACAATAACGAACTGAACACAAACAAACACACCATTGTTCGTGTTTGGTTCGTTTAACAAACCGAACGAAAAAATTTATTTTTGTTCGTCTTGTTTACTTATCGAACGAATCGAACACGAATTATTCACAAACAACAAATTTTTTTGACAGCCCTCTTTATAGCAACGTGCCCCTTACAAAATTGACCTTCCGGAAGTTGATTTCTCCCTTCTCTTCAAAAGCATAAAAATTAAATTAATGAGACCATTTTTCAAGTCCGCGTCCGTTTTATAAGCCCTTTACTATAAGCTCCGACGAACGGCCGCCCTTTGATTTGGACTCTGGTGCTGCTTTCGATTCGAAGATGGAGGAAGACGATAAGAAAAAGGTTGTGAAAATTGCTATTCCTCGAGCCAAGGCAGAAGACAGCGACAGCGATGATTGCTATGAAATCGATCCAATCGATTTCACCAGAAAGCTTGTAATCAGCTCTTACGACGACGATTGCTATGAAATCGATCCAATCGATTTTACCAGAAAGCTTGTAATCAGCTCTTCCGACGACGACGGCGTCGCCATTGTTTCGGAAAAGGGGCATGTGAGTTCGTGGAAGGGAACAGTCCGCTTTCACTATTGGCTTTATTCTTTAGTTATTCTAATGGTTGTGATCGAAATAGGTGGCTCTCAGGGATTTTCCACATCCAAGGCATCTCTGCGGCAACTTTCCTTTTAGTAAAACTACACATGAAACCTATTGCAGTAAGGTTTGATTTTGATCAAGCCCATTTATTTACATAGTTTGGGTATGGGTATAAATGCTGCTTTCTTTTTGTCTTGTTATAATTCGTGACTTGGATTTTATCGTATGGATTGATGAGAGTCATTTGCATACATCAACATTTATTTAATGCATTTATATATCTAATATCTACACTTTCATATTTACATATATAACATTTAAATCTTTAATATTTAAAGCAATGATGGAAGCACTAATTGAATAAGTAGAAGCAGAGGAGTATAAAGGATATGTTGCTGCCTCTCTATATTTCAGTAATTCATAAAGGGTACACCACTATCTATTTATAGAGAAGTAGGAAGGTTCTAGTTTTCTAATATTAAAAGTTTTGCCACCGGGGTATGGATCAGGTAGTTACCATTGTGCCAAGTCCAAGCTAATTCAAGATCCATTGCAATTCCCTAACAAAATTGTCATCCTTCTATTGACTGCGAAGCCTGTTTGCATAGCTGTCATAGCCTATAGGAAGCCAGCAGCAGCACCAGCACCAAAGGGGGCACCCAGGTGTTCAAGCGCCAGGATCAGGGTGGTGCCTGGATCCAAAGAGGGTGTCACCCAGACACCCGCTTCAGGTGCCTCCGCACATGAATCCAAAGCGAAGCCCATTTAGGATGCAATTCTTGACTTCAAACCGAGCAAGCGGAGAGGTAGCGCTTGAGAGTGGCACTTCGGTGCTAGGAGAAGTTTGTACACAATTAGGGATTTAAATAATTGTTTCATGAATGAATACTAATCTCTTTTGCTAGGGATGTAAGTGGGCCAAGTCGACTTGTGAGTTGGCTCGAGCTCCGCTTGATAAATGACTCCTGAACTGAGCTCGATGAGCTAACAAGCCAAGCTGAAGCAAGTCCCGATTTGACTTGTTAGCTTGTGAGTCAGCTCGTTTTAAAAAAATTATTATAAAAAATACTCAAAATATATTAAATTTGAAGAATTTATCTTTAATGTATTAAAAATGTTTAAAAAATAATATTTTTTACTTTATATTAAGTGATTTATTATTATTATTGTCCTAATTGTTCAATCTATTTGTCATTTTACTGTAGCACTATCTTAAATTAGTATTATTTTTTCTCTTTTATAATAAACAAGCCGGCTTGTGAGCTGACTTGAACACAAACTTAAGCTTAAGCTCAAGCTCGAACTCGATAGAATCAATCAAGTTTAAGTTCAAGCTCAAGCTTAAGCCGAGGGTGGCTCGAGCTCGACTCGACTTGACTTGTTTATACCCTTATCTCTCGTGGTGTATTCTCAACAGTGCGTAATAGGTAGGGGTGTAAATGGACGGAACACGAACGAACATAGCTTGTGTTCGCATTCGGTTCCTTTGAAATTTAGTTTGTTTGAAATAAGCTCGTGTTCAAAATTGTTCATGAAATCACTGTCTGTGTTAGTTTATTAACGAACGAGTTGAACACGAGCCAAACACGAGCTGTTCGCGAACGACGAATCGGTTGATGAGCCATAATATTAATATATAAATAATATATTATATTAATTATATAACTTATATTATATAATTATATAATATCTATATTATTATATTACTAATATAGTACATTAATATATTGTTATTATTAATTTATTATATATTATAATATATAAAATTAAATTTTTTAAAATATCATAAATTTTTTATATATAATTATTTTAAATTATTTTATATTTCGAATAATAACGATTCGAATACGAATGAACGCATCAATGTTTGTGTTTGGTTCGTTTAACTAACTGAACAAAAAAAATTGTTCGTGTTACGAATCGAACACGAACACCTCGACGAACCGAACACGAACTCCTCGACGAATCGAACACGAACTGTTCGCGAACAATGAGCTTTTTTTATAGCCCTAGTAATAGGTGCAGAGCGATGTCTGTGTGAAAAGAATGAATTTCAACGAGTGTTTTCTCTTGTGAGATTAAGAGAGGAATGAGTGTGAATCACTGTAAGTTTCAGTCGTGTCGATGTAGATTTCATTTGTGTAATTATGTACTATCCTCCTTTCATAGTAAAATTTTTTAATTTGCATGGCTCCATGATTTTTTACCATTCTCGAGTTTTTTCGTGCTAAACATTTGTGTTATTTATTTATTTATTTGTGTGCATCTGTTAAACTTATTGTTCTAGATTTCTTGAATTTGTATGTTTTGTATGTTTTTGGCGCTGTGGTTTTGATTGTGAATTAATCAAATCTTAAGTTTTCAATGCGGGGGTTTTTTTTTTTCTTAAGATCTTTGATTCGAGTGTGAACAATGGTCGTTGAAGCGAAGTATAATGTGAAGAAGTTGAATGAATCGAATTTTGCATTCTGGAAAATGCAAGTGGAACCTTTGTTATATAAAAAGAAAATGTATTTGCCACCGGAAGGAATTATCAAAAGTCTGAATTCTTGACTCTGGAGGAATGGAAAGTGTTGGATCGAACAACCCTAAATTTGATATGTCTTTCACTTTTCTCATTTGTTGCTTTCAAAATAGTAAATGAGAAAACTACCGTAGATCTTATGGTGGCATTGGCACTACAAAATTGCATGAAAAACCTTCAGCGTCAGATAACTTTTTATAATGAAGAGATTATTCAATATAAAAATTGTGGATGGTAGTTCAGTGGCTTAACACTTAATAAATTTCAACACTATGATGAACCAATTGTGTTCTATGAACGTCAAGTTTGATGACGAGATCAGTTCTATCTTCATTGTCAGCAGCTGGAATAGATTGGTCACGAGGATGAGTAATTGTTTGAGTAATATGACGTTAAACTTCGATGACATCGTGGAGTTAATGCTGAATGAAGAAATTTGCAAGAAGACAGCGAGTGGTGAATTTTTAAGTTATTTGTTAAATGTTGAGAATAGAGAAAGGAATCTGGATAAGAATACAAACATAGATAGATTTAAGTTCAATAGAAGAAAGTCTAGGTCAGGAAAAATAAATGACAAATTTGAATACTGGAACTTTGGGAAGAAATGTCTTTTCAAGAAAGACTATAAAGCTCTAAGGAAGACTGATGTTTTAGGCAACTAGAAGAATTTCTCTACAATTGTCTTCCCAAGCAAAATCCAAGGTGACTCTGGTTTTATTCTTTGTCAATACTGAATCTTTGATAATATATTCTTGTGTTTCTTTTTATGAATGCCCCAATAAAGAGATGTTTAAAAATTACACTCTGAGTGATTTAGAGAAGATTTACTTTGTAGATAACAAGGCTTGTAGTATCGTAAGACAGGTTGGGGTTGATATCACATTGTCAAATAGAACATCTTGAAGCTCAATGAAGTTGGACATGTTCCAAGTCTGAAGAGAAATCTGATCTCGGTGAACTAGCTGACAAAATCAAGGTTTGTGATTATTTTCACTGGTGATTCGTGAAAGCTGACTAGGGGGAAGGGTGATCGCTCAGCTTAACTTTGAAGACACTCTTTAATTGATTAAGAAATAACAAAATTCATTGATGTGGTTGAAACTAAAATTGATAGAGGTTTTTGGCATCACAGAATTATTAATATGAGTGAGAAGGGTATGAAACCCCTACTTTCAAAGAATAAGTTTCAGGTTTTGAAATCTTTAGATCTAGATGTCCTGCTAAGATTATGTATATGACAAGAAGAAGAAACTTTCTTTCTCTAAAAGAGGGTTAATGGTGAGGTCAAAGAAGTTAGAATTAGTGCATGCTGATGTGCGGGATTCTACTCCAGTTCAATCTATTGAGGATTTCCACTATTTTGTTTTTCATCGATGATCACATTAGGAAGGTATAGTGCTTTTTAAAATATAAATTTAATGTATTTAAGGTGTTTCAGAAATGAAAGGCCATGGTAGAGAATAAAACATGCTTGAGGCTAAAGTGTCTCGGATCAGATTATTGTGCCAAGTAGTATGAATAGAGGTTTATGAATTACTATTCATCAAAAGAGATCAGACATGAGTTCGCTATTCGAAAGATTTCACATTAGAATAGAGTAGTTATAATCATCAGAGAGTGTGTTAGAAGTATGAAGTTGCATACGGGCTTGTCAATGCTGTTTTGAGCATAAACAGTAAACACTTCTGTTTATCTGATCAATTGTGGTTCATCAGTACTTTTAAAATAAAACTTATCGGGAGAGGCATGTAGTGAGAAATATTTAAATCTCTCACTTGAAGGTATTTAATTGTTTTGTATATGTTCATGTTGATGTAGGGTTTAGGAGTACATTTGATTATAAATCTATCAAGTGCATTTTCATTGCGTAGGACTCAGATGAATTTGGGTGCGAACTTTGGGATTATTAGAATTAGAAGTTCACTAGGAGCAAACATTATTTTCAATAAAATAGTAATATACAAGGACATTAATGGAAATCAGGATTGCATGTCAGTTACTTTTCAAATGTCCAAATATGTTGAGATAGAAGATACTAATAATTAGGAGGATGATAAAATGACGAGTGCTCAATCAGATTCAACACAGAAAAAAGTTCTTCAGTCACCTACTACTGAAGTCTGGAGGTTTAGTAGAGTCATGCGATCGATACAGAGGTATTATCTCTTTTTATACTATTTATTGTTAACTTATAGTGGTGAACCAAAATGCTTTGAAAAGACTACTCAAGTTGAAGATTTAAAGGAGTGAGAGTTTACCATGGATGACGAGATGCAGTCATGAGATCAAATTGTACATGAGATTTGGCAGTATTAGTAGATGGCAAAAAACAATACATAGTAAGTAAGTCTATAGGTTGAAAGAGGAGTCGGATGGTAATAGACATTGCAATATAAGATCTGTTATGAAGGGATTTTAACAGAAGAAATGAACAGACTACACTGAGATATTTTCCCTTGTAGTGAATATGATAACTGTCTAAGTTGTGTTGAGCTCAATAGCAGGGAAAGATGTGAATCTGAAGCATATGGATATAAAGACAGCTTTCTTACGTAGAGATCTGGAAAATAAATTATATACGGTGCAACCGTAGGGTTATGAGGTTATAGGAAAAAAACATTTGGTTGCAAGTTGAAGAAAAGCCCTTCGTGACTTGATGCAAAGACAGTGATATATGAGGTTTGACGGATTCGTATTAGACAGTGAGTACATGAAGTTCCATACAAACTATTGATTCATAAACAAAATTTGTATTTATTTTATCTTGTTTTATTTGTATGCAAATGACATGTCGATTGTAGGGGTAATTATCAAGAACTTGAAGGAGCAATACAAGGGAATTTGAGATGAAGGTTTAGGTCCAATCAATAAGATCATTGGGAAAAGATCAACAGAGGCAGGAGTGCAGGTACACTGAAGTTGACTCAGGAAGAGTATGCTGAGAGGACTTACACGTGTTCAACATTTGTAAGTCAAAATCAGTTTGCACCCCTTTATGTAGTTATTTCAAGCTATTTAAGAATCTATTGCCTAAGTATGAAGCATAGCAAGCATAAATGGGGATGTGCTTTAGTAGACGAAAGTTTGATGCATGCTTTAATATGTACAAAATCAGATATTGCACCTATAGTGAAAGTGGTTAGCAGATACACAAATACTCCAAACAAGCATCATTTGGAGGTAGTGAAGTGGTTTTTCAGATATTTGAGGGAAACAATCAATAGGGCAGAGATTGATCTACAAAGCTATGTAGATTTAGATCTGGTAGAGGATATAGATGGTAGGAGTAAAATAGAGTATATCTTTACTTTGGAGAATACAATTGTGAGTTGGGTTTTCTGGTTGTAGAAGATTATTGCATTTTTTACTATAAAAGCTGAATACATTGCTATAACGAAAGCCGACAATGAGATGATTTAGCTATAGAGCTTTATGATGGAATTTTGCAAGGAGTAGATGATTGAAAAACATCATGGTGACAGTTTGAGTGATATTCATCTGACTAAGAAATGCCGCTTTCATGCTATGACATTATATTTAGCTGATATATCACTTTATTTGTACTATTCTAAAAGATGGACAATTTTTTGGAGAAGATACACACAACTCAGAATCTTGCAGATATGTTGACTAAGGTAGCGACTTTTGATAAACACAAGCTAAGCATAGCTTCAATTGGAGTTCAGGATGGTTGAGATTGGAGGTGAGCCACAACATGACCTAGAAATATGAAAATGATATATATGAAGATGCAGATATGGAGGAAAGATGATGAGGTGCAATCAGCTTCCAAGTGAGAGATTGTTGACCGTGGAATCTGTTTGCATAGCAGTTGTAGACTACACGAAGCCGACAACAACACCAGTGCCTGGGGGGACTCTTAAGCACCTAAGGGGTGACTAGGCGTTTGGAAACAGAGAGGCTGGGACCTAGATGTCTAATTTGGGTGCCCTCGGGCTTGATCCAGAGAGGGCGGTGCTCATGTGCCCATTTCAGGGCAGGACAGTGCCCGAATTCATGACTTCAAACCGAGTGAGCGGAAAAGCAATGCTTGGTAGCGGCTTCTTAGCGTTAGGAGCAGTTTATACTCATTTAAAGATTTAAGCCCTTGTTTCATGAAGGATTACTACTCTCTCGCGATGTATTCTCGATGGTACATAATAGGTGTGGAGCGGCATCTGTGTCGAGATGGTGGATTTCGACGAGTACTGTCTCTTGTGAGATCAAGAGAAGGAGGAGCGTGATTGCTGTAAGTTCTGTGATTTTTTTCATTTCTCGAGTTATTCCACATTAATCTTTGTTTTCTTTCTAGATTTTCGTGTGCGCTTCTGTTTACTTTATTGTTCCGAATCGCTCAAATTGGTGTGTTTTTTCTCCGTGTGGCTTTGGTTGTGAATCGATCAAAAAATCTCAAGCTTCCATTCCAACATCATTTAGATTAGTCTTCTTTGCAGCTTGCTCCATCTTCCTGAAGTCTTTCCTTGAGCAATGGCCTACTATTAGACTTCCAACAAGGGATTTTTTTCCTGAGACCTAATGTAACTCACAATTTTTCCTTTCACTCAAATTTCTTCTGATCAACAAAAAAAAACCTTTCTCAAAGCTAACTAATTGCTGACATTTATCCTATTTAGAGAGCTCAGATTCTAAAATATTTACCGTCGATGATTTTAGGATTCCTAGATGGCAACACCCTATGTGCTCCCAAATTCATTACCAATACAATTGTTTCTACAACACTAAATATTCAATACAAAACCCGACTCCCGACCGATCAAAATTTGATCATTGCTTTATACTCGATTACCTCTCAGGCTATTTTTCCATATGCTCTTTACCTTCCCATAATCTCTGAAATCTGGAACACTTTTACAAAGAGATCGTAACCCATCAACATATACCACATTCAGCTAAAAAATGAGCTACACCACCTAATGAACAACTAATGTATGATTCAATATTATCAATTGACAAAACCTTGGTAGGTAATATTTTTGTTGTCATTGGACAATTAGATCAAGATGATATTATCAATACACACTCATTTTTTTACCTGCAGATTATCAAGCATTCGAGTCTACGGTTCACACTCAACTCTAGCCAATAAATCTACACTATTTTTACTCTCTCCTATGCAACGATGAGATTAACCTTGCAAATGACAATGTGAAAATGGACCAAAATCCCTAACAAAATATGTCATCCGTCTAAGTATCAAAAATTGAGTAGAAGAGAGGCATGATAGAGAAGTGTTTTTTTGTTTCAATAAGGCGATGATGCTTATGCGCTACATGCCATCTTGTTCTAAAGTATATTAAAATAATGAGTGGTGGATTATGCCATTATCTTAGAAGTTTGAGGAGTGAGTAGTTGTATTCGCCAACCTTGTCGGATTTAAATATTTGTTTGGATGTGTTTTAAATTTGGTATTAATCATTTTGATGAATTAAATATATTTGTGAGTTGTTTTAGACTTGTGTGTCATTGGAAATAACAGGCAAAACCTAGGGAATCATCATGAATACAATATAATATCGATAGCCTTTATTAGTATTGGGGACGCACCCCATATATATGAATGTATAAGTTTAAAAAGTGAAAGCATATGTAAAGAAGTAGGTTCAAACAGTTGTTAATGACTTTCGTTACAATAGTAATAATAATTATTATATGAAGATGTTCTTGTTGTTATGCCAAGAGAGGGTTATGCTTGCATAGGATATTAAGTGACTTGGTTGGAATGCCCAAATTATTGTGCAAAATAATGCGAGAAAGAAAATCAGACAACAAACAAACAATCAAACACAATTTGATTTATATGGTTCCACGCAAATTCACTTATGTGCACGAGGAGGGGTTATTTCATTATCAACAGTTGACCTCATTTTTGGTGAGGCCTAGTTTCTTTTCTTAGGGTTTATGGTCTAGCCTTAGGATTCTCCCTTTGACTATCCTAGAGCTTTGGAAATGAAACCCACCTCATTTTAGCAGTTCAAACCGCCTCTTTACTAGTTTTGAAGTTCTGCATGTATGATTTTTGATCTCTAACATTTAGAAGGTTGAAACTAACATGACAAAACTCAAAAGGAGTCCCCATAGGACTATTAAGCCCTAGGGTTGTTTTATGCACAATTTTGCACTTTTGTGCGCATAACTATCGCAATTCGGACAGTCGACATGTTCAAATATTGCAATTCGCATCTCTCATGCTTTTATTGACTTCATAATTGATTAAAACCGAAATAAATTTTGAAACAATCGATCGCGAGTTGATACTTTGACGAAAATAATTTAGACGCGTTTTTGACTCGATCGTCGACGAGGTTATCCCAAAAACCCTGGATGACAAAATTACCTGGAAATGACACCCATTTTGTTAGGACTCCGTGCACGAATAAATCACACAAAAATGATGTGTTTAAATGAATTAAGTAATAATAACTAAAAAAAGAGAAATGCATATTTAAACCTCATGACACTACATGCTCACGAGGGAGAACCCTAGCCGCTCCTTTTCATTCGGCCAAAAAAACCCTAGCTTCCTCATTCGACTCTCTAGCCGAACTCATCTTGCGGTCGAACCCTTCCCCTCTTCCTCGCTCCACCGTCAGCCGACCATGCCGGCGACCTTGCCGGCGTCGGTGGCAAGCTCTATTTCCTCTCCACCTTGCGAGAAGTGCAAAGATGAGTTTCAACTTTGGCACGGGTATTCGATTTTCTCACTTGGTTGCCCAATATTTTAGCATATTTCCTCAGTTCTCTTGTTTGTTTTCTTGATTTTTTAACATGTTTGCATGATCTCTTCCTCGTTTGGTTCGTGTTTTTGTTACTTTGCTTGACATTTTTATTTGCTCGTTTGCTCAATATTCTTGTTAATTACTTGATGTTCTTGTCGGTTTACTTGATATTTTCGTTGTTATTCTCGCAAGTTTGCTTGGGTACCGGAATCTCTCGTTTGCTCGACATTTTGTTTGGTCACTCAATCCTTGCTTGGTTTTCCAGTTTGATCGCCGATACTCTTGTTTTGTTGCTTGATGCCCTTGCTGGTTGCTCAATATTCTTGGCTCCGTAGCTCAGTTTTCTCGCTTTGTTTCCTTGTTCGATTTTTTTTTTGCAGCGCTGAAATCTGTTGTTATCATTGCTATTACTCTTGAAGCTTCTTTATTTTCTAGCTATGACCTTTAAATTTGGTTTGCCATAACTAAATCCATAAATTATTCGCCTATACTGAACTACATTTCTTCATTCATGCTGCAATTTTTGGATGATCTTCGGTTTTGATTTGTGCTCATTTGTGCTGATGTTCCACATAAACTCCTCTCCATTATCTATTTGCATGATTCATATTTACATAGCTTATTAATTACTGCTTTTTGCTGACCTGAGTATCATGAATGAATGACAATGAGCTAATCTTGTAGTCTTACTTGTTGATCCCAGAATATCTATAAAATTTATTATTTAATAGCTTAATGGTGCTTTAGAGATTCCTGTTGTTTTTATAAAATATCCATGGAACAACTTGGATGCCCTTTTGAAGTTTTGAGTAACTGTTGCATTCTATGGTTCTGTGGTATAGAAATGTTGGGTGGTTTTGCTTGCACGTTAAGCAAGAGGAGGATTTGAGCAGCATTTTTGAATGCTAAACTTTGAGTTTTTTTTAGTAATAGTGATAAATTAGCAAGCAAAACTTTCTCTCTAATTGGAGATTTTCCCTCTCTTAAAAATAGATGAATCGTGGTTTTCTATTTATTGAAAGTGGAATTTGGTCTTGTTTCCCTGAAAAATAATAGGAATATTTACATGTATACCTCTCTGTTCTTATGAATTTACATATCTAACACCCAAAAGTTTGATAATGAAACTTATAACACCTATGTGTCATAAGTCTATGCATGAAAGATTGTATTTAACTTTTAAAAAGATAGTGTGATGATATTTTTGAGGTGATGTTAGAAAAAAAAATGATGGGTTATGTATGCAAACTTGAATGCTTAGCTGTTAAAAATGTAAATATATAAGAACTTGGTGGTATGTATTTAAATGTTCTTTTTATTTTGTTTCTTTCAATCACTAATTCTTCGCAAATCATAAATTTATGTTTAAAATCGACACGTGCTTATACAAATCTATTTGTGTTCATTGTGAGATGACTTCTCTTGCTTAGGGGTGTAAACGAGTCGAACACGAGCGAGCCAGGCTCAGCCGGTGTTCGGCTCGTTTGCTTAGCAAGCCGAACACGAGCTGTTCACGAACAAATAGTCGTTTTGACAACGCTAATCATGTAACCATAAGATGTTAAAGGGTTGGGGCAAGATTTAAGAATTATTGTTTACATTAAAGCATCATTTGAATTTAATTTAATAATTTTTATTCTATTTACTTAATTAATAATTTTAATTGATTATAAATCTTTTAAATATTTTAAAATACTGCTCATCAATAAATATATATATATATATAATTGATGAATACTATTTCGAGTCAAAACGAGCCGAACACGAACGAACAAATCTTAGTTCGTGTTCGGCTCGTTAAGGCTTGTTAACTCAATGAACGAGCTGAACACGAGCTTTTTCACGAGCCGAATACGAGCTGTTCGCGAACAACGAGCCGTTTTGACAGCCCTACTCTTGCTATCCAGGTCTCGCTCAAAGAGATCCGACAAATTTTACTGCATTCGGGCCTTACCAAACCCTAACGATCGCAAGCCAAATAATATTCAGAACATGCAAAAGGTAAGTGTGATTTTAGGTTTCATTATATTTCAGATTTCGCTAACTCTCATTTTAAGGTTTTCCTATGAACTGACTTGCAAAAATGATTTCATTTTCACTATGCAATTTTTACATAAGCCTCTCTATATTATAGTGATAGTGAATTATCAAGCTATTGAGATTAACGCTTGGATTGTGAATTGTTTTTCTTCCCAACGGTATGCTACAAGAATTTGCACATAAGGGTCTTATATAAATGCTTATATGTCATTTCATGGTTCTTCTTGATAAATCATTCAATTCTGGCATGCTTTAATTAAATCCTAACACTTGAAATTTGAGATTTGTGCATCAAATTTGTTAGCTTCACATATATTCTTATAGACAATGTTTGATCGTTGGAATCCCTATATAAAGTCTATTTAAATCTGGGACATTTATAAAAAATTTAGAAATGTTCAACGTATTATTTTGAGAAATGTGAAATTGTTGATGTTTACTTTGGAGAAAGTGAGGAATTTCAAAGTGTTTGATTTGGAAAACAATGAAATCGTTACGATCCGATTTTATAACATTTGGAAACTTTTCAGCTATTATTAAAAAAATGTCGTGATTTGGTTTTGTAAAATCCGGAAATTTTGCGAAATGATTTTCTTGAAGAATTTGAAATAGTCTAAGTTTGTTTTAATAGAAGTTTTGGGAACAAATAATATGAGAGGGCTTTGTCCTAGAGAGACGATTTCTGCAAGTGTCACATATGTGAATCTTAAGCGTTACCGAATCCATTTTGGGGGATAGGAAATTGTTATCGATTGATTTGTGATGGTTTGAGAGTTTCAAAAGAGGTATTGTGTTAAAAAAAAGGGATGAAATGATGGTTTTGGACGTCCATTTAAGAGAATTGGAATTTTTTATCTTTGAAAAATTAGAGGTCGTCAAGGCTTTCATTTGTGGAGAGTTCAGAAGGTTTTGATGGTTCATTTTAGCGAAAATCTGAAACTTTATAATTTTGCGTTTGTGAAAATTATGATTCTAGTTATTGGGAACTTGCATATCATATACCAAAAGTTGTGCTCCATACCAAACTTGGAGATGACTTGTGCTGACAGGTCTTCTCATCCTATGATATACTTTTTTTTATGAGGCATCTACATTATGTTTTTTTTTATTATGAGTGCTCTTTCTTTCTACTTGCATGACATCATGATTCATAGTTTCTTTTTATTATGAGTGCTCTTTCTTTCTACTTGCATATCGGCTCGTTGGGGTATGAAAATATTCTAGCTTCACACTACCTCATGATATTGATTTACCTTTAAATAATTTTCTTCTTAAAGAGCTATATATTCAATGACAATATTAAGCGTTGCATATTTACACATGAAATACTTAATTCTCATGCGAATTTCTCTGTACATTTTTGCGAGGTAAATCCGGATCATCTCAAAGCTATGACATACTTTCAATAGCAACAATAGAAAGTGCAAGAGGACTTAGTAAACTGTTGTTTGAGCTGGGAGATGAGGAGCTTGTTCTTTTGGTTGAGCAGCTGCGCCTTCTTCCTTAGCCCCTCATGCCACCGCATTATGTAGCAGTTCTACAGGTTGTAATCTTTCCTAAGTTTACTAAACCTGGGTTCTTGGGATTCATTAAATTTTACTTTGATGAGCTGTGTTTTACAAGGTGAGCCGTATTTAATTTAAGTACATGGGAATTTGATGGTTTGTGTATAAACGACTCTTCTATTTCCTTAGATATGACATTACTTTTTATAAGGAAGATGGTATGGATATTAGAATTGAAGGTTTGGATGTTATATGAGTAAGCAAAAAAGAGCAAGAAAGAGTAAGCAAAAAAGAGCAAGAAAGAGTTCTCTTGATGCATGATATCCATTAGTAGGAAGTTTTGATAATTTGTTGATTTGGAAACTTTATTACAAGAGGTATATGGAGGAAGTTTTTTTTTATATGCTTACCGATTTGGTTTCTTTCATGCAAGCTACATGTCATTTTGGAAATCTTATAAGTTTGCCGCTTTTGGTCTTTTTTATTGCAAGGTATACGTGAGATAAACTTTATAAGCTTGTTTGTTTTGATTATGAATTACTACATATGGTATATGCGCTTTTTCTCAAATAAGTCTTTTCTCCGTTATTATTCTAATATTCTTTGCTGGGCCTTTCTACATCTTGCTAGAAAGATTTACATACTGATCACACAATTCTTAGGTATCCACTTATCTCATATATAAAATTTCATCTCTACCCACAACATTTTGGTATTTCCAGTTTTTGCATGGAAAATACATCCCACCTAAAAAGTTGCTACTAACAAAGATTTGAATACTAAATGAGTGAACATGAAAGTTTACGTGTGAGATATATAGACACCTAAGGATTGAGTGGATAGTTGGTAAACCTTCCAATTATCACGTCACACACATAATCACTTTCTTTTGCTAATTATTATGATATTTTTTATGTAGAATAAATCATCTGTGTTTCATAAATGTTAGGAGTTAAGTTTAGGAGTTAAGCATGTAAACACATAGGAATTGATTGATATATATGCAAACATTCCCCATATTCTTATATACTCACATTTGTAGTAGTTGAGGAAATGTTCAGATTTGGTTGTAAATATACAAAATGAAGTGATGACGCGGTCAAGCGAGCGAAAGACAACTTCAAACGACGATTGAGACCACAACATGAAGCGGATCTACATCAACTAAACCATTCATTTAGTTTACATAACAAACCCATAGAACTTCGAGGTCGTCTGCCTAGCGCGACATAAATCCTCACATTTTCTTTTAGGTTTTTACATAGTCATATTGTGCAATATAAGTCCTAACACTTTTAGGATTTCGAGGTTGTCGTGTGTTATGACGTAAATTCTCCTATCTTCTTAGGCTATTTGCACGATCAGATATCATGCGAGCGTAAACCCTAAATAATAAAACTGCCATGATGAAATAACATCTTCTCAAATTAATGTCAAACAAATAGGATAGTTGAGAGGTCATTTGAGGTTCTTCTCAAATTCTATGACGTTTTCTACTTATTTGTTTATTTGGACTCCTAAAATAAATGTTTATATTTTGAACCATTCCCTTTTGACTTACTCGTGTTCATCCTTGAAAACTTTGAACTTTAGAATTCTTGAAAGCACAACTACTGATCTTAATTGAGAGTTTTTTTAAGTGACCTCGGTCATTTAAGATGTAATTAACTATATGGGTTTGCCTCTATAAGGAGTTTCAGAACCCAGATAATATAAACCCTATTTAATCTTTTGTATTAAGTAGGAGAACTTGTTGGCCAATATAATGTTTCCGTAGACTGAACGGATACCATAGATTCTTTAGTTTATTTGATCGAGCCCCACTATTCAAATGATGTGTCTACCATTCGGGATAGGTGCACAACTTGCGGTATTGTGTTCGTTTAGTTCAAGCTATTGAATGTATAATATCATGTCTTATTTTTCGAAAATTAAAATTTATTGTTTTCAAAAATGCATATATCCTACTACTTTAAATTAAATCTAAAAAAATTAAATTTAAAAAAAAATAACCAATAATTTATGGGCCGTTAAATTTGAAAAGTGATTTTAAAATACAGTTTAGATTTAAAATAGTTTAATTTAAAATAATAGGGTATGTCTCTTTTGAAAATAATAATATCATAATTTTTTGAAATTAATTTTATCGAAATATCGGCTCGTGATCGATTGTTTCAAAATTTAATTTCGGTTTTGATCAATTATGAAGTCAATAAAAGTGCGAGCGGTGCGAATTGCAATGTTTGAACGTGTCGACTGTCCGAATTATCATGATCGTGAGCACGAAGGTGTAAAATTGTGCATAAGACAACCCTAGGGCTTATTGGTCCTCTGGGGACTCATTTTGAGTTTCTTCATGTTAGTTTCAACATTTTAATTGTTAGAGGTCAAGAATCATACATGCAGAACTTCAAACCGAGTGAAGAGACAATTTGAACTTCTAAAATGAGGTGAGTCCCATTTCTAAGGCTCTAGGATAGTCAAAGGGAAAATCCTAAGGCTAGACCCTAAACTCAAAGAGAAGAAACTAGACTTCACCAAAAATGAGGTCAACAAATGGATCTTTAATAGGTGTGGTGCGCTGATCAAGCACACCGCGTGTATTGGCGTTGACCGAAGAGATCAACAAACCAAAACAGACGTTTCAAGCCCACACACTTGGAACAAAACAGAAGAAGATCGAAGAAGGTTTCTGCTAGGGAGTAACAGGTAAATCTTCGAAACTGAAGATTCCATAATTCTCGCTGGGGATTTAGGAGGTGAATTTTTGAATTACATGATTTTAGGGTTGGATTTTAGATTCGTTTTATTTTCTTTGATTTCAGATTTTGATTTTGAATTTGAATTTTGATTCGATTATAGTTTTTATTTGAGATACATTTTGAGATTGATTTTGTGGAAATTTTGGATTTCGATTTTGGATTGGATTTGAGTGTAAATTTTGAGTTTCGATTTGGGTTTCAATTTTGTAGGGAGTTTTGAAATTTGATGAATGCGGAGAATTTGGTGGGTAGGATGTGAATATTTGTAGTGCAGAGAAGAGAATAGGATGCCTTACTTCATTTAAGGTGGTCTCATATCTATCTTGGAATTCTGAGTTGATAATTGGAATTTCGGTACCAGTGTCGGGATGAGAATTGGAACTTGACGATCGACCTTGAAATTCTGAGTTGAGGAATGGAATTTTGGTACCAGCCTCGAGATGAGAATCGGTAGTTGACGACCGACCTCGAAATTCTGAGTTGAGGACTGGAAGTAAGGGATTGACCTCGGGATGAGAATCAACAGTTGACCAACCTCGAAATTCTGAGTGAGAACTGGTAGTTAAGGACCATCCTCGGGGTGAAAATAGACAGTTGACGACCGACATCGAAATTCTGAGTGAGAACTGGAAGTTAGGGGCCAACCTTGAGATGAGAATCGACAGTTGACGACCGCATCGAAATTATGAGTGAGAACTGGTAGTTCAACCTCAGGATAAAAATGGACAGTTGACGACTGGTCTCGAAATTCTGAGTGAGAACTGATAGTTAAGGACTAGCTTTAGGATGAGAATCGACACTTGACGACCGACCTCGAAATTTTGAGTGAGAACTGGAAATTATGGACCAGCTTCGGGATGAGAATCAGCAGTTGATGACCGACCTCGAAATATTGGTGAATGTATGAAGGATTCGTTGAGATTTTGCGAAAAATCGGCGTATGAGAGTTTAATGAGAGTTGTGAGAGATTTTCGTAATGGAAAGCGAATTGCGAAGGAGTATAAGGGTGTTCCATATCCCACTCAAAGAGTCGACCAAAAAGAGTGTTTGTGTGGGGAAAGGCTGCGATCCCATGCCAACAGAACCAAATCAAAAACTTCTTGGCTCCATGTGATTAGAATCATCTGATCCTTTCTCAAACTAGGGAGAGTATTGAAGGGATATCGCTCATAGCCTCAGGTTGGAGAATTCAGTTTTGAAATTTGTTTTTTTTTTTATTTTCTTCGCTTTAATAATTTGATTTTGTTTTGATTTCAAATTTTGTTTAGATTAGGATTTCGAAAAGATGAACCTCATTGTGAACGGTCTGAGGACTTGTTATCCAACTCAAGAATGGAGGAAAGGTTCTAGAGATTCAGTGAAAATTTGCGAACGTTTGCTGAGTTACGTGAGATTGGAATCGTAAAAAGTTTGAAGTTTGGAATTTAAATTTCGAATTTCCCGCGAGAAAGAATCGGTTTAAAAGAGGATAGGAGGGTGTCTCGCATTCAACTTGAAGAGCTGATCAAAAAGAAGTTTGTGTGAGAAAGGGTGTGGTTCCACGCCAACAAAGCCTACGAGACCCCGTGGCTCCATGTCAATAGAACCAGCTGATCCTCTCTCACACGAGGAAGACAATTGAAAGGAAATTGACAACGACATCGGGCTGTGGAAGCTCGACTTAGTAAGGAGTCAGAAGAAGGATTGAGATTTTTTTTTTCATTTGTTTTCAAATTTTCTTTGTTTGAATGGTTTAATTTTGTTTTGATTTAAATTTTGTTTTGCTTTGAATTTTGTTTTGATTTGAATTTTGTTTCATTTTAGTTTGAATTTCATTTTGATTTGTATATGCATTTTTTATTTTATTTAATTGTGATGGATTTATTCTTTTTTTGTTATTTATTTGTTCGTTATTTCACTAATTGGGGAATTCATTGTTGTTTATTGTTGTGAAATTTATTGTATTTCTTTTATGTTTTATGACTTTTCTTTTGTTGTATTTTTTTAGTCAGCATTTGGACCCAGCTACAAGCAAGTGCAGCATCTGTGCTTCGTAGAACGAGGCTGTCTTTGAAATATCGTGATGTGCAGTAGTCTTGAGGTTTCGTCGACTGGCTGAAGACACATGTAGAAAATAATCTACTCTTTAAGGTACTATCAGAATTATATTTTTTTCAAGTACCTATAAAGATGTGTTATTTCTACGGACACCACGGCTAAAGATGTAACTTTTTAGCTCTGTTACGGCGATCGTCGTTTCTTTGACACTGATTTGTAAGAATTGTCCAAGTTGTTTTCGAGAGGTCGCTCTGACGCTCTTCGAATTAATGTTGGATTCGAAATTTTTGGGTACTAAGAATATGACTTCAGGCTCGAATTTTCATTAATTTCTAATAACATGACCCTTCTAATTTAATTCTTTCTTTCTGGGCCTAAGCATTTTTCAAAATTTCTTCTCATGTGATTAGAATATTTTTCACTATCCAAAGATATTTCTGAGTCAATTAATGACTGACGAAAAGATATAAAATCACTTGAATCTTTTTAAAGCATAATATCAGAGCAATCTTCTTAAGGTGGTCTTTCAAGTTTTATTTTTGCCTCATGTTTCTTCTCAGGGAGTCTTCTTGTTTTCCTTCTTTTTTGATTGAGCTTTTCACACAATTTTTTTTGTTCTCTTTTCTGTTATCTTCCATTGAGGATTATTATATCTAGTGTAACACATGTTAAACATTTTGAATGTCTGAATTGAGACACCAATTTTTGATTTTATGCTTCCCTCAAGTTTTTCCTCGGTTGGATCTTCATAAAGAAAAGTTTTCTTTTTCTTTTTTTTTCTTTTTTTTTTTTGCTCATTTTGTTTTCTGAGAATTACTGTATCTGGTAAGACATATTTCTTTTAATGATTTTGAATGTCGAAACTCCCCTAATTAATAATTCTAAAATGTTCTTTAACATGAATCTTGGGATATTATAACTTATTCGAATGTCTGGTCTCATTTACCTGGCAAAAAATTAAAAGGTTCTTGATATCTCGAATCAATTACTCGTATTTCAAACACACTGCTTCATTTTGAGATCTACTTAAGATCCAGTTTGAATTCTTTAAAAGGAGGACCCAGCTATTAGGGCATTTAATTTGATTCTTTCCTGAAGTCATGATCTTGCTAAAACATTGGATGTTTTGTCTTGAATTACTCATTTCTTGATTGTCTTGTTGTTGGTCTTCGAACGTTTTTTGATTGAGCTTTACAAACATTGAATAATTCTGGGCAACCAGCAGATCTTTCTTTTCTCATTTTTTTATTGCAGTCGGAGGGTTGGGTCAACTACCCATCATCTTGTCGATGTCATTTTTTTGTTGTTGATCCTGACAGTTTAAATTTGTGGACAGCATTGTCAATGGACGGTTCCCAGTGAATCCGAAGATTAACTTCAGCGATGTCATTGTTTCTGTCATTTGAAGAATTTCTGAAAATCTGTGACGTTCTATGCTTTGCAATTTCAGCGCTAATACTCAAGTTAACGTACTTGCCTTGTAAACTAGGCATCATTTGAAATTTAATCATCTGAATTTTTTTATTTCAAAATTTTGCATTTTATTTTCTTATTGTATATTCGATGTGTTTTGAAAGGTTTTATTTTGATTTGAAATTTTGACAAAATATTATTTTGTTTAGAGTTTATTGGAAGGTTGTTAGAGTGAAATTTCGGTTTGACCTGTTTGCAACAAGTTAAACCCAAAGAGGAACGAAGTGTCGGATTCGATTCGAGATTTGGAGGGGGTCGACTCCGCATTGAACTCACTTCAATAGATCACTCATATTCTAACTCACCTATTGGGGGTCCACCCCATTTTTGGGAAGCGGAAGGATCCCGAAACCTCTCTGTTTAGGGATGTCTAAACAGTGGCTCCAGAATCCAAGAAGAGTTGACTATACTCGTTCAAGGCATAAATGAACAATGTATGCCAATGGAAGAATGGTAGCTTGGTTCACTAGGGACATTGACTCACTACTGATTTATGAAAGCAAAACCATCTGATCAAAGGAGAAATGAACTAGTCCCATCGGAGTAACCAGAAATTGTCGTTAGTTTTTTTAAAATTTAATTTTTTTAATTTATTTTTTTAAGATTTAATTTAAAGTAGTAGGGTATATGCATTTTTAAAAATAATAAATTTTAATTTTTGAAAAATTAGGCAAGATATCATGCATTCAATAGTTTGAATTAAACGAGCACAAAATCACAAGTAATGCATCTATCCGAAGGGTAGATACATCACTTAAATAGTGGGGCTCGATCAAATAAACTAAAGAATCTATGGTATCCGTTCGGTCTGCGGAACCATTATATTGGCCAAAAAGTTCTTTTATTTAATACAAAAGATTAAATAGGGTTTATATTACCTGAGTTCTGAAGTTCCTTATAGAGGCAAACCCCTATAGGTCAATACATCTTAAAAGACCGATGTCACTTAAGAAAACTCTTGAATAAGATCAGTGGTTGTGCTTTCAAAAATTTCGAAGTTCAAGTTTTCAAGGATGAACACGAGAGTCAAAAGAGAATGGTTCAAAATGGAAGTATTTTATTTTAGGAGTCCAAAGGAACGAAAAAATAAGGGATGTCATAGAATTTGAGAACCTTAAATGACATCTCAACCATCTTATTTGTTTGGCTTTAATTTGATAATATGTTATTTGATGTTTCATCCTACTAGTTTTATTATTTAGGGCTTACGCTTGCACGATACCTGATCTTGCAAATAGCCTAAGAAGATAGGAGGATTTACGTAGTACCAAGCGACAATTTCGAATCTTAAAAGTGTTAGGGCTTATATTGCACAATATGACTGTGCAAAAGCTTAAAAGAGAACGTGAAGATTTATGTTGCGTTAGGCAGACAACTTCGAAGTTCTATGGGTTTGTTATTTAAACTAAATGAAGGGTTTAGTTGATGTAGATCCGCTTCATGTTGTGGTCTCGATTGTCGTTTGAAGTTGACTTCCTCACTTGACCGCGTCATCACTTCATTTTGTATATTTACAACCAAATTCGAATATTTCCTCAACTACTATAAAGGTGAGTATATAAGAATATGAGGAATGTTTTCATATATATCAATAAATTCCTATATGTTTACATACCTAACATTTATGAAACACAGATGATTTATTCTACATAAAAAATGTCATAATAATAAGTAAAAGAAAGTGATTCTGTGTGATGTGATAATTGAAAGGTTTACCAACTATCCACTCAATCCTTAGGTGTCTATATATCTCACACCTAAACTTTCATGTCCACTCGTTTAGGATTCAAATCTTTATTATTAGCAACTTTTCAGGTGAGATATGTTTTTCATGCAAGGACTGGAAGTAGCAAAATGTTGTGTGTAGATATGAAATTTTATATATGAGACATGTGGGTACCTAGGAATTGTGTGATCTGTATGTAAATCTTTCTAGCAAGATGTAGAAAGACCTAGCAAGAAACATTAGAATAATAACAGAGAAAAAACTTATTTGAGAAAAATCACAAATCTCATATGTAGTAAATCACAATCAAAATAAGCAAATTTATAAAGTTTATCCCACGTATATCTTGCAACAATAAAGACCAAAAGCGTCAAAACTTATAAGGTTTCCAAAATGACATGTAGCTTGCAAGAAAGAAACCAAATCAGTAAGCATATAAAGAAAATTTTCTCAATATACCTCTTGCAATAAAGTTTCCAAATCAACAATCATCAAATCTTTCAACTAATGGGTATCATGCATCAAAAGAATTCTTTCTTGCTTACTCATATATCATCCAAACCTTCAATTCTAACATCCATATCATATTCCTTATAAAAAGTAGCATCATATCTAGAGAAATAGAAGAGACGGTTATACACATATCATCCAATTCCCCTGCACTTAAATTATATACAGCTCACATTGTAAAACGCAACCCATCAAAGTGTAATTTAATGAATTCTAAGAACCCAAGTTTAGTAAACTTAGGAAATATTACAACTTGTAGAACTACTACATAATGCAGTAGCATGATGGGCTAAGAAAGGAGGCGCAGCTGTTCAACCAAAAGAACAAGCTCCTCATCTCCCAGCTCAAACAACAGTTTACCAAGTCTTCTTGCACTTTCTGTTGCTGCTATTGAAAGTATGTCATAGCTTTGAGATGATCATGATTTACCTTGCAAAAATGCACATAGAAATTCGTATGAGAATTAAGTGTTAAATGTGTAAATATGCAACACTTAATATTGCCATTGAACATATGACTCTTTAAGAAGAAAATTATTTAAAGGTAAATCAATCTCATGAGGTGATGTGAAGCTAGAATATTTCTGTATCCCAACTGATCCTGAATCAATCATAAATTATGAATCATGATGTCATGCAAGTAGAAAGAAAGAGCATTCATAACTAAAAAAACTCATAATGTAGATGCTTCATAATAAGAAATATATTATAGGATGAGAAGACCTAACAACACAAGTCATTTCCAAGTTTGGTATGTAACACAACTTTTGGTGTTAGATATGCAAGTATCTAGCAACTAGAATCATAATTTTCACGACCACAAAATTATAAAGTTTCAAAATTTCGCTAAAATGAACCATCAAAACCTTCTGAACTCTCCACAAATGAAAACCTTGACGACCTCTAATTTTTTAAAGATAAAAGATTTCAATTCTCTTAAATGGACGTCCAAAACCCTCATTTTATCCTTTTTTTTTTTTTACACAAAGCCTGTTTTGAAACTCTCAAACCGTCACAATCAATCAATAACAATTTCCTATCTTTCAAAATGGATTCGGTAACACTTTAGATTCTCATATGACACTTGCAATAATCATCGTCTCTCTAGGACAAAGCCCTCCCATATTCTTTGTCCCCAAACTTCTTTTAAAACAAACTTGGATTATTTCAAATTCTTCAAAAAAAACATTTAGCAAGATTTCCGGATTTTAAAAAACCAAAATACGACTTTTTTTTAATAATAACTGAAAAGTTTTCAAATTTTTATAAAACCGGATCGTAACGATTTCATTGTCTTCCAAATCAAACACTTTGAAATTCATTACTTTCTCCAAAGTAAACCTCAACAATTTATTGTTTCTCAAAATAATACGTTGAACATTTCTAAATTTTTCATAAATGTGTTAGATTTAAATAAACTTCATGTAGGGATTCCAACGATCAAACACTGCCTATATGAATATATGCGAAGCTAACAAATTTGATGAAAAATCTCAAATTTCAAGTGCTGGGACTTAATTGAAGCATGTCAGAATTGAATGATTTATCAAGAAGAACCATGGAATGATATATAAGCATTTATATAAGACCCATATGTGCAAATTCTTGTAGCATGCCGTTGGGAAGAAAAATAATTCACAACCAAAGCGTTAATCTCAATGGCCTGATAATTCATTATCACTATAATATAGAGAGGCTTATGTAAAAATTTGTATAGTGAAACTGAAATCATTTTTGCAAGTCAGTTCGTGGGAAAACCTTAAAATGAGAGTTAACGAAATCTGAATATAATGAAATCTGAAATCACACTTACCTTTTGCATGTTCTGAATGCTATTTGGCTTGCGGTCGTTGGGGTTTAGTAAGACACGAATGCAGTAGAGTTTGCCGGATCTCTTGTAGCGAGACCAGGATAGCAAGAGAAGTCATCTCACAATGAACACAAATAGATTTGTATGAGCATATGTTGATTTCAAACATGAAGTTATAATTTACGAAGAATTAGTGATTGAGAGAAAAAAATAAAAAAAACATTTAAATACATACCACCAAGTTCTTATATATTTACATCTTTAACAACTAAGCATTCAAGTTTATATACATAACCCATCAATTTTTTTTTTTATAACATCACCTCAAAAATATCACCATCACTATCTTTTTAAAAATTAAATACACCCTTTCATGCATAGACTTATGACACTGGTGTTATAAGTTTAATTATCTAACTTTTGGGTGTTAGATATGTAAATTCATAAGAACAGAGAGTTTTGCATGTAAATGTTCCTATTATTTTTCGGGGAAACAACACCAAATGTCACTTTCAATAATTAGATAGCCACGATTCATCTATTTTTAAGAGAGGGAAAATCTTCAATTAGAAAGCAAGTTTTGCTAGCTAATTTATCACTATTACTAAAAAAAACTCAAAGTTTAACATTCAAAAATGCTGCTCAAATCCTCCTCCTGGTTAACGTGCAAACCACCCAACATTTCTTTACCACAGAACCATGGAATGCAACGGTTGCTCAAAAGTTCAAAAGGGCATCCAAGCTCCTCCATGGATATTTCATAAAAACAACAAGAAACTCTAAAGCACCATTAAGCTATTAAATAATAGATTTTACAGATATTCTGGAGCAACAAGTAAGACTACAAGGTTAGCTCACTGTCATGCGTTCATGATACTCGGGTTAGCAAAAAGTAGTAATTAATAAGCTATGTAAATATGAATCCTGCAAATGGATGATGGAGAAGAGTTTACGTGGAACATCAGCACAAATGAGCACGGATCAAAACCAAAGATCATTCAAGAATTGCAGCGAGAATGAAGAAATGTAGTTCAACATAGGCCAGTAATTTATAGATTTAGTTATAACAAACCAATTTAAAGGCTATAGCTAGAAAATAAAGAAGCTTCAAGCGTAATAACAATGATAACAACATATTTCAGCGTTGCAAAAAAAAAAAATTTTCGAACAAGGCAACAAAGCGAGAAAACTGAGCTACGGAGCCAAGAATATCGAGCAATCAACGAGAGCATCGAGCGACAATACAAGAGTATCAATGATCAAACCCAAAAACCAAGCAAGGATCGAGTGACCAAACAAAATTTCGAGCAAACAAACGAGAAATTCGGTTAGCCAAGCAAAGCTGCGAGAATAATTGCGAAAATATCAAGTAAAACGACAAGAACATGAAGCAATCAACAAAAATATAAAGCAAATGAGCAAATAAAAATGCCCAGCAAACTAGCAAAAACACTGATCAAACGAGGAAGAGATCATGCAAACAGGCAAGAAAATCGATAAAGTAAGAGAATTGAGAAAATATGCGAAAATAATGGGCAACCAAGTGAGAAAATCAGATACCCATGCCAAAGTTGAAACTCATCTTTGCACTTCTCGCGAGGTGGAGAGGAAATACACCTTGCCGGCGATGCCGGCAAGGTCGGCTGACGGTGGAGCGAGGAACAGGGGAAGGGTTCGACCGCAAGATGAGTTCGGCTAGAGAGTCGAATGAGGAAGCTAGGGTTTTTTTGACTGAATGAAGAAGAGCGGCTAGGCTTCTCTTTCGTGAGCATGGAGTATCGTGAGGTTTAAATATAGATTTCTCCGTTTTTTAGTTATTATTATTATTTAATTCATTTAAACACATCATTTTTTTTGCGTATTTGTGCACGAAGTCCTAGCAAAATGGGTGTCATTTCCAGGTAATTTCGACGTTCCGGACGCACCGGCGCTGTTTCGTCATCTGGGGTCATTTGGACATCCTCGTTAAAAACACTAATAAAAATAGAAATGATAAATTTATTCCTTATACAAACAAAGCTTGTAATACATAATTTCTATCTCATATCTCACTACTAGCTAAGTGGGAGATGATGACCAAATGAGTTCCAACATTCAAATTACTGCACCAAGGTGGTTGCCTATTTAACCCTCTCCCGGAAGAATCAAGTTCCACGTAGTTATTTAAAATGCTCGAATGAGCAATCAATCATGAGCTTAATTGTTCACCCAACTCTTACAATAAGTGAACTTTTAAAGTGATAATATCTTTGTGAGTATGTCCGTTGAATTCTTCTTCGTATCTTCTTTAATAGAATATTGTTATCATCAATTAAGTTTTGAACAATGTGGCACCTCACATCAATATGCTTGATACGAGCATGATAAACTGGATTTGTGGCTATAATTATCACACTCTTCCTATCACAAAATACTATCAGAGATTCCTGTTTAGCTCCCAAGTAGGCCTTGTACTTATATCGCTTCCTTCAAACCCTCCATGAATGCCATGTATTCAACCTCTATAGTAAGTTAAAAATTAGTAGATTGAAGAACTAATCTCGAACTACTGAATCTCTTATCAATGTGAATAAATAGGTAGTCATAGGCACACGCCTATCCATATCACCTACATAGTTGTGATCAATTTAGCCTACACTTAAACCAATATTATGTGAATTTATCTCAAACATTGAGCTAACATCAATTGTACCCTTCAGATACCTCAGAATAATTTTCGCATCCTGTCAATTACTCCATCATGAATCATGTTTGAATGCTCACAATATCAACCGCTTATATAATGTCTGGTTTAGTGCAAATCATTTCATGCATCAGAATGTCAATTGCACTAGTATAATGAATCAATCACATATATTTTTATCTCATAATCATCTTTAGTACACATCTTAAAATTGAAAGTGAGACGCAATGGGTAGACTTATCGCATTGCTCGAGTTATTAACTCCAAACTTCTTCAGTGCATTCCAAACTTATGCTCTTTGAGAGACAAATTTTTCTTTTTGTCATGTCCTTATAAATCAATTTGTTTTTATGCCGGGCAGGTCTACCATGGAAGCTATACATTTATTGAGAGGTTTGATGGAGAAGTACAAAGATAATAAGGAGGATCTACATTTGATTTTTATTGATTTAGAAAAAGCTTACGATAAGGTTCCTAGAGATGTTCTTTGGAGAGTCCTTGAGAAGAAAGGTGTTGATATGACTTATATTCAAGTCATTAAAGATATGTATGCTAGAGTTGTTACATGTGTTCGAGCCGAAGGAGGATTGACCAAATATTTTGCTATTTCTGTTGGTTTACATCAAGGATCGGCTTTAAGCCCATATCTTTTTGCTTTATTTATGGATGGTCTTACTGGGCATTTACAAGAGGACGTACTTTGGTGTATGCTTTTTGCTGATGATATCCTCCTTGTGGATAAGACAAGAGAAAAAGTCCAGGAATAATTTGAATTATGGAGGTCTATATTGGAGTCTAAAGGTCTTCGTTTGAGTAGAACTAAAACTGAATACATGGAATGTAATTTTAGTAATAATAGGTCTAGTGACATAAGTGTAACTTTGGGTGATCAAATTATTAAAAGGTGTGAACGATTTAGATATCTCGGGTCCACTGTTCAAAGCGATGGTGATATAGATGGGGATGTTAATAGTAGAATTCAAGCTGGTTGGTTGAAGTGGAGGAATGCGTCCGACCTATTGTGTGATAGAAAAGTACCGCTTAGACTGAAAGGAAAATTTTATAAGATGGTGGTGAGACCTTCAATGCTCTATGGTGCTTGAATGTTGGCCTTTAAAAGAGAAGCATAATGTTAAGTTAAGTTTTGCCGAGATGAGAATGATTAGGTGGATGAGTGGATTTACACTTAGAGACAAAATGCGAAATGAATATATCCGTAATAGGGTTGGTGTTGCACCGATGACGGATAAAATTAGAGAGAGTCGCCTTAGATGGTTTGGTCACATTAAACGTTGACCACTCGATGATCCGATTAGGAGAGTAGATGTTTTAAATACAACTTATGTTAAGAAAGGCAGAGGTAGACCAAGGAAAACTTGGGCTTATTGCATAAAAAATGATCTTAATTTATTAGAATTAAACGAAAATTTGACACTAAATAGGACGCAATGGAGAAAAAGGATTCATGTAGCCGACCCCACTTAGTGGGATTAAGGCTTTGTTGTTGTTGTTGTTGTTGTCATGTCCTTATAAATCTTAATGCCAAGAATTTTGTGAGCTTTACCCAAGTCCATCTCGAAATATTTGGACATATACTTTTTCATTCTTTCGACCTCAATTGTGCAATCAACGTGTCATCAATATATAGAAGCAAATAGATGAACTTACAATTGATTAATTTTTTAAAATATGCATGATGATCTTATTAGCGATCATGTATGTCTCATTATAAAATGACCAAATTTCTCATATTATTGCTGTAATGATTACTTCAATTCATATAAAGAGTTGCCCAGTTTTCAAATCAAGTCTTTTGAGACTCTATATTCAGGCGGCTACAATATCTAGATTTAATAGATGTTAAAAGCTTTGTAAAATCATTCAAGTATTCATTGATAGTAACTCCACATCTGATCTGAAACATGTAAAGTAGATGTTTCATATGGAGTCGATTCTCCACGCTCTTCATGAGAAATTTATACTTGAGCATCCTTCATAATTTTCTTCAGAAGTCTTCGTAATTACCCCACATTTGATCTCCTGAGATGAGCAATTTTGGATCAATACACAAAAATTATGGTTCATCTTCAACCAATCTCTTTTTGACATCTTTGCAAGACGTTCATCGCTATTAAGATCTTTCTCTAGATTAAAAGAGAATAATGCATCCAAAATCTTGTATAGCCACATGCCAAAGTTCTTTTTGCCGTCAAATCTCATCACATCGATTTTGATGGGATGTGTAACTAGCCAATGAATCAACGTCCTTTCTATTGCCTTGGTGGATGTTGAAGTACTTGATCATATGCTATTATTCATGACTCCACGAGATCTTGTAACTCAACTTATTCTCATCTCCTTCACGTTCACAACTTCATTGGAATCTTAGTCGCTCATCGATGGAATCGCATAGATCCACAGTCACCTTTATCATATTCACACAATTCGGCTCTGATATCAATTCTTGTGCAAAATAATGCAGAGAATAAAATCACACAAGGAGCAAACTATCAACGCAGTGCGATTTTGCATGGTCAACACGAATCCGCTGTCCGCTATCAACATGTGGCAGAAAGAAAAAATGGTTAAAATTGGGTTAAAACTTCACACTAAAATCAGCTTTAATCCCTCCTATAAATAAAAGAGAATTAGGACACACTAATAAAAACTAAAAATATATCCCTTATACAAACAAAGCTTCTCATAGAACACTTGTACATAGCTGTTTAGAGGTAGCAAGAGCTTGGGCGGGGGCCGCAGATGAAGTAATCAGATATAACCAATACCCTTTAGAGCTGTCGCTCGAAAGCGGGATTTGTTGCATATGTGATCAGGAAGTTTGTAGGATCAAGCAGGATTTCAATATTATTCAGCGATGAGCTTATGCACAGATAAGAGATTATGAGATAGAGATGATACATGCTAGATTTTTTAGGGGAGAATTTTACAATTGCTTATAAGCAGAGTACCATCTCCTATATGTTTGACTGGAACCGATTGTACGACCATTGCTAACCAATACCTAATTAGAGCCGTCTCTTGGCTCATTGACCTAGAGTTAGTTGAAATTAAAAGAAAGGTGTGTTGTAGCTCTTTCAGTCCAGTGCCCAGGTAGGTGCGGTAGTTTCCAATGCTTATTTGGGAGGAATAAAATCCTATTCCTGATGGTGCCAGTAATAGATTACTGGAGTTTTGGATTGAGAACTACCTCCTCTAGCCCATCATGTAAAGGAGTGTTGAGTTCTATCATGACCCGTGGTAGAATTGATGGAACGGCCACTAGATGCTATGGAAGCCAACTAAGGACTGGGATTTTGTTTCATTTTCATATTGTCATTTACAGATTAATCTCTTTGTTGCATAGGAAAGAGTGAAAATCATCTAGATCATTAGCTGAAGCTAAGGGTGAATTACAGTTTTAAATGCTTGATAACCTGCTGGTAAGCCATTAAGTTTATATGGGATAATATTCTTTTGATCTAACTGCCCACTGGTAGTAGAAATATTATCTACCAAGGTTTTGATGGTTGATAGATATTGAGTCATAGATTGGTTATTCCCAGATAGGTGGTGTGGCTCATTTGTGAGCTGAATGCGAGATTTGGTGGGTTGCAATCTCTTTGCAATAGTATTCCAGATTTCAGAGTTAGTGGGGAGATGACGGCATATGTTTTGATAGCCTGAGAGATGATTGACTATAGAGCACTATTCAAATTTTGATCGACCAAGTGCCAGGTTGTGTATTGAATATTTAGTGTTGGAGAATCACTTTATTGGTAATGAATTTGGGGAGATATGAGGATTTGCCATAGGAACCCTAAGAACCCATTGTTGGTAAACTCATTTAAGACTTGAGCTTGCCAAATAAGATAATTGTCAGTTGATAGTTGGGTTTGAGTAAAGATTTTTTATGTTGCTCATAAGAAATTTAAGTGAGAAAGTAATAGCTGTGATTCGGTTTTGGAGAGGAAGATGATCCCTGTGTTTTAGAAGCCTTGGAGTTGGCCATTGCAAAAGAAAAGGCCTCAAGAAGACGGAGTAATCTGCAAAGATGACTAACTGGATGACATTTTTTTAAGGGAATTGCAATGGAGCCTGATTCAGCTTGGGCTTGGTTTTGATACCATAAAGCAATGATGGAAGCAAATTAAATGAGGCTGCATTTGGGATTGCTTTTGAGCTGCGACGCGGCGGGAAAAAGCTGGTTGGTGATGTTTGGAAACAAGTAAGTGGTGGCTTTTCGGCTTATTTGAGTAAAATGCAGGTTCCGAGTTTGACTCTGCGGCCTGCTTCTCGCGCTTCATTCGTGTATATTACCTCGGTTTCCTCTCGACCTCGCGTGCTTCGATCGAATCTTTACATTCTTGGTTCTGCCCTAGCTCCTCTCCTTCTGATCGCACTTCGACCTCATTCTCAGTTCTGCATTAGCTCCTCCTATCCCCATCTTCGTTCGATGGTTCTAGTGGCATTCCCCTTCTCCTACCTTCCTACCTTCCTACCTTCTCTGTTCCGGTGTCATCCTTCGATTGATAATCTCTACCATACTTTACACTATTGGCGTTGGAATCAGCTTACGGTTTGGAGATTTGTCATTTGTGGCTTGCTCCTTGCGATACATTGTTTGGTTTTTTACGGTTTCTGGTTTTCTTATTATATCTTTTGCGACAATGTTCTGATTTCTTGCCCTGTGTCATTCTTGCAATTTCTGATGTTTTCGTAGTAGCTTGTTTGGGCTCTCCCCTATATTTTTTTTGGTACAATTACATACAAAGCAGAAGAAACATTTACATTGATTTCATTTTTTTTTTTTTGGGAAATAGTGGCTTGCTCAGTTTGGGCTCACCCCTCTATTTCATGGTTTTGGCGCAATTATATAGAGAGCACAAGAAACAATGTTGTTTACAAATCGATACCTATTGGTGATTTTTTGAACTACGAATTCAATGCATTTGATAAAAGATGGTGTTTGATTGGTAATTGTCGTTGTTTTGTGGTTTTGTAATGACCTCCGATCTTTGATTGAGAATTTGAAAGATGGACGGAAGAGAGTGCTTGATTTATAATAGCAATGTTTTGGGGTCTTATAGTGACCGATGATATTTGAGTGAGAATTTGAAGGATGGATGAAAGAGGGTGCTTGATGTGTAATAACGATGTTTTGATTGCCCTGTCTATAATCATCCCTTCATTTTGTTGGTTCAATTGGAACAGTCTAGCTGCTCTACTCGTTCATTGGCCTTATTGGTGGTTTGACCTCTTTGTTGGTGGATGGATGTTAGGATTGGTATTGTTGGTGGTGTGTTGATATTGAGTTTGATGCTATTGGTGGTGTGTATTGATGCTGGGAGTCGTGCAATTACTGGTGATTTTGGTGTTTCATGGTGTGTGCTAATGTTGAGATTGGTGTTGTTGGTGATGTGTGTTTATATTAGGGTTGATAGTGTTGGCGGTGTGTGTTGATGTTGGGGATGATGTTGTTGGTGGTTTGTGTTGATGTTGGAGCTGGTGCTATTGGTGGTGTGTTAATGTTGTTGATGGTGTGTTGATGCTAGGGTTGGTGTTGTTGGCGGTGTGTGTTGATGTTGGGGTTGGTGTTGTTGGTGGTGTGTGTTGATGCTCGAGAGGGTGTTGTTGGTGGTATGTGTTGACGATGGGGTTGGAGCCGTTCGTGGCGTATGTTGATGTTGTGGTTGGTGTTGTCGGTGGTGAAGTTTGTGTTCGTGGTAATTTTGGTGGTGTGTGTTGATGCTAGGGTTTGTGATGTTGGTGGTGTGTATTGATGATGGAGATGGCACTGTTGGTGGTGTGTGTTAATGTTGGGGTTGGAGTTGTCGGTCTTTTGTGTTGATGTTGTGGTTGGTATTGTTGGTGGCGACGTCTGTGTTCATGATAATGCTGGTGGTGTATGTTGATGCTAGGGTGTGTTGATGCTGTGATGCTTTCTTTTGTTTGGCTTTTCGAGTTATAGTTTTTTGAATGACACTTTATTTTTTTATTTGCTATGCATTTATGTTGCTTGATTCTTTTTCACACTGATATCGTCATGATAAAGATAAGAAATTGGTTTGACTGCCATGTTGGATAAATATGTCAAAATTTTCTTTTGTGACCTATCTTAAAGAGCTACATTTTTTAATAAGAAGGGCTGACAAAGTATAATAAAGAAGTTCAATGAACACATAAGAAGGGAATATGACAAGATGCAGTTGAAAAATAAGCGGGATCAGTTAAAGAAGAACTAGAAAATATGGAAAGAATTAAAGTGTTGATCCACAGGCTTGGGTTGGGACTTGGGACCCCATAAAACGAACCATAGATGCTTCCGAAGAATGGTGGGCCAAGAGATTGGAGATAAGAATTTATAAAATCCCTTACCAATTATTTATTTCTTCAATTACATCAATATATTAATAACCCATAAATTTGTAGGGCGTTCCAAATACTAAAAAGTTTAAGTTCAGTGGTATCGACCCTAAGCTTAAAGAAAAGTGAGAAACATATGTTTGGCAGAGTCGTTGTCACGGGCAATCATGCATGTGCCCCTAGCGAGAGAATTTTTGTTGGCTGAGCATGTGGATGCTGAGCTAACTTTTGGTTCAAATGAAGCCCTAGCCCTAACATTAATGAAGTTGAATCTACTCTTCGTTCTAAGCATCCGAGGGTTGAGAAAAAGAAAAATGAAGGTGTTGTTTTCATTAGAAGTTAAATATCACAATTAGTTGCTTCTTGCACCAATAATCTTGACACATCACAAGCAACTTTTATTCTGCAAGTTATGCGAATTTTGGAAGTAACTTCAGAAATTTACGAAGACATGTCGTTGTACTTATTCTCTATAAAGTTGCTTGAAGATTTGACCCAGATGGAGTTTTTTATGACTATGACCTCTGACATTAGGGTTAATTATTTACGTTATTTTCATGACAGCAGAGACGCTTAATTTTTACTTTTGTTAGTTGAACAATTTATATTTATTTTTCATTGGGACACTCTTTATGCTGATTTGGATATTTATTTTTCATTAGAACACTAATAATGCTAATTTGGATATTTGTTTTTCATCTTACAATTTGTTATTTGTTTTTTCAAGTTTATTTATGATTGTTTTTTGTCTGAAGAATATTCTGATAGTAGCTAATTTAGTGATTCTTATATTTGTTAGCTGAATAGACAGTGTATACCATAGATGCACATAGAGAAAATTACAGAAGAATTGTAGCTGCTATGTGTTTGATGTATGAGTTCTATAACTCATACATAGCTTGATCTTCTTGCATGATATCTTCATATATTGGTGATAAATGGGTTAGGAAGTTGCTTGTGGGGCACCTGACACGATTCATCAATATGTTCCATATGACACAACACGTATTTCATCAATTAGTTGCTTCTTGCACCAATAATCTTGACACATCACAAGCAACTTTCATTCTGCAAGTTATGCGAATTTTGGAAGCAACTTCAGAAATTTACGAAGATATGTCGTTGTACTTATTCTCTATAAAATTGCTTGAAGATTTGACCCAGATGGAGTTTTTTATGACAATGACCTCTGACATTAGGGTCAATTATTTACGTTATTTTCATGACAACAGAGACGCTTAATTTTTACTTTTGCTAGTTGAACAATTTATATTTATTTTTCATTGGGACACTCATTATGCTGATTTGGATATTTATTTTTCATTAGAACACTAATAATGCTGATTTGGATATTTGTTTTTCATCTTACAATTTGTTATTTGTTTTTTCAATTTTATTTATGATTGTTTTTTGTCTGAAGAATATTCTGATAGTAGCTAATTCGGTGATTCTTATATTTGTTAGCTGAATAGACAGTGTATACCATAGATGCACATAGAGAAAATTACAGAAGAATTGGAGCTGCTATGTGTTTGATGTATGATTTCTATAACTCATACATAGCTAGATCTTCTTGCATGATATCTTCATATATTGGTGATAAATGGGTTGGGAAGTTGCTTGTGGGACACCTGACACGATTCATCAATATGTTCCATATGACACAACACGTATTTCATCGATATCTTGGAAGAACTACACAAGAAGCATGAAATTCATGGCTCTTCCAGGACGACTTCCGGAGAGATGTGGGCAGTAACACTATATGTTATCACGGAATAAATCTATAAGAGGATCTATGGAGCAACTCCACACACATCTGAAATAATCAACAGATATTTTCAATTGGGTTGAATTATCTAGTCAATATCTCAACAGTGATTATTTAACAGGGTGACCTAACATTCAAAAGGACTCTCATAGAGATTTCACGTGTCCCGCAATATATGCCATATTTTAAGGTAATTCTATTTATACATTTTTTCCAAAATTTAAACTAATATAGGAATTTAGATTATATTGTTAAATTATTTAGAATTGTATTGGAACGATTGATGGAATACACGTGGATGCACGTGTTTCAAATAATGAAAATGTCACATTCATCGGGTGATGCAAATCATCAGCATAAAATGTCATGATCGTATGTAACTTCAACATATGCTTCACTTTTGTTATGGCGGTTGGGATGACAATACATACGATAATCGCATATTCAAATTTGCCATAAGAACCCAAAAATACAACTTTCCTCATCTACCCACAGGTTTGCTTGAGTCTCAACTAATCAGATATTGTTTTCACTGCAATACTAATTAGATAAATATCTTTTGGTCGATATTGGATACTCCTTACAAAGAGAGTTTCTAAATTCATTTGTGGATACTAAATACCATGTTTTTGTTTTGAAACATCTAGCAATGTAGCTTGGGATAGGAGATAGATGTTTAACAAAAGACACTCATCTTTATGCATGTCATTAAAATAACATTTGGAGTTTGGAAAAAAAATGAGTCATTAAATGGGATATGGTGACATATCTGTTTCCTAAGCAAGTATAGATTGTGGTCGCTACAATGAATCTACACAACTATATTCAACAGCATCCCTCGCGTAGCCACATTGACTTCAACTGGGCCGATGAAGATCATTCATATGTCCCTGTTAAAACATATGAATATCGCATCGAACAATCTTTTTCACAGGCCGAATTTGATTTGCCTCAAACTTGCACCCGAAATAGGGAAGGTGCATGACAGATAGAGTTGAGAGAGCAAATTACAAATGTCATGATTAGAGGCTAAATGGAGGGATTATTTTTTTTTGTTACTTTATTTGTATTTCGGTGTCAAAACATTTATTGTTTATTATATCAATTTTTTATTTAAATGATATATATTTTGAATCTTAATTATTATTTGTAGTTATTATACATGTATTCTTTGCCACTTGGATGGTTGATGAGGCAATCGCGAATGTAATATGTAATCTAAATATTGCATGTTTTAATTTTTTTGTTGTGGAGGTCCATGATGAGATATTTGACCTTAAAGATTCTTTTGGATGACCTATATGTCGTTATTGGTTCTTGTCACATGTGAAATTTCAATGAAGCCAACCCGAGGTTCTTCTGGATGGTTTTTTTTGTGATATGCATATTTGACACATACAAGTCTAGTATTACGTGGTTTAAAGACAATCAATAACTCTTTTTTTTTATAAGATTTGTTGTTTTCTTGTAGTAACAAATTTGTTGGTTTACATTATATTCTCTGAGAGCTTATAATTTAATAAAAAATGCATTGATTAATTCTAATATTTTTTTCGCTAATGTTGCATCTAAGGATTTGTGCTTTGTTATTTTAAACTTTCAGAAAAGATAAGCTCGAGAGTTTTCGGTGCTTCAAGAAGCATTGTACTGTTAGTGTGATTTGTAATGTTCTGTTTACTTCGCAACACCCATATAGCTGCGGGAGATAATTTTACATATGTCAGAGGAAAGAGCAAAAAACTATAACTTCTTCAGGTGGGCAGATAAGTTGCAGAATTTCATCGCCTATAACGACCAGACGTGGAGAGTTTCCTTGAAGAACGAATTATTTCGCGACATTAATAAGTGCACTTTAAAAACAACGTTATCATATTTTTAATTGTCATTGTAATATTCTTTTATTTTTTAAATTTAATTTATCGTGTTACTGCTTAGTGAGATGTCTGTCTTTATTTTATAATATTCGAAATTGATATTTCTTTTTAAGTATGAATTGCGCTAGCATGATTGATTTTGTTATAAACATCTCTATACTACACGAGTTAAAATTTCATTTATTCTGAAACAGCTGCAGCACAGTAGCTGCTAAATTTCAAACAAGCAAATAGCCACCTTCTGAGCATCAGCTTTCTGACACAATAGCTGCATAACAGTTTTTTAATGAGTTGCAGCTGCCCCAAACAGACCCTTAACTAGTAAAAGAAGGGTATAAAAGATATGTGGTAGAGTAGTAGAGTAGTCTCTATTTATAGAACCGTATGAAGGTTCTAGTATTCCAATATTACAAGTTTGGCCACTATGGTGTATATCAGATAGTTCCAATCTGCAGGTTGTCTCTTCTGCTGTGCTATTGTTATGATATGACCATCAATATTACATCTAAAGTATTGCTATTACTAATTTTTAAAAGTAAAATACACATTTATATTCATAAGAAAGTCATTCATTGAACCCTAATTGCTCCTCTCTGGAACGTTGAACAATAGTAAATCTTCTTATCTTTTGCCTGTAATTTTTCCCGTCTTGAATTTTTCATCTAAATTTATGTTTTGTAACAGAGGTATTGTGATGCAGTGCTTTTGTTATGTATGCGAGGTGGCTGCTCCTTGCTCGGAGTGGTGGGGACAAAAGGGTCACTGCAATGTCTACTCAAAGGAATCAGACAGCAATCCTCCGGTAATTTGTTGAATTGGGGCAAAATTATGTTAATCATTCCTTTTTACTTGATAAATTTGTTACTTAGGTTAGCATGCTTTTGATGCGAGCTATGTTTGTCTGCAAAATCAAATCTTGTTTAGGGTAAATATGAAATTAAAGAAACAGTTGAAGGTCAGTAGTTAGTGATTCTGTCTTGTTAATGAGTTAGTGGATCTCCTATATGTGTTCTTATCATCTTAGGGTTGTTTCCTCCATTGTTATTTCAGTGATGAAATCTTGGATGATTTAAATACATGCCACTTAATTCCTTTGTATCTACACATTGAACATCTAAACTTCAATTTTATATTATGTCACCTTAATTGTGCATGAGAACTTGCATTCCACGTTTTAAAAGTTAAAATATATGAAAAATTTTGCTAATATAAATATAAAATTTAAGACTTGTTAGAGATGTGAATACAAAGAAATTGAGTGGTATGTATGTAAATACCTCTTCTTATAAAACTTTTGGTTATTTATTTTGAAAGGAGGAAATTTTAAATTTGTTAAATTGATTTAATACTTTTTTTTTTAAATTATAATGCTGAATGAAAATTATCAGAATTATGGAGAATATGATTGTCATAAGTCACTCATGAAGAGAGTGTGATTGAGGTGCAGGGTACTTCATTGCGGAGAGAGTCGAAGTTTATGAGGCAAACTCCAGGTAGGGGTGACTTTGGTTTGCCTAAATCATGAAGTATCTTGATATCCTTAAATCTTTGGCGTTTATTGTTCTTGCACATGTATTTAATCTATGGAAGGTTTACATACATGCCACTCAATTCTTAATTTATTTTGTAAATGCACAAGTATTTACATATTTTTTCACCTAAACTCTCATATTTATATACATAACACAAATTTTTTAGTAACACATCAAAAGTATTACTCTCTCCGACTTTTTAGAAGGGAAATATACATTTTAACGCAAAAAAATTTGACCCTGAAGTGTGGTAAATGTAAATATGAAACTTAGGTATAAGTAAATACATAAGAATTGTGTAGTATGGATGCAAATTTCCCTATTGTGATCACGCCCGGAGAGTCAGAATTAAAAGAAGGGGGAGAGAGAGAGAGAGAGGGGGAGAGAGAGAATTTTCCTAGGAAAAAGACAGAGAGAGAGAGAGAGAGAGAGAATTTTCCTAGGAAAAAGATAAATTACTTCTTATCCTCTTAAGGTTGTCTATTAAAAGAGTTTAATTAGTAGAATTAAAGAAAGTGTGAATTATTATAGAAAACAGCCAACAAAATTAAATAACTAAACAAGAAAATTAAAATGCATTGCTCATACAACATCATCTGAAAAAAATAACAATATTTGTGTGGTTTAAACAACATGATAAAAGCAAATACACTACAAGAAGTTAATGAAGAGTAGAGCACTAATTGACGTCAATATTCTTCTTTATCTCCACGTCATAATTGAAGAACTCCTTCAATTCACTTTTGATGTCCTACCGTTAGAATCTGAGGAAGGATCCTCTGAAGCATATATGGGAGTGAGCCCCTCAATGACAATTCCTGTTCAAAGCTGCACCACTCGACTCTCCTTTAAGAAACCCCAGATGAACCTATCCTCGGTAAATCACTTTCGTTGCTCCTTTGCCTCAACATCAAATACCCGGTCATGAGCCTCCTAGAAATGGACTCAAATGATAGTCTTGAACTCCAACGAGTTCTTAAATTCCTCGACTGCTTTTTGCTTAACATCTGCAACATCAACATCCTTCACAGACTTAAAAAATTGGATCTCTTTTTACATGGCTATCACCGTCGACTTAAGAGCTTTCATGCTCCTATTACTTTCACTAAGGTTGGCTCGTGCCTCCACCAACGCCTCTCGAGTTCTCTCCAGATCCTAAAGTTGTAACGAAAAAGAAGCGTCACTATTGAGAGTTTTGTCATGCACTCTGTCAACTGTGATTCCAGAGTCGTGGCTCCTTCAACCCCGGACTCCTATGGGCGTTTATACTCATCTTAGAGATATTTGACCTTAACAAATTTGGAGTTCCAGTTTCTCGGATTCAGTCCTAGCCCCATCTAAATTCCCACCATTTTATCCATCTAGAAGAGAACAAATTTGATCAGGCAGATGAATTGGTTATACAGTAACAAAAGATAAAAGAAACTTACAAAGCTCTCAGCCTCCAAGAGTGCAGTACATTCAACAGACAACACATTCTCAAGAATATGAATAGTCGAAGGACAGGGCGCGGACTTCTACAATTCTTTAACCCTCTTACAATGTTTCTGATGAAGTACTTCATAGTCACTGTTCGTTGGGAGCCACCTTGAGGGAGCCACCTTGAGGATACTACAGGGTTGGTTCAGAAGTTCCCTTAGAATTCTTTAATGCCACAGTCGTGATCGTTCGGGTTAGAATGAAAGTTTGGTGTTGAACTATATTCCTCACCACAAATTTATAAATATATTGTGTTTCGAAAATATATCTTTGAAGTCACGAAATCCTAACATCTGCAGCATTCCCTCCTTAGTAGTCTGAACAGAGGCAGACAATTGCTAGAACCTTTCTCGCCTCTCACGGAGTTCCCAATCATTTTTTGCGAAGAAGAATCTCACGGACCATTGTCTGATTGGTTCCTTTAAGTGAAAGTTCAACTCCTTATACTTAAACATCACACGATCATGCGTGTCACTAAAAAACCCTCACAAATGCGCTAAAATTGCCGGTGTTAACGTCAATCTGTGACTCCTGAAGAAAACAATCAACCCGATAATGGCTGTCACCACCCGGCAAGACAGCTAGACTATATAAATCGCCTTCATGATTTCAATAAACTCAGGTGTCGGCGGAAATCGTAGGCCAGCTCTTAAAGCTGCCTCACGAACAACAATATACCCATAAAATGGAGAATACGCTAGATCGGTTAAATTCGACAATTTCACCACAATGTCGTTCGGGAAGTAATACTTCTTTCGAAACAAAATCAAGTCTCTCTCTGTCAGAATTGATGTTGCATCCTCCAAATTATGGCCCTTCCTTTGGTTCTCATCAGAATGAGGTTCTCCAGTTTTCACCATTTCAACAACACAAAAGATTTTGTTGCTCGCCTGCTACGCAGAAGGGGGATGACTTTGCTCTTGGCTGCAACACGAAAGAAGATCTCATTGCTCGCCTACTACGAAGGATGAGAAGAATTTCCTCTTCGCCGCAACGTGAAAGAAGATCTCGTTACTCTCCTGTTACGCGAGATGGGGACGAGTTTCCTCTTCGCTGCCACACGAAAGAATATCTCATTGTTCTTCTACTACGCAAGATGGGGATATTTTTTCTCTTCGCTGCAACGTGAAAGAAGATACGCAGGACGAATATGACTTTCCTCTTCGCCGCAACAAGAAAGAATATCATGTTGCTCACCTATTACGCAGGACAATGACGACTTCCCTCTTCGCCGCAATGTGAAAGAAGATCTTGTTGCTCACCTACTACGCAAGATGGGAATGACTTTCCTCTTTGTCGTAACACAAAAGATTACGTTGCTCGCCTGCTATGCAGGACGTGGATGAATTTCCTCTTCGTTGAAACACTAAAAAAGATCTCATTGCTCTTCTGTTATGCAGGACGAAGACAACTTTCCTCTTCGCCACAACGAGAAAGAAGATCCTGTTGCTCTCCTGCTACGCAGAACGGGGACGCTTTTCATCTTGTGAATAAGCCAAAACATTAAAAGCAATTGAATTAAAAAAAAATCTGAACTCTACCTTAATTTCTTTGTTAATTGATCTGTCATCTTCTAGCTTTTAGTCTTCTGACTTCCGCCTTATGACATTCCTACTTTCTCATCCAAATAAAAAAAAACTGAAATTTTTTTTATTCTCATCTTTAATCTGTCATAGTTTCACACCTAAAAAAAAGAGAAAAAACTAAAATCCTTTTCATATTTTTATCATTTGATCTTTCAAATTCTCTCATTAAAAAAAAATTATTATTTTAACACACACACACATACACACATAAATTCTAACATTTGAACTCCTAAAATATGCTTAAATTCAATTTTGTCAGCTAAATGAGTCTGAATTCCCGCAAGCGGTTTGGATACGGTTCGAGCTCCTTCATTCCTTCGCCGGCGGTTCAGATACGGTTCGTGAATTTTTCCGATTCCCGCAAACTCTCCCGTTCCCGTGCATGGTTCGGATTCCAGCTCCCCAACCCAGCTTCGTCCCGCCTGGCCGCTTCCAAATTCCAGCTTCGCCCGCTAGGCCCATCATTCTCGTTCCGCCATTCTACCTTCCCAATTTGGCCAGCCGATCCAGAAACTTGGCATAAAATTTTTTTAAAGTTTTTAACTATGCAAGGTTTACTTTAGTCCTCCCGTGCGAAGCGAAGGCAACTACCAACTGGCTAAGCTCAATTATTTTACCACTAAAAATATTAAAGTGTTATGATTAATATATATATATATATATTTGATATGCATACACGACAAAAAGGAAAAACTCTACATCTAGCAATTTTCGAATGAAAAATTTGGTATTGCTCGAAAATAATGGGCAATTGATACATCTCCAAGAAAATCTCCATCATCCGACATGAATCTCGAGGCATGTCATAGATCTCGAGGCTAATTTTTTAGAAAAAAAAAATTCAAACCTCAATAAAAACTAATACAAAACTCAAGTCAAACTGACCGGCTCAAAAAGAAGAGCTCAATGTTACCAAACTAGTCCAATCTGAGTCGAGCTCAGATCAAATTATTAAATCAATCTTGAAAGTTTTCAAAACATATTTAGAACGTAAACGAATGTCGAATCTATCAAGCATATGGTTGAATTGAGTGTCTTGACAAAAGGAATCTAACGAGCCCGAGATTGCTCAACTCCGACATCGTTAAGACACTTAAATGTCCATCAAACGCCGTTTGATCGAAGTAAGCTCTCCAAACCGTTTGATCAAAGTAGTTTATATTTTTACATTAATTGCATCTATAACACTATAAATGGAGTAACACCCCTCTCATGAGGTGAGAGCTCGAGGCTTGAGAGAAAACTTAAAGCTTTGAGAATGAACTGAAGTCCAGCTCCACCCTAATCACCCTCGATCGCTGCCAGTCTTCGTCGACCGCCGCTGAGCTCCATCAACCACCACCGACCGCCGTTGACTATCATCAACCGCAATCCATCGTAGTCGACTACTACAAATCGTTGTCAACCACTACCAAACGTCGTCGACAATCACTGATCGCCGTCAAGTACTATTATCGTCATCAATAACTATTGATCATCGTCGACTACCGCTGGCCGTCATCAATCACCTCCAAACACCGTCGACCACCACCGACAGGACACCGTTAGTCGATGTTGTAATCTGGGAAACCTAAAAACCCTTTTATCTCTATGAGACAATGAGTCTCTGTAATCATCAACCTATAGTGGATTTTTACAATTGGGACAGACCCCGTCATTTTTTCCTCCTTACGGGGTTTCAACGTAAAAACATCTAGTGTTATTACTGGTTGTTTTCTTTTTACTTGAGTGCGTGCAAAATTCTCCTGCAACACTAAGACGATAATCATTACTCTACTACAGCGAACTTTCTAGCACACATCAATATGAAATGTTTGAGTAGTATAAATGTAAAATGCAAAGTTTAGGTGTTAGATATAATGCGTAGGAATTGTGTGTTATGTATGTATCCATATCTTTTTGGAAGATTTTCATACATACAACTCAATTCCTATGTGTTTCCACATCTGACGCCTAAACTTCAATTTATAAATACATATCACCTTAACTATGCCTAAGAAAGTGTATTTAACCCTTTAAAAGTTCAAATAAAATTATTTTTATGTGATATAGAAATTTGATTGGTCCCAAAAAAAAAAAAATGTATAGTTTATGTGTTAACTATGCCATACCACGCTATTCTCACGCTCGATGCTGGAAAAATTATTTAGTGTAAATTTCGCGCATATAAATTTTATTGTATTTTGATTATATCGATGAATAAAATATAATAAAAATTTTATGCTTACCTCATACCTAAAACCCCCATACTTAGGGGTGTAAACGAGCCAAATATGAGCGAGCCCAAAGCTCTTTAAAAAATGTTACAATTGGTGTTTGACTCGTTTATAGTTCGAACACAAAAAATATTTGTTTGGCTGCGAGTCGAACACGAGTTGTTAATGAACGAATAGTCGTTTTGACCATTCTAATCATGAAATCATAGAATGTTAAGAGATGTGACAAGATTTAAATCTTATTGTTTATGCTAAAAAATCATTTAAATATAATTTATTATATTTTTATTATATTATTTAATTAGTAATTTTAATTGAATTATCAATCTTTGTAGCTTTATAGTTAATTAATTTTGTTAAGATACAACTTTTATATATATATATATATATATATATATATATATATATATATATATATATATATTATTGATGAGTGTGTCACAGTCGTGGTCTGGTGGTTTGGGCGGGGTTCACCGTAAGTCTCCCGAAGGTCCCGGGTTCGATCCCTATCGAGGGCTCGGACGGGTCGGATAGGCACATGGGGAAATCGGTATTTATAGTTAAACTGTGATCAACTAAATACCGATTTTTTTTTTTAAAAAGAAAAAAAATATTATTGATGAGTAATATTCAAATCAAAATGAACCGAATATAGAGGAACAATTTTTTATTCATATTCAACTTATTCATATATCTTGCAAGAAATTATTCAACTAATAAAAAGGCAACCGTTCACGAATAAAGAACTGCTTTGACAGCTTAATGTACCCTTCGTTCAGCGCGAGGAGTTACTCAGTGCTCTTCGAAGGCATAAAAATTAAGACCTTTCAAGTCCCCGGCGCCATGAACCCTTTATTTTATAAGCGCCGACGAACGGCCTCTGGTGCTGCTTTCGATTCGAAGATGGAGGAGGAAGACGATAAGAAAAAGGTTGTGAAAATAGCTATTCCTAAAGTCAAGGAAGAAGACAGCGACAGCGATGATTGCTATGAAATCGATCCAATCGATTTCACCAGAAAGCTTGTAATCAGCTATTCCGACGACGACGGCGTCGCCATTGTTTCTGAGAAGGGCCATGTGAGTTCGTGGAATGGAACAGTCGGCTTTCACTAGTGGCTTATTTTATTCTTTAGTTGTTCTAATGGTTTGTGATCGAAATAGGTGGCTCTAAGGGATTTTCCACATCCAAGACATCTATGCGGCAACTTTCCTTTTAGCAGAACTACACATGAAACATATTGCAGTAAGGTTTGATTTTGATCACGCCCATTTATTTACATTGTTTAGGAATTAGTTGGGTATGGGTATAAATGTTGCTTTCTTTTTCTCTTGTTATAATATGGGACTTGGATTTTATCGTATGGATTGATAAGAGGCATTACATATATAAATGTTATTCTAATGTATTTATATATCTAATATCTACACTTTCATATTTACATATCTAATATCTATACTTTCTTTTCTTCTTGTTATTTATGTAAATAAGCAAGTGTAGATATTAGATATATAAATGCATTAGAATACTGTTTATGTATGTAAATGACTCTTATCAATCAGCGCACATGAATCCAGAGACAGCGAAGCCCATTTAGGATGCGACAGAGCCTAAATTCTTGACTTCAAACCGAGCGAGCGGAAAAGTAGTGCCCATGAGTGGCGTTTCGGCGTTAGGAGCAGTTTGTACGCAGTTAGAGATTTAAGCAATTGTTTCACAAAAAATTACTACTCTCTTTCGCGAGGGGTGTAAGTAGGCCAAGCAGACTTGTGAGCTTGCTCGAGCTGGCTCGTGCCCGACTTGATAATTGGCTCCTAAACCGAGCTCGATGAGCTAACAAGCCAAGCTGAAGCTAGCCCCGACTTGAATTGTTAGCTCGTGAGTCACCTCATTTAAAAAAAATATATATTATAAATAATACTCAAAATATATTAAATTTGTAGATTTTATCTTTAAAGTATTAAAAATGTTTAAAAAATAATATTTTATACTTTATATTAAGTGATTAATTTTTAGTATTCTCCTAATTGTTCAATCTATTTGTTATTTTTTTTAAGCTAGTATCATCATGGTAAAGACAAGAAATTGGTTGGACTGCCATGTTGGATAAATATGTCAAAATGATCTTTTTCGACCTCCGTCTTAAAGAGATAGAATTAGGAAATATGATGATTACATTTTTAGTAAAGAGGTTAAGCAAAATATAATAAAGAAGTTCAAGGAACACATAGGAAGGGAATATGACAAGATGTAATTGAAAAATAAGTGGGATCAGTTAAAGAATTACTGGAAAATATGAAAAAAGTTGAAACGTGGATCCACGGGCTTGGGTTGGGACCTAGGATCCCATAAAGAGAACCATATATGCTTCTGAAGAATGATGGGCCAAGAGAATGTAGGTAAGAATTTATGATACGTGAAATCCCTTACCAATTATTTACTTCTTCAATTACATCAACATATGAATAACCCATTAATTTTTAGCGCGTTTCAAATGCTAAAATATTTAAGTTCCGTGATATTGACCATGAGCTTGAAGAAAAGCGAGATCGTTTGTTTGGTAGAGTCATTGCCACTGGTGATCATGCATTGGCCCCTAGCGGAGAAGGTTTGCTAGCATAACTGAGCTTAACTTCTGGTTCAAATGAAGCCCTAGCCCTAACCTTAATAACGTTGAATCTACTATTCATTCTAGGCGTCCGAGGGTTTAGAAAAAGAATAAAATAAGGTATTATTTTCATTAGAAGCCAAATATCACAGTTAGTTGCTCATTGTATCAATGACCCTGACACATCACAAACAACTTTCATCTGACAAGTTATTCGAATTATGGAAGGAACTCCAGAAATTTACGAAGACATGTTGTATTTATTCTCTATGAAGTTGTTTGAGTTCTTTTTGACGATGACTCATGACTATAGGATTAATTATTTACATTTTTTTATGACAATAGGGACACTTAATTTTTATTTTTCTAGTTGGACAATTTATATTTGTTTTTCATTGGAACACTCTATGCTGTTTTGTATATTTATTTTTCATTAGGACACTGTTAATGCAGCTTTGGTTATTTGTTTCATCTTACAATTTGTTATTTGGTTTTTCAACTTCATTCATGATTATTGTTTGTTTAAGGAATATTCTGATAGTTACTAATTCAGTGATTCTTTTATGTGTTAACTGAATAGACAGTAAATAACATGGATGCACATATAGAAAAAAAGTAAAAGAAGAATTGCAGCTGCGGTGTGTTTGAGTCATGAGTACTCTCACTCATACATAGCTCGATCTTCTTGCATGACAACTTCGTACATTTGTGATAAATGGGTTGGGGAGTGGCTTGTAGGGCACCTAACAAAGATTCAGCAATATGTTCTGTATGACACAACCCGTATTCATCAATCTCTTGGAAGAGCTGCATTGGAATCATGAACTTCATAACTCATCCAAGATGACTTTCAGAGACGTGTTGGTAGTAACTCTCAACATTTTATCACAGAATGAATCTATGAGAGGGGCTATAGAGCGTTTCCAACACTCATCTCAAACAATCAATAGATATTTTCAATTGGTTTGAATGCTCTAATCAGTATCTCATCAGAGATTATTAAATCAGATGACCAAACATTCGAAACGACTCTCATAAAGATTTCACATGACTCGTGGCATATGCTATATTTTAAGGCAATTCTATTTATTCATTTTTCCTAGAATTCAAATAACTGTAGTAATTAAGCTTCCATTGTTAAATTTTGTAGAATTATATTGGAGCGATCGTTGAAACACACGTCGATACACGTGTTTTGACTAATGAAAATATCACATTCATTGGGCGATGCAAATCACCAACACAAAATGTCATGACTATAGATCACTTCAACATGTGCTTCATTTTTACTTGCACTTTTATTATAACGGTTGTGAGAGTAGTGCACACGACAATCACATATTCAAATTTGCAACAAGAATTTAGAAATACAACTTTTCTCATCCACCCTCAGGTCAGCTTCATTATCAACTAATTAGATATTATTTTCACTGTAATACTAATTTTTGTATTTATATTAGATAAATATTATTTAGTCGATGTTGGATACCCTTTACAAAAAGAGTTTCGAAAGTCATTTTTGGATATTAAATACCATATTCCTGATTTTGAAACATCTAGCAATATAGCTCGGGGTAGTAAATATATGCTTAACAAGATACACTCATCTTTACACAGTGTCATTGAAAGAACATTTGTAGTATGAAAAGAAAGATCATTTTATGTGAGATGACGACATTTCCGTTTATTAAGCAAGTGCAGATTGTGGTCGATATAATCGCTTTACACAATTATATTTGGCGACATCCCCCACATAGCGACCTTCACTTTGACAGAGCCAATGAAGATCATTCACATGTTCCCGTTTCAGCATATGAATATCACGTCGAACAATATTTATCACAGACTGAAAGTGATTTGCCTGAGATTTGCATCCGGGATGGGGAAGATACATGACAAATGATAGAGTTGAGGGAGCAAATTATATGTCATAATTAGAGGCTGAATGGAGGGATTGTCTTTTTTTATTGTTACTTTCTTTGCAATTTGGTGAAAATATTTATTGTCTCTTATATCGATTTTTTATGCAAATGATATATATTTTGAATCTAAATTTTATTTCTAGTTCTTATACATGTATCCTTTCTCACTTGGGTGACCGATAAGACAACTGTGAATGTAATATGTAATCTAAATATTATATGTTTATTTTTTGGTTTTAGAGGTCCATGATAAGATGTTCGATCTTAAGAGTTCTTTTGGATGACCTATATATCACATGACAGATAATAAAATTGAGGGAGCGAATTACAGATGTCATTGTTGGAGATTGAATAGAAGGAATGTCTGTTTTTTGTTGTTACTTTATTTGCAATTTGGTGTGAAAACATTTATTATTTCTTGTATCAATATTTTATGCAAATGATATATATTTTGAATCTCAATTTTATTTCTAGTTCTTATACATGTATTTTTTTCCACTTGGATGACCGATGAGACAATCATGAATGTAATATGTAATCTAAATATTGCTTGTTTTGTTTTTGGTTGAAGAGATCTATGATGAGATATTCGATCTTACGGGTTCTTTTGGATGACCTATATGTCGCTATTGGTTTTTGTCACATGTAAAATCTCAATGAAGGCAAACATGTTCATCTTCTTTTTTAGTGCTATGAATATTGAGGTTCTTCTAGATGGTTTTTTTTTTTTTGTGATATGCATATGTGACACATATGAGTTCAGTATTACGTGGTTTAAAGGCAACTAAGAACTCTTTTTTTTAAGGTCTGTTTTTTTCATGTAGTGACTTATTTGTTGGTTTGTATTATGTTCTTTGAGACCTTACAGTTTAATAAAAATTGCATTGATTACTTCTAATATTTTTTTATCGCTAATGTTGCATCTAGAGATTTGTGTTTTGTTATTTTAATCTTACAAAAAAGATGAGCTCGAGTACTTCTAGTACCTCCTGACATTTTACTATTATTGCGGTCTATAATATTTTATTTTTACTTCACGACAACCACATAGTTATGTGAGACAGTTTTATTTACGTTGAAGGAGAAGAGCAGAAAATTGTGACTTCAGGTGAGCAATGAGTTGGAGAATTTTGTTGCCGACAACGATCGGACGTTGAGAGTTTCCTTGAGGACAATTTATCCCGCGACATTAATCAAGTGCACTTTAAAAACAATATTATCATATTATTAATTGTTATTTTAATAATTTTTTTAATTTTGATTGTCGTGTTACTGCTTGGTGAGGTGTCTGTCTTTATTTTGTAATATTTGAACTTGATATTTCTTTTTAAGTATGAAATGCACTAGCAGAATTGATTATGTTATAAACATCACTATATCTTACGAGAGTGAAAGGTCGTTTGTTCGTAAACAATCGTAAGACAATTTGTTCTTAAACTACAAAAAACAAACAAACAACTAACTCCTGCATAGCAGCTTTCTGTCACAGCTGCTGTGCAGCAGCTTTTAAATAAGCTGCAGCACCCTAAGCAGTAACAGAAGAGTATAAAGAATACATGGTAGAGTATTAGTGTCTATTTATAGAGCAGTAGGAAAGCTCTAGTATTCTGATATTACAATTTTGGCCACCGTGGTGTATGTCAGATAGTTCCAATCTGCAGGTTGTCTCTTCTGCTGTGCTATTGTTATGCTATGGCTAGTAATATTACATCTATAGTATTGCTATTATTAATTTTTTTAAAGTGAAAGGCACATTTATATTCATAAGAAAGTCATTCATTGAACCGTAATTGCTCCTCCTGGAATGTTGAAGAGTAGTAAATCTTCTCATCTTTGGCCCGTAATTTTTCCTGTCTTGAATTTTTCATCTAAATTTGTGTTTTTATCTCTAGTTTTTTTACTGTTCATGACATTCATTTTGTAACTGAGGAATCGTGATGCAGTGCTTTTGTTATGTATGCGAGGTGGCTGCTCCTTGCTCGAAGTGGTGGGGAAAAAATGGTCACTGCAATGTCTACTGGAAGGAATCAGACAGCAGGCCTTCTGTAATTTGTCTCATGTAGATGGGAAGAAAGAAGAACCGGGGCAAAAGTATGTCGATCGTTCCTTTTACTTGAGAAATTTGTTATTTAGGTTAGTATCCTTTTGCTGCGCATTTCTATGACTTGATCAAGCTATATTTGTCTGCAAAATCAAATCTTGCTTAGGGTAAATATGAAATTAGAGAAACATGGGAAGGTCAGTAGTTAATGATTATGTCTTGCTAATGAGTTATGGATCTCCTATTTGTTTTCTTATCATCTCAGGGCTGTTTTCTCCTTTGTTATTTCAATGATGAAATCTTGGATGATTTACATGCATACCACTTAATTCATTTGTATCTACACATTGAACAGCTAAACTTCAATTTTTATATTGTCACCTTAATTGTGCATGAAAGGTTGTATTCCACGTTTTAAAAGTAAAAATAATATTTTTTATATGATATAAAAATTTTGCTAATAATATAAAAATTAAGACTTATTAGAGATGTAAATACAAAGAGATGGAGTGGTATGTATGTAAATGCCTCTTTTTATAAAATTTTTGGTTATTCATTTTAAAATTAAAGATTTGTGAAAGGAAAAAATTTTAGATTTGTTAAATTGATATAATAAATTATGGTTTTTTTTTTAAAAAAATTAATATGCTGAATGAAAATTATCAGAATTATGGAGAATATGATTGTTAGTGCGACTGAGGTGTAGGGTACTTCATTGCGGAGAGAGACGAAGTTTATGAGGCAAACTCCAGGTAGGGTGACTTTGGGATTGCCTAAATATCTTGAGATACTTGAATCTTTAGCGTTTTATTGTTCTTGAACATGTATTTAGTTTATGGAAGATTTACATACATACCACTCAATTCTTAATTTATTTTGTAAATGCTTATGTATTTACATATCTTACACCTAAACTCTCATATTTATATACATAACACTAAAATTTTTAATAAAACATCAAAAATAGTAATATCACTAACTTTTTAAAAGAAAAATATACATTTTAATGAAAAAAAATTGACACCAAAGTGTTTTTAATGCAAATAAATGCAAATGTGAAACTTTATGTATGAGCAAATACATAAGAATTGTGTGGTATGAATGCAAATTTCCTTGAAAGCAAAAATGCCTAATTTGTCTTCTTGTGAGAACATCTTAAGAATAGGAATCAAAAGAGGGGGGGAGAGAGAGAGAGAGAGTAAGAAGGTACTTTAATTTTCTCTAGAAAAAGTCAAATTCCTTCTATTCCTCTTGAGACTATCTATTTAAAGGAGTCTAATCAGTATAATTAAGGAATGTGGGATTTATTATGGCCATTGCCCTTGATAGAATTAATTTGTATAATTTGAATTAATCACTCTCATAATATTGATAAAGCATAATGATTTATTACGACTTATTAGTTTAAGTAAATGTTGTCGGCTGGCGGGTGACTGAACGTATTGGTCGGTAGTCTGAAATCTACCTATGCTGAGAGGGCGTAATCGGTTACTCTGAATACGACCGTTCTTTTTGTCGAGAGGTCTGGCCAATAGGCTCTGCAAGACAGTTTCTTCGGTCGATCGACTAATGGGTTGATTTGTATCTTCGGGCGAGCCGTGGCTCACTGCCTGTTTGGCTCAAGTCTTACAGGAGTCGTGTCTCATCTGCTAGTTAGTTCGTCGCCTCGGTTAAATCTCCCATCTCGCAAGTTCTTGGGTGGATCTTGTCTCTGCCTATACGGGATATCCGACGAGACTTGCTGCTGGTGTAATTTGCTCCGCACCCTTGGCAAATCCTGTCGCTACAGAGTGGGGAACTATCTCTAGAGCTTTGATTTAAAAATCTCAGATTTAGAGACATGACTTCTCGTGCTTAGCGTTGAATTATCGGTCAATCGCTTATCTCGAAGGAAAACATTGTATTCTCTGTTGTTCGTTATGTTTGAGATTCATGCCAGTAGTTCTTATATAAATCGGTAATATAGCTTCCTACTACAATATTTGAAGCTCAAATATTTGGACTTCCTACCCAATGCACATAAAAAGATTGGGACTCGTTACCAAAAAAGCTAGCAAGTATGACCATCAAGGGCCACAAGGCTCTACTAAATCCCAACAACATGTACCCGACCCCCCATCTCTTTGATTTCGACCCTCAACAACTAAAGCTTCCATCTGGTGCTTCATTTGGCTTATTGTGGTAAGCAGAGCAGTCCACATTTCATGTCATCTCATACTCCAATTTCTCTCACAGTATTTGAGCAGAAACTTGGTGGTTGAGCCATCTTTTTCAATCCTCCTCGGAAATTCCTCAAAAGAAAAAAAGAATGTCTACGTTAATTCAAATCACATGTATCAAAACAGGGCATTTGATAGTGCATATTAACAGGATTTATTGTCTGATTTATGAAATTCAGCTACATAAAAAACATGCAAGTTTCATGGATTTATAAAATTTCAGATTTGAAGTCCTTCTTGTGCCTTTGATTCAAGTTAAATATGGATTTAGGAGGTGGATTTAACAAATATACGATTTACAAATTTATTAAACCTTACTAACTCTAAATCCTCCTTGCAGCCAAACACTCCCCAAACTTAAATAACCACAAACACAGGTATAGCTCATTGATAAACAGCATTCAAAGAACAATAAAAAGCTAATTTGATATCCATAGCCACTTCCGATAAAAGCAAATAAAACAAAAGAAGAGAAATAAGGGCATTTTATTTCTTCACACAGGATGTCACAGTAGTGTAACAATATTTTTTAATAAAACTGGTGTACTGTTTCTTCTATACGAGCAGAAGATAAACAAGTAATTAAATCTAATCAAGTTTGGCCCCCTTTTCCCCAATCTGGAAGAAAAGAAACAATCTTCTTCTCCTTCCCCTTACTCTTCCCCTTCCTTGCCTCGCCAACCAACTTCGACAGCTCGAAACAGATCTCTTCATGCGAATTGGGCTCATAACACAATGCAAACTTCTGCTCCTGCCCCCTCTCGTCTTCCAACGTTCTCCTCTGCCGCGCCTCGCAGACCCAGTGAGCATAACCCCATGGCGATCCTTTTCCATCTCTATCACTTTAAATTCCTTGACCATATTCCCTTCGTTCTCTATATCTAAATTGTCTACATCAATAACAACAGCATCAAGTTCATTTTCTGCAGCCGGAGCCGCTCTGTTCTCGCCCCTGAAATCCTCCCCTGAAACTAGACTCTGCTGCTGAATATTAACTCGGCAGAGCGGGCAGTTGGAGTGAGACCTGAGCCATGTATCAATGCACTGAAGATGGAAAGCATGGCAGCATTTAGGAAGAAGACGAAGACTTTCATCTTCTATGAACTCGGAGAGACAAACAGAGCATTCCGTGCCCTCCACGAGCCCCTCCCCTCTCTTGTACCTGCAAACTGTGATCTTTCTGATGAACTCCTCATCGAGCCCATTCGAAGAAGAAAGATGCCAGCTTTCGTGTTGATAATACTCGCTCTCACTTTCTCCTTCCTCTTCTTCATAGTTGCCGCTGGGGTTGGGGTGGTGATTGGAGTTATCAGTCTGGAACCATAAGGAACCGCAGAGCTTGGTGACGAGTGTGTAGTAGGTGAAGAGGATAAGTACAATAGCGAGGACGCCGATGATGGTGATGAAGAGAGGTGAGAAGGCGGTTGTGCTTTCTTTGAAGTTGGTGGGGGGAGTGAAGAGGTCGTAGCACCATTGAGGGCAGGAGACGGTGCAGAAGCCAAGGGAACAGTCACTGCTGTTTTCTGTGAGAAGCCAGCTCTGTTGCCGCTCTAATGTAGCCATTTTTGCGGAAGGGGTGGATGTTAGGGGATCAGAGGGATGGGGGCGTTGGAGATCTTTATAGGCTTTTGGGACGAGCCATTGGGAACTGAGGTTAGCGCAGCTGCGCTTGCCCATGGGATTTAGGACAGGAGTGCGAGTCAACTAGGGAACAGTAACTGGCTCGTTAAGCTAGTTCTGGTTCTACTTGTTAGCTTGTGAGTCCCTTCATTTTAATAAAATATCAATATATATTATATTATTAAATCTGAAGATTTTATTTTTAAAACATTAAAAATATTAAAAAATAATATTTTATATATTTTATATTGATTTCTTATTATTTTTTTTATAATTGTTTATTCTATTTATCATTTTATTATAATACTGTTTTAAATTAATATTATTTTCTCTTCATTATAATAAACCAACTTGACTAAGCTCGAACTCATAGACTTGAACTCGAGCTAACTTCAAATTCAAGTTAAGAGTGGCTTTACCTCGATTGGATGCATTTACACCCCTAATTTAGGAAGAGAAGATGTTTAAAATAATAATAGAGGTTTAAAACAATAACACCAGTATATATATCTAGACTTCCTTAATACAATAATTTGACACATTTTAACATAAGAAATAATTTGCTGTGAGTTTGGGCGATTTCGTGTTTGAAATGAAGAAAACTTACATAATTATCACTCAATTCTCATGTATTTACATATCTAACGCCTAAACTTTCCATTCATGGAAGATGTATTTTAGTATTTAAAAATTAAAATATGGATATTTTTTATATGATATGAATGATTTGTTGTATATAAATAGATAGATAAAGATATATGTACACGTATATGAACTGGGTGGTATGTATGGGATGCCTCTTCAAATAGTCGCTTTTGTTAAAGGATATTCAGGTTCGTTTCATAAAATAAAATTAATTTTATTATATTAGTCTTCGCGCTACACATTTCTTTATTTCTTTTCGAAAAAATTAAGGCCAAAGGATAATATGCACGATTCGAACTCGTGCTTCACTGTGAGAAACTAAATTGTACCTCATTACGTGAATATTTAATCAAATGCAGATAGGGCTGTCAAAAAAGCTCGTTGTTCACGAACAACTCGTGTTCGGCTCGTGAAGTAGCTCGTGTTCGGCTCGTTCGTTAAGTAAACGAGCCGATAATGAACAAATTTTTTAAGCTCGTATTACAAACGAGCCGAACACAAACAACTCTTTGTTCGCTCGTGTTCGGTTGCTTTTAAATTGAAATAAAAAAATAATCATATAATTATTTATATAATAATTTATTATATATATTATTTATATATTAATATATTATATATATATTTATATTTAAGTTTAAATCATAATTGCATGTGTGGTAATGTAGTTATGCGTCTTGTTTCCATTCATTTGGTTTAAGTTCGAATCCGGCACTATGCATATATATTTTCCAATTAATTTTAACAAGCCAATTTTGAGCCGAACATGAACACACCTTTCAAGAGCCATTTCGAACACGAGCCGATTTCGAGCTCGAATAGTATCGAATAAGCCGAATACTCTCGTTTACAGCCCTATATGCAGATGAAAATGAAGCACCATCAGCCTTTTTTTTTAAGCTCCGAAGGAGAATTCGATGCACTTGATGGGCAACTCTTATAGGGTTGAATTGTCTGCATAACATAACATTTTACTATTTTAACATATCCATATGACGTGAGTCATAAAAGATGCCCATTCTCGACATTCACGTGAAATACATTTTAACACCTATCACTATTATGTAACTTGTCATGAGAAACAGTTGTTGCCGCTGCTCATGTGTATAATTTGCCGCTATGAAAACATTGAATGTATTTTTATTTAAATGCTATGGGGAGCATTCATGCAAACAATGATAAATGATAACTGGCTGTTGGATTGTTGAATGTTAAAATTTAACTATATTTTTGAATATTTATAATATTTCAGATTATAGTAAGTCTTAATGCATGGATGCTATTTTCATGTCTGTTTGATATTTTGTGATATAGTTGTCGGTTATTTTATTTTGGTTCATTGTGTTGTTCTTCTCGGTGGTTTTGTTTGCTTTTTTATTTTTGAGGTTGGTGTGATTTTTTCGTCTTGGAGTGATTATATGGCTGCGGTAGGAGATTCATTCATGTTGCTTCTGATTGGCTATTGGATTGTTATCGATCTTGTGCCGACGGATTCTTCTTATGGGTTTCTATTGGTTACTTCTCTTGGCTGATTTTTGAATCTACTGGAGCTATTTGGATACCCTTTTTTTTAGGTGTTGTTACTTGGTGCGGCGGTCATGCTTGATAATCTTCACTTTGGGGACTTCATTTGTTGGTCTTCTTCTTGAGGAGCATTGTCTTTCATGTTTCAATTGTCTTACTACTCATTTTGAGCGATTAACTATCTTCAAGCTAAATTCACAGTCCTACTTGAAACTAATATTGTTGAGGTTTTATCATTTATAATAATTTATTTCTCAGGAGATATCTGTCCAAGATACGTCATCAATAAAATTCCATCATCCGACACAAATCTCGAGGTATGACACGGGTCTTGAGGCAATTTTTTGAGAAAGAAATATTCAAACCTCGAAAAAAGTCATCTAGAACTCTGATTTCAAAAATTTTACAGTGAAACTGATCGACTTGACAAGAAGAACCAAATATTACCAAAGTTAGTCCAATCTGAGTCAAATTCAAATTAATTCATTACACCACTCTTGGAAGATTTCAGGACACATATGAAAAGTCAAACATATGTCGAATCCAGCGAATTCATAGTCAAATGGAGCGTCTCAGCAAATTGAATCCAACAAACATAAGATCACTCTATTTTGAAATGATTATGACACTCAAATCCATTAACGCGGTCTAATTGAAGGAAGCTCTCTGGATCATTCGATCAAAGTGGTTAATGCTCCTGGATTAATTGTACCTAAAATACTATAAATGGAGCAACACCCCTCTCATGAGGAGGGGGACTTGTGGCTTGAGAGAGAACTTAATGTTTTGAGAATGAGTTAAAGTCCAACATCATTGTCGTTGTCGACCACCAACGATCATCGGCAACCACAGACGATCGCCGCGACGATCGCCGTCAACAACGCCGACTGCCGTCGACAACCACTGACTGCAGTCTAGCACTACTGTCACCGTCAACCAACACCGACAGTTGTCGACCATTGCTGACCGCTATAGATTACCAGAAATCACCATCGACAACCATCGACCGGAAGCTGCCAGTTGACGTTGTAAATTGAAAAATCTAGCAACCCTTTTCCGTCTATGGGACAAGGGGCTCTATAATCTTCAACATATAATGGATTTTTACAACTGGGTTAGACCCTGCGGTTTTTTTTCTTTTACGGGTTTTCCATATAGAAACTTCTGGTGTCATTACTTATTATTTTCTCTTACCTGAGAGTGTGGTTTTTGTGCTAACGCTACCGCCACAAATTTTCTAGCATGCATCAATCCTGTTTTTCCTTTTTATTTCGATCCAATCTCGATCCGAACCAAAATTCAAATCAATTTTTGAGTGATTAATGATATTCGAGCTGAATTTGCAAAATTCATGGTCCTGACAACACTAGTGTTATTAACGATCCTAAATCGACTTGAAAAAAATTTGATCCAAAATTTTTGCTCATAGCTCAGCTTGTTTATTTCGATCTGATCTCGATCCGAGCCAAAATTCGAATCAATTTTCTAGCGATTAACGATCTTCGAGCTAAATTCACAGCCCCAGTGGCATATATGTAAAAATTAACGTATAGATGTTAAATGTACACACAAGAATCGAGTGGTAAGAATGTAAATTTTCTTTATTATATTTTATATCACTTTAAGATGACATTAAATTTTTGTTGATTTAAAAGCAGCAACATAGGAAACCGTCATACAGATACTTCACAATGTAAAAGGACATTGCATTAGCTGTTTATCAACTGTAAAAGAATAGCTGAAATTCATGAACATGAAAAACGACATCCTTCGTTATGCAATCAAACCACTAAACCACTGCAATTCCCAGCTTGTTCCGACTATAAATTCCAGGAGCATTCAACCCTATTCCACATTGCACTTCCCCAATCCAGTTTTCTTTGCCCCCAATGGATCTCTCTTCTTTCCCACTCTTCTTCGTCTTCACTATTGTTTGCTTCCTCCAAGTTCATGGACAGCTTCCGCTGCCTATTACAGATCACTCTGTCGCCATTCAACATCATGAAGTCTATATCGTTCATGTTCTAAAATCAAGTGTCAAAAAATTCCATCTTTTCAAACAAAGAAAAGATTGGTACAAGTCTTTCCTCCCTAACGACACCCTCTTCTCTGGCGAGCCACGCCTGGTGTATGCTTATCGCCAAGTGATCACTGGATTTGCGGCGTGGCTTACTCAAGGTGAGTTAAAATCCATGGAATCCATGGATGGGTTTCTTTTAGCCCGCCAAAATTCACCTCTCCATCACCGCACAACATACACGCCCGAATTCCTTGGACTCGATAGATCGCAAGGCATGTGGTATGAGTCTGCTTATGGGCAAGGCCAAATTATTGGAGTCATTGATAGTGGGGTGAAACCAACACACCCTTCTTTCCGCGGCCATGCTATGCCGCCGGCTCCTACCAAATGGAATGGCACTTGCTTTTGGGGTAAACCAATCTGCAACAACAAACTCATAGGCGCAGAGGGCTCAAGTCGTGCCTCACCAATCGACACTGAAGGCCATGGCTCCCACTGCGCAAGCATCGCGGCCGGCAACTTTGTTGACGGCACTAGTGTCCACGGCGAAGCTCGTGGCACTGCCTCCGGTATTGCACCAAAAGCCCACCTCGCCGTCTACAAGAATGCAGGAGCGGCTGATTTGCTTAAATCTATTGAAGATGCCATTCGTGGTCATGTTGACGTGTTGTCGATATCCCAAGGTGACTATAGCCCAGAATTCTTTGCCAACGGTATTGTAATAGGTGCATTTGCCGCAGTCACCAAAAATATCGTCACTTGTGCGGCGGCGCCCAACTTAGGCCCAACTGAAAGCAGCATGGACACCGATGCCCCATGGATGATTACCGTTGGCGCTGCCTCCACTGACAGAAGAATTATAGCTAATGTAAAGCTTGGTGATGGACGAGAGTTTCTTGGTGAATCAGCTTATCAACCAAGTAGTTATGACTCACCACAGTTGCAGCTGATTTATCTTTTTAGATGCTTTGGGGATGACCTTATCGATAACGATGTGATTGGAAAGATAGTTCTTTGTAGAAACATAGGTAACAATACAAGAACTGGTGAAAATGTCAATGAAGCAGGAGGAGCAGCCATGATTATACTCGGTGACTCTGGAAACACCACATTTGCTCAGCCTCACGTCCTCCCGTCTCATATGTTACATTCTATGCAGGACGACAGATAAAGGATTATTCCTCTACTCCTAATGCGACGGCATCAACTATCTTCAAAGGTACACAGTTCAAAGTTCAACCCACACCAGCGGTCGCCGCCTTCTCAGGTCGAGGCCCTAGCCCGTGGAATGGAGGCATCATTAAACCAGACGTAATAGCGCCGGGTGTCAACATCCTTGCAGCGTGGCCATATGACATCGGCTTAAACCATAGTGGCACAAACTTAGTATTCAGTTTTCAAAGTGGCTGCTCCATGGCTACCCCTCATGTGGCTGGTCTTGCAGCTCTGCTCAAGAACAACCATCCTACATGGTCTGTTGCAGCAATTAGTTCGGCAATCATGACTACAGCTTACGTTACTGATCAAGAAGGTAAGCCAATTTCAGATCAGTTTGATGGAAAACAAGCCAATATCTTTGCTAGAGGATCAGGGCATATCGATCCAGTGGCAGCTAATAATCCAGGCCTCATATATGATATTAAACCCCATGACTACATTCGATACCTTTGTGGTTCGGGGTTGTTTGATGATAAGCAAGTAAGCGCCATAGTTCAGGGAAACATAACATGCTCTACTATTCGCAGCATTAAAGTTGAAGAACTGAACTATCCTTCCATAGCCGCGACTCTTAGTATCGGCGTTGAACCCAAAATTGTGAGTAGAACACTCACGAATGTCGGAGATCCTGGCACTATGTACACTGTGGAGGTTGAAGAGCCCAAGGGTGTGAATATTGATGTTTCACCAACAGTTCTTAACTTCGACGAAGTAGGGGAGAAGAAGAGTTTTAATATCACGCTGAGCTTTAAGAATTTTCCCCTACCTGATGATGAATTTTCAGAAGGGCAATTGTCATGGGTTTCTGGCAAGTATCTTGTAAGGAGCCCGATCGTCGTCTCATTCATAGCAACACCTAGAGTCCGAAAGCTGATACATCCTAATAGTATTGTATAGGATAAAGAGATTCCATCTCAACTGATAAACCACAAATCTGAGCACCAAATACAATAATTTTATACTCAAGGAAAAATAATTTCATATTTGGTTAAACACCAACATGTCGTTTAAAGATTAATATAAATATATAATTCACAGCTTTAGCATAGTTTTTTGTTGATCTTAATAGTGAAAAGAATTGAAATAAATTGACTACAAAGTAATAAATAACTTTAAACTTACTAATGATCAAAATAAGAATTATACTTTAGCAAAAATTACACCTTATATTAAGAGTCAGTTATAAAATTATATCTCCTTGAAAAGATTGCATAATATCAGACTTATACACATTTGCTCCGACTAATATACTAAAATCAACTAATATTGCCTTGCACCGAGAAAGTGCTTTAAATTTAATAAAATCTCTCTTTTTAAAATTAGATTTGAATGCCAATTTATAAATGCACTCAAGCTGATCAGTTTAATCCTCTTCCCAGCAATGACTGAAGTCAATGAGACTAAGCACCTAATTGGCCATTCTGATCATTTATCCTCCTAAGGACTGAATTTGACGAGATTGACGCTTCTATAAATGTTCAAATAAAATAATTCAACTATATTGCCAATATATTATTCAAGAACAAGTATCTTTGATGATGGACACCTTGATATTAATCTCAATTAGAGGAGCCCACTCATAAATTGAATTCTTAAGTAACTTAAATAATCTAAAGCTTTGATGATGATCTTGTTGTATGCAAATATCAATTGGATGGGTTCATTTTCATAATTAAAATTTAAAATTATATGAATAAACTGAGCTAATATAGATTATGAATATAATCTTTTGAAAGTGAGATAAAGTTGACAAGTATTTCAAAGCTATCTAAATCTTTCATTGTGATTGATCTACGCCCACAAATAATCAATATTACGTCAATTATATTATTATGATCAATCACAAATTACCCATGTAAGAAAGAAAAATGCTCCTACTTTTAACTACATGATTTTTCTAATCAATTACCCAAATATAGTGGTTATAACTGTTGTTTTGACCCCCAATTAGTTACTAAGACCCTAGAAGAGGACATGTGGAAGGACATGTGGAGGCCATACGGTGGAAGGAGGACATGTGAAAGGACACGTGGAGACTAAATGCGATGGAGGACTCAAAGGGTGGACATGTGAAGCCATGCAATCCTCGAAGGTTACACCTCATCTATTTATAGAATATTATAATGTAATCTAATCTACTATAAATAGATGAGATGAGGAGAGCCTTAGTGTGGGTTTTGTAAGAGTGAAAAAGAACTCGCGGAGTGTGGCTAGCTTGTTAAGGGTGAGAGAGAGCATCTTGGAGGCGCTTGGATGTGAAGGAGGCCATGGAAGATGAGGGCTCATCTATGTAAAAGCTAAGTACTTCTTGTTCTTGTCTTAGTGGATTATTTCGATTCCTCCCGTGGACGTAGGTCGAAAAGACCGAACCACGTAAATCCTCTTGTTTGCTTGTGCTCTTGTGTTTGCATATTCTTTGTTGTGATTTGCGGTTTGTTCTCTTACCAAGATCGAGGAAAGAAAGTGTTTTTCGAACAACAATTGGCGCCGTCTGTGGGAAAATCTCGACACATCTTGGTTGGAGGAATCACACCCAAGAAATCGCTGCAAGAAGAGGTGTTTGGCGGGGACAATGGGTTCCACCAAATTCGACATAGAGAAATTCACGGGAAAGAACGACTTCGGCCTGTGGAGAGTAAAGATGAGAGCCCTACTGGTTCGGCGAGGTGTCGCGAAGCCTCGCAAGGGCCGACCGACCGCTGCGGCCGACATGACGAGAGAAAGAGAAGATTGGCATGCTGGAGAAAGCTCATAGTTTGATAATCTTGAGCTTGGGCGACAAGGTTACGAGGAGGTGTCGAGGGAGACAACGGCTCGAGCGCTTTGGGCCAAACTCGAGGTACTACTGCGACCAAGTCCCCGGCTAATAGGCTATTTCGAAACGACGTACTATACTCTTTCAAAATGCACGAAGACAAATTAGTCTCGGAGCGGATAGACGAGTTCAACAAGATCATAGATGATCTCGAGAACATCGACGTCAAGATGGATGACGAGGACAAGGCGCGCTGCTGTTGCTAAACTCTATTCCTAAGAGCTACGAGCGAGCTCGAGGATGCGATGCTCTATGGAAGGGCGCGGACGATTACTGCTGGAAGAGGTTCAATCATTGATCGAGCCAAAGAACTTCGGAAGAAGCACGACATGAAGGAGGAAACCAGCGGAGACGAGCTCGATGGTTAGAGGAAGATCGAGCAACAAAGGTTACAAAAGTGATCGGAGCGGATCGAGGTCCGGAAGAAATGTTAGAGGTCGGTCTTCTAAGAGATCCTACAAGTGCTACTACTCGCCGCAAGGAAGGTCATTTTAAGAAGGACTGTCCGGATAGAAAGAAAGGCTTTCGGGAGAAGCCTAAAGATTCCGGAGAAGCAAGCATAGTCTCGGACGGCTATGATTCAAGCGAAGCTTCCAGTGATCACGAGAATCCGAATCTAGCAAGGAGTGGATCTTTGACTCGGGGTGCTCCTTCCACATGTGTCCTCACAAGGACCGGTTCGAGACACTACAGCTGGCAAATGGTGGATCCGTTCTACTTGGAGACAATAAAGCTCGTAAGGTGATCGGCGACGGGACGATCGGAATAAAGATGTTCGACGGAGGCCGAACGGATATCGCAAGGCACGTCGGGTACGTCCCGGAACTTAAAAGAAATTTAATTTCTTTAGGGACGCCTGAGTCGAATGGATACTCATTCAAGGCGGAGAATAGGCGTATCGGAGTAGCTAAGGGCTCTCTCATAGTCATGAAAGGAGTCGGAAAGAATGGGTTATACTCCCTAATTGGAAGAAGCTCGTGATCGGGAACTTCTCAAATGCGATTCAATCGAACTCGACGGATCCGGACTATGGCACATGAGGCTGGGGCATGTAAGTGAAAGGGGCTTACGAGGAATTGTCCAAGCGGGACTTGCTATGCGGAGATCGGGTCAATGAACCAGGATTCCGTGAACAATGTGTCCTGGGGAAGGCCACCGGGGTGAAGTTCTCCACTGGAATACATACATCGAAGAAACCTCTCGATTATGTACACGAGTGATCTATGGGGCCCAACTAGAACTCGGACTCATGGAGGAGGAAGGTACTTCATGTCCATCATCGATGACTACACCGGGAAGGTATGGGTCTTTATCCTAAAAACAAAAGATGAAGCTTTTCAACGATTCGAGGACCTGGTTAACTCTCACCGAAAATAAGATGGGAGCAAAGTCGAAGCACTCGAGAACCGACAATGGCTTCGAGTACCTGTTCGCAAGCGGTTTGAGGAGCCATGCGGGAGGAATGGCATCACGAGGCACAAGACAAGATGCGGAACACTCCTCAACGAACGGCCTAGGCCGAGAGGATGAACGGGACTCTCCTAGAGAGAGTAAGGTGCATGCTACTAAATGCAAGTCTACCCAAAAGTTTCAGGGAGAAGCCGTGTCAACCGCCCGCTACCTCATCGACGGATGCCCATCGACGGCTATCAACATGAAGACTCGCTTTAGAGATGTGGTACGGAAAGCCGGGTAACTATGATAATCTTAAAGTCTTTGGATGTATTGCATACGCTCACGTTAGACGAGGATAAGGTTCGAAGCGAGGGCTTTGAAGTGCATCTTCATCGGATACTCCACTGGAACCAAAGGTTACAAACTTTGGTGCCTAGATCAACAAAAATGCATCATCGGTAGGGATGTAACATTCGATGAGTCCAAAATGGGGAATCCGCAAAGCTATGTTACCGGGGACGGTGTCACTAAGGAGGATTCGTCAATTGAGGTGGAGGCCGCAACAAACTTTGGTCGATCGAAGGACAACCGTGAATGATCGAGATGAAGTGGCGAGAAGACCGGCAAGTGATCGAACCGGAGAAGAAGATCCGACGACTACGGCTTAGTAAGGGACGGACAAAGGAGAACTATCGGACCGCCAGAGAGATACGGCCATGCGGATATGATCTCCTATGCTGCGAGTGTTCGTCGAAGTGATAGAAGAAGCGAACCGAGCGGCCTACGAGGAAGCCACGAAGAGCGAGGAAAGACACAAGTGGGAAGAGGCAATGGATGAGGAAATGGCTTCTCCGATGAAGAACAAAGCACGGGAACTTGTGGATCGACCAACGAACAAACGCGTAGTCGGTTGCAAGTGGACCTTTAAGAAGAAGGAAGGCATGCCGAGTGCGAGAGGATCGGGTACAAAGCTAGACTCGTTGCGAAGGGATTCACACGGAGTTGAAGGAATCGACTTCAACGAAATCTTCTCACCCGTGGTGAAGCAACGCTCGATTAGGATAGTCTTAGCACTAGCTAGTTCAATTCGACTTGGAATTAGAACAGCTAGATGTTAAGACCTGCGTTCTCGCATGGAGAGCTTGAAGAAACCATCTACATGGACCGGACCGGATGGGTACAACACACCCGAGACAAAGGACAAAGTTTGTTTCATTGAAGAAGGCATTGTATAGGTGAAACAAAGCCCAAGACAATGGTACAAACGATTTGATGATTTCATGCTAAAGATCGGTTTTGTCGGAAGCGACTACGACAGTTGTGTGTACATGAAGTGGCAAGACGGTGAAATCGGTACGTACTTGCTCCTTTATGTGGATGATATGTTAGTAGCCGGCAGGGAGCAAGGAGGAAGTCCGGAAGATCGAAGGTATGCTCGATTCCGAATTTGACATGAAGGACCTAGGACCGGCCTACAAAGATCCTAGGTATGGAGATTACTGAGAGACAAGAAAAGGGTAGCTTATTCTTGTCTCAAAAGTCATATATTCGGAAGGTTCTAACAAGGTTCAACATGCACGAGGCTAAGCGAGGTTGCAACATCTATCGGCCAACACTTCGGACCATCGAACTCTCGAGCACCGAGAGACCGAAGAGGAGAAAAGGTACATGGAGGGTGTCCCCTACGCCGAGTGGGGTTGGTAGCATCATGTATGGTATGGTTTGTAGCGGCACGGATTTAGCTCTACGCCGTCGGTATTGTAAGCGAGGTTCATGGCGAGCCGGGACGGGCTCACCTGGAAGCACTAAAATGGATCCCGAGATACTTAAGAGCACCACTAATTTGGGGCTACTCTTCAAAAGCGCGAGAAGACAAAGAAGAAAAAGTAGTCGGTTACGTAGATTCGATTACGCGAGAAGCATTGACACCGGGAAGTCACCGAGCGGATTCATCTTCATCGTCTTCGATGCTGCGATCGGTTGGAAGTCTAACCTCCGATCGGTTGTGGCCCTCTCGACAACGGAGAGCTGAATACATCGGCGCGGTCGAAGCAATCGAGGAAGCTATGTGGCTAAAGGGCATGAGCGAAGAGCTTGGGATACATCGGAAGGTGATAACCGTGTTTTGCGACAACCAAAGCACCATTCACCTAACCGAGAATCGGTATTTCATGAAAGATCCAAGCACATAGACGTGAAGCCTTCATTTCGTAAGGGATGTCGTTGCAAAAGGCTCGATAGTGGTAGAGAAGATACTAACCGAAGAGAACCTCGCTGATATGCTCACCAAGGCGTCGCCATAGCTAAGTTCGATACATCGTCCGGACTTAGTGAATTTTCCACTTCTTGAGGGCCCTCGGGGGCCACGTGGAGGAATCACTACTCCAAGCATAATTGAGGGTCGAGGTGGAGATTTGTTGTTTTGACCCCCAATTAGTTACTAAGATCCTAGAAGAGGACATGTGGAAGGACATGTGGAGGCCATACGGTGGAAGGAGGACATGTGAAAGGACACGTGGAGACCATGCGATGGAGGACTCTAAAGGGTGGACATGTGGAAGCCATGCAATCCTTGAAGGTTACACCTCATCTATTTATAGAATATTATAATGTAATCTAATCTACTATAAATAGATGAGATGAGTGAGAGCACTTAGTGTGGGTTTTGTAAGAGTGAAAAAGAACTCGAGGAGTGTGAGCTAGCATTGTTAAGGGTGAGGAGAGCATCTTGGAGGCCTTGGATGTGAAGGGAGGCCATGGAAGATGAGGCTCATCTATGTAAAGCTAAGTACTCTTGTTTCTTGTCTTAGTGGATTATTTCGATTCCCTCCCGTGGACGTAGGTCAAAAAGACCGAACCACGTAAATCCTCTTGTTTGCTTGTGCTCTTGTGTTTGCATATTCTTTGTTGTGATTTGCGGTTTGTTCTCTTACCAAGATCGAGGAAAGAAAGTGTTTTTCGCACAACAATAACCAGAGCACTCTGATTTTGTAGTTTGGTCGGAGATAGATTCCACTATATTGTGATAATGACTATGACATGTATATATTTCAATAGCTCGTTGTTCGTTCGATGTGTATTACATGACATATTTGATATGGTATAAAGACATCTGTTAGTTAGAATTGACTTAAAATTAATTTCCTTAAAAAAATATTTACCATAAATTTACAAGCTCCACTTGGACGAAGCAAACGATGCCTGCTGATAATCATTTGTTGGTCAGCTTATTGACGACCTCGTCTAACTAAATAGACCAAGGTCCATGCAATGAAATCATTAGATAGTAGGTTCATTATCATTTTTCCTAATATACGTTCTTAAGCTAATTTTGATAAATTCTTCAATCTAAAAATTTAAATTATTGCTATTATATGATGAGCAAATAGTGCCCTAATGGCTAGCCTCAATCAAAGATTCTCTCTTATTATGCGAGGGATAGATATAAATAGGGGTTTGTGCTTATGAGAAATCTCAAACCCCAAATCTTAAACTCAAAAAATGATAGAGAAATCTCTCTTTAATGCCTTATCTATAATTCAATAAGACTTTAAAAATTTAGCCCAAAACCTCATAAAATCTCTTATATTTATTCTTTAATTAATAAAATCAAAACTATCCTGCTGTTAAAATATGATGTGATTAAATGAAATTTATTTTATTAAATTAAAATAATGCATATAAGAGTAAAACTTAGCAATATGATTCCTATTAAAACTAATACACAATTAATCTTGATGAAGCAATCTACACATAAAATATCATTATAAACATTAATAATAGTGTATGATACGATGTAACGATACCGCTAAACATTAAATATATGACTAAAAATCATTTAATATTCAATGCATGTACTATAAATAACAATAAAACATTTAATATAAAACATCATGCTTGCTGTTGACCTCATTTTTCCGTCAATTCTTTTCTCAATCTTCATCATATGGAATTTCACTTGACGTGAAACTTGAGCAAAATTCTGATGTCACAAGAATTAAATTTAACTAAACTAAAATTAAAATCAAACAAATCAAAATAGAACCAAACATAGCCAATTGCAACTAAACCCTAAAATTGATCTAAAAATCAGCCTTAATTAACAAAGACCTCAAAATTATCATTTTTCTATAGATTATCGTATGACTTGAAACTTCATTCTGAAAGTTGTATGATTCTTATTATCATAAATAATGACCATACAAATAATTTCAAAGATCGTATGAGATACTTTTTATGTAAAACGTTTCAGTTCAAATTTCCATACATGAATAGTGCTCCTCCTTATACCAATATACCCTAAGAATTTTGTTTTCTCCATAGGACAATCCGGTGATCATAATTTCATTCTATAAGTTATATGATGATTTTAATCACATATGAGATGCATTCAAACTAATTTCAAACACCGTTTTTTAAATAGCATTTTACGCTTACGGTTTTCATGCATGAAAAATGGTCAATCATTAAAAATTTTCAATGAATCATTATTTTTTTCAAAATGGACTTTACCAGTGTGTTCATATCATTTAAATCTTTCAAATAAACTACTCCGTGCTCAAAGCTAACTTTATCAAGGGACCTGTTAAGTCGACGATAATTTAAAAAGAGAATAATAATTTCAATAATAAAAAGAATAATTACAAATAATTGACTCAGAACAAACTAAAAATGAAATTGGAGTTCAAACAAACTTAATCTAAACTAACAAAAATTTAATTATATCCATAAAACAAAATATAAGTGATCACAGAAAAATATGTTAAGAAATTCATACCTATTTTTTATTAAATTGCACTTTAAAGAAAGATATTTTCTTTATTTTATTGCAGGAACGAAGATTTATAAGTAATGGAAGAAAAAAAACATAAAATAGACGAATTTGGATCAAAAAGGAAGAAATACATGCGAAATGAACTAAGTCGCCAATGGCAAATCGAATCACGCCAGACTGGCGAGATTATAAAGAGAATTTCTTAAAGGTTTGCAACTACCTCGCCGACAGCGAGATTGCGCGGTTTGAAGACCTTCTAGAAGCCCCGCTGAAGGCGGGGTTGTTTCTCGCCGACGGCGAGACCGTTCAAAATGCCAGATACATTGAACCTGGACGCTTTTTGAAGAAGTGCTTAAGTACCCCTCGGACATCGTCTACCTACTATAAATAGAGGACGAATTTTAGTATGTAGTGTGTCTATTTTAGGAGTCTTAGAGTAATCTATTAGTGTGCTTTTGAGTCTAAGTTGAAGTTTAGTGTGAATAAGTGTAAGTAGTGAGTTAAGAAATGTGTTGTACTAGAAGAAAAAGTTAAAGGAACTTGAGAGTACGCAGTGGAGGAAATTGAGATAAGTATCTTTGTTTATTGTTGTTAACTTTAAATGAAATCCATGCTTTGCTTAATTCCCATGCATTCTGAGTAATTTTCTTAGTCTTTCTCCTTGTTTATGAAATTATGTGAATTAATGAAATTAAATAGAAGTGTCTAATATAAATTGTGATAATCTTTTACTTAAAACTTAATTTACTTTCAATCCTGCTAATCGAATTGTTAAAATATGTTGAATTATCAACTATAAGTAAATATTACATCCAATATTCAAAAGTCAAAAGCCTGGAAGGAGGGTGCAAATAAATAGGAAATATTATTTATGGACGTAGAATTGGACATTTTAGTGTGACTGACTAAAATATTCAATTTAGTCCTATTGTTTGAGAGTTGAAGTGTATATGTTAGCCTCAGTGTGAGGGAACGTGGAAGTCTGCAGTAAGCGTAAGTATCCTCAAATTCAGCCGCAGATTCGATGATCAAGCATAGGACTAATCAATGTTCTTTCGCACTGGACCAAAGGTAAAGAATAGGAATGCTCCTATTTGTCACAATACGATAAAAAAATCTATTTGAATTCATCATTCACTTAAGTTTCTAAAAACGAGGGAAGGATACTTTTTCTAAAATCTTTAAATCAACTTTATTTAAAGCATTAGTTTACTTTAGATTTCTTTAGTTAAGTATTCTAAATTACGTATACTTATATTAGTAAGTAAATCCTTTTAAATTTAGTTGTTACAAATCTTTTAAAACTTCACTCGTGGGATTGATAACCGGACTGCACTAGAACTCTGTATTACTTGATACGATACATATACTTGCGCAGAATCCACATTATACATTCCATCATAAAATTAAATATATATTAAGCGGGATCAAGTTTTTGGTGCCGTTGCTATTTTTGTAAACATTAAAAAGTGGGTCAATAAGCTCCAAATCAAAATCCACCAATTTTCTCTCACCTAGTTTTGGGCCTATTTTAACCTAAAATATCTTGACATGGGGCCCACTTCGATTAAAACCAGTTGCACCACTGAATATCTCATATTTTTCTCTATCAAAAGAGCTTAAGTTAAAATTTTTTATCATAACTATCATAACCACCTTGTAATCACCTGAGCACTTCAACTCTATATATGTTGAGCTAGAGTCCTTTTTTAAAATGTATTAGACTATTAGATTCATTGCTTCATTCACTTCAAAATGATGTGTAATTGTGTTTTTCATCCTAATTACCCGAACTAACCTAACCAACTCATTTAAAATTAAAATTCCCTCAAATCTCTTTTTCCCTCTTGCTCCCTCTTAACCACTGCCTCCGAACTAAGCCCCTTTAACTCCTGACATGTGAATGCAAAAGTGTTATATTTATCACCTCAATTATACCTATTTATATGTTTATGTTATGTTTTTGGAAGATATTTAGTGTTGTATTATATGAATTAGGCAAATGGAGCAATAAGAATTTAAAACAAAGCAAAATAGAGCAAAATAGTGTTATGGGTGCCAAAAACAGTCCTAAAATTAGCTAAAAACTGAGCTCTTGGAAACTCGGCGCCGCAAAGGTGGCACCTTGCAGCTGAAAAATGGCGCCCAGGTGCCAGGATTTGAAGAATTTTTCCGAGCTCTCAAGAAACTGGTGTTACAATTGTAGCTCCTAGGCGCTAGACCAGTGCCTGGGTGACACGATACAGAGTCTATGCGTAGGGATGAAACAACAAAAACACAGTGTCCCAACGTTAATTCTGGCGCCTAGGCGTCAGAATGCAAAAATTGGCGATTTCAGCGGTTTGATTCTTCAATTCACTTGGAGAATGTATTTCCTAGTGTGTAACTTTGAAGAAGAAAATAAAAGAAGTTTAGCCAAGTGAAGAGAAGTGAGATATAAGAGAATTTGTGAGACTGTGTGATTATAATTTCATCATCTCAAGTGAGAAGGAAGGGAAATAAGTATTTTGGAGTTTTTTGTGTGGTTTAATATCATTTATCTATTTAAGACTACTGTACTTGATGTCTTCTTTCAATTGAATGAATATGTTGATGTGCACAAACATGAGTAGTGAGTAGTTCTCTTATTCTACCTTAGGATGGGAAAGTAAGATTGATTTGTGTGAGAGTTCATATGTGGTTTTGTGCATAATCTTATATGGTGATCATTAACTTTCTGAACTTCTTTCACATTTCAATCTGGCCAAGTGTTTTGTTAATACCCGTTGTGAATAATGAATATTAGGAGGGATAGTAATGGAATCAACTAAGTTAATCATATTAACTTAGGGGAATAGGGATTTATTCTCTATGTTAATGCAAAATTCATAGGAGAAAGTAGTGAATGGGTTAGAAATTGGATATAGGGAACTAAATTTGATTTCTAGCCAAACTTCCTCGGTCCATCGGAAGTGTGGTGCGGAAGAGTGATGCTCCTATTTGTCATCAGCATCTTCATCTTACTTTCACATTCATTGTCTTATTGAATCATTCTAAGGGAGAACTTCTTAAGACCTTATAAATTTTTTAATTTATCTGTTAATAATTAAGAATTATATTTTAGGAAAATAACCAAATCATGAATTTTCAAGTTAGACCTGACAATTGTAAACTAGAACTTTTTTTTTTAATTGGATTCATCTCATTCACTAAGAGAACGACACACGAAAGTAAATTTTGTACATTACTGATACGCCACATATACTTGTGTGAGTTGCCCGTGCTTCGCAGCATTTAGTACGTGTCAGGTTTTTTGCGTCGTTGTCAAGGAGCGACGGTGAAATTTAATTAGAAAGATTTTAGTTGAACTTTAAGGATTGGAACATGTCTTATTAATTTGTGAATTATTTATTGTTCTTATTTCATTTACATTAAAAATTTTAAATATATATATATATATATAATATTGCCTTCCTATTTAAATTGTGCTTTTGTGCCTTGTTATTTAATTATTACAATTTTGATTGTTATTGTGTTATCTCATTTTTGTATTGTCTCAAAATCTAGCTAGTTTAGGGTCTTTTGTGAGTTATCTTGTTAGTGTATGCGTAGTTCAAGATCTTCTGACCTTGAACCCTTTAACCCTGAGTTAAAAAGATCTGTTAGAAAAATAAATAAATAAAAAACTAAAAAGAATTCAAAAAGAACTTGAAGAAATGGTTAACATATCTTAGAGCAACCCTGATGCCAATGGACATAATGAAGTTCCTAGACCTTTAAGAGATTTTGCCAACCCTACAGTAGACGAAATACACTTAAGCATCAATACCTCTGTTGTAGAGGCCAATTCATTTCAATTAAAACCCGACATCATCTAGATGGTGCAGAAAAACCAGTTTGGGGGACACCTTCGGAAGACCCTAATTTGCATTGAGCGAGCTTCTTAGAATTGTGCGCCACTTTTCGCTATAAGGGAGTCTTCAACAACGATGTAAGGTTAAAGCTTTTCTTTTTCTTCTTGAGGGATAAAACAAAAATGTGGCTAAATTTTTTAGCTTCTAGATCTATTAGAACCTGGAATGACCTCGCTCAGAAGTTTTAGCAAGGTATTCCCACCCTAAAAAATGGTCGAACTTAGGAAATATATTACCGCTTTTTGCCAGTTTGATGGTGATTCCATATATGAAGCCTGTGAAAGGTTTAAGGAGCTCTTTAGGAAGTGCCCCCACAACATATTACCTAATTGGTTGATCATCCATACTTTCTATAACAAGTTGGCAGGGTTCCTTGGGTCGATCATAGACGCAACTACAAGAGGATCCCTGATGTTAAAACCCTTTGATGAGGCCTATTCCTTAATTCAGAAGTTGACAACAAATAATTTTCAATGGCCTTCAGATAGAGTGAACCTTAGAAAGATAGTTAGTGTGCATCACACAAACGTTCTATCTATCTTTACTTCTCATGTAGCGGCTATCTCTGGAAAGTTAGACCAAATAGGCTTGAATTAACCACAAGGGCCAGTCATAGAGGAAAATTCATATGGATAACTGCTGGATCCAAGTGTTTTGCCTGTCGAGACTATGAATGCCATTAATAATAGGTTCAACAACTCATACTCTAATACTTATAACATTGGTTTAAAGAATCACCATAATTTTAACTGGAACAACAGTAGAGGTATGAAACCAACAGTGGAGTAATAACCAAGCTAATCCTGTAGAAAATTAGAGAAACCAGGGAAGCAATAACCCATACAGACTTACCCTCATGATTTTAATTCAAACCCTCATTTTAATGACAAGAAGCTGTCCTTGGAAGAAATAGTGATGCAGATGGGAATCAACTGCAAAATCAAGCTGTAGCCATTACTAATATAGAAAGCCAACAAAGACCAAACAACAAACTCTCATAGTAATAGACCTTAAAGAACACTTCCCAAAAATACTGAAATTAGTCCTAAGGAGAAAAGTTTTAAAGCTATAAAGTTGGGGAGTGGTTAAGAATTAGAGGAAGTGATTAGGAGGGAGCCCGAAGTTCTAGAGGATAATCCTAAGCTTGAAAGACCTAGTTAAAAGCCTTCCAAGTACTTAGGAAGAGTAGCCTCACCTCTTAGGAATGAATTAGAAAGACCACATCCACCATTTCCTCAAATACTTCAAAAATGCAATTTGGATAAGAAATTTTTCAAATTTTTAGAAGTGCTTAAGAAGTTAACAATCAACATTCTATTTGTTGAGGCTTTAAAGCAGATGCCTAGCTATGTGAAATTCATGAAGGATATTTAGAAAAAGCTAGAAGATTTTAAGGTTGTAGCATTTAGTGAGAAGTGTAGTGTTATAATTCCAAAAAAACTTCCTAAAAAAGTCAAGAACTTTGGTATTTTACAATCCCATGTGCTATAGAAGAATGATTTTTTGGGAACGTTTTATGTGATTTATGAGCTAGTATAAACCTCATGTCATTTTCTATCTTGAAAAGGTTAGGATTAAGAGAAGTTCAGCCCACCACTATAACCCTTTAGTTGGCTGACCGATCACTCACCTATCTTAGGGGTTAAAGAGGATGTCTTAATTAAGGTAGATAATTTTATTTTCCTGGTAGACTTTATTGTTTTAGATATAGAGAATGATAGGGAGATTCTCATTATTTTAGGCAGACTTGTTCTAGCCACAGATAGAGCTATAATTGATTTTCAGAAGTAGGAGTTGACATGAGAGTAAATAATCAGGAAGTGACATTTAATATTTTGAAGTCTATGAAATATCCTTCTAAAACAATTGAGGATTCTTGTTTCAGGTTAAATCTAGTGGATTAGTTAATTATAAGCCAATTTCAGGAGACTTTTGAAGCTAACCTTGTAGAGCAAGAATTGATTGATGAAAATAAGAATGACTCTACGAATAGATCAGCTCTATTATAGGAGGCAAGTTCTAGGATGTATATGAGGAAGTTTAAACTTTTGAACACTATTGGATATTGTAGACCCTTAGTTCCATCCATAGAAGAGCCACCTAAAGTAGAAATGAAGGCCTTACCCAAACACTTGAACTATGCCTACCTAGGGGAGTCATCCACTTTACCTGTGATTATATCATATGAACTCAGTAATTTACAAGAAGATAAGTTGATGCAAGTTATGAGGAACTTTAAGAGAGGCTTTGAGTGGACTTTGGCGGACATTAAGGCAGTCCTTCATTATGTATGCATAGGATCCTTATGAAAGAAGATCATAAGCCTAGGGCTGACTCTTAGAGAAGCCTTAACACTGTAATGAAAGAGATAATTAAGAAGGAGATAGTGAAGTGACTTGATGTAAACATTATGTACCCCATCTCAGACAGTGCTTGAGTTAGTCATATCCATTGTGTCCCCAAAAAAGGAGTGATGATTATTGTAGATAATTAGCATAACAAATTATTACCTACCAGACACATCACGGGGTGAAAAATTTGTATTGATTATAAGAGATTAAATTCAACCACTAAAAGAGACCATTTCCCCTTACCCTTTCAAGGCCAAATGTTGGATAGGCTAAATGACCACCCATTTCTTTTGTTTCTTAGATGGTTATTCAAGGTACCATTAGACTCTCATAGCTCATGAAGATCAGGATAAGACGATATTTACGAGCCCTTATGGTACTTTTGCATGTAAGAGGATGTGGTTCAAACATTACAATGCACCTGTCACTTTTTAGCGCTCCATGATGTCCATTTTTTGTGACTTGATTGAGAAGATAATTGAAGTATTTATGGATGGATTTTCAGTATTTGGCCCTACATTTGATTCTTATTTAGAATATCTTGCTAGGATTTTGTGGAGATGAGAGGAGACAAATTTGGTATTGAGTTGGGAGAAGTATTAATTTATGGTACTTGAAGGTATTTTGTTGAGGCATAAAATTTCTAAGAGAATGAAAGTTGACCCAGCAAAAGAATAAGTGATTGAAAACTTCTCTCACCCACTTCTGTGAGAGGAGTCGAGAGCTTTTTAGGCCACACTGTGAGGGGAGTCGGGTGTTCCTTTAGTGAGTGAGCTATCACCACTACTAGTGGATGAAGAAGACCGATTATTTTTGCATAAACCCTTGGAACAATGCTTTGTTGACATCTCATAGACAAACTGACTTTCTTCCATGAGCCACAAAAATTTTGGTACCAAGGTGGAAAAGACCATTCCAACAACGACGTTATTTCTTAATCTTCATACTTCCATTGATTATCTCCAGGTCAGTGATGATGCTCTTGAACTTGACGATGTGTCTTCATATACGAGCTTTGTGATGAAAGAATAATTTCTACTTCAAGTAACTTTGTTGTTAGTATCTTCCCATTATATGTAGACTTGCCATAATTCGGCGCCAATGTTCTCTGTCAAACAGTCCTATAAGATATGACTTGGTAGATGTAGACAACTCTGATATCTTGCCTTCTTGTCCATCTAAATCTTCCCTTCGATTGATAATTCTCGGCGTGTGATCAATGTCGAGCATGGTGTATTCGAGATCCAACTAAATCAATATATCTATCATCTTGATGTGCCACAAAGCAAAATGGGGGACTGTTCTAACTTCTCAATATCGTATTTCATTGTGGTGATTTCTAAGAAAAAAGAGATACTAATATGATTAATTTCACAAACAAAATTTATGAATAATAAGATCAATCATACAAGCGGTGAGTGTAATGAAACAAAAAGAAGAAATTGTGCTATCTGATACCACTTGTTAAAAAATAAATAAAATAAATTGTCAAGTAAGATCAACCACCCAACTAAAGGCATACATAATTTACGTGGAAAAACCCTCAAGCGAAAAATTCATGGGAGTGCTAGAACAAAGCTTCACTAATAAAAATGATAGTCAACTATAATGTCCAATACAAAACTTCTCAGTTACTTGTTTGATTCCTCCCAACCTCAATCCATAACATGCTATAGGTATTTATAGAGTTGCAAATGAACATTTTTGACAAAACATAGATTTCATATTAAGCAATAAATATATTGAGTAATGCGTTTGATATCAAATATAATAAGCAAGAAAGATATTTGGAAACAAATATATTTAATAGGAGATATCACATATATTTAATATCAAACATATTAAGTAAGAAATACATTTGAAAACAAATTTGATACCAAATATTTAAGCAAAAAATATATTTATAAATAAATATATTTGATAAGAAATTTCAAGGCATTATTTTACAGGTTGTTTAATCCACTATGGCAGTTAGCAAGCTTATCTATCAGGATTGTATGAATTCCTAGAATATTAAGTCAGCATAAAATATCGCTAGCTTTCAATTATTTGGTATGAGATTAAATTATATAAAAACTCAATTCCTACCTATTTGCATATGTAACACCTAAACTTCAATTGATACATATACGCCACCATACTTATGCATCAATAGGTATATTTCACCTTTTAAAAGTTAAAATAGAGATTTTTTTTATGTGATATGAAACATTTGGCGGGTATAAATGTAAAAATTTTGAGTGTTAGATACGTAAATACATAGCAATTTGATGGAATGTATGTAAATGCCTCATTATATAATCATATTGGCATAACCAAGCATTAAAAAACCAATAAGACCTCAGAATCATAAATGAACCGGTAATGGAAAGTAAAACCACTCATCCAAATTTCCATTCCATCATTGGCAGCTGGGATAGAGCATTCTCGGAATTTGAGGCAGCAGTCTTGAAGGGAGCATAGCATCTGTTCTGAAACTGAGCTATGAGAATTAGATACAAAAGATGCTCTTTAAGGTAATTGAGAGTAAGAACAGCTATAGCCAAATCTCCCTCTACAGTCTAAACCGAAAAAAAAATTTGAATTCCTTTTCGTTTGTGGTCATAACAACAATTTTAATAAGTGACTTCTTTGTTGGTTGCATTAAACTAATCTTTCTTTAATACCAAGTTCATCCGAAAGAAATATTCCACCTGTCTTAACTCTCGTCACTACTATTCATTGTCATCTCCAACCTAAAGCTTATTAATTTCACCTGAATGGTAAAAGGGAAAGATTTTTATATGCTATTATTTACACTACATGCAACGTTTCCTAATAGGTCGTTAGAATAGTCTATCACTGTCAGATAATAGTAATTTGAGTAAATGCTTACATCTCAACTTCGTCACAGACTCCAATTATACTATTGCTCAAAATATCAACACACAAGATCAATTAACAGCTATAATAACAAAATCTCTGAACTATCACCCTCTTTCATACACTTCAAAACAAAATGAGAATTTCAAGTTCTTAATTGAGATGTAAGCATTTACTGATAGCAAATCATATCCGTGTCATACTAACAACCTATGCTGTTCTAATTTCTTTCTTAACAACTATCATATATAGATATCAATGATGTACGATAAACTCTCACAATGGCCATAGTTATCTTCTCTCACCAGTAAATGTAGGTGCTATCTGTGAGTGTCGCTTTGATGAAAATTCTTCTAAGAGAATATATGGCATTCTATTTTTTTCATATAGTTGGGCAGGGTATATTCTCTTTAATGGCTATTAGGTCGTAAAGAAAGAAATGGATACATTTACAACCACAATTTCTGCTTAGCTTTTGAAGCATAAGCAAACTAGTTATGTTTATGATAATAATAATAATAATAATAATAATAATAATAATAAAAAAGAAGTTCATGAAAAGGCAGGCTTTTGATGGTGATACCAGTAGAAATATGCTGCAGAAAATACAACTGATGACAAGTAAAAATTTCTTCTCCATTTCAGCTTTCTGCAAACATTAGAATTGTTCGCTGCAAGCTCAACCAAAACTCCACTTTCGCCTAGTAAGGGGCGATGTTGCCATTTTGGATCTCTAAAACTTAAAGACTGACATCTGAGTTAGCCTTCTGGAGTGGTGTCAGGTTCATCAGCGCTATCCTTTTGACTAATTTTCAGCCTAAGAGGCCTTCCCATGAGTTCCTGAAGCGGTCATATTGGGTTGATTAGTTGAAATCGGTAAAAAAACTGATATTAAGCTCTGTTAGCCATTATTAAGCTGAGCTGTGCATGATTGTTTTAGTATTCGAATTAGTGCCCTCTAGATTAGAGTGTAGGCAACCTAAACAATGCTCCAGGCCCGCCAACAATTTCAATATAGCACATAGCTAAAAAGGGCATTTACATGCCTAATATTATGTATTTACGTATCTAACACAAACTATACTTTTTTACAATTATACCACCAAAATCTTTCATATCACAAAAAAAATACCACTATTATAACTTTTAAAAAGTGAAATACACTTTTCCAGGCTCATGAATTTGGCATATATGCAGCAGTGAAGTTTAGATGTTAGATATGTAAATACAGAAGAATTTTGGGGTATGTATGTAAATCTTCCAAGATAAAATGAAATATATACATAAACTTAGGGATGTGATAACAACAGAACCTTGAGGTTACCTTCCCATCCAATTCAGAAATAGCTGTCACTGCTTCTTCATTTGTGGCAAAAGAAACGAACCCATATCCAGCAGACCCCCCTGATGGGCCATTAAAAACCACTCTAGCAGACACCGGCTTGAATTTGTCTGCGAAGAATTCCCTAAGAGTACCCGACCTTACTTTCCAAGCAAGATTTGATACATAGATCCAGTTGCTTGCCTCGCTCTTGGGAGTAATTGTAGGGGCAAGAGTAGAGTAGGGTTTCTTCAAGCTCTTTGCTAGTTCAACTCTAATGATCCTTCCAGAAAATTCCTGCAAAAAATAATAATGTCTGTAACAAAACCTGAGAAACAAATATTATATCGTTATCAGGAAAAATAAATTGATCCTCAATACAATCCAAGACAAAAAATCACACACACACAACCACTTAACAATATACGTGCAGCACAAAATACCACACCACTTTATTCTGAATCATCCTCACCATACAATCTTAACCATCTCAACTTATCTCAGTCACACACATAGATTCTATACTTTTCTTTTCCTTTTACTTATACTTTTTCACTGTTACTGTATGTGCGATACTCATGTAAGCATCATATGAAAACAAATGAATTGAGGTCACGGTAGCCCTTTTCTCTCTCTGTTTTCGCATATTTCTTTCTTCCCATTATTGTTGGTTTTCTTAAAAATAAAATTTTAGCGTCCCAACAGATGAATATCAAACAATAGAAGTAAAAAAAAAATTAAAATTATGGATTATGGTTGCTTTTTTGGATTTTTCATGGAACGAAGGGCCAATAAGTTTCACAATCATTTACATGGAAGTGTCTTTAAGTCCGGAATAGTGCTTTTAGACTTAACCAAAAAAAGAATAGATGGTCGGATAGTGAAATTAAGTTCTCTGTTATTCAATTTCTATCACTAATATTTTAATCCAAATAAATTGAAAGAGCTACCAAAGAAAATAATTTAATTAACAAATAAAAGTTTGTCTCTCTGGTTGTTGACTAAGTCTTCTGTACACATAGCTCATATAGTATTCATCTTAATCAAAATCTTAAAACCTTAAAAAATATTAAAATGACACAATGAGTTATCTAAGATAACTCAGTGGAGCAATCACATTTCTAAACTATATTAACCAAAGAAAGAGAATATAAATTTCACTATATAAAATCTTAAAATAATCTAATATATTTTCCATGAAATTTAGTTAATGTAATAGCTTATACTTTGATATGCATTATTTTTAATTTTAAGCTATAAGATTTATTCTTAATCTCTATTTTAAACTCTTAATTTTCACACTAGTCTCAAGATCACCATCAAAATATAACCTAACATGACTCTAGCCGATATTACCTCGTCCATATAGCGATTCGTTATCTAAATTACACTATTGTTTAAGGTGGAAAGATGTCTACTCGCCCCTGACCGATATTCTCCGTCGGTATAACGAATAGTGATCCAACTATCACAACTGTCGGGACTGATAGAAAAATATCTATACGTGTGGGTACATGAACATCCCTTACCTGTACCATAAGGGGGGTGAAATCATAATCTTAGCATGCACATATAAACATTCATATATACAATATTTACATTCATTATTCATAGCACATATTGTTTTTTTATGTGCACTGTGCATTCATCTTTTTATGAATAATTGCACACTTAGCAAAATCAAAATGACATGCACTAGTCTAACAACTTTATAAATAAATTATTTTGCAACTGTTTGTACAAGACTCCTTACTAAATATCATGTAATGACATGTTATATGTATCTCTACTTGACTCGAAAAATCATGCAATAACTTAATATATGTTGAATCTCAAACAATAATCTATGTACTTATCCTACTATAATTTAAATGTCATTCCATAATCTAATAGCTTTATAGAAAATTCATTATGCAACTATTTAATATGTCTATTTTTCTATCCAACATTATGAACGATTTGTTATACTATAAATGTGACTGAATAAAACATAAATGAAATTAACCATACATTTAGAAATAATGAAAAATATTGAAATGTTAAAATATAATTACTCACATTAGCCCTGCTTTCTAATTTTAATGACTTCCCATCATCAAAACTCTATGGTCTTAATTGTTGTTATAAATTAATATAATCTAAAATTAATATTTTACTAAAATTAAATTTGAATTAAATAAATAAAACTTTAGCTTCAATTATACATTTTCCTTCCACTGTTTCAACTGTCCTCATTCCAGACACTTATACTTCTCTTTATTTATTTTGACATGAAAACAATAATCAACATTTCATAGATTTAATAAGATATGATAAATTTATAATATAAAATTAAATTCTAAACTCACCTTGAGCTTTGATTTGGTTCTCCTTCTATTCTCCTCTTATAAAAAATTGCAATCTAAACTCGCAAATCCCTAGAAATTCTTTAATCCCTGCTTTAATAGAACCTATTATTAATATTTATTATATAAATTAAAATTATTAATTATTCTAAAAAAATTGATAAAACCTTAATATTACCTTATAAACTCTTAGTTTGGTTTATCTTCCTATATGAGTCGCCACCTTACCTTTTTTCTGCTCAAAACCTCATAAAACTCAATCAAGGCCCGATCTTCACTTGTATTGCATGTTAGGGCTCAAATGGCTCTCTCTTCCCACACAACAGGCCCTCACAGATTTCTTTTTCTTCGAAGCAGCTCGATTTGACTTCAAATCCGCAACAACATCGCCGACTCTCCTCCCACAAGCATCGACAAACAATGTCAAAGCCCAATGAGTGTGTTGCCTCCTCCTTCACGTGAAACGCTTGACTACAGCCTCTCCCCTTTTTCCTGCACATGAGCCGCTCAACCTCGACTAGGGTTACTCACATGACCCTACTCCTCTTCATTCACAAAGTAGGTCACCCACATGAATCCTCACTTCTTCTTTGTTTATCATTCTTGCCTCTCATTCTCTCTCATTCTCTCCTCTCTATTCCTCTACTATTACTTGGTTCGAATGAGCTGTTTCTCTCTTAAGAACTAAATTATCGTTATGGTTGCTGCCTTTTGAACCGACCTTAAAGTTTCCTAACTCTTAAAAATAAAGATAATATTATTATTATTTTCACTATTACAATTTTCCCTCATAAAGTTTAGTCCTCGAAATTTAAAAACTTCCCAAAAGTTGCTCATTACATGGATGAAACATAAACTATACAAAGCACATGAAAGCCTAAATCTTAATAAGTGATATCTAAATCAAACATGATAAATCCAAATTTTGAGATATGTTAATTCAATAAACCAATCGATAAACATCTGAAACATAATAACACATCTAAAATAATGCACCGCAACTAAAAGCACACAACCTCTAAATAGAAGTACATAACTAGAAAGATACTCAACACTAAGTAACATGACATTCATATGTGTTGACCTCGCTTTCGATCGTGCTCGAGTTAAAATTTCGCGACGATACTAAATTTCGATGCAATTTTGACGCGATTGTCGACGAGGTTGCCAAGACGGCGAAACGGACTGCGCCGATGCGTCCGGAACGTCGATTTCACTTAAAATCGACATTAAGTTTGCGACGATAGCCCGTCGGGTGCGAGAGTTATGATTTGGGGCGTATTTTCAAACAAATTAATTTTAAATCTTTTAAATTAAAATTTAATCCCTAAAATTCTATTCTCCCTCACTCGACCAGCTCGGTTCGCTCGTCTCCCGTGCTCGAGCCCTGTAGGAGCTCTCTGCGACTCCTCTCCCGCGCTCGATTGTTCTCCTTTTCGGCCAGTTTATCCCTCGAGCCTCTCGCGATCACTCCCATGTCTGTCTCGCGCGAGCAGGCGGCCCCTGCGGCATCACATGCCGTGCGAACGTTATCACTGCGGCGCGTGCGCAAGTGGCCGAGGCTCCTTGCTACATTTTCCCCCATTCTCTCGTGCCTTTCCCGAGCTTACTCGACTCCTTAGGTAGAGAACGACACTCCTCCCTCCACTTGGCCTATATAAGCCCCATTTTGGAATGGTTTAGGGTTGGCTCGATTTGTCTTGTGAGAAGGGGAGGTCTTTGTAGGTGTGGTCTTCGATTCTCTGCCTTTCTTGTGTGCTCTCGCACCTTCGATATTTCTCCTCTCCCTTCTTCTTTTCGGTTTGGCGCAAAGCGAAGTGATTCATCTTGTAGTTGTAGGCCTAGCTTCCTTGTTTTTCTTATGTTTAGTTTGGGCACAGGCATGCTAGAGAGGACTGCTTTATCACATATTCATCCTCTTGGAAATTTCTTGCACGTTTTGGCTTGATGAAGAAGATGGAAGGTTTCATTTAGCTTTGTATATACGTGGAGTTTGTTTCTTTACTACCTCTCTCTTGTTAGAAAGCATGCTAGGGGAAGTGTTAGGCTTAATTTGGAAATGTTTATGTTTCCCTCATGCAAAGTATCTTATGATAGCAAAGCTTGTGAATGTTTGGGGGCTTAGTTCTGGGCTTCTTGCATTTTGCCCCTTTATGGAAGTATGAAAAGTTTTATTTGAAGGCTATATACATGTGGAGTTTTATTCCTTACTTCTCCTATCTCTTCTTTATCAAACAAAAAAATGCATGTTAGGGAAGGTTCAAGCTGATTTAAAGAAGATTTTTCATGCTTATCTACATTGGAAATATATTGTGGCTCTACACTTTGATACGTTAGATGCATGGAAATGTTTATCTTAGCTTCATGTTTAGTTTGATTGTAGCCTTGTTATGGCTCATTTTAACCTCATCTAGAGGCTTGGTTGGCTTGTTTTAGCTCATACCCGTAAGCCCAGTTTTGGATATATAGTTGCTACTCTTGTTCTAATGTTTTAAAGAATTTGTCTTGGCTTTATTGGGTTTGGGTTTGAGCACTATCTTTGGCTCGGTTTCATTTTGTGGTGAGCCTCTGTTTAGGCCTTGTCTTTGGATTTGTCTCGACTTCATATCTAGTTCGGTTTTAGCCTTGCTATAGTTTGAATTTTCGGATTTGTGTTGGAATGTTGGGTTTGTCCTGGATTCATATTTGGCTCGACTTTAATTCTTATGTTGGCTCAATTTTATTCCTGGAGCGAGTCCCTGCTTTGATTGTGAGCTAGGAATTGCTGCAGTCGATTCTGGACCTGTTTTTGATGGCTCGATTTTGAGCTTGTTGGCATTTTTTTGATTTTAGCTTCATCTATGGTAGATACTTATTTAGGCCTTGGAGTGGGTTATTCCTCTAGTCATGGTGGCTCGGGTGAGGCTTTGTTTTGGGTATTGCTTGGGGTGTGCTGAAGTTGGATGCTGGGCTCGGTTTTAAACATATGGGAGCTGTGGCATTATCTTTATACTCGGCTTAATTTCACTTTGTCCAACAACTTGATTTAATTGTCGAAATGGCGGTGTTTGGCAAGGTCCCAATTTGATTTTGGAATGTTTGGTGAGCTCTTCGATTGTCTTCCTCGGTAAATTTGGAGTTGGGTTAGAATGTTCTGGGAGCTTGTACATTCACTTTCTTATGTATTGGAAATTTGGTGATTCTCACTGTTGTTGTGAGCTTGGTCCCGAGCCTAGGGGTGGTTTCGTTGAGGGAATATGTGTTTCAAAAGATAAAGAATTAATTTGGAATTGGAAAGTTTGGGTTTTAACGAGAGCACAGGAGTTTTGTGTGGGTTTTCTCAGAGTCATTTTCTTTTCGTTTGATTTACGAGAATTTAAACGATTTTCGAATTTCGTTTTCTTCTTTTATATTTGAACGGAAAGGACACCCTCTTTTGGGTCGATCCGATTGTACCTAAGCGAGAAAGTGACACCCTCGGGGTCGATTCAGGAGCTTGGATTTTGCTTTCGATGTTTATTATTACATGTTTTAGGGGAGTTTTAGATTAACTCGCCTGTCGAACTAATCATTCAAATTCGAGGGTGATTTAGTCTTCTATTCCCCTCCTTGTTGCCCGCTCCACTCGGAGTTTAGTTTTGTTTGGTTTTTGGGGCAATGACGGCGATGATGCAAAAGACACGCCAGTGATAGAGTAGAATGATATCCCATCCTACGACATCAGGACTCGCTCCGGGGCCACAGTGAGCCAGTAGTATGACGGTATCATTCACGCATTGCTAAGCGAGCGGGGCACCCGTACCTTCTTAGGATTGTTAGTGATCCTTCGCAGAAGAATTGATTGACTTCGTGCCTGATCATGATTTTGAAAATCGATAAGAATATGACACTATATTTTGAAACAAAAAAAATATATATCTTTCCACTTCTGATCGGAAATTGATAAAACTCTCTTTTGTATGCCGAAACTCATGTGCATGCTTAAAAATATAAATTTCAAAAACTATATTATAAAATGCGGTTGTCCACTTGTTGATTATCGGTTTTGGGTTGAGGAACACTCTCACGAGTCGGGTTTAGTTGGACAGCCCTTCTGGTGAATAGCGGGGCTTTATACACTCGTGTGGCCGAGGTAGCCTTCGACGACCGCTCGAGCGATCTTACGCGAGTTACGAGCCTAGCCCGACCCGAGTGCTTGCGGTTTTCTTCGGGTTTTCGTTTGATTTTTGATAGAGCACTCGTGGTCCTTTTTTAGGATTTTCTCGGAGTTTTGGCGACTTTTAATATTTTTCTCGAAGCTTTCAGTTTGTGAGTCGATAACGCTTACTTTCTCGAGGCTTTTCGACAATTTCTTCTTTTGCTTGGCTTTCATGTGACACACTCCTGCTGACTACACATAAGAAGACTACGGATCTCCCAGGTATACAGATTTGTTTATTTTTACAGTATGTTCCTTTATATACTTATTCTTCTTGTATCTTCTCTTGTTTAGCACGTTATCTTGTACCTTGTTGCATCTTTCTTGTTTTTAACGTGTTTATATATCACTGTTATAAAGCTGTCTAATAACTTAAATATCTTTGCATAGGATGTTTAGAAGGCACTCGGCCAGTAGGGCGCACTGATTGAACGTTTTAAGCTTGCGATTCTGAAAACTCAGCCTCTTCACGCGAGGAGCTTGGAGGCTGGCATGGTGGGCGGCACGATCGCCTTCGACGACGGAGTGCATCTTCGTCGACAAGACTATAGGATAGCCGGGAAGTCGGCGAGATCCGCTTTCGGATCTACGATATCCTAGTCTCTTTCGCTTTGGATTCTACGATATAACATTCCGAATTGAGCCAACTCCTTTTGCACACCTCCACATCTTATTTCGTTGAAAAGTCACTATCCTTTTAACCTCGCTTGAAGATAATATTTCACGATTTTTATCGAAGTTTTCTTAAGTGATTTCGATCGTTTAAGATGTAATTAAGCTTATAAGGGACTTGCGCTTATAGGAAGCATTCCGAACCGATCTTAAAATAAGCACTATTTAATTCTTTATATTAAATAGGAGAATTTGTCGACGAAATAAAATGGTTTCGCGAACCGAACGGACGTCATATATTTCTTAGTTTATTTGATCGGCATCGCCTCAAGTCTTGTGTTCGTCTTCGGGATAAATGCGTGACTTGAGGTGTAAGCTTTCTTTCGTTCAAGTCCATGAAAAATGTGAGTCGGTTTGACTTCACTTTCTTTTGTTGAAGGATCGCTGCAAGCGGGTGACGAGATTCAGATTCGGCGACAAACGAACTGCTACAGGCGCTTCACGCACGAAAAAGCCGACAGGCTTACGAGTGACTCCTGCGGGGACATGCTTCTCTCTTCGATTCGAATCGGAAATCTTGCTCTTCGTATATCGGTGATGTGTCATATCCCTTTTGGACCGGGTTACCCTTACGTTGACGTACTTTACCCATTTCTCCGTAGGATAACACGATCAGCTTTCTTGGACTTCGAGAACCACTTGTTCGGTCGCCTTTGAACGGGAGAGTTCGGAAGACCACTTAGGACTTTCTTCGATTTCCGTTTGGGGTCGGACCCCGATAGGTGTGTTGGTGGACTAGTTTCACCCTAGGTGTTGTCTTGTTGTAGAGTTTGTCCGCTTGGGTCTCGGACTTTACTTTCTATCTGTGTCTTTTTGATTTTGGTTTTGCTATGTTGCGAATCGAAATCGAGTGAGTGTCATGTATGCTTGCTTACAAACACAATTAAATCTTCACGATTTTCACTAAAAAAAAAAACTTTTAAATCTTTAATCAATTAAATAAAGACTTACCCGATCTACGGGCTTTGGCGAATAATTAATACGAGAATTTTCCGTTTTTGAAGTTTCGCGATGGCATTCTCGACGCTTACTTTTCCTGCGACTGCAGAGCGAGCCGCGATGCCCGCGATGTTGCTCCTTTGTTATCGAGTTTGGAACGAGATTCGATGGATTTGAGATTTTACTTGGGAAAGCTCGCGTACGTTGTAGTGAAAGTCGCTGCTCTGAAGTTCGAGAACCGTCTGCCGAATTCGACACTGAATTGCACTGCGAGTTTTCCCTCTTACCGGAAGGAAAATACTACGGAGGTAACGAAGCATTGCTCTGCGAGTCGGTTTGTCGGCGGTTTGTCGGGAATAGCGTTTGGTGAGTATGCTGAGGTGCACAACGGATCGGTGAAGACATTCTCAGAGTTAGAGCGAGTTGTTCGTGAAAAGATTCTCGGAGCGCAACACCATGTTTCTATTGGAGATCTCGTGATAGAAAAACGAAGCATAACGAGACTCTAGTAGATTATATCTTGAGGTGGAGAAACGCTAGCATGAAATGTGAACCTCGATTACGGGAACGTCATGCAATTGAGATCTTACTCGAAAGCATGCATGGACCGATGGCTTTCATGCTCGAGGGACTCATTATCAGTCTTTTGAGAAGCTACTCGATAAAACCGGCGATTTGCAGAAGAAATCGAGCATATGGATTCTCGCGAGAAGGCGAGAAACCCGGGACGCCGAGGTGTTCGAGAAGAAGTACGGGACGGTAGCGATAGTCGATAAAGGAAAACGGCCGATGAAGATTTATGCGAGAGGATTCTCGTCGAATTTCCGACCACGCCGCGAGCATAGCGGCGGCGGCGGATAGCAACGGTATGCTCGGCCTAAGCAACAACTACCTCGAACCGGGATCATACCCGGCCCGGGAGTAGGCGGATGTCTGATGAGGAACGAAAAAGGAGGGTGTACTCTTTTAAAGATGAAGCGAGTACCGAGATGTTCGGGGAGTCGATGAAGAAATGCGAGTTAAGTACGAGATCCGAGGAAACCGAGAAGAGGTCGATAAGAAGGATCGAGCTTAATTATTGCCATATCACGGGATGCTCGGACACACCCTAGAGGATTGTTTCATCTTCGAGGATTGGCTCGAGAGGAATCTTAAAGAAGGAAATATAACGATCCACTAAAGAGTACTTGAAAGAGCACTGAAGAGGATCTATAAATATGATTTCAAGTTGAACCGATTACTACGATTGATTCGTGCTCGAAAGAAGATGAATGGACTACGAGTTTGGAACAAGTCATCCGGAAAGATGTTGAATCGGATTCGACTGCTTCGAGTTCGGGAAGACGTTCGGGGTCCACGATCCGTTCGACCGAGAGATAGAAGTTTCTTGAAGAAAGGAAAGAGCGACGTCGCGAAGGCCGATAGCGCGGGGGGTAGGATAGGGGTTACGCTCTCTGGTAGACTTGTTTTCTCGGATTCGGGGGAGAAAATCCTCGAACCTGCGAGCTTGTACGATTATCTTTTTGCTCCTACGGAGTATTTTAAATGTAATGATAATGATTTCGGCTATGTTTTACTTGTTTCTGTGATAGTGTAGTCGATCTGCAGTCACTCTAGTTTCGATTTCGATTCCCGAACCTATCCTCAGGTGTGCTTAAGTCGATGAACCCGTCAATCGAACGAAGAAACCATCGACGCTACCGCCTACGATGATTCGGAAAGTGATGAACCGGTCCTTGAATGTAAAGGAACACCGATCGCCATCAACTTGGATTTGTCGATTCGGATTCGGCACCGAACAATCAACTACGGTATCGGAAGAGATAACGGAGGTCTGCTTAAGAAGAGGAAAAGTGATACCCTCGGGGACGACTCCGATTGATAAAGGAAGCCAACGATTACACAAAAAGAACCACCGACGGCGGAAGAAACGCGTGCCCGGAGGAAATCGGAAATTCGAACAAAGTGGATTATAACGTGCTAGCTCATCTTAGGCGATTGCAGCGCTAAGCGAGCATCTACGACGCTCTAATCTTGTCCAAAGAAATAAGGGAATCTGCGGTTTCGGCTCTGCTTGATCCGGATATTTGCTTAGCCTGGTTAGTCGAGCACATCCTCGGATGTGGTTTGCTCGTTGAAGGAACGATCCGGGGTTACTTTCTACAAGTGAAGACTTGCTTGCTCGATACCGCCGAGCCACAGACCGTCCGCTTTATATCTCCGTCGGTATTGGCGGATTTGTCTTTGTCCGGAGTTTTGGTTGATCATGGGGCATCCCTCGGCACTGATGAGTCTACGGACATTGGCATATTTGGATATTGAAGCTCATAAACTTGTGCTCTGATAAAATGATGTTAAGAGGATTCGACGAAAAGGAGAGAGAGCCCTTGGATCGATTACTTTGTTGATGAAGGTTGGAGGAGCTGGTAACAACCGCTAAATTCCATATTATTGACGCCGAGAACCTCTTTCGATGCTCTACTTGGTCGGCCAGTGGATCCATGAACATGACATGGTTCCGTCTTCCTGCACCGATGCCTCGAATACTACAAAGAAGGACGAGAATATTGCATCGAAAGGAGATCTACGACCATTTCGGTTCATGAAGTTGGTATTCATCGAAGACGCGACTTACTACTCGCCTCCGAAGAAAGCTGTTTTCTCTTGTGAAGTGATTGCTAGCTGCGGTGAAAGATTCGGAAAGATTACGAAAAGGGGTCATTCAACTCACGCTCGACAATCTGTTGTCATTTCCTCACAACGAAATGATAAAGGTTCTTTTAGTTCATGCACCGAGATCGAGGCGGGGACGTGGACGAAGAAGAGCCAATGTGGTTGTTGGACGGACTAGGCCGACCGATCGATATCGACGAAGAAGAAAATTCGAAGAAGAAATAATAATGATAAAGCGAGAAAAAACCTCGGTACGAGATACGGTTGGAAGATACGGATAAAAGCGAATACGAGACGATGTATGATTGTATAAACCATTATGTGGACGCTATGACCGCTTACTCCTCATCCTCCCGAAAGGTCGAGAGCTTAAAGGTCGGGGACGTCCGTGTCTTGGTTATAAGCCGATCGAGTTTTCTTGTGCTTCTACTTCTACCGATCTTGAAAATCATGTAAATTTGGATGAGAATGCTAATGAATTAATGGAATTGCCTTTTAGTTATTTACTCGCTTACGTACGAAAATTAATTCAACGGGGACATTTGCCTGAAATATATGCCGAAAGATAAATTGCAACTCTTTGAAGAATTATGGAATGTTAGGAATCGACATCCTAACTACTAAGAAGGTCTCGGATTTGGTACGGTCGGACGGGTGGATGATTCGGAATTTTGCATGGTTGTTACCGAGTGAGTCGAAAGAAGATTGCCTCGGTGTGGAGGATGACTTTGCTGATCGAGCTATTAGAAGACGCTCAGCTAGAAATTCGAAGAAGAAATTAAGTCGACGAGTCGATGAATTGAAGGAAATCAACCTCGGGACGAGAACGACCTCGCCCGACCTTCATAAGTTCTCTACTCGATAAAGAAGAATCCACGGGCTAATACGGTTATTGTCGGCGTTTAAAGATTGCTTCGCATGGAGTTACGACGAAATGCCGGGAGCTGTCGGCGAGAGGTTGCGATGCATAAACTTGGAATCGACGAGGAGATATGCCGCCGGTAAAGCAAGCTCCAAGAAGAATGCGCCTCGAAATAGAGCGAGTGAGGTGATTGCGAGGTAAAGAAGCGATAAACGCTAACTTTGTAAGAGAGAAGAGCGATGCCTACATGGTTAGCTAACGTTGTGTCGGTTAAGAAGAAGAATGAGACGGATACGTGTATGTGTCGACTTCGGGGATTTAAGCAAGCATGTCCGAAGGACGAGTTTCGGTTGCCGATACCGAAATGATGGTGGATATTGCCTCGACACATGAAGTTTTCTCTTTCGTGGATGGATCGTCGGGATACGACCAGGATCGGAATGGCTCCGAGAAGATGCGGCCCTTACGACGCTCGAACACTTGTGGAATTTTCGCATACGGTGATGCCTTTCGGATTGAAGAATGCGGAGCAACTTATCAACGAGCGATGACGAAGATTTTCGATAATCTCATTCGCGATCGAGTGGAATGCTTACGTGGACGACTTGGTTATCGAAAGTAAACGGAAAATAGACCATTTGCACGATTTAAGGATAGTGTTCGAACGATTACGACGATATAATCTCGAGATGAATCACTTAAAGTGCGCCTTTGGCGTTACCTCGGGAAATTTCCAGGATTCGTTGTCCGTCGTCGGGGAATCGAAATTGATCGGAGAAGATTAAAGCTATCTTAGAAATGACACCTCCAAAACATTGAAACAACTACGTTCCTTCGAGGGAAGTTAGCATATCACGAGACGACTTTATTTCTAATCTCTCGGGTAGGTGTCGGCCCTTCTCGGCATTAATTAAAAAGGACGCCAAATTTATTTGGGAAGAGAAATGCCGAGCGGGCCGCCGAGGACGTTAAGAAATACTTGATGACACTCTCCTGTTTGGCGGCCCTATCCGGGAAGACGCTTTGATACTTTATACCGCGAGCTTTAGACGACTCTCTCGGAGCACTACTGGCTCGAGTCGATGACGAGGGTAAATAAAATGCATCTATCTTGCTTGGTAGGCGTCTAATCCCGACGGAGGTAAAGTATCCGCCTGATTGAGAAGCGTTGTGCTAGCTTTAATTTTCGCTGCCCAAAAGCTCGGACATTACATGCTCTCTCATAGGGTAACCACGATTTCGAAAGTTAATCCGTTGCGATATTTGATGACCGACCAACACTTTACGGACGCTTAGCGAGGTGGTCGATGATTTTATTGCGATTTGATATAACTTTTGTTCCTCCGTAGCTATCGAGGGACTGATTTTGGCGGATTTTCTCGCCGCGCACCCGCTTCCGGTGGGTCATCTCTTAGTGACGAGGTTACCGGATGAACGGATATTACGGATGGAATCCTCCAGGTGCACAATGGCTGGGAGATGTACTTCGACGGAGCTTCTTCGACGAGAAAAGACAAAGGATCGAGAACGGTTATCCCGAGGCAAAGCGGGGTGGTTTGATTTTCATCGCGCCGGATAAGGGTATGCTCGGATTCTCCTACCACATGACGAGTCGTGTATAAACAATGAAGCGAGAATACGAAGCCTTAATCACGGATTTGGAATTAGCAATTTCGATGGATATAACGGACATCGTCGTCTACGGTGACTCTCGACTTATAATTCGACGAGTTGTCGGACGAGTATAAGATTTTGAAAGCAAGATTAGCGAATATCACGAATACGCGATAAAGTTGCTTGGAGCATATTCCTAGTGTAACGCTCATAGAATTCCTCGGTTGGATAACGCCCATGCTTGATGCTTTGGCAAAACTTGCAAAAGAATTGGCGTGTTCCCCGCGAGATTCTATTGACGTTACGGTACTGAGAAGGCGGGTTTTGTCCGAATCGACCTCGAAGATCTACGAAAGTTCGAAGAAGAAGCGGCAGTTGTTGTGGGCGATATCAACGAAGATTGGCGTAAGCCATTGATAGAATATTTGCTGGCGGAAAATTACCGGAGGACGAGTCGACGGCGTATCATATTACGAAGAGGGCTATGTCCTACGCTTTAGTAGGTGATGTCCTCTACGGGAGATCGTTCGATCGGATGTGGTTGCGATGCACAAGCGGGCGCGAAGCGCGAGAATATTGTCGGAGAAGTACACGCCGGATTGTGTGGAGCTCACCGGTCGGGGCCAGAAGATGAAAATGAAGATTAAGAGACTCGGATATTATTGGCGGCAATGATGTCGATTGCATGGATACGACCGAGAAAATGTCACCGAGTGAAAAGTGCATGGGGTGGTCTTACACCGACCTCCGAATGTCTTCACCCAAGCTGTTGCTTCGTGGCCATTCGAGTGTTGGGGGACGGACATAATAGGTCAGATAGACCCCCGATCCTCTAAGGGACACGGAGTTCATTCTTGCGGCTACGGATTGCTTCTCCAGAATGGGCGGGCGGTGCGGGTTACGAAATGTTACAACACACACGTTCTTCTCTTTTCGAAGTCGGATAGTTCTACAGTTTTGGAATTCCGCGCGGAATAATCTCAGACAATGAAACGGCCTTTAAAAGCACCAAGATCAATAACTTCGTCGAGACGACACGAGATAGATTGGAGGTACTCGACGATCTACTACCCCGAGGCGAATGGTTTAGCGGAGGCTTTCAACAAAACAACTTGAGTACGGATTTTGAAGAAAACTCTCGATGAGAATAAAAGAGATTGGCATAACAAATTGTTAGAAGGCTTTGTGGGCATCCTGGGACGACATTTAGAACTCCCACCCGATGTACACCCTACGCACTCGTCTACGGATCGGGAGGCCGTGCTGCGGTTAGAAGTTCGGACGCCGTCTCTCGGAGTTGCCGTCGCCGATCGGCTTACGGCGGAAGAAAGTGCAAAACTCGGACTTGAAGGTGGAAAGTCTTGAAGGAAAACGGCGGAAGCGCAACGGCATTTGGAGGCTTTACCGAGCGAAGATGGTACGAGCCCATGACAAATTGGTCGCGAGGACGTTCGAAATTGGTGACCTTGTTCTTGTTCTCAGAGACCTGATTCTTGCGCGTCGCAAGATAGGCGGAAAATTTGAGCCGACTTGGGAGGGACCATTTGTCGTAGATAAAGTCTACTCGGAGGAGCTCTGCGGCTTGTGGATTCCGCAGGCGAAACGCTTTGTTCTTCGATCGACGGACGATACTTGAAGACATATTACGCGACTTGACGCTGCTTGAGTTGAAATTTCAAAATCTCGATTATTACGTGATTATGTATTTGGTCGAATACTTGTGACAGGGTTTAAAATTTTGTAATAAAATTAACATTAATAAAATAAAATTTTTTTGAGAGTGCATGTTTTGGCTTTCTTTCCTTTTCCACTTTCAAATTTAATACACATACACATAATTAACAACATAAACTAAAGCCTCTCGTAAGTGTTTCGTTTTGTTCTTTGTTCTGTCGATTTACGGCCTATGATGTTTCTCCTGTTGTACGCAGAGAAAATGTCGGGACGAGAGGTTGATTTTGGCTTTTAAGGATGGCTTGAATCTCGCACTCTAGCGAAGAATGGGCACGCGAGGTGGCATTATAAACTTTGATATGGACTTCGGTCGGATCGATGTAGATTACGAAGTCCCCGATGGACGCGGTTAGCCACGGGAAATCGAAGGACTACGCGTCGTTAATAAAGATCGGCAACGGAAAAGATACCTCGCGGAAGGGGAAGAAAATATTACAAGATCCGATGGAAGGGACTAGTCGCCTGCCATCCATGATAACTACGCACCGCTGGAGGCTCAGTCGTGCCGACGATGCCGGGACTACGGATGCATTACGGAGCACAATACGCGGGAATGCCGATTGACGAAGCGCAGAGCGATTCAGAGCGCGACGACGAGAGATATCTTCGAAAGACGGAGGAATTGCTCGGCTCCATCCCGGAGGGGAGGATCTACGATCCGAGAGATGAGAGACTTCTTCCGGCCACTGCTTGCTACGGAGGATGAGTCGAGTTTGTTCGGAGGTTCCGGGGATTCCGGAGATTCCGGATGAACTTTGTCCGGGTTGCCCGACGTGCAACGCGGAGATTCCAACACGTTCTTCGAGCTGCAATGGCATTTGTGGAATGCCCGGTGCCGACGTCCTACACTTGAGGCATTACGGTACTGCGGAGGAGTACATGTCTACGGATGACGGTTTTCGGACCGTGAGTACCCGACGGGGGAATCATATACCCCACTTGGATACGGATACATCCGCTTGGGTTCCCAACGATGCGAGATGAGGGAGTACCCCGACGGTTGCCGATGATCACTTTAGCGAGCTTGACGAGATGGTTAAAGTGAAGAAGCGAGAATTTGAATTTTATGAAGAAGTTCGAGGAAGATGCATTAACATACTTGAAGGACTGGAGCGCATGCCGAGTCTTCTCGAAAGCGACGAGAGAAGCATCCTTGATGCATAAAGGATTTGCAACTCGGAGGTCGAGCGAGGTCTTTTGAGAAGGAGGACTTATTCGAACCGGAAAGATGGATGCGTGGAAAGGGCGGAATCAGCTATTCGGTGTGGGCTGCTGCTACAACTTCACTACGGACGGACGAGGAAATCCCCGGGGATTCGAGACATGATCGAGTGGATCCGATACCTCCTACGATCGAGTGGATGATAAAGAGAATGGTTCGATGGAGCATACTTCCAGTAGCTGCATTCCAACAGTTTGTATTATCAACATCTACGAGAAGGGCGGCTGTATCCCCCTCACATAGATCGCCACGATTTCGTCGGACCTTTTTCTACGGTCTCTTTTCGAGCGGGAGCAATATCTTGTTCGGAAAAGAAATTGATATTGTTGGCCCGAGCGAGTTCGGAGGATCCGGTGGAGGTTCCGCTGCCGGTGGGCTCGGTACTTGTTCTCGAAGGCAACGGAGCGGATATTGCCAGCTCTTGCATTCCAGGAGTGCGACACCGCAGAGTTTCTGTGACCTTCAGAAGAATGGATACCACCAAGATGCCATATGGATTCCGTCCAGACCCAGAGTTGGAGGAATTGCTACCCTACGGGCTGTGATAGGGCTGGACCTTTGAGTTCATGCAAAGGGACTCGTCCTGGAGTATGGCTCGGCGGAGTCGGCTCGACCAACAGCTCGCCTTACAGGAGACGATTTTCGAGAGGATACTCCTTGCACCTTGCGTTCGACACGCCGGATATGGATGATGCTCATACCGAGAGATGCTCGGTTTGTGATGTGTCTTCGGCTTATGATGTTTTCCGGTTGTACTTTTGATGCGTCCGAGCTGCTTTGTACTTTTGATGTTTTCGGCATATAGTCGGTTTGTAACCTACGTTCGAAGGTGATTAATGAAATCTTTTTCGAGATCTTGTCTCGTTTGTCTTGTTGCCCTTGTGTGCGATAGATAAAGCCATTTGAGCCATACGTTGGTTTTGAGCTACGGTGAACGAAGAACAAAACAAAAAATATACGTAATAATAAAAAAAATGAAATTCAAATAAAATACTCTTTTGAAAATCAACCAACTAAAATCAAATTTTTGAAAAATGCATTTTGATATATATAATATAACAAAATGAAATGAATTTGTTGAGTGTGTTTATCTCAATCTCGAGATTTCTCGCTCTCTGCTTGCATAGCGCGACCATTCGGCTGCCGCAGATGTTACTACACGTTCTCTCGGAATTTTTACATTCGCACGAGATCCACACATCTTTCTCACGCGATATCGTACTTGTCTTATGACATGTCCTTTCGAGAGTGCCACTGTACACTCCCTGCACGTTCTGACGTGATGATTTTTTCTGCACTTTCCCTGTTACCCTCCTGAGATCAGTACCTAAATTCTGATTCTTACTTCCTTTTGAGGTCGATACCTAAATTCCGATTCTCATCGCTGAGATCGATCTCAGATTCGATTCTCAGCTCGCTTTCGAGATCGGTGCACTAAGTCCGGTTCTCACCCAGAGATCGATCACCTGAGTCCTCGGTTCTCACTCCTTTTCGAGATCGGTACCTAAATTCCGATTCTCATCCTTGAGATCAGTACCTAAATTCTGATTCTCTCCTTTTCGAGATCGGTACCTAAATTCCGATTCTCATCCCGCTGAGGCTAATACTGGATATTCTAGTCCTCCCCTTGAGATCAGTACCTAAATTCTGATTCTCACTTCCTTTTGAGATCGGTACCTAAATTCCGATTCTCATCCTTGAGATCGGTACCTAAATTCCGATTCTCATCCTTGAGATCAGTACCTAAATTCTGATTCTCTCCTTTTTGAGATCGGTACCTAAATTCCGATTCTCATCCCTTTGAGGCTAGTACCGATATTCTAGTCCTCCCCTTGAGATCAGTACCTAAATTCTGATTCTCACTTCCTTTTGAGATCGGTACCTAAATTCCGATTCTCATCCTTGAGATCAGTACCTAAATTCTGATTCTCTCCTTTTTGAGATCGGTACCTATATTCCGATTCTCATCCCTTCGAGCTCGAATCTCCGATATTCTAGTCCTCACCCTTGAGATCAGTACCTAAATTCTGATTCTCACTCCTTTTGAGATCGGTACCTAAATTCCGATTCTCATCCTTGAGATCAGTACCTAAATTCTGATTCTCAACCCTTTTCGAGATCGGTACCTAAATTTCGATTCTCATCCTCTCGGGGCTAGTACCGATATTCTAGTCACTAATTTCACGAGGTCGGTACCCACATGCGGTTACATTCTCCCTCGCATATTTTGAAATTTCGCGATTCGAAGTCCACTCTCCGGTCCTCGGCGAGAGTTCTGGTCTTTGATTCCGCTTACGATACACTGCTTCCTGTTTCCCAGACGAGGATTACGGAATCTTCGGTTTTGGAGATTTGCTCGTCGCTCCGCGGCGGAAACCTTCGCCACTCTTTCCTCGTTCGGTTACGAGTATGTTGACTCGGGATGTACGTGTTGGTTTGGTTGATCTTGTCGGTCGACGCCGATACGCGCGGTGTGCTCGATTAGCACACCACACTATTGGGAGGTCGCTTTTGTTGACCTCGCTTTCGATCGCGCTCGCGTCGAAATTTTGCGACGATACCAAATTTCGACGCAATTTTGACGCGCTTGTCGACGAGGTTGCTCGGACGACCTCGGACGACGAAACGAACTTGCGCCGATGCGTCCGGAATGTCGATTTCACTTAAAATCGACGTTAAGTTTGCGACGATAGCTGCATCGGGGCGAAACTTGTAATTTAAGTTTTAATTTAAATAATAAAAATAAAAAAAAGATATTCTAAAACCTATTTTAAAATCAAACCCTTTGCCACTAATTACCCTCGCACTCGGCCAGGTGCCTTCGTCTCTCCCGCGCGAGTTCCACGGAACCTTCGTCCCTCCCGCGCTCGAGCGTGCTTTACGGCGGCCGTTTGCTCCTCGAGCCGCTCGTGATAGGCCCTATCCTTATCCCTCGAGCAACTTGCGGCACCTCGTGCGTGCGTCCCTTGCAGAGCTGCTGCTCCCTCCTGCGGCAATCGCCGCCGGTCCACTTGCGCCCGATCACTGTAGGTTGAGCTCTTGACCTCTGCTTCCCCTCCTGCCTTTATTTAAACCCCATTTGGGGTGGGATTGGGGTTGGCCCGAAACCTTTGTGAAGAGAGGGGAGTTGCTTGTTGGAGCGTTTCACTGTACTTGCGGTTTGCTTACTTGTGTGTTCTACGCGATACGGTAACTCTCCTCTACCCCTTTCTTATTCTCGGTTTTGGCCCGGGGAGGCTTCACTTGTGCCTTTGGCTCGGTTTGCCTTGTTCATAGTTTCGGTTAAGCACTTGTATCTTATGGAAAATCTTATCTAGTTGCTTGAAATGCTGATTCCTATGGGTTTCTTCTTCTAGCGACATGCTAATGTGATACTTGTATAAATGTTGGGAATGTTTTCTTTACTAACTTGAAATGTGGCTAAAAGTTTCGATTGAGCATGCTAGAGAGAAAATTTAGGCTTGGCTTGGAGAGGTTTACGTTGTTCTTGGGCCTCTTGCATTTTAATCTTTCATGAAGATATGGCTAGCTAGTTTGGAAATTCTTTATGCTCACCTTTGTTTACAAGCATGTGGTGGCTTTATACCTTGAATATATGGAAATCTAGCCCTTCACGAAGCATGATTAATTAATTTGAAGGTTTTTTTTTCATGTTCGCTCTATACTTATTCTTGCTAGCAAATGCATGGTAGTGAAGCTTTTTAAAGATATGTATGTGCTTCATTTTAATTGAGATTTCAAGGAGAAGTTTGCTTCAGTTCTATATTGGTTCTGGATTTAATTGTGATCGGGCTTGGTTTTAGCCTCATGTGAATCGGTCTTGCGGAGTCCCGCTGCATTTTGGGCTTTAAACTCGATTTGGGATTCGTTTTTTTTTTAGCCTCATGAGGCTCGGCTTTTGTTAGTTTCTGCTATCCATTTGGTTTTAAATTTAAAGCTGGAGGCGTCCCTAGTTTAGCTACGGTTCGGGTTGGCTTCTTTAGCTTTCTCTAGCTTTGGCTTTATGTCGAAGCTGCTTGTGATTTAAAGGCTGGGTTTGTTTTCACCCTGCTTGTGCTCAGTTCTAGCTTTCTTTGCCACCTTTGATTTCGATTTTATACTTGGACTGTTTCAATTTAAAGTTGGCTTTATCCCAGGCCAGCCACGGCTCGGGTTTCATCCTCACGTGGTTCGGGCTTGGCTTCCCTATAAGCTGGTATTTGCCTCTTTGGGGGGCTGTTTTAGTTTGAGATTGAGCTGTATTTCTTAACCGTATATTGGCTCGGGTTTGGCTCCTTTAAGCTCCTCTTTTGTTTTGGCATTGAGTGAAGGATGTTGTGGCTTGAGGTTGGGCCGGTTCTCTTGGCCTGGTCTTGGCTCGGGTTTGATCTTCTTTGGGAGCTGTTTTTGGCCTGAGGTTGAGCTGCTTTAGCCTTGCTCGCTTTAGCTTCTTTATGCTATTTGCTCGGGTTGGTGGCTTTCTTGTGAAGCTTGTTGAACTCGGTTTCTTTGATGGAAGTTTGATTTTGGTTTTTTAAAGGATGTTGGGGTTGGGATAATTCATTGATTCACTTGGAGGCTTGTTGTGGGCTCGGGTTTGTGCTCGGGTTTGGCTCTAGTGAAGGGTGGGCTTTGTGCTCATTTGGTGAAGCGAACTCTATGTTTATGGAAGGAGTTGGGTTCGATTTGGGGCTTGGCCGTGAGTCCATTGATGTGATTTGTGAGTTTTGAGGTTGGATAGAAACTTTACTTGTTCGCTGCCCTTTTTGTTGGGGCTTGGCCGAGAGCGCTTTTTGTTGGTGGGCGATGTGATGGTGGCCTTGTTCTTCCTGTGTTTGAGTTGGGGATTGATAAAGATGAACCTATAGTTGCTCCTTGCTTGTTTGAGAGGGAGATGTTGAGCATTGTGCTTGGGCCACTTCTCAGGTGCCTCATTTGATGAATTGGGGTTAAATTGATGTTCTTGGGAAGCTTGTCCAATTCACTTTCTTATGGGTTTGGAAATGTTCGCAATCGATTGCTTGTCCGAGCCATTTTCTCTTTTGCTTGATTTTAAAAGTTTTTGATCGACTTTTCCATGATTTCGCTTTTAAATTTCCTTTTGATGTAATTGTACTTGAGCGAGAAAATGACACCCTCGGGGTCGATTCAGGGAACTCGGATTTCGTTTTTTTTTTTTTTTAACGCCTTGTTATTACATGTGTTAGGGGAATTTTAAATTAACTCACCCGCCGTCACGACCCTCGAGTTCGGGGGTGAGTTAATCTTCTTTTCCGCTTTCCGTTGCTTGACACGTTTTCCGCTTCGCTCGGAGTCGGTTTTGGTTTTGTTTTGTTTTGGGGCGATGACGGCGATGATGCAAAGGCACGCCGGTGATAGAGTAGAATGATGTCCCATCCTACGACATCGGGACTCGCTCCGGGGCCCGGTGAGCCGTAGGATGACGGCATCATTCACGCATTCTGAGGCGAGCGGGGCACCGTACCTGCCTAGGATTGTTAGCGATCCTTTCTGCTACGAAATGATCGACTCGTGGACGATTAAATTTTTTCAAAATCGATAAAAATACGATACTACGTTTCGCAACAAAAATATCTTTCACGCATGATAAAAAAATTTTTTGATAAACTCTCTTTTGCATATACGAAATCCATATGCATGCTTAAAAATATAAATTTCAAAACTACGTTATAAAATTTGATTGTCCGACTTGTTGATTATCGATCTTGGGTGGGGAACAGCTCTCACGAGTCGGGTTTAGTTGGACACCGCCTTCTGGCGAGTAGCGAGCTTTATACGCTCGTGTGGCCGAGTAGCGCTTCGACGACTCTTCGAGCGATACTACACGGTTACGAGCTGGCCAGGCACGAGTCTTTGCGGTTTTCTGCGGGTTTTCATTTGATTTTTGTTAGAGCACTCGTGGTCTTTTTAGGATTTTCTCGGAGTTTTGGTGACTTTTCTTACTTTTCTCGAGACTTTCCAGTTGTGGGTCGATCGACTTTGTTTTCTTGAGTTTTTCGACGACCTTTCATTTTGCTTGCTTGGCTTTCATATAGCACGGTTCCTGTAGGCTAGACGAAAGAAAATAACGGGCCTCCAGGGTATACGGAGTTTGTTTACGTTTGCGGCGTGTTACCTCCTTTGTACTGCTCTTCTTGCATCTTATCTTGTTTAGTTATCACTTTTTATGCTACATCTGCTATGCTTATCTTGTTTAATTGTCACTTTTCATACCTGCTACTGCATGTTATCTTGTTTAGCACGTTACATTATATCTTGTTGCATGCTTCTATTATTACTCTCGTCTTTATATATATATCACATTATAAAGCTGTACAACGACTTAAACATATTGGCATAGGATGTTTAGAAGAAGCTTCGACCATAGGGCCACTGATTGAACATTTTAGACTGCCACGCTTAGAAAACTCGGCCTCTTCGCGACGAGGAGCTCGGAGCTAGTATAGTGGGCGACACGGTCGTCTTCAACAGTGGAGCTTGTCGTAGTCAGCAAAACCATAGGATAGCTCGGGAAGTTATTGAGGCTCGCTTTCGGACCTCGACATCCCCTAGTTCCTCTCCCTTTGGATTCTACATTCCAAATTTGAGTCAACTCCTTTTGCACACCTCACGCATCTTATTTCGTTGAAAAGTCCTATCATTTTAACCTCTTTGAAGATAATATTTCCTGATTTTTATCGAAAGTTTTCTTAAGTGACATCGGTCATTTAAGATGTAATTAACTATAGAGGCTTGCCCTTATAGGAAGCTTGTCCGAACCTAGTTTAATATAAACCCTATTTAATTATTCGTATTAAATAGAGGAATTTGTGGGCAAATAAATTGGTTTCGCGAGCCAGAACGGACGTCGTATATTTCTTAGTTTATTTGATCGAGTCTCAGCCTTAAGTCTTGTGTTTGTCTTTCGGGATAAGTGCGTGACTTGAGGTGTAAGCCTTCTTTCGTTGATCTATGAAAAATGTGAGGTCGGTTTGACTTCCTTTCTTTTCGTTGAAGGATCCTTCGAAGCGGGCGACGGGATTCCGATTCGGCGGCCAGCCGAGCTACTACGGGCACTTGCACGCACAGAACAACGCTGACAAAACCCTATTTAATTCTTTTGTATTAAATAGGGGAATTTGTCGGTCCACATAAAGGTTCGCAGACCAGAACGTATGTCATGAATTTTGTGGTTTATTTGATCGAGCGATATTGTCAAGTAGGGTGTCTTTTCTTCGGAATAAATGTGTTACTACTTAACGAATGAGATCCGTCCTTTCTCATTCTAATATTTTAAAATTTAAAAATCTTATTTTCAAAACTAATATACATATATCCATTAAATTAAATAAATAAAAAGAGACGCAGCACTCTAAAGCGGCCGACACCCTCATGCAAAGTATCTTATGATAGCAAAGCTGTGAATGTTTGGGGGCTTAGTTCCTGGGCTTCTTGCATTTTGCCCCTTTATGGAAGTATGAAAAGTTTTATTTGAAGGCTATATACATGTGTTGTTTTATTTTTTACGTCTCCTATCTCTTCTTTATCAAACAAAAAAATGAATGTTAGGAAAGGTTCAAGCTGATTTAAAGAAGATTTTCATGCTTATCTACATTGGAAATATATTGTGGCTCTACACTTTGATACGTTAGATGCATGGAAATGTTTATCTTAGCTTCATGCTTAGTTTGATTGTAGCCTTGTTATGGCTCATTTTAACCTCATCTAGAGGCTTGGTTGGCTTGTTTTAGCTCATACCGTGAGCCCGAGTTTTGGATATATAGTTATTACTCTTGTTCTAATGTTTTAAAGAATTTGTCTTGGTTTTATTGGGTTTGGGTTTGAGCACTATGCTTTGGCTCGGTTTCATTTTGTGGTGAGCCTCTGTTTAGGCCTTGTCTTTGGATTTGTCTCGGCTTCATATCTAGTTTGGTTTTAGCCTTGCTATAGTTTGAATTTTCGGATTTGTGTTGGAATTAATGTTGGGTTTGTCCTGGATTCATATTTGGCTCGGCTTTAATTCTTATGTTGGCTCGGTTTTATTCCTAGAGTGAGTCCCTGCTTTGATTGTGAGCTAGGAATTCTTCGCGATCGATCTGGACTTGTTTTTGATGGCTCGGTTTAGAGCTTGTTGGCATTTTTTTATTTTAGCTTCATCTATGGTAGATACTTATTTAGGCCTTGGAGTTGGGTTATTCATCTAGTCATGGTGGCTCGGGTGAGGCTTTGTTTTGGGTATTGTTTGGGGTGTCTTGAAGTTGGATCTTTGAGCTCGGTTTTAAACATATGGGAGTTTGTGGCATTATCTTTATACTCGGCTTAATTTCACTTTGTCCAACAACTTGATTTAATTGTCGAAATGGCGGTGTTTGGCAAGGTCCCAATTTGATTTTGGAATGTTTGGTGAGCTCTTCGATTGTCTTCCTTGGTAAATTTGGAGTTGGGTTAGAATGTTACGGGAGGCATGTACATTCACTTTCTTATGTATTGGAAATTTGGTGATTCTCACTGTTGTTGTGAGCTTGGTCACGAGCTTCAGGGGTGGTTTCGTTGAGGGAATCTGTGTTTCAAAAGATAAAGAATTAATTTGGAATTGGAAAGTTTGGGTTTTAACAGGAGCCTGGGAGTTTTGTGTGGGTTTTCTCCGAGTCATTTTCTTTTCCGTTTGATTTACGAGGATTTAAACGATTTTCGAATTTCGTTTTCTTCTTTTATATTTGAACGGAAAGGACACCCTCTTTGGGTCGATCCAATTGTACCTAAGCGAGAAAGTGACACCCTCAGGGTCGATTCCGGGAGCTTGGATTTTGCTTTCAATGTTTATTATTACATGTTTTAGGGGAGTTTTAGATTAACTCGCCTGTCGAACTAATCATTCAAATTCGAGGGTGATTTAGTCTTCTATTCCCCTCTTTGTTGCTTGACACGTTTTCCCCGCTCCACTCGGAATTTAGTTTTGTTTTGTTTTTGGGGCAATGACGGCGATGATGCAAAAGGCACGCCAGTGATAGAGTAGAATGATATCCCATCCTACGACATCAGGACTCGCTTCAGGGCCCTGGTGAACCGTAGGATGACGGTATCATTCATCGTTCTAGAGCGAGCGGGGCACCGTGCATGCCTTCTTAGGATTGTTAGTGATCCTTCACCCGACGAATTGATTGACTCGTGTACAATCATGATTTTCAAAATCTGATAAGAATATGACACTATATTTTGAAACAAATATATATATATCTTTCCACTACAATCGGAAATTGATAAAACTCTCTTTTGTATGCCGAAACTCATGTGCATGCTTAAAAATATAAATTTCAAAAACTATATTATAAAATACGGTTGTCCACTTGTTGATTATCGAGTTTTGGGTTGAGAACACTCTCACTGAGTCGGGTTTAGTTGGACACCTTCACGTGAATAGCGAGCTTTATACACTCGTGTGGCCGAGTAGCGCTTCGACGACCGCTTCGAGCGATGCTTACACGGTTATGAGCCTAGCCCAGGCCGAGTCTTGCGGTTTTCTTCGGGTTTTCGTTTGATTTTTGATAGAGCACTCGTGGTCCTTTTTAGGATTTTCTCGGAGTTTTGGCGACTTCTACTATTTTTCTCGAGCTTTCCATTCGTGAGTCGATAACCTTACTTTCTCGAGCTTTTCGACAACTTTCTTTTTTGCTTGGCTTTCATGTGACACACTCATCTTCGACTACGCGTAAGAAAGCTACGAATCTCAGAGTATACGGAGTTTGTTTATTTTTACGGTATGTTCCTTTATATACACATTTCTTCTTGTATCTTCTCTTGTTTAGCACGTTATCTTGTACCTTGTATGTATGTTTCTTGTTTTTTCATGTCTATATATCATCTTAACATGCGTATCTGACACTTAGCGTATTTGCATAGGATGTTTAGAAGACCTCGACCATAGGGCGCACCGATTGAACATTTTAAGCTTGTCGTTACGAAAACTCAGCCTCTTCGCGAGCGAGTTGGCACGGAGTCGGCATGGTGGGCGGCACGATCGCCTTCGACAGCGGAGTGCATCTTCATCGGCAAGACTATAGGATAGCCGGGAAGTCGGCGAGGTCAGCTTTCGGATCTCGATATCCCTGGTCTCTTTCGCTTCGGATTCTACGATATAACATTTCGAACTTGAGTCGATCCTTTTGTACACCTCCATATCTTACTTCGTTGAAAAGTCTATCCTTTTAACCTCCTTGAAGATAATATTTCTGATTTTTATCGAGAGTTTTCTTAAGTGATTTCGATCATTTAAGATGTAATTAGCTTATAAGGGCTTGCCACTTATAGGAAGCATTCCGAACCCATCTTAAAATAAACCCTATTTAATTAACTTTATATTAAATAGGGAATTTGTCGACGAATAAAATGGTTTCGCGAATCAGAACGGACGTTATATATTTCTTAGTTTATTTGATCGAGTCTCACCTCAAGTCTTGTGTTTGTCTTCGGGATAAATGCATGGCTGAGCGAGGTGTGACTTCTTTCATTTAAAGCTATGAAAAATATGGGGTCTGTTTGATTTCCTTCCTTCTCTTGAAGGACCCTTCCGAAGCGGGCGACGGGATTTCGATTTCGGCGACCGACAGCTTCTTACGGGCACTTCACGCACAAAACAACGCCGACAATATGGCAAACACTTATCAAACTCTATGCATCAACAACAGTAGCAGAATGTTTTTCAGGTTCTTGATGAGTTAAGGAATAGACTCTTGGTTGAATGTTCTGTCATGGTTACTTCTTATAAGTCGCTTAACCAGCTTCTATCATCCTCCACTGACAATTTATAAACATAGATATCTCCAGAAATTTTTTCTAAGTTGAATCACTTCCTAACTTATCATTAATATAGATTTCTGACCAGAATTAGGATAATTATCATCAGATTTCAAGACTATCTGCATAAGTAACATACCTTAGAACCAAATAAACATTCACCGCGATGTACCTTCCCACACTTAGCACAATGTTTTGTAATATTGCTACCGTCTTGACTATTAAATCCATAAGCATATGACTTTATTTTCTTACCACTAGACTTTCCAAAATAAATTTTTGGTGCATCTTTTCGGAGCCCTTCCTCTTGTGCAAATCCCAACCTTTTTGCGTGCTGAAAATCAATTTCCACCCACCTAGCCTTCACCACTTTTACTGAATAGTTTTTAATCCCAAGTGACATTAGTGGTTGTCTTATTGAATCATTCAATCCAAAAAGAAACCTATGAAATTTCTTCTCTGCATTTGAAACGAGCTGTTGTGCACATCTCAACAACATACTATATTTCGCTTCATACTGCATGACCGATCGATCTCCTTGCATCAACCTGATAAATGTATATTGCATGTGTCTTCTAATTGATAGTGGTACAAATCAATCTCTGAATGTTCTAAAAAACTCATCTCAATTTACCAAGTGGCTAGGTCGACCACCAAATTTCTCCTGCAATTGCTATCATCTCTCCGCTTTGCTCTCAAAGACAATGTAGCAAGTGTAATTTTCTTCTTTAGTGGGCATATCATACCATCTATAATTTTCTCCCCATAAGCTAGTTTTCAACTTGCATTGGCCCACCTACTTTAAGAAATGATTGCAGACTCATTTTCAAGAAAGAAGCTCACGTATATATCAATCGATGGTCCCTATTGTTATTAGTTTGAGATTGAGGATTCTTAATCAACTTTGTCACGATAGTAATCATTTCAGTAAATGCATCAATATTGATTGTAATATTCTGGAGAATATCAACTTCTATATAATCTTTGACTTCTTTTTCCTAATATTTCATAATTATGAAATAAAAGCAAAACAATCTAATCGATTCAATTAAAGATTTTAATTTAAATTATTTCTAATTTAATTCAATCATCATAATAGTTCTTTAATTAAGATTCATGTTGCTTAGTCTAACATTCGACTCTGAGACCACTTTTGTCACGACACGTCACGGACTTAAAATTAACCAAGATGAAAATAGAAGGTTGGACAATAAAATTAAATTCTCTATTATTATATTTCTATCATTAACAGTTTTTATCTTAACAAATTGAAAGTGTCCCAAAAAATTATTTAATAATAAATAAAAGTTTATCTTTTTGGTTTTTTATCTCACCTTCTGTACTCATTAGCTCCAAAGTATTTAATTTATTTGGAAGTTTAAAAACCAAAAAAGTATTAAAATAATATGAGTTGTCTAAGGTAAGCTAATGGAGCAATCATACATTTAAATTATGGTAACGCAAGGAAGAGAATACAATATGCAAGCTGATCATTCATATTTCACAATAAAAAATCTTATAATAAACTAAGTATTGTCTATGATATTTACTCAAAAGAAATAATTTATATTTGTGTCACGACCCGGCTCAGGGGCTTGGAATCCTAAGGCAAGAACCGACGGTCAGACGGAGGAAACTTATCTAACAGTTTTATTTCATAATCAAATAAAATTCATCAAAGCACAAAAGAGCCAATCTAATTCATAAAACTTAAATTATAACGTTTTATTCATATTAATTTTGATTCATATTTAAACATATACTTTTAACATAAAATAAAGTTGAACTATAATACCTATCATCCCGAGCTCCTCGACGCATGTACACAGGATCTCTGGAATTTATCTAATATATACCTTATCCTGTAAAAATGTACACAACTTACGAGTTGACTTAAATTACTCGATGGGTAAATGATTCTAAATTACAATAATTCTCATTTTAAAATGTTTTGTAAAATTACATCAAATAATAAAAATGGTTGTGCAATAAAAAAACAGTAAATAAAACATTTTCATTTCCTTTTATTCAATTACGTTATGCTTTTCATTATTGAGAGTCACCTTCCAAACATATACTTTAAAAATATATCTTTAACAATTTCCATTTTCATTTTTGTGCATGAGTATCCTCTGCCATTACCATCTAGGTGTGACTCCCATAGACATGCATATATCACATTTTATTCATTTTTCTTGCATTTAATATTTAAAAGAAAACATATACTTTTATATTTAAAATAAAAACAGAGAAACAATAAAAAACATAACTATTGTAAAATAAATCATATTTACCCGCCTTAACAGTGTAGTCACATCGTCCTTTCCTCGGTAGTCTAAACTTTTGAGTGCACTTATAGGAACAAATTGTACTATATTATTTATATCCTACATTAAGATATCTACATTTCATAAATTAGTTTTTATAATTCTATTTTAGAGTATTTCTAAATTTTTTGGTATGCTTCATTGTCGGCCAACATTTTTTTGCTTTAAAAGAATACAAGTTTTAGTGATTTAGTTTAATATAAAAATGTATATGATTTTGAAAATAGTTTTGAAAGTAGTGTATTTTAATTTTGAAAAATGAGGCACTCCCGGATCTCATTTGTCCAGGTAGTTTGCGTAATCGTGTACGATGTCGCAAATGATACGCCTTCTCGAAAGATTAATGTATCCTGTGACGGTAGACCCCGATCATACGAACTAAGGGACTCGTGACATCCGTTTGGTACGCGAACGCTTTATGTGTGACCAACGAGTTCACTACCTAATAGAAGACTTAGGTAGGGTTTATTTTACCAGGTTCGAAGTTCACTATGAGCAATGCCCCTATAGTTAATTACATCCGAATGATCGGGTGTCAGCTTGAGAAACTACTCGATAATGATCGGTGGTTCTGTCTTCGAGAATTCGAGGGTTTAGGTTTTCGCGGTAGGACGTGGAAAAGCGAGTGGGAGTGGCTCGAATGAGAGCAGTTATTTCGGAGTCCAAAGAAAGAAAAGGTAGGGGATGTCACGGATACGAGGCGAGCCGGTGACTTCCCAACTATCACTATGGTGCTGTTGCGTTTTGGAAAAGATATTATTTAATTGTTTAATCATGCCGATTTTATTATTTGGAACTTACGACTCGCATAATACCCGATCATGCAAATAGCCGCAGAGATATGAGGGTTTACGTCGTACCGTACGACGACCTCGGAAGCACAAAGCGAGTTAGGACTTACGCTGCGCAACACGGTTGCACGAAGCTCAAAGAGAAGAGTGAGGGTTTACGTCGCATCTGGGCGAAGCTACCTCGAAGTCACTATATGTTGTTATTTAAACTAGGAAGGTTTCTGCGTTGAAGATCCTCTTACTTCTCGATCCAAGCTCACTCGTCGTGTCGCTCACGGTGTATGCTCCAAGCTCCTTCTTAGAGTAGCAACACTAATGTCCAAGGTTCAAACGGTTTGCCGGTGTATATGTCGAGTTTTGTTGCCAAAGTTTTGATTTTTGTTTTGTTCCTTTTGTTTTGGTTTTAGTCTCGGTTCATGTTTGCATACGGAATAGACAATTGCGCGTATATGAAAAATACTTGAAAAGTAAATTGCGGTGAGATAGACTTCGATAAAGTAAATTACGATAAATAAGCGAAAAAACGTACGCAGGCATCTGCTATCTGCCATGGATTTGTATTACAAGCATGATATCATTTGCGGGAAATAAACTTGCGAGGAAAATTAAGTAAAAGAGAAAACCCGACACGAAGGTCAAAAAAAGAACGAGTCGTAGAAATCACAAATAAAATTTGTAGTCACATATGAAAGACAGGAAGCCAGGTATAAGACATCGGTAAAGGTGGGGGCTCGGAAGTTGGATCGTGTCTTATCCGACCTTGGATAAGGAGTTACTAGCCCGACGATCTCAGGAGGGTAGTCGCTAACCCGATCCAAGTGATTAGCAATGGACCTTTACATATTTTATAAGAAAAATTCTACGATTTTCATGCAAAAGTTGTTGTTTAAGTTTTCATTTTTTTTTTAACAAGCAAAAGAGATTTTTATTTTTTTGTTTTTGTAAATATTTTGTAAAGTAATATAGTCCACAGGCTAGTCACTCTAATCGTGCTAGGACTACTAACGACCTAAGATCGTCGGGAAACGATCTCACCAAGGTCGGCGAATAGTATCATCGGTCCTTTCCTCTCCCTTATTGAAGGTCATGAGGTAAGAGATATTATTCAATCATCCTCGAATCTCTCGTATCCTCGTATAGCACACATAAGCGTTATTATCATCGCCTCGCCACCTGGACCTCGGACTTACACCGGTCAGATGATCCAGTATGTGGCAAACAAATGTCCCCGATTGCGGGAGGATTTGAGTGTATGTTCGAGCTCAAATCCCGATGCATTGGGTTTCGATATTAGTTAAGTCATTTCGGGGAATTCCACGATTGATTTAATTAAGGAAGGGTGAACCAAGCCTCGGTGCATTCTGCGGTCGATGTCTTGATCGGCTTGTGAATTAGGGTCGAGTACTTAGTTTCGATGTGCGTTCGAAGCTTAGATGGACGAGGCTCTCACCTATGGTGTATCCCTAAGGTCTAAGAAGCCTATGCTGTGAATTGGGTGGGTGGCTCTCACCTAAGGTGTGCTCCTAAGGTATAGGAAGCCTATGCTGTGATTTAGGTGGATGACTCTCACCTAGGGTGTGCTCCTAAAGTCTAGGAATCCTATGCTGAGGACTAGGTGGGTGACTCTCACCTAAGGTGTGCTCCTAAGGTCTAGGAAGCCTATGCTGAGGACTAGGTGGGTGACTCTCACCTAGGGTGTATACCGAAGACTCATGGAGCCTACACTCTAACTTGTGCTTGAAGTGACTAAGAGTGATTTACCTTCCCCAAGTTAAATCAGAAATTCCCCCTTTTTTTATGACTTAACCGTTTTAAAAGAAAAATAAAACAAGAGACCAAAAGAAGCCGACCCACATTCAAAAAACTAGTAAAGCCAAAAATGGGAAAAACAAGTGAGTCGGGCCTAAAGAAAAAACGGCGGTTAAAATGACTCCAGAACGGCAAGTCGATCAATTAAAACACCCTGAAGCAGTTTTGATGTTTCCTAAGAAATCCCACAGTGATTTGCAACTCCAAACAGCGACTCTACCCTTCCCCCAGCTCTCCTACAGCTCTCCACTGCACTAGGCAGCACTCAATTACACCAAACAACACTTATATTCTTCCAAACAGCAATTCCAAACACAAACAACAAGTATGCAGTTATGGACAGCAATTTTCAACTTCAAAACAGCACTTTCAAGCTTCCCCCAACTCTCCCACAGCTTCTAAAGCTCTCAAATGATTCAAACAGCAATTATGAAGTTCAAACAACAATTATAAGGCTCCGAACAGCGATTATGAGGCTCCCTATAGCGCTTCTAAACCTCCGAACAGCAGCGAACAACATTTTTAGGCTCCCTACAGCGCTTCTATGGCATTTTACAGCGATTCTAATCCTCCAAACAGCAGTTATATTCTTCCAAACATCACTCCCAAGCACTTAAACAGCCAACAACAGCTTTCTACAGTAATTAACAGCTTTCCCAAACCTCGAACAGATGCTAACAGCACTTAAAAGCCTTACACAGTAGCTAGACAGGGCTAACAGCACTTTCTATGGGCCAGACAGCACTTTCTATGCTCTTACAGCAGCTAACAGCTCACCCAAGCACCCCTACAGCACTTCCTAAGCCTCACACAGCACTTCCTAAGCCTCACACAGCACTGAGCAGCTCACAGCAGCTTTCTACAGCAGATTTCTGCAATTAACAGCCCCGGACAGCACATATGGAAGCCCAAAACAACAAGTTTAAATGCATAAAACATCATTTAAATGAGCCTCAAACGCAGCTAGGAAACCTAGCCCAAAAATAGTGCAAAAAACCTCCATAATCAGTGAACGGATTATTGTTAAAACAATGAAAGCATCAAGCAAAAACGATCCCAAATCCCTCTCCAAAACAGTGAGTAAATCACAAACATGCAAAGACATCATTCTCATTAAGAAATAGAGGTGCTTGTATACCGGAACGTAGTAAACATCTACTACCAGTCACTAACATTGTAAATATTGAATTCAGAATAAAAAAAAAAAAGCATTAAGCTTCATCTGAAGACAAAAAAAATAAAAAAATAAAAAAATAAAAAATAAAAAAAAAACTTAAGACACATCAGTCATGCATTAATAGTGACTTCGGATTCAAATCAAGACATCCTTCCTATCATTTGTAGATAATCACATAAGATTTTCAGACTTTAAAAGATAGTGCACCAAATTTTTCCAATCTTTGCAAATTGCTAAATGAAAGAAACCATAAGCATTTTATCAAGTAAAGCAAACAAATGAGAATTCACAAATCAACCCAGCAAGTGGCAGAGGAGAAAGAGATCTTACTTCCAAATGCTTTGATGGGATGGGGAAGGAAGGGCCTTGTTGGGTCGATTTTACCGGCTACAAGAGAGTTTAGATGGCGAAGAGGAGGTTCAGCCGGCGAGGGTAAGTCGAAGCAGGCAAGGGGTCGTCCAGGGAGGTTCTTCGGCTCAGGGAGGTGGAGACGGAGCAGATAGGGTTGCTCGGCTAGGCAGGAGGCGGGGGTTTTGTTCGGTGCAGAGAGGAGAGTGTCGATCTTCGTCTACGAGGAAGGGAGAGGCGAGCTCGAGCGGCTCGTCTGTCGTGCGCTTCGCCGAGTGGGATCGAGCGGAGGAGGGAAGCCGGCGAACCGAGGGCTTCTGTCGTGCAGAGAGAATCGAGGCGCAGGCGAGCGGGACTTAGGGTCGTGCGCAGGAGCGTCGATCGGGAGAGCCCGAGCGGGGGGAGGAAGAGCAGGCTAATGTCGAATGACAGGGAGAAGCCACCCCGCCTAATTCTATAGCCGCGCTTCGAAATTGTCCGTTACAGGACATTAGGCGGGCTATTAAATTATTACCATGTGCAGAGGAGCCCCAATTAGAAAATATTAACACTTAATTATATTTAATTAATGTGTGATTAAATGACTTATTTGAATTTTGAATTTGAAATTCAAAATTAGAAGAGCTGAGGTGATTAGCCCGAACTCAACCCTGCTCAAACCCGAATTGAACTTGAGTCGAGCTTGGACCCGCCTCCCGCAAATTAAAAAAAATGTGCATCGATTTTCGTGTCACTCGCGCGCGCGCGGAACCATATCAATATGGGTATCCTTCCTAGCTAAAGTTGACGTCCCGGACACATCCGTGCAGTCTGTTTCGTCATCTGGGGTCGTCCGGAAAAGTTCGCCGAATATCGGGTAAAAAAGTGTCACATTATGGTGTGTGCGAATTCGAATGTCATTAAGGGTTTACCTGAGGCCGTCTGATCCTATGGGAACTCATTTTCGAGCCCTCTACATGTTAGTCCTTAGCCCTTGCAACAAAGAGTCGAGTGCTTGGGACTACTCATGCGTAGGTCTTACAAAATGGTGCAGAAGTGGCTCGAATGCTCCATGTGAGGTGAGGCTCCATTACTAATCCGCTAGGATGGTCAATACGGAACTCTTAAGGCTAGATCCTAGGGCCTAGGAGGAATAGCCTAAGACCTCACTAAAATGAGGTCAACATTCATTTAATAGTCACTTTATTAAGCCTTAAGCTTAGGTTATAGTGCTTTTAAAGTTCTTAATTTATTCTAACTCTACTTAAATAGGAAAAGAACATTTAATCATTAAAATTAGTCGTCATACCAAATTCTTTCCAACAGCAAAGCCTTCTATTCCTGCATTAGCCTTTTTACTAATCACTTTAAACAATTGTTAAAAAAAATTAAAATCAATTTAATATAAAGTTTCTGAAAATTCATTTTAAATGAATGACAATTAATAAATTAAATTAATTTAATTTCAATAATTATCTTGTTAACCTCTGCCCCGCCCTAAAGCATTTGAACCGAAATAGATGGGTTTCGATTCAGCACTTCACGCATATGAGAAACTCCTCCTCCCCAAGCTCTCATTCGAGCTTCAAACGAGCCGCTCGAGCCTCCTTTGCATGCAGAAGGCCCTCTCAAGTGAAACCTTTCTCTGCAAGCCGCACAACACAGCGATCCTACCCCTTCCCTCCTTTGCGAGCTGTGCGAGCTCTCTTTTCTCTTCCTTTCACTTGTGTAGGTCACAACTCCCTGTGTCGCATGTCTCACGAGCCGCTCGTTTTGCTATAAGTTCGAGTTCCTCTGTCGAACAACTAGGGCACAAAATCCTCCCTACTGTTTCCCGTTCACAACATTGTCGGCTTCACACAAGGTCAGCCACAGCCTTCTCTCCCCCTTCTCTTTCTTGTCCTCCTTCCTTCTTCTCCTCCTTCCTTCTTCTGCTTGAATTCTTCTCCGTCTCTCATGCTCCTTCTGCTTTCTCTCCCTCGCTCGTCTGTTCTGATTGGTGCAATCAATGTGAATGAGAGATGCAACTCTTATGTCGTAATTGAAAAAGTGTCTCTTTACAACATGTTTCACTTATTATTATCATTATTATTTAATCTTTAATTATTTTCAATTATTACAACTTTAATATGCATTAACTTTAATTTTACACTTCATAGTTCATTTTTTAACTTTACTTTTACTATATAATCTTAACATTCACATAAACCTCATAAGGACCATCAAAACATAACCTAACACAACCTTCGTCGATATTATCTTATTGGCACAACAGTATGTGATTTAAATTATACAATTGTCTGGGATGAAAAAGTGCATACTCGTCTCTGGTCGATATTCTATCGGCGGCTGACAACCTAAATGTCACAAATATCTTGAGTGATAAAAAACATCTATGCGTGTTCTTATATTGGCATCTTTGGCCTGTACGACAAGAGGGAGAATTCTTCTTAGCATGCACATACAAATATTCACATATACAATATTTACATTTCATCCTTCATAATGCACCTGCATGACTCATGTCTTCTTCTTCTTTGTCTCTCAGTTTCGCCTCTCTCTCTCTCCCTCTCCCTTTCTATTCCTGTGATGTTACTTAGTTCTTATGGTATATTTCTCTCTTAAGAATGAAAATGCCGCGAAGATTGCACCCTTCTGAATTGACCCAAAATTTCAAAATTGTTAATAATTAAAAAATAATAATAATAATAATTATTATTATTATTTTATTTTTAGTTATTACAAAGGTAGTAGTGTTGTCCACAAAATGTAGTACTTTTTATCAAGACATCTTTATTTAACAAATGCATTTGATGAACTAAACTACTACTGTAATAATACTTCTATGTAAATAACTTGGAAAAAAAAATTTAAAAGCAAGTTTTAGGTCCTTTTGAAATTTAAAAGCAATTTTTTTTCAACCCAACTCCCACCGATTCCAAAAACCAAACGCTCTCTTCTTATTTTCTTAGAAAAAAAGCAGAACCTCCTATCCTAACCAGCCTTCTTCAAAATCTATAGAAGCTAGTCATCTTATTCCTCAAACCCTTTCATGATTTCTCAAAGCCATCAATAAACACTTCATCCCTGAGGATCTCCTATTATAAACACAGAACCTGTTGTTTCCTTCAATCACTCACCTCAACGGATCTCAAGATTCCCATATTGCCAGTCCTCTCTATTTTGAGCTCCACCAACACGGGCAAGAACTCCAGCTTCCACGATCACCCATCTCATCAGATCTGTTCGATTCAAATTCACCACTCCTTTCTATTCAAGCTTTGAAGCACCAGCAAGAACTACAATTAGAGAGAGTCAACGAAGCTCACAACTGCCCTCACTTCTATTTGTAGTTTTCAAAAAGAAGAAAAATATGAGAACGCAAAAAAAGAATATTGGGAGATTTACATACATGCTACATTATTCATATGTATTTGCAAACTTATAACACTTTGATATTAAAAATATATCCATGAAAAAGGTCTATTTCGCTTATAAAAAAAATTAGTGATAGTGCTATTTTTGAGGTAATGTCAAAAATTTGAGTGCTATGTATATACATATGAAAGTTTAGGTGTTAGATATGTGTAAAAAAAAGAATTGTGCGGTATTTATGTAAATGTCCCACTTTTATTTCAAGTTAGAACAAAAATAACATTAAAACAAAGCAAGTTAAAAGCAAAAATTGTATAAATCAGGCAAATTTGAACACAAACAAGATTGCTATCAAGAAATACAAAACTAGAGGGCAAGAGTCATGTTTGATTAAACAGACTCAAAAGAGACCAAGAGAGATAAATGACCAAATTTTGCCTAGAAAAGAGATTAAAAAAACATATTTGACTAAATTTGACCTAAACTGATCAGATGTAAGCCTTGAATCCCTAATCAGAAATAAGATTACAAAAACAATGCTCAGAGATAAAAATAATATGATTATATACTCCTTTCATAGGGTAGTTCTTATGTCCAAAAAATCAAATTTCTTCTTGAAATAATTTGATTTTAGTAGCAAATACATACCAATTCTATTTCTATTAGTTGAAATTCTAATGCGGATATTGATCTTGAACAACAAAAATCAACATTTAAATGATTCAAAATCAAATCTAGAACTATCCAAAAAGGGTTAGTAATGCTATTTTCAAATAAAATAAATACACAATTTTAATTTCAATAAACATTTGAAATAAATTCTAAAATAGCATATCCTAATTCATTGTGTTACATCGATTTGCCCAAGTTTATTCTTCTACAAAAGAGTTATGCCTAAATCTTTTAATAAAAGTCTAATTTCGATGATAAAAATTTGGCTGGGATAAGTTCATGAACATCTTTGTTATTAACAACATAAATATTCTAAGCATTAAAAAAAGATTTGGAGGGTTTGCATACAAACAAAATCATAAGTCACATAATCTCTTAGTAGTAGCATAAAATATCTCTTAGCAATAAGGCAACTGTAGTAATGATAAAATAAACTAAAATTGTATGACTGGGCGATAGTGTAAGAAGCTGAGGAACAATGCATCTATATTTATAATGTTGGAAAGTTAATTAATTAATTATGATTAATATTTTCAGTCATGAAGGAGTTTATGTTCCATTTTTAGTTTGATATACTTTAATTTCAGTAGCTCGTGAAGTTTTAATATGCAATGTGATATAAGATATTGTTGAAGTTTTCAGAATTATCCTGTAAATAGATTGGGAGAATAAATTAAGAATCTATTTGTATTAATTTGTATTAATTTGTATTAATTTGTAATCCCTTAAATCAAGGGAATTAGGTAGATAGTTTCCTTTTATTCATTGTAATCTCCTCTATATAGCAACTTGTATTACCAATTTAAAGCAAGGAAATACAGAATAATTTTCTCTCATATCTGATTTCCCACATGGTATCAGAGCCCTAAAAATTTTTTCTGGGAATTGGAAGCCTTCATTGCTTCTGTCTTCTTCCTTCGCGTCGATTGGCTTCGTCTGCGTCATCCGCTGCTCGTCCGAACTGAACGCGCCGTCCGAACTCGTCGTCGCGCACTGAACGTGTCATCCTGAACACGTCGTCTGCTTCATCTTCGTCTCGTGGCGCACTGAACGCACGGTCCGAAAGCTTCGTCTTCGTTCGCCGTCCGAAAGTTTCGTCACGCGCTGAATGCTCCGCACCGAATGCAGCGACCGCATCGTCTGTGTTTTGCTGAAGCACGTCGTCCGCATCATCTGAGCCGAACATCTGCATCATCAACAGCCTTTATTGTTGTGTTTTGCTGTGAACCTCTCCAACAGCCTTCGCGCCGTCCGCGTCGTCCAGGTTCCTTCGCGCGCCAAACGACGATCTGCTTCCGCCTCGTCCTCGACGATCTGCTTCCTTTCCTGAGAACTTTATTGCTACGAAGTCGTCTCGTCTTCGTCGACGCTAAGTCTCTCCTCAACAGTTTGTTCGACGTCTCCCGCACGATGTCTCCCACACGACAGTTTTTTTTTTCTGAGAAGAAGCGCGCTTCACAGAGCAGTCTTCATTGCTGCCGCCCAGAAGTTGTGCGATCTCCTGCGATCTGCGTCGTCCAGAAACAGGCTTGCGTCTCTTAACCACGTCATCCCGAAACAGGAACAACCTTAATTGTTGTGATTTCTCTTCTCTACCATGTCAATGTTCAACAGTGAAGAAATTGAGAAGTTGAGGAGCTTGTTAGGTTCTCTTGAGAAACCTTCTGGTACAGGTTCGATGACGCTTTCAGGTAAACCTGTTTGCATGAATGTCTTAGACAAACTCTATGATCCAAATTCTTGGGTCATAGACTCCGGTGCTACAGACCATATGACCCCCACACCTCAACTCTTCCATTCCTATACCCCATGTCCAAGTAATAGAAAAATTATCGTGGCCAATGGCTCTTTAGCTACTGTTGCAGGGATTGGAGATATACATATCACACCGAGTCTTATCCTTAAAAACGTTCTCCATGTACCTAACCGTCAACAAACTTCGTGTCCATTCAAAGCTCGACTCATGATCTCAAATGCTATGCTATTTTTTATTCTTCTTATTGTGTTTTCAGAACCAGGACTAGGGAAAAGGATTGGACTTGTTAAGGAAAGGAAAGGTCTTTACCACCTTGAATCATCACAGAAAAATAGGAGAAATTTGTCTTCATCTTTCCTAAGTTTCTCGAACAAAGATGTCATTTTGCTATATCACCTGCGCCTTGGTCATCCTTCTTTTAGGGTTTTAAACACAATGTTCCCTCACTTATTCCAAGGATTAAATGTTGCTGAATTTCATTGTGACATTTGCGAATTGGCAAAACATAGTCGTATATCGTTTCGTATTAACACTAAAAGAAGTTCTCATCCTTTTCATTTGATTCATAGTGACATATGGGGACCTTCCACTATACCTAACATTTCTGGGGCTCGTTGGTTTGTATCCTTAATTGATGATTACACCCGGGTTACATGGCTCTTTCTTCTTAAACAAAAATCCGATGTTAGCACTGTTATACCTAATTTCCATTCTATGGTTCAAAATCAATTTGGGGTCAAAATAAAAAGTTTTAGGACAGACAATGCTAGAGACTACTTCAATCAGATTCTATCACCTTACTTTCAATCACAGGGGATTATCCATGAGTCATCATGTGTGGAGACACCCCAACAACTTGGGGTAGCTGAAAGAAAGAATAGACAATTACTCAACACCACCCGAGCCTTACTATTTCAAGGGAATGTTTCTAAATCCTATTGGGGAGAAGCCGTTTTTATTGCCACATATATGATAAATAGACTTCCCCCCGTGTGGTAGAAAACAAAAGCCTCATAGAAGTACTTAATAGCTTCTACCCTCACTTCAGAACCTCAAATGACCTCTTCCACACCTAGGGTATTTGGGTGTACTGTCTTTGTTCATGTCCACAAACAACATAGAGGGAAGCTAGACCCTAGAGCCATCAAATGTGTTTTCCTCGGTTACTCATCCAATCAAAAGAGATACAAGTGTTACAACCCTTCTACCAGAAAATTTTACATCTCTGCAGATGTCACTTTCACAGAAAATAAACTTTTTTTCTCTAAGTCCTCTCTTCGGGGAGATTTCAATGAGGGAAGATAAGTACTTGTGAGTCCTTTGAACCACCACTAAAAAACCTCGACCTTCCGCATGTGTCAGCCGTGTTGTCGAACCGGAATCCCAGAACCAAACTCTCCTCATGTTCCGAGTTAGACCTGATGAACCGGAATCCCCAGAACCAAACTCTCCTCATGTTCCAGTTGAACCCAAGTCCCCAAAACCAATCACATCTAAGTCACCCGATCCTATCACTCACAAATTCTCAAGATATTCTCAGGTGTATTCAAGGAGAAAGACCGTTCCTGAACCGACACAATTCCAAGAATCCAATCCAAATTCGAAAATGAAATCATGGTAAGATCGTAACCTCTTTATCCACTATCTCACTATGTCTCTCTTAAGCGCCTATCACCTTGCTCAAAAAAGGTTCATTGTGAGTTTGAACACCATTGCCATCCCAAAAAATGTGTCTGAGGCATTATCAAAAAGGGAATGGAGGGATGCTATGAGAGAGGAAATGGATGCATTAGAAAAGAATAAAACATGGGAGATCGTTGATAAACTAAAAGAAAATAACATTGTTGATTGCAAGTGAATTTTTAAATTGAAGTACAAGGCTAATGGATCACTTGAAAGATATAAAGCAAGGTTAGTAGCCAAAGGATACACTCAGACTTACGGGGTGGACTATCAGGAAACCTTCGCTCCAGTAGCAAAGATGAACACTATGAGAATCCTGTTATCATTGACTGCTCACTTCAAATGGCAACGGTTACAGTATGATGTTAAGAATGCATTCCTCCATGGTGATCTAAATGAGAAATCTACATGAACATCCCACCTGGGATTTGAAGGAGACACGTAATATGAGTGTGCAAGTCGAAAAAGGCACTTTATGGATTAAAACAATCTCCTAGAGCTTGGTTTGACAGATTTTCAAAAGTCATGAAGGAATCTGGGTATAAACAAAGCCAAGGTGACCACACTCTTTTCATTAAACATTCAGCTGCAGGGGGAGTGACTGCCCTTTTGGTCTATGTGGACGACATCATAGTTACTGGAAATGATGAAAAAGAGAAACATGAATTGGCGCTGAGACTAGTAAAAGAGTTTGAAACAAAGGAACTGGGAAAATTGAAGTACTTCCTAGGTATTGAGGTGGCATATTCCACACAGGGGATCTTCATATCTCAGCAAAAGTACGTGATTGATTTATTGGCAGAAACAGGGAAGACTGGGTGTAAGTCGATCTCTACTCCAATAGATCCAAACTATAAGTTGGGAGAAGCTAAAGAAGAACCAAGTGTGGACAAAAGAATGTACCAGAGGCTGGTTGGCAGACTCATATACCTTGCTTCACACTCGACCGGACATAACATATTCTATAAGTTTGATCGATCAATTCATGCATGATCCAAGAGAACCTCATCTTCAGACAGCTTACAGGGTACTACATTACTTGAAAGGCAATCCAGGGAAAGGAATCTTGTTCAAAAGGAATGACGCTCTTACTCTGGAAGCCTACACCGACACTGACTATACTGGCTCTCTAGTAGACAGAAGATCTACTACAGGATATTGTACTTTTCTTGGAGGCAACTAGTGACATGCAGGAGCAAGAAGTAGAATGTAGTTGCAAGGTCATCTGCATAATCAGAATTCAGGGCTATTGCTCAAGGATTATGTGAATTATTGTGGTTGAAAATTATTTTGGATGATTTAAGTCCAACGGGAGAGTCCTATGAAGCTCTACTGTGACAACAAGTCAGCTATTAATATAGCTCATAACCCTATACAACACGATAGGACAAAGCATATCGAAATTGATAGACATTTCATCAAAGAAAAACTGGATGAAGGGTTAATATGTATGTCTTATGTTCCATCAGAGAAACAACTAGCCGATGTTCTAACAAAGGGGCTAAACAGTTCGAGTTTCCATGATATTGTATCCAAGCTGGGAATGGAAGACATCTATTCCTCGGCTTAAGGGGGAGTGTTGAAGTTTCCAGATTTATCCTGTAAATAGATTGGGAGAATAAATTAAGAATGCTATTTGTATTAATTTGTATTAATTTGTATTAATTTGTAATCCCTTAAATCAAGGGAATTAGGTAGATAGTTTCCTTTTTATTCATTGTAATCTCCTCTATATAACAACTTGTATTACCAATTCAAAGCAAGGAAATACAGAATAATTTTCTCCCATATCTGATTTCCCACAGATATCATATTATTTTGTTATAAAACTACTAAAGTATAATATACATACATGCATAAAAACATATTTATAAGCATGTATAATATTAGTTTTTTAATCAATGTTCATTGGACCATTGCCAAATGTTTTTAAGATGGGAGGGTTGCCTAAATAACAACTTACTACCAACTATTTATGATTCACTAATGTGTTCTAGTATGTATGAAATGACTAGTTTGTGAAGAAACTGTATTTTTTTGGAATTTCATGTTCGAATTAAATGATTTTGAGCTGGTTATACGGTTGTGAATTTAGCTTGATGATCGTTAATCACTAAAAAATCGACTCAAATTTCTGCTCAGATCGAAATAAACGAGTCGAGCTATAAGCCGAAACTTTGAATCAAATTTTTTTCAAGCCAATTCCGAGTCATACTTGGATCGGCTCGAACTAACTCGAGATCGGCTCGTAGTATTTTTTATTTATAACAATTATATATATAATGCTAAGTATAATTCAATATAACAAGTAGCGAGCCAATTTCAAGTTGATTTCAAGTTGGAACGGATCCAAATAACTCAATTTGAGCCGGATTGAGCCGATTTCGAGCTGAAACGGATCCAAATAACTCAATTTGAGCCATATTGTTTCGATTTTAAGCCAGATCGAGCTCGATTCGATTTTAAGCCGGATCAGCTCGAAGTCAAATATAATGAGCCACGAGCCAATTTTGAGCAGCACTAAATATTAGAGCCGACCCAAACTCGGCTAAAATCAAATCTTTAACAACCCTATCCGGTTATTTATCCTATTGCTTTCCTTTATATAACACACATTCTAAACTTCAAAATAGAATGATTCCACTCATATTTTCAAAAAAGGTAGAAAAAGCTTTGGGCATGATACTTGCCTCATTTCAAAAAGTTGTGATTTAAGTGTTCATATTCTATAAGATGAAGGTGCTCTTCTCTTGTAAAGAAGGTGTAACAGTTTCTCCAATGGCTTCTGAGAGAAAGAGTGATTGGTAGTGTGGAATCTTAAGCTACAAGGTTTTAAATATAGATGTAGAACGCATTGGGTCAAATCATAAATATCACATTGCTCATTTGCTCTTTATCAAGATTTAAACATATTATTTTTTACACTATTTGAATATGAAAATTTGACTGGTTATATGATTGCATGTTAATGTTGTAGCGTTATTTTAATATTAAGCTTTAGATTGACATACTCATCATCAATTTTTGTCATTACCATTAGCATCATATTCTATGTAATCAATTAGATCTTTATACTAAAATCATTACAACAACAACAACAACAAAGCCTTAATCCCACTAAGTGGGGTCGGCTACATGAATCCTTTTTCTCCATTGAGTCCTATTTAGTGTCAAATTTTCGTTTAATTCTAATAAATTAAGATCATTTTTTATGAATAAGCCCAAGTTCTAAAATCATTGTAGTGATTAAAATTTGGAACGGTCATATAAGTATGTACTAGAGTGGCAATTATACATATGCTTTAAATATTCATTGTTGTTAGCCGTAGGAATATATAAGTTTGTAATTTTGATGAAACAAAAGATCAAAATGTTGACTCATTTTATTACATTTTTGTTTCAGTACTCTTTTTCTAAATAAAACATGAACTTATGAAAAGAACCAAGTTGATAACACTATTGCATTAGCCAACATGAAAAGGCATTCAAACATAAGTCATTTTCTGTCCACTAAACTCAACAACCAACCCAAACAATCTCAACCATTAATACAAAACAACATCTGCCACTACAGACAGGTATTCTTTATATACTCATATTAAAATTTTTACTGAATAGACAAAACACATCTACCATACAACTTAATTACTTTCCTCATCTAAAGTTCATCATTATGATTTCCCATCCTTTGTTTAATACTTCGGCAAGATATAAGAGCACATGCCCAAAAGCACCACTCTTTACAGTTCTAGAGTTAGCATTTCTCCATCATATCTTCTTGTCTAGCTTCATTACTTTTTTTTTCCTCATGTAACAATTAACCCCTTCCACAATGAACCCTTTTCAGCCTATGAAGATCCTTTTCTCAAAATGGGTGAGATAATCATTCCTCCTCAACTCAAATTTTAACGTCACACATTAAAACTATCATCCACACTCAACTCCCACCAATAACTATCCTGTATAGCATTCCAATTTCTGAAAATTGTTAAGACCATTAGCTAGAATGGATACCTTGATGTGTTCACCATTTGTCCACCCAAATAAACGTTCTCCAAATAGTCACTGCAACACTTAAATGCTAATTGATCAAAATTCAGCTCCTGATTTGTACTCCAAACATAGCTGCCTCTCTTCTTTCTCATGTGCATAATCTAGATTCATGTGCCAAGGTGTGGTCCACTATTGAGAAATACCTTCAATCTACAAATCAATAGAATCACTAAATTGCAGCCTGAACTCTACAATCTCTCAATGAAAAATCAATTCATGACCTAATATCCATTGGAAGTAAAAACCAACTTGACAACATTGCCACTATCAATTCCCACATTGATTATGAAGATATCATCTTAAATATATTGAATGAACTTCCTCAAAATTAGCAGGTCTAAAAAATAACTTATATGGCCACTATTCTCTTCTCTAATATAAAAAAATTAATCTTGCTAATGAAGCTGCTCATAAATTTCAACATACTCCACGTCATTCCCATGATTACCTAAGCGGCCACTAAAGGGACAAGATTGGTTATCTCCTTCTCCTTGCAGTGCGATTGCTAACAAAAATATATCTTCTATAGATGGAAAATTTACAAATTTTAACAGGGGTGGAAAATCTCGTTCTTCATATTTCAAATGTAAAATCTGTGAAAAAAATTATCACATCTCATTCTTACGATTACCTAAGTGGCCACTAAAGGAAGGAGTGGTTATCGCGTTCCCCTTGCAATGGTGATTATGGTAGTACAATATATCTCCTAGAGGTGGACATTTTGCCAATTTTAACAGGGGAGGCAAATCTTGTTCTTTATATCTCAAATGCCAAATTTGTGAAAAAAAATGTCACTCAACCACACACTGCTGGTATCGCACAACCTCAACTATAATTGTTCCATTCTTTCCCAACACGCTTTATTTGTTAGCCATCCTTCACCCAACACCAACTGGTTTTTGGATTCTGGAACCACTTCCCATCTTACCTAGAACACAACCACTCTTCCAATACCTTTTCTCTAGCAAGTTTTTCTTAGAAATCGTTAAGTTGTTCTCATTTCTCATATATGTTAAGGGATCCTCTCCAAACCACCATGTAAGCTTCTCCTTCCATAACTACGGAACTTCCATATCTTCTCATAATCTTCTCTCTATTAATAGGCTCACCTCCAACAATGTTTGTTCTATTTTCTTTGATGCCACTGAGCATCATGTTTAAGACAAAAAATCAAGTGAAGCATCTTCACCAGACCATGTCGTAAGGACATGCATCCACCACACACCTCATCATCCATCTTCAGTAAGACATATTGCTTAGCAGTTACAAACTAGTAAGACATGTTGCTTAGCTGTTACAAACTTAATAATCAGTATAGTGTTGCCATTGACTTGGGCATTCAAATGATAAATTTTCATCTTTTTAGCCAAGAAACAACTGTCTTTGTATTCCTTTTCTTTTACATGTACTTCTAATAATCTCACAAGGAGACAAACTTATCGTTTCTAAATCAAATACAATTGCACGTTAATCATTAGAAATTATTCATTCCAATATTTAGAGACCTTCCCTAAATGTTTACACTCATGGTTACAAATAAAATAACCCATTCAATGATGCCTATTCGAGATTTTGCAAAGTATTTCCCATGATAAAAAATCATAATCACTCACAGAACTTTATCCATTTCAAAAATACGCTTGAAAAACAACATAACTCTTTCATAAACATATGGTGGCATGGATTATAACAATATTAAATTTCAAAATTTACTTTCTCAATGGAGCACTCATTATCAATTCAGATATCCTTACACCTTGGAACAAAAGGTATCACTTTATGAAAAAATTATCGCCTAATTGAAATAGTTTGCATGTTGTTACTTGAAATTGAGCTTTCTCAGCATCTCCGAGTTGAGACTCCGCTCACCGCCATCTATTTAGTTAATTGACCACGCACCAAAAGAACATATATTCTCCTTACAATACAATAAACCACTCCAAAAATAATCATCTCCGAGCATTTGGCTATAAATGCTAATCATGGCTATAATCTCATTCACCCCATATACTAGCCTCAAATTCATTAGGTTGCATTTTTATTGGATATGCTTTTTCGTATAAAAGCTACAAATGCTACAATCCTATCACAAGAAAGAGTATTATTTCATGTCACATAAAATTTGATGATACCAACATTCTCTCAAATTGTTCCCAATAGTAGTAAACTAAACCAAGCCCTAGACCGAAATGGCCAAAAATCTTACACATGCAAGCCAGGACAAATCTTCAACCTATTAGCCACTTTAATGTCGAGCATAGAACTACGCTTGAATAAGATGCAAAACAATTCACCCTTCACTACTAGTAAGGCCGCCTCTCCCTAATCAACGCAAAAAATCTCACAGCTCTTAGTCATCTCTATTCGCTATTAAAGGAGAGTTAAGGCACCATACCAAACATCATTTTCTCCCTCCTAAGACACCAAACCGCTCTCGTGCATCTCCCGCTCAGGTCATCCATCCTCATAGCCATGAATTGGAAGCCCTCACCCATAGCTTCTTCCTTTGATGATAAGTCTGTCTCAAGCTACTTTCTTCTTCTTCTTCTTCTTCTTTTGCTGTGTTTGTGGTCTCCTCTAACCAACTTAATGAGAGGAGATTCACTATTTTTATATGCCAAAGATTAACATATATTGTATAGATTGTTTACGGTTATGGATAGGTTATTAAATATTTCATGTTATAGATCAAAACTGTTTCTTTTGCATTTGAATTTAGAGAAGATTATATATTTATTTATGATAGTAGGTTAATAATGTGTGTTATATACCGAAATGACAGTAATTAGACTAAGTCAAATTGAGAGAAACTTATATCAAGTAAATTTGAACAATGACTTTCAAAGAGTTATTTAAGGTTTATTATAATTAAGTATGATAGGATAAACCTTATGTTATCACGTGTTTGAGTACTTATTATGGCTCAAATATTGCTTTAGGATTTGTATAATGTAAGACATTTAAGTTGATTTCACTTGGTTTTATTAATTGGATATCAAAAAATTTGAATTTTCTTAGTACTCATTTAAATGTAAGTGACATTTATTTATTAATGAATAATGATACCTTTCTTTATGAGGAGCATTGCCTTTCATATTTGTAATGGTTATTTTATAAAAATAGGTAGTTATCCATGTCTTTGATATTCAATTACTTACTAGAAATGTTTGTAGATCGCACTTTATGTTTGTAATAAAATAATAAGTTATTTAGATAAGTTTGCCTTGATATACAATACAAATTTTTATATATTAAATTCATTTATTTATAAGCAAAATTTGTTTTCATAAATGTTACATCTGTTGAACGCAATAAATTTTATTCTTACTGATAGTATTTTGATATGTAATAACACTAATCATACTATTTGTAAAATGCTTGTTAAATATACCCTTATACAACAACAACAAGCCTCTATCTCACATGAATCTTTTTTCTTCATTTTGTACTATTGAGTGTCGTATTTTCATTTAATTCTAATAAATTAAGATTAATGTTTATATAAAAACCCCAAGTCTTTCTAGGTCTACCTCTATTTTTCTTAAAATAACTCAAATCTAAAACAATTACTCTCCAAATTGGGTCATGAGATGGTTGACATTTAATGCGACCAAACCGTCTAAGGCGACCTTCTCTAATCTTGTATATCACAGGAGCTACTCCAATCCTTTCACGGACATATTTGTTTCACATTTCATCTCTAAGTGTAAATCACACATCCACCTCAACATTCTCATCTCAGCAACAAGTAACTTACGTTATGCTTCTCTTTTAGAGGCCAACATTCTACCGCATAAAACATTGCACCACCATCTTTTAGAATCCTCATTTAAGTCTAAGCAGCACCTTTCTATAACCCAATAGGCCTGATGTATTCCTCCACAACAACCATCCAACTTAAATTCTATTAATAACATCCACAATCATATCACCATCATTTTGAACAATAGATCCGAGATATCTAAAACATTCACTCATTCTAATGATTTGATCACCCATTATTACAAACTCGTCATTAGATCTATTACTACTAAAATTACATTCTATGTATTCAGTTTTAGATCTAGTCAAATGAGAATCTTAGACTCTAAATTTGGCATCCATAATTCAATTTTGTCCTGAACTCTCTCTAGTCTTATACAAAAGAAGAATATCAATGAAAAACATACACGAAGGTACATCCTCCTGTAAATGTCTAATAAGAACATCCATAACTAAAGCAAAAAGAAGAGGATTTAAAGCACATCCTTGATGTGGTCCAACTGAAATAAAAAAATATTTGGTCAATCCTCCTTATATTCGAACACAAATAACAGCTCTAGTATACATATTTTTGATGACTTGAATATAAGCAATATCAACACATTTCTTTTCAAGAACTCTCCAAAGTACTCCTCTTGAAACCTTGGCATAAGCTGACAGAGGCACTAACAACAACCCGATTAAGGGCGCTAAAACAGCGCCAAGTTCGGAGCGCTGAATAGCGCCCGGTTATGGGCTCTAAAACAGTGTCTAGTTCGGGCGCTTCGAACTGCGAGTTGAAGGGAATCACGAAGCAGGAGGAAGCGGGGCGGGAGGGACATGATATCTCGTGAAGGTTTGCGAGAGCGGAAGATCCCACCCGAAGACTGAGGGATCGAGCGAGCCCGAGTAGAGCTTCACGAATTTGCTACTCTTAGGAGTGTCTTATGGATTTTTCTGGGTTTTCCACTCTCTTCCTTTATGTACAAGCTTCCACCGTCCTAGGGGAGCCTATAAATTGCCATCCCCTGTGTGTAGAGGGTCAATTCTTTGTGTTCAGTTTTAGATCTCCTATGTGGAGTCAATTTCCCCTTTGTGGGTTGTATCTGAGGAGGTGGTGATGCTTCGGCTGTATTTCCTCCGAAGTGGTGATTGTATCCTCCCCTTTACCTTATCCAAACACTCCTCTGTCGTCGAACTCTCCCACCATTATCCCGACACCCAATCATTCCCCCTTCTTGCAGGTTATACTACTTTTCAGCCTTCCAACCTCCTTTCAAGCTCCTCCCAACCCCCAATACCACTGCCGACCACCTAGAACCCTTCCCGTTATTTTCCCTATAGTTTCGCCCCTTCCCCTCGCTACCACCCGCCTCTCGTGACTGTCTTTATCCCTCCTAATCATTCATATCCCTCTAGCCAACCTTCACCACCCAACGTGATGCATTTAGGGGTGTTTGTTTTGTGTCATTTTATGTCTTGTGTTTTTATTTCCCTGTGAAAGTAATCCTATTTTAATATTAATGAATGTTTGTTTTTTGTGTTTTTTCAATGTTTTGCCTACTGGTTCTGATGTTATTCGGTATCAGAGCTAGCCCAACCCTAGTCTCATCCTAGGGAATCTGTCATAAACCAAAACTCTCTTTCCTACCACCAAATATCTTCCTCAACCCAAACCCAAAAATTCTTCTTATTCCTTAATCCATAGCCACTTCACCCCATAGATAAATGTCTGACCCTACCCGGGAAGAGTTAGGAAGGGAGCTTCGTCATCTCCAACAGAGACTTGTGAAGATTGAAGTGTTAACAAAAGAGGATGATACCTTCGACTCGAATTTGGCGAGCCAAACGGGAGAAAGAAATGATGATTTGAATCCCTTCCATGGGGAGACTTTCAGCGATGAAGAAAATAGGCCACGGCATTCCAAGATCCAGTATCAGAGAAGGCTTAGAGAGGGATATTTGAATCCCTCCCAGAGGGAGAATTCCCGAGAGAAGATACCAGTAGGAGGACCCAGACACTATGGGATCAAGGTGGATTTACCTAAGTTTAAAGGAGGCATGGATTCAGATAAATTCCTTGAGTGGCTGCAAATTGTTGAACGGATCTTCGAATATAAGGAGGTACCGAAGGAAGGGCGAGTCAAGTTAGCCACCATTAAGCTAAAGAAGAGTGCTTCCCTATGGTGGGAAAATATGCAGAGGTAGCGGAAAAGGGAAGGCAGTGAAAAGAACATTAAGTGGGAGAAGATGAAGAAGGTAATTTAGAAAAAATACCTCCCACCTCACTATCATCAGGATATGTTTCTGAAGCTCCACAAATTGTAGCAAATGAATCATTCGGTAGAGGAGTTCACAGCCCAGTTAGATCATTTACAGCTCAAGTGTGAACTGAAAAACCAGAAGAGCATACAATAGTAAAAAATCTTGGGGTACTAAGGTCTGCCATTATCAATGTGGTGCAACTGCAACCATACTAGATACTGGGAGATGTCCAGACACTTGCCTTGAAAGTAGAATAACAACAAAAGCAGAATAGGCAGTAGTCATCTTTCAAACAACAACCTCCAGGAAAATAGCCACCTACAGTTACCACGATCGACAAGGGGCCCCCAGGAGAGATTAGCAAGCCTGGAAACGAGAAAGAAAGCTCGAATCAAAGCGAGAAAAAGTAAGAGAGAAGTAGCAACTCCAATATTGTACCGGCCAAGAAATGTTCAAATGTCACGGTTATGGCCACATAGCCTCCAGCTGTCCCACGAGCAGAGTAGTCTCACTTAATGATCAGGGCACCGCGGAAGAGATTAGCGATGAAAGAAAGCTGAGGACTAGGATGAGGTGTATCATCTTCCCCCAGATGAAGGAAAAGCGCTCATGATTCGATGGATCCTGTAGATTGAGAGCACTAGAAATTCACAGTGGTTTCGCCACAACATATTCTACACCCGCTGCACAGTGAACAGAAATGTATGCAGTCCTCAGCTTCTCATCTTCGACGGTGGAAGCAGTAAGAATGTGGCATCAACACGGATAGTAGAGAAATTAGGACTCACAACGCAGTGACATTCCCAATCATATTCACTTGCATGGCTGAAGAAGGAGAATTGGGGGCATCGACTGAAGATGCTTGGTAGAATTTTCAATCAGAGGCCAGCTGCAAGACCAGATGTGGTGTGACATGGTCCCTATGGATGCCTCCACCTTATGTTGGGAAGTCTGTGACAAATTTGACCGAAGAACTCTGCACAACGGATATTGGAACATGTATTCTTTCACCAAGGACAAGAAGAGCATCACCTTCTTATGTCGGCAGAGGCCAAGGTCACAAGATCCTTGTTTAGCAGAACAACGTCGGTAAAATCAGTTTTAATGATGATACCAGACGAGAGGATCGAGCCGCCCGCCCCTAATACATGATAGATACGCTCACGGTTATGTCAGGACAACGCCGTACCAGCAACACCACCACTGTGCGGGAAGGGTTCGATTACTATCACTACTTGCTCGATTGAATCGACCGTATGTTACTTTGAGAAGATTCACCAACATAGGCATGTTACACAGCCCCAAAAGGGCAGTCGAGATGGACATTTACTCACAACCTAAGGAAGAACCTCTAATACCCTGCAAGACAGTGCAGCCGTTAGTGGTATCCAGGAGTGGCTGACTACGAAACGAAAGCTTTGAGTATGAAGTCGAAGCTCCCCCAAACCCAGGAGACTGACACGTAGAACGAAGGGGATCGCGAAGCAGGGAGGGAGGGACCATGATATCACTTGAGGGTTCGCGAGAGCAAGAGATCCTGCAAGAAGATTGGGGGGATCGCACAATCCCGGGGTAGGGCTTCACGAGTTTACTACTCTTAGAAGTGCCTTCTGGATTTTTTTGGGCTTCTTACTCTCTTCCATTGTATGGAAGCTTCCATCATCCTAGGGGAGCCCACAAATTGCCATTCTTTGTGTGTAGAGAGTCAGATCTTACTGTGATCTATTTTAGATCTCCAGTGTGCAGCCTCTTTCTCCTTTGTGGGTTATATATGAGGAGCTAGTGTTGCTTCAAATGTATTCTCTCTGATGTGGTGATTGTATTCTCCCTTTTACATTCACCAAACCTTCTCCTCCCCACTCCTCTGCCACTCAACTCTCCCACTGTTACCTCGACGCCAAACCATTCCCCCTTCCTGCAGATTATTACTATTTTTCCGTCTTCTTAACTCCTTTTAAGCTCCTCCCATCCCCCCACCACCGCCCCTCACCACCTACAACCCTTCCGACTTATTGTCCCTATAGTTCTGCCCCTTCCCTTTGCTAACACCCGCATCACGTGATTGCCTTCATCCCTCCTAATCATTCATATCCCTCTAGCCGACCTCCACCACGCAATGGGATATACTTAGGAGTGTTTGTATGTGTCATTTTATGTCTTTTGTTATTATTTCTGTTTGAGTCATGTTGTAATCCTATTTTAATAGTAATGAAAGTTTATTTCTGTGTTTTCACTGTTTTCCCTAGTAGTTTCGGTATCATAAACTTTTTCTAAATCAACCAAAATGACATATAAACTCTCCTTACTCTCATTGTACTTTTCCATCAAACCTCTCAATAAATATATAGCTTTCATAATGCACTTGCCTGACATGAATCCAAACTAAGAATTTGTGTATCACATCATAATTGATGTTCAATTATTTTCTCCCATAATTTTAATTTATAACAAAATAACTTAATTCCTCTATATTATGCACAATCCAGTGACAAGCCTTTTATTCTTAAAAATAAAAATCAATATATTTTTTCTTAACACATCAGGTTTCTTTTTAATTATTTAAACAATATTAAAAAGTTTAGTAACTTAAAAAATTTCAAATCTCCAAAACAATTTCATTTTTATCGGAATACCATCAGATTCTACTGTTTTTCCACATTTCATTTGATTTAAAGCCTCATCAACTTCTGTTTTACTAATGTGATGGTAATCATAGAAAGTTTTGTAAATTTTTAGGATATGAAGACTATGAAAGTCGATCGTATTTCACAATCTTCATTGAAAAGTTTATCAAAATATATCACTCAACTATGTTGAATATTCTAATCTAAGAAAAACACTTCTTAATTTTCATCTTTTGTACATTTTACTTGACTTATAAAGATCACTAAAACCGGAATATTTAGTATCACAAATCTTCTCATAGACTCCCTACAAGCCATTTTATATTTTTTCTAATTTTCTATGTTTTTACATCTAAACCAATATTTATAACAAAACTTCTTAGTTTTAATCTTTTTTTTGCATAATATTATTCCACCATCAACTATTTTTATTAATAATTTTTTTTTATTCTCGAAGCACATTTTTTACAACCTGCTTAATAACACCTGTTATTTTATCTCACATAATTTTAGTTTCTTCATAAACATTTTAGATCTTAAGACAATGAAGACTACTCGTCAAAATAATTTTACATGTCTTTTTAAGGGCCCTTATATAATTCTATGATAATTTTTTATTGATTTTTAATCTTCTAACCCTTCATCCTAAAATTCAAAACTAATAATCAATGTTGGGTATTTAATTTTTCACATACAAAGACCTTACAATCTTTACAATCTCAATTATCAATATTTCTCATAAGAAAATAGCCAATTGGTATTTTATTAAATCCAATCTTATAAATGATAATATATATTTTTAATAAATTATTAATAATAATAAAACCATAAACTAAAATAAAATATAATATATCCCTATCTTCTTCATTGGTCAATCTAAAATCATAATCAACATGAATACTTCTAAAATCTTCTATCAATCTATCAATATGTCCATTTAAATCTTCTCCAATAAAAAATCCTAAGAGACATCCTTTGTATTAGTTCTTGTAGGTCATTCTGAAATTCTTTCATTACATATATACAAACCTGCTTGGGAAGCATAAACACTTATATCATTAAAAATCTAAATATCAATAACAATCTTTAGAGCAATAATTTTATCTTAAATTCTATTAAATTTTACAGTAGTATCCTTCAAAATCTAAAATTATATCTACACCCTTTTAGTATTACTCCTATTCAAATTCCAAAGTTTAAAATTCAAGCTTTTAATCTATTTAGCCTTATCGCCAACCCATTTAAATTTTCGAATGCATAAGATATTTATCTTCCGATGAACCGTAAATTTATTGATTTCATTAATTTACCTATGAGAGTACCTATATTCTAATTTTTATGAAAATATTAGTTTCATAGATCAACTTTTTTGCATCCAGACTTGGGACCCAACAATCAGTATGATATATAGAATGACATGCTTCCATGCATTGGAATGTAGATCAATCAAACATTTAGATATAACTAGCTTTGCAAACAAGCCAGTAGAATGACGATTCTTTCAAAATCACTGAATTTCTATGAGTTGGTATTTATCATTCACATTCAAAGATGTTTTAATAAAATTGAGTAATGATTTATAAGTAGATATACAATAAAATAATAAATAATTGATGAGCCATATTTAGGGATGTATATTTGTACCTAATATAATTGTACTTGAGGATGTTAAAGTAGCATTGTATCGCTTACAATTCATCACAAAAGAAAAACCATCCAAAAACTGATCAACTTGAGAAGTGATAACAGTATGACAATAGACAACACTAAAATGCACAACAACAACAGTCATTGCCTCTCCACTACACTATAAATTCAACCCAATCAATCTCATTCATTTAAGCACAACAACTTCTGTCATCTAATCTCAGACACTGACAAGAAAACTACCTCTGCCATCCAGGAAAGAATAGTGTTTATTTACTTTTATCAAAAGCTGCATTAAAAAGGCCACATACATCTACAGCAACAAAGATCATTCGTACCAAATTAAACATGCAAAATGTTCGTTAATACAATCCCATAAAAAGAACCAAAATATAGTACGAATTAAAAAGAAAAGAGTGAATTATCTTACAAAAGAATCCAATTTCTGTATTGCAACTTGAGCCTCCTCCGGAGAAGACATGGCGACGAAGGCAAACCCTCTGCTTTTCCCATTCTTCTGCTTAATTATCTAAAAAACAAACATTCAATAAACAGAGAGCATCTCAATTTGCAATGCGACAAGAATTGCGCTCACCTCCACGTCATGCACGCGGCCAAACTGGCCGAATAGATTTTGGAGATCAGACACCGAGCATTCCCATGGTAAATTCACAACGTAGAGTTTTGTCTGATTAACGACCTCATCTTGGTTATTCTCCCGGGATTCCTCTATTTTCTTCGCCCCAACTACAGTATCGTGCGCCACGGAGAACAACCAGAAGCGAGATTGCCGCTGGGCGCGGAGGGAACAAGGGATTGGAGCTGGAAATAATTTAAGAGAGATGGTACACAAGAGCAAGGGAGTGCGGATTTTTGAGGAGGCGAGTATAACTTTGGTGCTGGGAATCCACGATGAGAGGTAACTCGCCGTCGCCGTCTCCATGTCGGTCAGCTAGGTCTCTCGCCACGATGATCTATGCTTCATTGTCCAGAAAACTCAGAAAAGAGCACGTTTAATTGCGCTGCTTGGAAGTCCGACATTGCCATCGTGAACTTGGATAAGATCACGTTAATGGTTCCCATTTTTAGTCCTCAGATCTCTCGACGGAAAGTGTAAAATTGTTTATTTGGCGCGGTAGGGTTTTGAAAATATATCTGGATTGTTTGGTTAAATTATGTTGTGACAGTTTATGCATTTTTAAAATGTTGAAAATAGCGTTTATATATCGTATGGTGAAAACTTTTTGGTTGTAGTCTTGACTTTTATAAAAAATAAAAATTTATAATAATCATCGTACTTACATTTATCGATCAGATTATTTTTAATCGATCTATTAGCAGTTATTGATAAGGCTGCAGTTCGCTTTACCAAATAGACCCTCAATAAGTTTGACATATTAATCAGCGGGAAATTAAAATTTATGAAATATTAATAACCTAAAAAAGTAATGTATTCCAGTTTAGTTTATATTTTCATAAGTGAATTGTTGGCTTGAATTAGTTGTAAGCCTATCTTTCATTGCAATATGACTTTCCAACATATTAATATGAATCTTGCAGATCTACCATTTTCGTATATACATGAGTTGATATATAGAATTATATATTTTCAACATATTTAGTAATTGACTAGTTTTGTATATGTGCCCATGAAATAATGATTCTTTTGAAGTTCATTGAATTTCTATTAGTTGGTATTTATCTTTCACGTTCAGAGATATCTTGATAAAACTTACTAAGAATTTATAAGTTATGTATGATTTATGAGTCGTATTTACAAATGTATGATTGTACATAATACAATTGCATAATAAGATGTAAGATTAAAATTGCATTGCTTATAATTCATCACAAAAGAAATTATGTGCATCATTATTCTGAAAAACATCTTAAAATTGATGACATTTTTCATTATAACTTGATGGCACCTATACGTCTATTATACAATAAATCATGCTTTTACTGTTCATGTTGTGTGCTCCAATGTCTTATCATTATGTTTTAGCTGATAATAATTGCTTGTTGAGATTGAAGTCAAAAAACTCAAAACTTTTTAATAGCAATTTTTATTAAAATGTTTGGTGAACCATCATCACAAAGGTAAGCTTTTGAGTAATAAGTTAATTTGTTATTGTTAAATTTATAAAATAGCTCTATTTGTACGTTTGTTGGGTTAGGCAGTTTTATTTTTGTGGTTCTTTCTTTTGATTTATTCCATTAGTTATTTCTATAATCTGTTGTTGTACTATAATCATGAAAATTAATTACTTCTCTTACTCCTATTTATAATTAGTTAGATGCAAACTTTTTTTATATCAATATAAATTACGTGTAAATTAGCCTTGTCATTTGAAATCTATTTCGAAAATTGAGGTCAATTGCCTGCCTTGTATACCACGTTACTGAGATGTGCCAGTTCAAGATTAATTGTGTGAAATCAAGCCTCTGATATTTCTTCTCCATAGCCCACGAATGTCGAGTCACTTATTCTTAATCTTATTTCCAATATAGCTTCTCCTTCACCTCACCCAACCTCCTCATCCGGCCATCCCTCTACATTAGTTTTACAAAATCATCCACCTTCTTCCAATACTATCTCAAACTCTTCCACTTTTACCTCACCCCTAATGTATACTATATGCAATCATTTTTGTTTTACACATCCTATGACTGTTAGCTCTACAACACATTCTCTAAAAAAAAAATCAAATTTAAATCTTAGCTTATCTATTATACTATGAAAGTCAAAATGCAAAAATGGAGACCTCTCTTTTCTAAAAAATTTTATACTCTTCAAGCTCAGGGTTTCTGTCTTCTTGTTGCTCAATCCTCACTGCAAAATGTTATTGAAAGCAAATGAGTTTTCAAAAATAAATTTCACTAAGATAGCACCATTACACATGTTTTTCATATAGTTGCTTGGGGCTACAAATAAGATTATACTATTATTAACAAAAAAAAAAAACATGTAATCATATTATAAAAATGCCAATCACAGTTGGTACTTATTGTTGTTATACCCCATAATTTGCCAATCATGCTAATAGATGTCTCTAATACTTCCCTTCATTGTATATTTCACAAGAAAAATCATATGACTCAACCTCTGAACTTCAGAGATCCACAACTTATTTTTTATGTTTTCTTTCAGAAAAATTCATTTATATTTTCAAACAAGACCCATGGCAGTTATTCAAAACACCTTCCAATCATCTCTAACAACTAGGTTTCATCATTTATACCATCGATACATCTTTTCAAAAATAAAATCACTAATAAAACAAATTTTATTTAATTCTCACTACAAGAATCTTGCAACCATTTATGCCCTACTTCACAATCCCCATGACTAGTTTCATATGAAAAATCTTGATAATATTTCTTATTTTCTCGGTATTCAAGTTATCCATCCCCACCAGTGTCACTCTCCTACACCAAAATACAATATAAAAAAACTCAATAGTTTATCTATGTGTGACTACAACCCCATCACCAATTTGCTCCTTTCAAAATCTTTTTTTTCTGATCAAGCATCCAGCTCAATTTTTCTTGAACATGAGCTTTATCACCAAAGTGTCAGATGCCAATACATCTCTATCACTAGATAAGACATCAGCTTAAATATCATCAACAAGGTATGCTAACATATGCATTAACCTCTCAAATATCATTTTCAATAAATCCAATTTTATGTTGAGGGCATTTGCAACATTTGTCTACCCATATTCAGAAGCGATCTTATTTCTCATGCTTAGTATAGCTCTGACTACACCGATGAAAGCATTGATAAAAAAAAGACGTCGCACACAGTGTTAAAAAGCAACACAAATGGCAAGATCAATCATTGTAGCAAAATATCACACTGTCACCACAACTATCAAAATCATCATTGTCTTCGCAAACTTCTAAATGAATTATTAGTTTAAATAGACACTCCAACAAATTTATATTGTGATAAAATCTCTACTGTGACACTTACGAAATAATAAATTTTTCATGCTTACATCAAACATATAGAGATTGATTCACTTCATTCATGGGTGCATTTTCTCCAAGGCTATTTTTGTCTTTTTAAAGCCATCCCAAGATAAAATCATTTAGATTTTTACCAAAGATCTTCTAGGCACTTAGCTTAGAGACCAGTTGAAAAATAAAAAGCCGATCATCAACATGAGGGGACAGCTTTTTCATTGCAGCTTGTTGAGAAAGCACAAATCCGATTGTTGACTGAAAAAATAAAAGACACATAATTCTGCAATAAGTGTAGGATCAAATGAGCTGGAAATATAAAGTTTTGCTAATTCCTTTTCCTTATGAATTTATATACACCAAGGTAAGTCTAGTTTAGTCTATTGAGAAATTATAACATCTAATTTTTAAATAAATTCAATTTTATTTAAAATAAATATTATAATAATGTGGTGGCACAACTTAGCCTAATGAGTCTAATCATTCATAAATATTTGTAGGTGTGGAACCAGACATTATTTTTGAAGGCAGACAAATTTATTATATAACTAAATAAAATAAAAAAAATTAAAATAAGTAACTCATAATTCAAAAAAAAAAAAAATCTTATGTTTCATTCTCATCAATGAAGTGAACAAAAATTACATACTTTATAATCTATTTTGTATTGTTTCTCGATTCATTTATAATTGTGAATAATATCATTTAGACTCATGAACAAACTTATTAAGATGTTCGATTAATTCTTGATGTTAATTTACTGAACAAAAAAAAATAAATTATAATTAAAAGGTTTAATTTAATTGTCAGAAAATATGATTTACAAATAATTTAATTTAAATTATTTTTATATAGTTTTATATTAATAAAATTCATGTGAAGAAACTAATGAATAAAAATATTTTAAAATCTTAATATAAATATATACCCTTTAACTTTCATGTGAAAGTTGAAATTTATATTTTTTATCTTTATTTTTTTTAGCATAACACCAAGAAAAATATAACTTTTGTTTAAATAGAAATGCAAAATATATTTGTTTGGGTGTTATGACATGCATATGAACATATGGGCATGTAAGCCTATATTGTTGGATATAATAACTATGTTTAATGTCTTTTAGATTAAATCTTTTATTTATTAAATTAATTAGATTATTCTAATATATTAAGGTTTAAAAAATCAATATTTATCTAAGAGCAAATTTATAAAAATAAAAAACCCCCCGTATTATAAAATTTGGAAAGTTTGAGGTGAGTGGAGATACTTTGGGACCTCTCTTGAATATTTGGTTTAGCTCAATTGAATTTAACTGACCTCTAAGAAACCCAATTAAATTTTTTTTCAAGTTATTTTATAGGCTAAATGTCCTTTAAATTTACATATGTAGAATTAAAACTAAAAAATGTAATAAGTTCAAATAGAAAAGATCAAGGTTGCTAAATTATGAGTTCATTAAAACATTAAAAATTAGAAATTTTAAAGCAATTAAAAGGATCTTTTACCATTGTTGAACTCATTTTTGATGAGGTCTAATCTCTCTCCTTAGTACTTAAGATCTAGTCTTAGGTTTTCCCTTTGACTATCCTAGAGGACTAGAGATGGAACCCACCATTTAGAAATTCAAACACCTCTTAAACTCCCTTTAAACCCCACATGTCTGATTAACAACCCCCAAACCACTTTGAGGGATAAGATCAAATGTGGAGGTTTAAAGGATGAGTTCCCTATAGGACTCTTTGGCCTTAGGACTACTCTGAGTGGCCTGGTCTGGTAAGGGTTGACTTGCACACACCTCACTCCCACACACACATTCCAAGCCCTAAAACTACCTTTAACCAATTTAACTTCCTAACTCATATAGGTAATTCATATGGATGGTCCTCAACCCCTAAACCTCTGGTTAAGAGGGTTAGGAACAACATATTAAGTGCCTAAGATGAGTCCTCTCATGGCTCTTGTAAGCTTAATATGGATTCATGGCTCAATCAAATGGATTCATTTCACTTACACTTAATCAATCTTCATTTTCCCAAAATTTTAGTTTTTGACCCCCGGGACCCTAAACCCACCAAACCTACCAAATGCCCTTAAAATTGTCCAAAATTTGCAAAATTGCCTAAATTACCAAAATTCCTCAAAATCAATCCTAAACATTTCCCCCACTCAAAGTGATCATCCATGACCAAATATACCAAAATTTTCCAAATACCCCCTCAATACCCTCCAAATACCCAAAATACCCTTTTAACCCAAAAAATTCAAAAATTTAGAGAATTCCTAGAAAATTCTAGAAAATCCAAAATATTCCTAATTTCATTTTGTTCAACTACATCAAAAGCCAATTTTGTCAATTTAGCCCACTTTTACTAAACCCCCAATTTGACCTATTTTTTAACCTAAGTGGACCCAATGTCCAACCAAATCACTCCAATTGATCTCAATTTTGATCCAATTCAATCCTAAACTTCAATTTAATATCCCCAATACCAATTTAGACCAAACACAAACCCAATTTTATCAACATGTGGATCCAATTTCAATTTGAAGCTTAAAGCCCAATTTTGGCTCATGACCTAAACTTAGCCCAAACCAACCCAACTCCACTCCAATTAACCCCAAATCTTTTCCTAAACCTTCCTAACATCCCCACAAACAAAACACTAATATGATTTTCCCCAAATTTGAAACCAAACTCCACCCAAACCTAACCCAAACCAAAAATCCCATATTTGGCTTAAATCCATCATAAACTCAAATGAGCCCAAATCCCAAAATCAAAGTCCAACAAAAGTTGAAAACTCTTTGTCAAACCCCCATAAACATTTTTCAACATTAATTTTACATCAAACCCAACATTAACCCAACCTTAGCCCAAGTTAGCCCAATTTGATCCACTTTGGCCTCATTACCAAAAAGGCCTAAATTAAACCCAATTCAACTCAAAATCACCCCAAACTTGTTCCAAATTACTCATGGCACATTCTTAAACCAATCCTAATATTTATTTGACACAACCCCTCACCAATTTTCATCCATCAATTTCTTTCAAAAACCAAAAGCCCACTTCCTTAAACCATTTTAAAAGCCAATCCAAAATGATTTCAAAAAGCCCAAGACTTATTCTAAAACCCATATGACACTCTTCTTCATCATGCATTCAATTAAAACCATCCCTAAGTTTTAAATCAATGATTAAATCATTCCAAATCAAGCCTCATCCAAATTTTCATCAAATTATCAAAAATCCCTAAAATCCATTTTCATGAAATCAAGCCAAGCCATCCCTAAGCCAAATGGAGCCATGCATAAGCCACATGCAAGCCTCGGGAGCCCCTTTACACATCACCAAGCCATTAATGGCAAAAGAAGGAGGCTCTTTCTTAATCCTTCACTAATCCTTTTTAACCTTATTCAAGTCACACTCTAAACCAAGCTTAGCCACATCACCTTGGATAGAGACCTCACCACCTTCTCTTGGCTGACCCAAATGATTCCCTCAGCCCAAAACCATGTCATGGGAGGGTGCACCAAGCCCATTTCCATGAGTTGACCACACCAAGCCCAAAATGAGCTATTCCCCATACCATTTAAATCAAACCTCTTTACACATGGCCAATACCCATTGCTTGCACCAAGCTCAACCACTGACCCCACTGAGTCAGATGGTGACCTGACCCTCGCCGGACCACCACCCCAGCCGCCGGAAAACACCAGGCCGAGAGCACCCATTTGATTCAAAAATTCAAATTGAATTGGCTGAGCTGTCCCATGGCCAACGGTCACTGCAGCTATTCTTCCCTTGCCCTGAGCAGCTGATCCAAGGCTTCAAACCCCCCTGGGAAGCGCTCCAGCCATGTCTATTTAAACACCACCACCTCTCGGCCAAAGAAGGAGCTGAACCAAAACCATACAGAAACTCTACCAAAATCACTCCAGGCCCTTCTCCACACATAGATCACTTGATCCCACTGAATTCCAACCCCAATTTCCCCAAGCTAAGCTCAATTTCAGAGTTCAAACTTAGCCCCAAAACCAGGACAACTCCGAAACCTTCACCAAAATCAAATTAAACTCACCCACACCTGCACAAAACCAAGAGAAGGAGTCACCCAGTAGAAGCCCCCTCACCAGGCCAGCCATTCTCTCTATCGGCCAAGCTTTGAAATCCGGCTTGGTGGAAGTTGCACCTAGACAATTCGCCAGGGCCAGAGGCTTCATCTTTAGGCTCCTCCAGCTCCAACGAACATGCCACAACTCTCTGATTGAAGCTACACTTCTCAGAGCAAAGGTATGGATCACCTCCTTCCTGAGAGCTTCCAACAATTCTTCATTTCAGTTCAGTCAATTTCATAGCATGTTATCCATATGGATATGTTCGTCTTGTCGAGACGAGTCCATAGAGCATAAGAGCGTAAAGATTAGTTAAGTATCGAGCGAGATCTTAAGGTCTTAGGGTGAACGGCTCTCGTGACACACCAGACGGAGACGATGACCAGGGACCGTCGGATCGCGCATGTATCGGTTGGACGGCTAGGATTGCGTCGTATCAGAAGACGGAGCGAGACAGCGGGACGCGTGGCTGCTGACTCAAGTGGCGGCGTTGAATGGGAGCACGACACGTAGGGCTTCGGAGCTGCCGAGGTTGACGCGGCGCTGCGTCACTTAAGTAGGAAAATCCTTATTTTATGATTTATTTAAATACCAAAAACTTCAAAAATCTATACCTTTGTGTAAAAAAATCACAAAAATAAAATAAAAATACCCACTTGCTCAGTGAACAGAGGAGAACAATGTGGAAAAAGAATTAAGTTATTTTGATGAGTATTTTATTTTTAATTAATTATTTACTAATTTTAGTATTTTAATTCTCCATGCATGCATACAATTCACCATGGCATGAGACCATAGTGCTTTTGAAGCCTCTAGTCTTGGAAATATTCCCTGAAGTTTTCAAGGCTAGAAGCTGTCTCTGTAGCAAGATATTGATTTTTCAAATTTATGTGTCTGTTTTTCTATTTTAATTCTAGTAATTACCATGTTGCTTAGAAAATTCTAGGAAAATCTAGAGAAGTATCTTATAACCAGAGGATCATAGGAAAATTATGTCTTGGTTTAATTCCTTAAGAGTAACCCTAATTAGCCCAAAAACTTAAAAGTGAATTTTAATTAATTAGGACTAACCACACATCAAAATTACTTGAAATCAATTCTCCACTATCATTTAGGATACAGAGAATCTCACATAAAAATTTGAAGTCAATTGGAAATTATTTGACCTACTAAATGTATCATTTAAGTTATATGGCCTTTTTTAAACTTCAAAAATTCATAAAACCCAAAATACACTTTAAAAATTCACCAAAATGGTTTTGTGGGCTCTCTGATATCAGAGGAGTCTATAAAAATTAAAATTAGAATTTTCTAAAAATTTTTAATTTTCACCATATTTTTAATATTTTAATAATTAAAAAATAATAAAAATCACAAAATATTAAAAATCACAAAAATGTCATATTTTGCCTCCTAATCACTTAGGAACAAACCAAATATTTTTCCCAAGTCTGTAGATAAAGATATTGAATTTTAAAGGCTTAAAACAATTTTTAATATTAAAAAATGGATTTTTCAACCTTTTCACCAAATTAATTCTAATAAATCAAAGAAAAATCTGAAAAATATAAAATTTGCTTCTCTGGATTCCTTGAGTTAGAGGGACTTAAGAAAAATATAAAATCCATTTCCCAACTTTAATTGTATTTTTTAATTAATTAATACCTCAAAAGTCAAAATAATTATAATAAATAAAATATAATTCAAAAATTCACTAAAATTTGTCCAAATGGTCCTCTACTCAGTAGGAATATTCCATAATTTTCTTAAGGACAGAAACTTTACCTTGGTCATGTTGTTGAATTTTCATTGAAAACCCTTATTTTTCATTAAAACAAAATATATAAATTAAATTAAATTCAGAAAAATCACATTTTCTCTTCTAATGTCTTAATTGACATGTGAGTGAAGTGACATAAAAATTTTAAGTTCATTTGAGCTTAATTTGATGAGTTATGAAATAAATAAGCCTAAAGGGGCGCAAAGGTAATTAAAGGATTTTAACCTTAATTAATATTTAGGTTTAATCAAGGAGAGGGTAAAATATCTGATTTTAAAATTTTTATTAGATGATTGAAACCTAGGGAATTAAGGGGTAGAAACCCATTAATCATCTTAAAAATATTTAAAGTAAAACTTAATTAATTAAGTAATTTAAATTTTGGGAAGATAAATTAAAATTCGAATTATTAAGATCAGAGATATGACATAAGAAGGTATCAATCCTTTAATTTAAAATCCCTAAATGTATCACTTTAATAATATTCAACTTTTAATCAAACTCAAAAAAATTTGATAATCGAAATTAATAATTAAATAATTAAAAGGAAAATAAACCTTAATTAAATTAAAAGCTTAAAACATTAAGTGATTTAATAATCAAATTAAAGTAAATTTAAAACATTAAAATTAATTTGAAATTACTTGAAAACAAATCAAAAATAAATTTAAAACATTAAAGAGAATTAATCTTAAGATAATTCATAATTAAAAACATTAAAAAAAAATCAAACCAATTAAAATTGACCTAAAGTGTTACAATTAAGTCAAATTAAATTTAAATCATTAAAAATTTAATTAAATTGAATGATTCAAATATCTCTTTCAACTCAAACAATTTAAAACGCTTAAGAGAAAATCAACTTCAATTTTGAAACTAAATTAAATCATCCTAAATCATCAATTCAACTTTAATCAAATCGGTTAAATTCTTTAACAAACTGATTTACCCCTAGAAGCTTTCATTATTATGACTCTTAAGTAATGCATCAATTTAAATGTTACTTTACTTATAGGACAATCAAACATCCTAATTCACTGAGCAAGAAACAAATTTAACTAAATTCTTGGATGATTAATTCACCTATACAATGAAGTTCATTTGAACTCAAAATAATCTCAGAAGTATTGAAAAGATGTTTAGGATTCGCTCTAAACACATCCTTAATATAATGAAATGTTTCAGAAGAACAACTGAACTTAATTGTTTTTTGATGAAGAAAATCATCCTTAACAAAACAAAAGAACCTAGACGTCATAGGAATTGATTAGCTATAGGATTAGGATTTTGGTAGACAACTAAAACCTTCCCTTAGCTTTACCTAGGCATTTTTTGCAAATATATAAATGCTCTAACATATGTTTTAAGTGTAGCTTGGAATGAAGGAAAGATCCTCCAGGTACGCTTTTATTTTATTGTAATTTATTTACTTACCTGCACTGTACTTTACTTTTCTTGCATGTTAAACAAGATTGACACCCTGCATGAAAACTGAAACCTTTAGGATAGCCAAAAAAATGAAACCCAAAACTAAATTAAAAGTCACAACAAGATAAAATTCACAGCCACAACATTCAAAATATAAAACAACTCAAAATTTAATCACAAACAGAACAACAAAACTACAATTGCAACTAAATTAAAACGTCTCGTTGGATGATCAGGAATACCTCGGATGATGTAACCCACATGTTGCTAACGGGATTTCCCAAGGTCTAAATGAAAGTGCGGAACTCATTCAGTTGAGTTTAGTAAATTCATCTGGACTAAGTGAATCCGATGAAAATAACTGTGCCGATATGACGGAACCGTAGGATCTTAATCGGCTATGTTTAACCAACTTTAAGATTTGTTTTAATTAAAACATTAAAGACATTTGGACTTTAAGATTTTTCTAAACCAGATTACTTCTCTCATCTCTTGATTATCATTTTCAAAAACTAAACCTCTGTGACAACGACAAGGAGCTTGGAGCACGGTGGCCAGCACGACCATCTTATTCAGCAAAACTATAGTCTACTTCAGCAAAACCATTCTTAAAATTAAATAACCAAGCCATAGGATTTCGAGGTAGTTTACATAGTGCAACATAAATCCTCAACCTTTTCGTTAGGAGCTTGCATAATAATTTTATGCAAATTAAGTCCTAACCGGTCTTAGGATTCCGAGGTAGTTGTTTGGTACGACATAAACCCTCACATCTTCGAGGCTACTTGTGTGATTATATCATAAAATATAAAACCTAATTAAATAAAATTGGCATAATTACAACATTAAGTAAATTCTCGAATTGAAGCCAAACAATAAGATAGTTTGGGAAGTTGTCAAGATTCTACTTGGATCCTCAACTTATCCTACTTTTCTTCCATTAGATTCCTAAAATAACTCTTCCAAATTTGATCCATTCCCAATTGAAATTTCTAAAATCCAATTCTTTGAAAACTTTAAACTTTGAAATTCTTGAGAGAAAAACCACTGATCATTATCGAAAGTTTTCTTAAATGATTCCCGTCATTTAAGAGGTAATTAACTATAGGGGCTTACCCTTATAGGGAACTTTAAGAACCTTTGTAATATAAACCCTGCTTAATTCCTTCATATTAAGCAGGGGAACTTATCGACTTATAAAATTGGTTCGCAGACCAAACGGATGTCACAAATTTTCTAGTTTATTTAATCGAGCCCCATCGTCAAGCAGTGTGTTTGTCCTTAGAGATAGATAAACGGTTTGTGATGTGGTGCTCGTTTACATAAACTATTTGGGATGTGAGATCGGTTTGATTTCATATCTTAAAATTTTCAAACTTAAAATTATTTTTCAAAATCAAATGCTACTTTCTAAATTATATATATATTTAAATTAAATTTAAAATCTAAAATTCGCCGACAACTTCTGTAGGCGACCCCCTTTTTCAAAACACATAACCTAAAAATATGCCGACAACCATTTTATAGAATTTTTTATTTTTTATTTTTTATAGGATAAATCATGATTTTTAGTTGAGGGATTTATAAATAGATTATATTCTTGCACATTTGAGGTATTTTTTTGCTGGAGTATTTCCAAATTTAGAGATTTTTGGAGTTATGATCACCATTCAAAACTTTAATCGGTCATCAATGATATTTTTTATGTCCGAAATTCTCAAATGCCTTTCTTTTTATATATATATATATATTTTAACAATCAATCTTTATGTAATGAAGAGGTTGACAACAAAATCGACCAAATTTAAATATCTGGCTTTCATTGTCATCTTGTGAGACTAACTTCAATGTTTATTATCATTATCAACTAACATTAACATTCACTGCTAATATTAACAGACATATGTTTGTACCCAGCGCTAGGTTCGTAATAACATTTCAATACCCTCAAACCTTTCAATACCCTCAATACCCTCATTTTTTAGGGCAATGAAAGGGGGTATTGGTTTTTTTTTTTTTGTTAAAAGGAGACTTGGGCTCCCTATGTTTCATAAAAAAGAAAGTTACAAAACTGGGAAAGAGGTCCTATCTAAACACCACACATACAACACACGCAAAAAAATAGGAATCTAAGGTCCTCTTTACAAAAAAGACAGAAAATATAACGCACACACACGATACAACCACACGAAACATGACCAAATACTACGAACAATCAGACAACAATAAACCAAATAACTCATAAGGAATAATAGCAGAAATGTGAGGAGAACTCAGCTTTAATCCAAACTTTGCAATCCAATGCGCTACTTTATTGCATTCTCTTCTAACATGCATCCAGACAATCGTTAAGTGCTTAGTCATCCAAAAAAATCTTCTTCATAATCAAATTTAAACTCCAATGATGATCAACCTACATAGTACAATACTTCCACAAAATTAAAGAATCAGTTTCAACAATAAGAAACTTCCAACCACGATTCAGAGCAACATGCAAATCAAAAACAACAGCCTCAGCTTCAGCTACAAGAGGAGAATCAGGGATAGAGTTAGAAACAAACCAGCAAATAGGAAGCCCTAAAACATCCCTAAAAATACCACCAATACTAGCACTGTTTTGATGCCAGCAACCATCACAATTAAGTTTAATGAAAGGTAGAGTACGCTTAGTCTAATGAACAGCAACATGAAATCTAGAAGGACTAGAAACAGGAAGGTTCAAAGAGCTTAAAATAACAGACAAATTACGAGACACCTTCTTGGATTGAAGTAACCAAGTTAAACCTTTCATCAGGTAGCAGAAAATGAGACTTATAGTATGACTCACATTAGAAGCTCTGTTTTGAAACTTAGCATCATTTCTCGCTAGCCAAATGAACCAAATAACCACAGCAGGAACCGCAAGGAAAAAGTCCTTACCCAGATTCCTCCAACTAGTAAAAATATCAGAAATAGTAGTAAAAACAAAAGAATGATAAGAGACATGAAGCTTAATAATAACCTGATCCCAAATAGCAGTCGCAAAACTGCAGTTAGAGAAAATATGATCCATAGTCTCCTCCTGAAGCTGACAGAGATAGCAACGTGAAGGTATACGTAAACCTTTGAGTTTCATTAAATCATCAGTAGGAAGGATTTGATGAAAGACTCTCCAAATAAAAAAGGAGATAGAAGGCTTAAGCCAACTATTCCAATTCCAACTAAGATCCAAACCTTGAAAGTTTTGGAAAGAAGCAGCAAAAGTCTTAGAAAGAGACTCCCCCAATCTGCCTTTAGGCTTAGGAAAATCTTTCTTATCATTGGAAATATGAATCGAAGAAACAAACTTAGCATCCAGAGTATGCAGAGAAAAAAGAAGCTTTGACATACACCACTTATTATCCAGCCAGAAATATTTAACTTTAATGCCAATATCATTAGGGCCCCCATACCAATGAGCTAAGGACCCATGACCAGTCCAATCATCAAACCAGAAAGAACAGTCTCCATTACCAATGTCCCAACAAATTAAATCCTCAGTCTGCCTAGCCACATTTAACATGGCCTTCCAAATAAAAGAGTCGTTATAAGAAGCAGTGACCTTTAAAGGATGAAGATAAGAACAATACTTGTCATTCAAATAAGAAGCCAAAAGAGAATTTCCTTTACGGAAACGATACCATAACTTCATATAATTTATCTTAATAGAATCAGTGAGACTTCTAAAACCAATACCACCTTTATCAATAGGCTTACAAAGCTTATTCCAACTTTTCCAATGATAAGAAGAATGAAATTTACCGTCCCATAAGACCTTATTAAAAAGCTTTTACAACTTCTGAATAACTCCTAAAGGCATGTTTATAATTTGAAGAGAATAAAGAGGAAGAGAATTAAGAATGCTCTTAAGAAGAGTAACTCTACCTCCAAAAGATAGAAAATTATTCTTCCAAGAAAAAATCTTGCTCTTAATCTTATCAAATAAATTTACAAAAAGATCCTTTCTACTCATACCTTTAGTAAGCAAACAACCCAAATAAGATAAAGGCAAAAAAGCCTTGTTGTAGCCAGTAAAATCCCTAATCCAATCTATCTTAGCAACTTTCACCTTCTTAACGCAATAAAAGAAACACTTTGAGACATTAAAAAATAATCTAGAAATATTCTGGAACATAGAGAGTTCAGTCCAGACTTTCTTAAGAGAACGTTTATTAGCATTGGTAAAAATAATCAAATCATCAGCAAAACATAAATGTGAAATACTCATATGACCTCTATGCTTATAATTCAAAGAAGGAAACCTATTATATAAGCAATTCAATCTTCTAGAAAGATAATCGAAAGCAAGAATAAAAAGATAAGGAGATATAGGATCACCTTGCTTAATACCCTTATAAGCTTTAAAAAAACCATAATTGCTACCATTAAGAAGAATAGAATAAAAGTTATCATTAAGAATCCTGTAAATCAGAGAACAGAACTTAGCATTGAAGCCAATAGCATGGAACACATCTATAATGAACTCCCAACGAATAGTGTCAAAAGCCTTCTTAATATTGACCCGATATAAATATATGCGTACTAAAATCTTCTTCCTCAGCAACGACGCCAAAAACTTGACCCAAAGTCTTCTGAAGATCAACGTACTAATTAATGCTTTCAAAAATATATGTTATAAATAATAATAGCGGCTAGTGTATATAAATATAATTTTATAAAAAATATTTTACACACTAGGGGTATCGTTTCAAGTAATATAGGGCTTTGAAACAAAGACCCCAGTATCGTTCCCACGAGAAGAGAGTTATAGATCTTTAAATATTTTTATTTTAAAGTATTCTTTTTATAATCAAAAATAAAATATCTTTAATTTACTAGATACAATAATAAAGCATAAATAAAATAATTGATGTAAATAGCAATAAGAAAGCAACTTTCTTCCTTTCAATTAATCCAAGATTTTCTAAGATAATGATAATATTCGTGGAGAATATAAATTTATGTTATTGTGCCAAATAGAAGCATTCATATTATTTACCATTTGATCCAGGTGCAAAGAACATTGGCTAGCCTATAGATCAGGTCCGGATATATTGTTAGTAGAATGTGTTAATCTAGGCTCACACTACTAGATGTCCAAGGGTAGCTTTGGTCGGCCCTACTAGTGACCCTTTTTCTTTTCTATAAACCAAATCAAAAGATTTTAGTCTGTTACTCTAAAAACTTATCAATTCTATGCCCAATATATAACATCTTCCTATTTATTTGCACTTCACCTTGAATAACCCGCACAAGGCCTTCGACTACCCAAGGATTCATGTGATATCTACAAGTTAAGAATTAATCTTCTTCTAGGTTTTAAAACTCTTCAACAGGTTTTAACAATTTAAATGACCAATTTAAATAGTAAATTAAGAACCGGTATTAATATCATCACAATGTTTTGAAAATATATGATTTTGAATTCTCCGACGAATTTTGTATTATCTTATTTATCTTTTCATAATTGAAAGGAGAAAGTAAAGTAACTACTCAGAACACATTGAAATTAAATAACAAAATATAATAAATAAACTTTGAATCAAAATAAAAATACTTATCTTAGATGTTTCTCCTACCGAACTTATGATTCTTACTGACTCCACAGCGTAATGAACTACAGATGCACCAACTCTTTCAAACTCTAAATACAAACTCTAAAATAAACTCACTAATTTATGAAGGAAAGTAAAAAGGTGGCCCTAATATGATCTCTCTAATTCTCTCTCTAGATTGGACTCTAGATAGGGGGAATAGATGGGGCGTTTTTCTCTGAAAGAATACCCTCTTATTTATAGGCTTCAAGGGTTGCCTCAAGGCACCTCTTCAAAATGTGTCCACATTAAATAAATCTTCTAGAAGGTGTGTCTGGCGCTTAGGCGCCAGACACCGCGACCAGTTCTTCGCACCTCTTCACTTTGGATCGCATCTCTTCGAGATTAAAATTGTTTTGAAGCGTCCAAATACATTGTTGTTATTTTGACCCCCAATTAGTCACTAAGGCAAGTGGCATTCTTGTAAATTCATATTTACTTTAAGCCTCTATTGTTGACTCTAGAAGGTGCCACCTCATTATGGAAGACCCAAGAAGAGGACATGTGGAAGGACATGTGGAGGCCATGCGATGGAAGGAGGACATGTGAAAGGACATGCGGAAACCATGCGATGGAGGACTCTAAAAGGGGGACATGTGGAAGGACATGTGGAAGTCATGCGATCCTCGAAGGTTCCACCTCATCTTTATTCTAGAATATTATAATGTAATATAATCTACTATAAATAGATGAGAGGAGGGGAGGCTTTTGGGGGTGGGTTTTGTAAGAGTGAAAAAAACTCAAGGAGTAGGAGCTAGCTTATAGAGGGTGAGGAGTGCATCTTAAAGGCCTTGGATTTGAAGGGAGGCCATGGAAGATGAGGGCTCATTTATGTAAAGCTAACTACTTTTTTTTGTCTCTTACCTTAGTGGATTATTTGGATTCCCTCCCGTGGACGTAGGTCGAAAGACCGAACCACGTAAATCCTCTTGTTTGTTTGTGTTCTTGTGTCTGCATCCTCTTTGCTGTGATTTGTGGTTTGTTCTCTTGCCAAGATTGAGGAAAGAAAATATTTTTCCCACAACAATTGGCGCCGTCTGTGGGAAAATATTGACACATCTTGGTCGGAGGAATCGCACCCAAGAGATCGCAGCAAGAAGGTAGAAGAGGTGTTTGGCGGGGACTATGGGTTCCACCAAATTCGACATCGAGAAATTTATGGGAAGGAACGACTTCGGCTTGTGGAGAGTAAAGATGAGAGCTCTACTGGTTCAGCAAGGTGTTGCAGAAGCCTTGCAAGGACCGGCGGGACTGCCAGCCAACATGACAGAGAAAGAAAAGATTGGCATGCTGGAGAAAGCTCATAGCTTGATAAAATTGAGCTTAGGCGACAAGGTTCTGAGGGAGGTGTCGATGGAGACAATGGCTCAAGAACTTTGGGCCAAACTCGAGGTACTCTACCTAACCAAATCCCTGGATAATAGGCTCTTTCTGAAGCAGCGCCTATACTCTTTCAAAATGCACGAAGACAAATCTGTCTCGGAGAAGATCGACGAGTTCAACAAGATCATAGACGATCTCGAGAACATCGACGTCAAAATGGATGACGAGGACAAGGCACTGCTATTGCTAAACTCTATTCCTAAGAGCTATAAGCAATTCAAGGACGCGATGCTCTATGGAAGGGCGCAGACGATTACTCTGGAAGAGGTTCAATCATTGATCAGAGCCAAAGAGCTTCAGAAGAAGCACGACATGAAGGAGGAAACCAGCGGAGACAGTCTGATGGTTAGAGGAAGATCGAGCAAGAAAGGTTCTAAAAGTGATCAGAGCAGATCAAGGTCCAGAAGAAATGGTAGAGGTCAGTCTTCTAAGAGATCTTACAAGTGCTATCATTGCCACAAGGAAGGTCATTTTAAGAAGGACTGTCTATATAGAAAGAAAGGCTTTCAGGAGAAGCCTAAAGATTCTGGAGAAGCAAGCATAGTCTCAGATGGCTATGATTCAGCTGAAGCTCTGGTGATCACAGAATCTGAATCTAGTAGGGAGTGGATCCTTGACTCAAGGTGCTCCTTCCACATGTGTCCTTACAAAGACTGGTTCGAGACACTACAACTGGCAAACAGTGGATCCGTTCTACTTGGAGACAATAAAGCCTATAGGGTAATCAGCAGCGGGACGATCAGAATAAAGATGTTCGATGGAGCTGAAGAGATACTACAGCATGTCAGGTACATCCCAGAACTTAAAAGAAATTTGATTTCTTTAGGGACGCTGGAGTCGAATGGATACTCATTCAAGGCAGAGAACAGCAGCATCAGAGTAGTTAAGGGTTCTCTCATAATCATGAAAGGAGTCAGAAAGAATGGGCTATACTCCCTAGTTGGAAGAACTGTAATCGGGAACTTCTCAAATGCAGTTCAATCAGAGTCCGACAGATCCAGACTATGGCACATGAGGCTGGGGCATGTAAGTGAAAGGGGCTTACAGGAATTGTCCAAGCAGAACCTATTATGTGGAGATCGGGTCAGCAAACTGGAATTCTGTGAACAATGTGTGCTGGGGAAGGCCACCAGGGTGAAGTTCTCCACTGGAATACATACATCAAAGAAACCTCTTGATTATGTACACAGTGATCTATGGGGCCCAGCTCGAACTCAAACTCATGGAGGAGGAAGATACTTCATGTCTATCATCGATGACTACACCAGGATGGTATGGGTCTTTATCTTAAAAACAAAAGATGAAGCTTTTGAACGATTCAGGGACTGGTTAACTCTCACCGAAAACAAGATGGGAGCAAAGCTGAAGCACTTGAGAACCGACAATGGCTTGGAGTACTGTTCAGAGCAGTTTGAGGAGTTATGTAGGAGGAATGACATCACAAGGCACAAGACAGTCTGGAACACTCCCCAACAGAACGGCCTAGCTTAGAGGATGAACAAGACTCTCCTAGAGAGAGTGAGGTGCATGCTGCTAAATGCAAGTCAACCCAAAAGTTTCTGGGGAGAAGCTGTGTCAACTGCCTGCTACCTCATCAACAGATGCCCATCGACAGCTATCGACATGAAGACTCCTTTGGAGATGTGGTACAGAAAGCCAGGTAACTATGATAATCTTAAAGTTTTTGGATGTATTGCATACGCTCATGTTAGACAGGATAAGCTGGAAGCAAGGGCTTTGAAGTGCATCTTCATCGGATACCCACTTGGAACCAAAGGTTACAAACTTTGGTGCCTAGATCAACAAAAATGCATCATCAGTAGGGATGTGACATTCGATGAGTCCAAAATGGGGAATCTGTAAAGCTATATTACGAGGAACAGTGTTAGTAAGGAGGATTCGTCGATCGAGGTGGAGCCGCAACAACAACAAACTTTGACTGATCAAAGGACAATTGTGAACGATCAAGACGAAGTGGCAGAAGACCAGCAAGTGACTGAACCAGAAAGAAGATCTGATGACTACAGCTTGGTAAGGGACAGACAAAGGAGAACTATCAGACCGCCAGAGAGATACGGCCATGCAGATATGATCTCCTTTGCTCTGAATGTTCGTTGAAGTGATAGAAGAAGCGAGAACAGGCGACTACGAGGAAGCCACGAAGAGCAAGGAAAGACACAAGTGGGAAGAGGCAATGGATGAGGAAATGGCTTCTCGATGAAGAACAAAGCCCGGGAACTTGTGGATCGACCAACGAACAAACGCGTAGTCGGTTGCAAGTGGACCTTTAAGAAGAAGGAAGGCATGCCGAGTGCGAGAGGATCGGGTACAAAGCCGGACTCGTTGCAAAGGGATTCACACGGAGTTGAAGGAATTGACTTCAACGAAATCTTCTCACCGTGGTGAAGCATCGCTCAATTAGGATAGTCTTAGCACTAGCAGTTCAATTCAACTTGGAATTAGAACGGCTAGATGTTAAGACTGCGTTCTCGCATGGAGAGCTTGAAGAAACCATCTACATGGACCAGCCAGATGGGTACAACACACCTGAGACAAAGGACAAAGTTTGCTTGCTGAAGAAGGCCTTGTATGGACTGAAACAAAGCACAAGACAATGGTACAAACAATTTGATGAGTTCATGCTAAAGATCGATTTTGTCAGAAGCAGCTACGACAGTTGCGTGTACATGAAGTGGCAAGACGGTGAAATCGGTACGTACTTGCTCCTTTATGTGGATGATATGTTAGTAGCCAGCAGAAGTAAGGAGGAAGTCCAGAAGATCAAAGGTATGCTCAATTCTGAATTCAACATGAAGGACCTAGGACCAGCTACAAAGATCCTAAGGATGGAGATTACCAGAGACAAGAAAAATGATAGCTTATTCTTATCTCAAAAGTCATATATTCAGAAGGTTCTAGCTAGGTTCAACATGCACGAGGCTAAGCAGGTTGCAACACCTATTGGCCAACACTTCAGAATATTGAACTCCCAAGCACCAGAGACTGAAGAGGAGAAAAGGTACATGGAGGGTGTTCCCTATGTCAGTGGGGTTGGTAGCATCATGTATGGTATGGTTTGCAGCAGACCAGATTTAGCCTACGCCGTCAATATTGTAAGCAGGTTCATGGCAAGCCCAGGACAGGCTCACAGGGAAGCACTAAAATGGATCCTGAGATACTTAAGAGGTACCACTGATTTGGGTCTACTCTTCAAAAGGCAGGAAGACAAAGAAAAAAAGGTAGTCGGCTACGTAGATTCCAATTACGCAGGAAGCATTGACACCAGGAAGTCACTGACTGGATTCATCTTCATCTGTCTTCGATGCTGCGATCGGTTGGAAGTCTAACCTCCAATCCGTTGTGGCCCTCTCAACAATAGAGGTTGAATACATCGCTGTGACTGAAGCAATCAAGGAAGCTATGTGGCTAAAGGGCATGGCTGAGGAGCTTGGGATACATCAGAAGGTGATAACAGTGTTTTGTGACAACAAAAGCACCATTCACCTAACCAGGAATCAGGTATTTCATGAAAGATCCAAGCACATAGATGTGAAGCTTCATTTCGTAAGGGACGTCGTCACTAAAGGCTCAATAGTGGTAGAGAAGATACCAACCAAAGAGAATCCTGCCGACATGCTCACCAAGGCGCTGCCCATAGCTAAGTTTAGACACTGTTTAGACTTAGTGAACTTTTCCACTGGCTGAGGGCACCTCGGGGGCCAGATGGAGGGAATCACTACTCTAGCATGATTGAGGGTCAAGGTGGAGATTTGTTATTTTGACCCCCAATTAGTCACTAAGGCAAGTGGCACTCTTGTAAATTCATATTTACTTTAAGCCTCTATTGTTGACTCTAGAAGGTGTCACCTCATTATGGAAGACCCTAGAAGAGGACATGTGGAAGGACATGTGGAGGCCATGCGATGGAAGGAGGACATGTGAAAGGACATGTGGAAACCATGCGATGGAGGACTCTAAAAGGGGGACATGTGGAAGGACATGTGGAAGTCATGCGATCCTCGAAGGTTCCACCTCATCTTTATTCTAGAATATTATAATGTAATCTAATCTACTATAAATAGATGAGAGGAGGGGAGGCTTTTGGGGGTGGGTTTTGTAAGAGTGAAAAGAACTCAAGGAGTGGGGGCTAGCTTGTAGAGGGTGAGGAGTGCATCTTGGAGGCCTTGGATTTGAAGGGAGGCCAAGGAAGATGAGGGCTCATTTATGTAAAGCTAAGTACTCTTTTTTGTCTCTTACCTTAGTGGATTATTTCGATTCCCTCCCGTGGACATAGGTCAAATGACCGAACCACGTAAATCCTCTTGTTTGTTTGTGTTCTTCTGTCTGCATCCTCTTTGCTGTGATTTGTGGTTTGTTCTCTTGCCAAGATTGAGGAAAGAAAGTGTTTTTCCCACAACAATTGTATCACATGTCCTATAAACCAGGAACAACTGCCAGTCTTCTAGAAGGTCCAATAACCGCTCATACCGTCAAAATAACCGCCCAAAAGTCGTCAAAAACTTAACAATTTTCTGTATCGAGCTGGCGCTTAGGCGCCGGACTGCGCGCTAGGCGCCAGGCCAGTAATTTCGACAATTTTGCATTTTAGCTCTATTTTTGCTCCTTTTTTGCTCCTTTTTGCTCCTTTTTCATAGTTTTCTCCTTCTTGAACATTTTTGTATCACCTACATCTAAAAACACAAAAATACCTTTCATTAAAGCATAATATCCTTAAAATTTAATAAAAATCAAGGCATAAAAATAGGTATTTTTTTCTTTGATCAAAATCCCCCAAACTTAAACGTTACTTGTCCTCAAGTAACCGTTCTTATTATATAAAATGTATAACATTTGGAATAAAAAGGTAAATATTTAAGACTCCTTATGATTTTTGATTTTATAAAGGCTTTAGTAAATCATTAACCAAATTTCACTAACTAAGTTTAATTTTAAGAATTTAAAGAATATTTTAACTACCAAATCATAAGACTTCAAAAAATTTTCATTCACTTCGAAAATAATTGTAGTTTATTAAATTAAGATCACATAAATTATTCACAAGAAAAAGATCTTCATGAAATTATTTTCTAATAAAAATACATACATAAAAATTAAGTAATATATGTAATCAGTTTTCTTTTTATAAGTTAATTCAAGTGAAGCCAATTTTTTATAAGGCATTTCCTCAAGCTTCTCGTCTCTTTTTCTTTTTCTCTTTTTTTTTTCTTTTTTTTTTAAGAGAGGATTACTGTATCTGGATAGCCTGTAAATGGTTTTGAACTTCACTATCCTTAACTTATATTTTCAAACTTATACATTTTCACTTAATTTTTATAACATAAATAGATTTCAAAAAGAATTTCAATCTATTCTTTTTCGAGTTATAATTTTTGATTTCTTAATACTTCTAAAATTCAATTATGTCTACTATGAATATAAAAAAATTTTAATCTTATTCTTCTTTAAGTTGAATAATTCTATTCTTAAAATCAATCAAAGTTATTAAAATTTTTTATTAAGTCCACTAAATTATTTATAATTTCAAAAATTTAAGTGATCTTAAATAGATTCTTCATTCCTCATGTTATGTTAAAAATTTTTATTTTAAGAAAATATTAGTTCTTAAAGGACAAATAAAATTTAAATTTGAATGTATTTTCCCTTTCCCCCAAACTTAAGTTTTGGTCTATCATGAAATTTTTTTTTAAGTATGAGAGAAAGAAAAACATAATTTTAAAAAGGAATTTTTATAAGTATGTAAATAAAAACATTCTAGAAAAAAAAATTTACTTCTACACATGCTTTTATGAATAATACTGAAATAATGAAGCAGGTATAAAAGTAAGCAGGCTCATTAGTAATTAAATTAAATGACTATACTACTTATAATAACATAAATAGAACAACAATACTAACTACTAAACAGTAGGTTGAAACAGAAATAAACATTAATTTATCCAAATTTCAATCTTAAACACAATACATTAAAAATACTCTAACAACAGTCTCAACACCCAACAATCCACACAAAGTACATAAACAAATCTAAACTAGCAAACAACAAACAACAATCAATACTAGCAAACAAACTAAACTAATAACAGACTTAGCACAAATCAGAGGTAAATCAAGCCACTAATCACTGTATGTAGCCTCATTATCGTCATCATCACCAAAAGAAAACTCAACATCCTTAGGATCAACATATGATGAGAAACTAGGAAAGGTAGGAAACTGAACATCATGCTCTCCCTTCAGGAATCTAACGAGAGCTTCATCATACTCAGCATCGTAACTACTCTTCCTCTGGGTATACTCAGATAAATGATCAATTTTCTTATCAATGGAATCAATTTTGCAGTGAGTTCGAAATAACTCATGTTGCTGCTCTATAAACTGATCATGCATCGATTCCCAAAAATTAGATGGTGGCTCAGCAATAGAAGTAGAAGGTATGGAAGTGGAAGGTATACCTGAAGTGTGTGCAGAAGTAGAAGGAGTGGACGATCTCTTCCCTCGAAGACGATCATATATACTAACACTCTCCCGCCCGATTGGCTTGGTAGACTTCGGCTTCTCCTCGAAATATCAGCGGTGACTCCATTGCTAACACATAAAGAATAGATCAAAGATGGGAATCCCGGTCCCATAGAAGTGCTCGGATCTAGCGATGAGACTCCACAGAATCATAAATAATACAGTCGACATCTATCAGCTTCCTCTCCTGAATGCAATAGTTCAGGATAGCTGTTTCTCTAGCAACTTCACTTAGGTGGTTGGAAGGTAGAAGTCTAGCCGAAATAAAATAATGCCAAGCCTTTGAAACACCATTTAGCTTAGAAGATTTGAAGTTTACCTGTTTTTCATTCCGAATCTTCCAGGCTTCAGAGTCGTCAGTCAAATAAGCAATAATCATCTTAAGATCTCCCTCAGATGGAGATAATACAGAATAGTGGCACTCGATGGTAGGTGGCAGTCCATAAAACACATTGATCCTCTCCGAAGTAAATCCTACTCCAATACCTCTGACGAAGACTTCGTAGTCTTCCGCATCCAAAAAGTTAGCATAAAATTCGCAAACGACTGGAATAACAGCAACAGCGGTGAAATAACAGAATCGTTGTCAATTGTGCGCAACAATTGTGTTCTTGATTATTTCACCCGGATTGTAAAAGCTTCGCTCAGAGATAAAATTTCTCGACGTTGCAAATTGGTGATATCGAAAATGCGCTACTGCAGTCGCAAACTTGCTACTATCAAAATTTTCTCGTCCCTTCCCTCGCATAGATTTCGGTGTCATCTAAACGTGAAAGAAAATAAGAATAAATTTAGGAATCAAATATTTAAACTCTTTTTAAGTTTATGAAACTTAAAATAAGTTTAAAAATCCAAATAGAATACCTAAAAATCAAAAATTTTCTCAAAATTTCAGTATTTAGCAAAACATAGGAAAAACTATGATGAAAATAAAAAATAAATGGATTAGAGTGTAGATCTGGCCTGAAGAAATCAAGTGATTACGCCCCCAAATACTTGATGTTTTGACCTCAAAATGGATCTAAGAGGTGTATTTTCGTGAAAATGGGGAAGGAGATGAAGTTTATGCGTCATTCATGGCTAATGGGGTTTATATGGTGTTTTTCAGGTAAGCAGGCCGAACCGGAGCTTAGCGCCGAATTCTGGCACATTGGCGCCAGACTCGCCTTTCACAAAAATCACTCTAAAAATTTTATTTTCCACCAAAATTCATAAATTAACTTCCAATTACTCATATTAGAGTAGGGCTTCAGTTTCTAACTTCCAAAACATTTTCCAAAAATTTTAAAAAATTAAATATTAAATCCACCAATCAAACACAAGGTTTAAATCACACTCCTCTAATTTCCATTTATAATCTTCAATATTGGCTCAATACACTTCAGAATATAATGATGCAAGTCCTAACACACAATCAAACAACAAAATTTGAAAGCAAATACAACACACATTGAACATGAAAACAAATACACAAACAAACACAATCGATTCACTAAATCGATATAATGACTCACTAGATAAATCACGATCTCACCAAATCACTATCTAATTTCCATTATCTTCAAAATGAAGATTGCTTGGCCTACTCGGGAAGAATACTAACGCTCTTGGAAAATCAGTTGCCGTTTTCTCGTCGATAAAATTGTTCTTCGCATACATCTCCACTTGAGCATCTTGATAAGCCGCTAGATGATCAAATTGAAGTTTCGCTTGTCATTCCAGATGTTCAATCTGATGATACATGTCATGAAGGCGATCTCCAATACTCTTGAAATTCTCTTCAAATTTATCAAGACGACTAGAAATTTTCTCCAAACTTACAGCGATGAAACCATTGAAGTAGGGTTGAGGATCTTTTGGACCATTGTCTCTAGCCTCTTCTCCAAGATTTCTCCTCTCCATTTCTTTAAAAATCCTCTCTAATCTCTCAAGAATGGAATGTATGGGTCGAAATAATGATTGCATAGGGATTGGGGACGAAGATGGGTTAATTTAAAGGTGAAAATCGTGTGAAAAACTGAAAATTTTTTGTTTTTACACGACCTAGTAACCGTGGCGCTTAGGCGCCAAATCTGGCACCTAGGCGCCGGACCCATCTACACACAGCTTATTCTGGCGCTTTGGCACCGAATTCTAGCGCCTAGGCGCCGGAACCATGTTCGACTCTGTTTCGCCTAACGTCAAATTTCAAGGTTTCGTTCTCCAAAAATAGGTAAATTATAATGATAAGATCAGAACAATGTCAATAACACAATTATACATAATTTTAATGAAGGTTAACTTGATCTCCTTTTTACTCACATATGAAATGGAGTGATCCAAAGTACAAACTTTATATACTTCAAGATAATTTTTAATTTTCTGAAGTTATATAAAATTAGTCAAGACCGAGGCATAACCATACATTAAAAATGTAAAAACACACTAAAAGCAAAATCTATGGGTTGTCTCCCATTAAGCGCTTGGTTTAACGTCGTCAGTCCGACCTAAGTAATTCTTTAATCAGGTTGACTTAATTCATAAGCCTCTTTATAAATTTTTTTAATGTCTCCCAAATAAGGCTTTAATCTTAATCCGTTAACTTTAAAAAATTTTCCCGTTTTGGGGTCTTTAATATCCACAGCTCCATATTGGTATACTTTTTTAATTATATATGGTCCTATCCATTTTGATCTCAATTTTCCAGGAAAAAGTCTTAAACGAGTATTAAATAGTAATACTTCTTGTCCAGGCACAAATATTTTTCCTGAAATCTTTTTATCATGTAATACCTTCATTTTCTCTTTATAAATTTTTGCATTATCATATGATTCATTTCTCATTTCATACATCTCATTTAATTGCAATAATCGGTTTTCTCCTGCAGTATTCAAATCAGAATTAAACTCATTTATCGCCCAATAAGCTTTATGTTCAAATTCAACAGGTAAGTGATAGTGTTTTCCAAAAACTAACCGATAAGGTGACATTCTGATTGGTGTCTTATAAGTCGTTCTATAAGCCTGTAATGCGAATCGAGTCTATCGACCCAATCAGTTCTTTTAGGATTAACATTCTTCTCTAAAATTATTTTAATTTCTTTGTTTGATACTTCAGCCATTCCACTTATTTGTGAGTGATATGCAGTTACAATTTTATGTTTGATCCCAAATTTTTGCAGTAATGATTGAATTCTTATATTTCTAAATTGACTTCCACCATCTGTGATAATTACCTTAGGCATTCCAAATCTTGAAAAAATCATCTTCTTTAAAAATTTATATACACTTTTGGAGTCACAGTTAGGTAAAGCTACAGCTTCAATCCACTTTGAAACATAATCAACTGCAAATAAAATTTAAATTTTTCCAAATGATGGTACAAATGGTCCCATAAAGTCTAAACTCCATATAACAAAAATTTCAACTTCCAATATATAGTTTAAAGGCATTTCATCTTTCTTAGATATATTTCCCATTCTTTGACATCGATCACATGTTTTAACATAATGTCTCACATCTATGAATAAAGTAGGCCAATAAAATCATGAATTGAAAATTTTAAATGCAATTTTATCTACTCCAAAGTGTCCTCCAAAATCGGAATCATGACATTTTTGAATAATAGCAAAAGTTTCTTCATAAGGTACGCATCTTCGAATTATATAATCCATTCCTAATTTAAATAAATAAGGATCTTCCCAAATATAATATTTAGCATCATTTTTAAATTTCTTAATAAATTTTTCATCCAATCCATAAGGTAGAATATTGCTAACTAAATAGTTAACTATATCTGCATACCAAGTTGTTTGGTATCCTTGAATAACATATAATTGTTCATCAGGAAATTTCTCATTTATATTTTCTTCAGTAATAACATCATTCTTAATTCTAGATAAATGATCAGCAATTTAGTTGTACGTTACTTTTCTATCCACTATTTGAAAATCAAATTCTTGTAGAAGTAAACCCTATCTTATTAGTCTAGGTTTAGCATATTTTTTTGACATTAGATATTTAATAGCGGAATGATCAGTATGAACTATGCATTTAGTACCAAGAAGATAAGGTCTAAATTTATCAAAAGCATATACTATAGCTAGAAGCTTTTTCTCAGTAGTAATGTAATTTCTTTGAGTTACAGTAAGAGTTTTACTAGCATAATATATAACTTTGAAAATTTTCTCATATTTTTGTCCCAATACAGCTCCAATTGCAAAATCACTTGCATCGCACATTAATTCAAAAGATTTATTCCAATTAGGTGCAACAATGATAGGTGCGATTATTAATTTTTCTTTTAAAATATTAAAAGCATTAACACAATCTTTATTAAATTTAAATTTAGCATCTTTTTCCAATAAATGACAAAAAGGTTTAGCAATTTTAGAAAAATCATTTATATATCTTCTATAAAATCCAGCATGACCTAGAAAACATCTCACATCAGTAATGATAGTAGGTGGTTGTAATTCATCAATAATTTTCACTTTTGCTTGATCTACTTCCATCCCTTTTTGCGAAATCTTGTGACCAAGTACAATGTCTTCTGTGACCATGAATTGACATTTTTCCAGTTAAGAACTAAGTTTGTTTCTTCACATCTTTTCGGAACTTTGGAAATATTTTCCAAACAAGATTCAAGAGAAGTTCCAAAAACTAAAAATCGTCCATGAATATTTCAATTCCTTTATCAATCAAATCACAAAATATTGACATCATACATCTTTGAAAAGTTGCAGGTGCATTACATAAACCAAAAGACATTCTTCTAAAGGCAAATGTTCCATAAGGACTTGTAAATGTTATTTTCTCTTGGTCCTCAGGAGCGACAGGTAATTGATGATAACAAGAATATCCATCCAGAAAATAGAAATATGAGTGTCCAGCTAATTTTATCAAGCATTTGATTCAAGAAAGGTAAAGGAAAATGATCCTTTCTAGTGGTGTCATTTAATTTCCTATAATCAATGCAAATTCGTCATCTAGTAACTTGTCTTGTAGAAATTAGTTCATTTTTATCATTGACAATGACAGTTACTCCTCCTTTCTTTGGAACACAATGAATAGGACTTACTCATTGGCTATCCGAAATAGGATAAATAATACCAGCATCTAACCATTTAACAATTTCTTTTTTAACAACCTCTTTCATGATAGGATTTAATCTTCTTTGAGGTTCAATAGTAGGTTTAAAATTTTCTTCCATTAAAATTCTATGCATACAAATGGACGGGATTATTCCTCTTATGTCAGCAATTGTCCAACCAAATGCTTTCTTATAATTCTTTAAAACTCCTATCAATTTTTCTTCTTGATCTTTACTTAGCTCAGAAGAAATAATAACAGGTAAAGTTAATGAATTTCCCAGAAATGCATACTTTAAATGTGAAGGTAACATTTTTAATTCCAGTTCATGGGCTTTTTTAATTGAGGGTAAAAGTATATCATTTTGAGTTACGTCCAAAGTTTCCCAATTATCTTTAATATAATGAGTTTCTTCTTCTTTTAGTTCTTCATCTTCATCGGTTAATAATTGAAATTTTTCTTCAGAAATTACTTTACATTTTTCTTGATAATGTTTCTCAATTAAATAATCAATTATATCCATTCGATAACTTTTTTCTTTGTCAGGGTACTTCATTGATTTAAGGACATTAAATTTAATCTATTGATCATTAACTCTCATGATTAATTCTCTTTTTTGCACATCAATCATAGCTCGTCCGGTCTCTAGAAAAGGTCTCCCTAAAATAATAGGTATTTCTTTATCTTCTTTCATATAAAGTACAATGAAATTTACAGGGAATATAAATTTATCTACTTTAACAAGAACATCTTCTATAACTCCTTTAGGGTAAGTGATAGATCTATTAGCTAACTGAAGGGTTACAGTGGTGGGAGTAATCTCTCCTATATTCAACCTTCAAAAAATAGAAAATGGCATGAGATTAATACTTGCTTCCAAATCGCATAAAACTTTTCCACAAAACTTTTCTCCAATAGCACAAGGTATAGTAAAACTTCCAGGATCTTTAAGTTTTTGAGGTAATTTCTTTTGAGTTATTGCACTACATTCTTTACTTAATGCAATAGTTTCAAAAGCTTCAAATTTAAGTTTCTTACTTAAAATATCTTTCATAAATTTTGCATAAGTTGACATATGTTCCAAAGCTTCAGCAAAAGGTATGTTTATAGTAAGTTTCTTAAAAATTTCAAAGAACTTAGAAAATTGATGATCAAGCTTCTGCTGTTTAAGGGCCCGTTTTGTTCAGCGTTAGGAGCTGCGGCGCTTTGACGCGCCGCAAAATTTTGGCGAAGCAGGGCGGAAGCTCCTCCAGATTTGCGGCTATCTGCCACGAAGTTGTGTGAACGCCGAACGCGGAATAAACCCCTCGGCCTCGACTTTCACTCGGCTGTGAGGTTATTTTTCCTGCCGCTGCCCTCGTCCACATCTGCTCCCGAACGCGTTCTGTCTATCTCGACATTCTTCCTCCGCGATCGATTTTCGATCGAATCCAAGGTATTATAACTTCGATCTAACTACTCTACCGAGGTCCCGTTCCCCTCTCCTTCTCTCTTTCTCGTTCATTCCATCTGGTAGCAATTTTTACTCGATCTGTTTTTGGATCTGGATCTGCAATGTCATACTCATAAAGCTATGAAATTTTTCGATCTGCTAGCAAATTTTTCCTGTGTAATTTGTCAATCTCGTACTCAGAAAGAGTTGAAAACTTCTCTGCCTAGATTTGTGATTTTGTTAATAGGCAAACTTCTCTGCCGATTTTGGTTGGAGGTGGATTTACAAATAATTTGCTTAACTCTCCCTAGATTTATGAATTTGTTAACGGGAGTGAGCCTTTTTCTTTGGAGGTGGCAATGATCCTTTTTCTGCTTTATTTTTTATAGTTATGTTGGAATTTTGTACTGTTGATCGTTTTGGATTTTCTGTTGGAAAGCTTATGAGATCAATGCCAGTATTGTTTAGTATTTTCTTTGGTTTCGGGTCCTTTAGAACTACTCGCATATCTTGTTAGATAGGTTGTAATTTATGTATTTTTTCCTCTCTTATGTGGGTAAGATTTGCTCTGTAGCTACAGCGATGCTTAAGCCATTAGCATTGGTATCAGTAAGGCTTGAATGTCTTTATAGCATTTCAATTGATGTTGGGCTGAATTCAACAGATAGACTTTAGGTTTGAGCTTATTCTCATGAGTCTGATGCTAGGGAGTGGACGGCTTCAGTAGAAGACGGACGGTGTGACACGGGAGCTACAGTAACTCAAAACTAAAGTGAACATTATTATATTGTTGGTTGTTGTTGTAATAGTACTACAGTTTTTTTTACTATACTGCTACTAGCACGTGCTTGAGAGGACTCTATCTTCACATGTAGAATTTTATGACTTTTTTTTTAGATATGTACTCATGATCTTGATGTTTTGTCATTTCAAATCTTGTGCAAATGGATGATTTAAAACTCAATAATTTTTAATGCTCTTACGATATATAGATATATATGAATATGTAAATACAAACATACTTTTATATATAAAAAAATTTTAATACTTTTAAAATATATAAAAATATAAAATAAGAAGATATTTATAAATCTAATATCTAACTTTGATATTTATGTATATGCATGAAAAAGATACTAACTCAATAATTTTTAAAAATACTAACTGTATATTTAACAACAAATGAAAGATGTAATATATTTTTAAAAGCTTATAAATATTTAATTTTATTAATCTTAACAATATATTTAACAACAAATGACGCTTAAGTTTTTAACAAATAAATTTATATTTATTAGTTTGTATATTTAAAATATAAATTTTTTTTAAAAAAATTCATTTGCAAATCCTTTATATTATATTAATAAATGAAAATTTTCAAACAGTTTTAATAATAGAGGCGATCGATCATTTTCTCGCCGCATTACTTTTCTCACAATTGTAACGCAAGCAGACAGACAGCTTCCCCATACTGCTTCCTCAGTATGCTTCTCACAGTGACGCATTGTTAGCCTATTTCTCATGAATATGACTGTAAAGCTGAAAAGTTTGCAGTAAGCCAACAGAGCCTTAATCTTTGAGGAAAAGGTGGTGGTGGTTTTTCAACTTCCATATTAATAGAAATATCAGTTTGATCTTTATTAAGAGAAGAAGTTTCTTTAGATTTTTCAATCTCTTCAACCTCAATCTCATTTTCAATTTCATTCTGCATTCTTTCTTTTAATTCCTTTCCACTTCTAAGTTGTACAGCTTTAACATGTTTATGTTCTTTTCCGATTTATTTTGGATTGATTTCAACATTACTAGGAAGTGTTCTCGGAGTCTATAATTAATTAAATTAGTGATTTGTCCCATTTGATTCTCAATATTACGAATAACGGTGTTTTGATTTTGTAATTGATTACTTAGTTGTAAAATTAATTCTTCTATAGATAACTTTTTCTGTTGATTGTTAAATCCAGGTGGTTTATAGTTTGAATTAACTTGATTATTCCAATTTCCAGTGGGATGAGATTGATTATTACCCCATTATTGTGAATTATTACAGTTAAAATTAGGATGATTTTTCCATCTAGGATTATAATAATTTGAATAAGGATTATTTTTACTAGCAATAGCTTGTAAAGTTTCAATAGTTTGAGAATCTTCAATATTAGCAGAGTTATTAGGTGATATATTAATAGCAAAACTATCTAATTTCTTAGACATTGCTACTACTTGTGAAGCTAAAATAGAAAAGGCTTCATTATCATGAATACTTGACATCTTTTAGGATTAATCCTTTCAGAAGGTCATTGAAAATTATTATTAGTCATTTCTTCAATTAAAGTGTAAGCTTCTTCAAATGAATTAGACATTAAAGAACCTCCAGCAGCAGCATCAATAATTGATTTTAAAGATCCAATTAATCCATTATAAAATGTTTGAATAATTAACCAATCAGGTAAAGCATGATGATGACATTTTCTTAATAGTTCTTTAAATCTTTCCCAAGTTTTATAAATTGTCTCCCCATCAAATCGACTAAATGAAGTAATATTATTTCTTAATTTAGCGAGTTTTAGAAGGAGGAAAATATTTAGCAAGGAATTTTTGTGTCATTTCAGCCCATGTTTTAATAGAACTCGTTCGTTAATGAGTTCGACCACATCTTTGCTTTATCTCTTAAAGAAAAAGGAAAGAGTCTAAGCCTAATAGCATCATCAGAAATATTGTTATATTTAAAGGTAGCACAAAGTTCTAAAAAACTAGCAAGGTGTAAATTCGGATCCTCATTTGGTGTTCCACTAAATTGATTATTTTGAACCATTTGAATAATAGACGGTTTAAGCTCAAAAGAATTAGCATCTACAGTGGGTATTTGAATACTACTATAAAGTTCATCAACTGTAGGGTTAGCATAATCCCATAATGGTTTAAAAACATTTTGATCATTAATTTCAATTGGATTTTGTAAATTGTTATGTAAATTAGTCATTTCTTGAAATTTTTGAATTTGTTTTCCTTTTTTAATTCTTCTAACAGTTCTATCTAATTCAGAATCTAAAGGTAATAATCCTTCGGATCCGTAACTACGCATAAAAAGTCAATTAGCAAGAATAAAAATAAATATTATTATTATATATATGCTTTTTTTATAATAAAGAAAATGAATAAAATAAAAATACATAAAGTCTAAAAGTTTGCCTCTACTCTCCCCTGCAACGGCGCCAAAAACTTGACCCGATATAAATATATGTGTACTAAAATCTTCTTCCTCAGCAACGACGCCAAAAACTTGACCTGAAGTCCTCTGAAGATCAACGTACTAATTAATGCTTTCAAAAATATATGTTATAAATAATAATAGCGGCTAGTGTGTATAAATATAATTTTATGAAAAATATTTTACACACTAGGGGTACTACACAAGTATACGTATTGTTTCAAGTAATATAGGGCTTTGAAACAAAGACCCCAGTATCGTTCCTACGAGGAGAGAGTTATAGATCTTTAAATATTTTTATTTTAAAGTATTCTTTTTATAATCAAAAGAAAAATATCTTTAATTTACTAGATGCAATAATAAAGCAGAAATAAACCAAATTGGCTAGCCTATACATTTGGTAAAATAATTTACTAGATGCAATAATACGTATCGTTTCAAGTAAAATATCTTTATATTTACCCTTTGATCCAGGTGCAAAGAATATTGGCTAGCCTATAGATCAGGTCCGGATGTATTGTTAGTAGAATGGGTTAATCTAGGCTCACACTACTAGATGTCCAAGGGTGGCTATGGTCGGCCCTACTAGTGACCCTTTCATTTTCTATAAACCAAATCATAAGATTTTAGTCTGTCACTCTAAAAACTTATCAATTCTATGCCTAATATATAACATCTTCCTATTTATTTGCACTTCACCTTGAATAACCAGCATAAGGCCTTCGACTACCCAAGGATTCATGTGATATCTACAAGTTAAGAATTAATCTCCTTCTAGGTTTTGAAACTCTTCAACAGGTTTTATCAATTTAAATGGCCAATTTAAATAGTAAATTAAAAACCGGTATTAATATCATCACAATGTTTTGAAAATATATGATTTTTAATTCTCCGACGAATTTTGTATTATCTTATTTATCTTTTCATAATTGAAAGGAGAAAGTAAAGTAACTACTCAAAATACATTGAAATTAAATAACAAAACATAATAAATAAACTTTGAATCAAAATAAAAATACTTGTCTTAGATGTTTCTCCTACTGAACTTCTGATTCGTACTGACTCTATAGCATAATGAACTACAGATGCACCAACTCTTTCAAACTCTAAATACAAACTCTAAAATAAACTCACTAATTTATGAAGGAAAGTAAAAAGGTGGCCTCGATATGATCTCTCTAATTCTCTCTCTAGATTGGACTCTAGATAGGGGGATAGATGGGCGTTTTTCTCGAAGGAATACCCTCCTATTTATAGGCTTCAAGGGTTGCCTCAAGGCACCTCTTTAAAATGTGTCCACATTCAATGAATCTTCTAGAAGGTGTGTCTGGCGCCTAGGCGCCGGAATCTGGCGCCGGACACCGCGTCCAGCTCTTCGCACCTCTTCACTTTGGATCGCACCTCTTCGCGATTAAAAACGTTTTGAAGCATCCAAATACATTGTATCACATGTCCTATAAACCAGGAACAACTGCCAGTCTTCTAGAAGGTCCAATAACCGCTCATACAGTCAAAATAACCGCCCAAAAGTCGTCAAAAACTTAACAGTTTTCTGTATCGAGCTGGCTCTTAGGCGCCGGACTCTGGCGCCTAGGCGCCAGACCAGTAATTTTGACAATTTTGCATTTTGGCTCTATTTTTGCTCCTTTTTTCTTTTTTTTGCTCCTTTTTCATATTTTTCTCCTTCTTGAACATTTTTGTATCACCTACATCCAAAAACACAAAAATATCTTTCATTAAAGCATAATATCCTTAAAATTTAATAAAAATCAAGGCATAAAAATAGGTATTTTTTCTTGGATCAAATATCCATCTTAAAGAAGATATTCCCATCTCTATTGCTAGAGTCAATGTCCAAAATTAACTCTTGAACAAGCAAAGCATGGTCACAAATATTTCTATCTTTCAAGAAAGCAGCTTGATTAAGACTAATAATATTATCAAGAATAGGCTGCATTCTTTGAACTATAATTTTAGATATCACAGTGTTAAGACTGATAGGTCTAAAATCTCCCCATTTAGTAGGAGTATTAACTTTAGGAATCAAAACAATATTGGAGTTTTTGAAATAGCTAGGCAAATCTTTACCATTGAAAAAATCTTGAATGACCTGAATAACATCCTTATGAATGACATGCCGACCAGTCTTGTAAAATTCCGTAGTAAAACCATCGGGTCCAGCAGCTCGACCCTCATCCATATTGTCAATAACAACTTTAATCTCTGCATTACTAGGAACCACAATCAGAATATCATTATTAAAAGCCTTAACATCCTTATAAAGATCCTTATCAACATGACCCATATAAGGCTCATCACAACTAAACATCTTGGTAAAATAAAGAACCCCATCTCTAATAATATCATTAAAATTGGTGAGCATGTCACCATTCTCAGTCTGAAATAGAGTGGATACTATTAAATTTTCTATGAGAATTAATGCAAGCAATAAAAAATTTAGAGTTTATATCACCATCCAAAAAGTGCAATTTAGCAGCCTTTTGAGCAAAGAAGCATCCTCTTTAGAAATAGCCTCATTCAAATGTTGTTGTGCCTGTAGAACAACATCCAAATCAGTAAGATTATTAGCATAATCAGTTTCAAGAGCCTAAAGAGTAGCTTCAAGCTGCTCAATATTCCTGTGTAAATGACCAAAAGTGTGCCAATTCCAATGCTTTAATTTTTTAGCAAAACATTTTTGCAACATCCATAGACGATAACCAGCAGAACCTTTCAAGTCAAATTCCAATTATCCAACAAAAATTGATAATAGTCCTTATGCAAAGTCCACGTTTTCAAAAAACTGAAATGATACATATAATTATAAGAATTATGCATAATTTTAAGGATAATAGGAGCATGGTCAGAGGCTTCAATCGCCAAATGTTGAACCTGATATTGAGTAAAAGAACTCATCCAATGAGAATTAGCAACAAAACGATCCAGACGTTCAAAAGTATGTCTGCTATAGCAAGTAAAAGGTTACCAGAATAACCCAAATCATAAAGACCAGCCGTCAACAGAGCATTATTAAAGCCTTATGACCTTTTTTCTCAGAAGGAGAAGAAATCATATTGAAATCATCTCCCATAAGCCAAGCCTCATTATCAGGATTAATCTCTGTGAAGAGATTCCAAAGCTCCAATCTAGCCTGTTTAAGACAACTAGCATAAACTAAGGTAAAAAGAAAGGATTCATGAGCATAATGAATCCTAATATGTAAGAATTGACTATGATTAATAAGAACATCAATGCCCAAAAAATCTTTCCAAAAAAATCAAGTTTTGTTAGTGCAATTAGCAAAAGACTTATAAGAACTAAAACACTTCAAATAAAAATCATTATTAGTAGAATCAACTAAAGGTTCTAAAATACCAAAAAATAAAACTTAAAAGTACAAATTAAGATTTCGGGACGGTTTAAGGCATTGTCTTTAGCAATGCCCCTAATACTCCACACCATAGAATTAATCTTCATTAGCTTCATGCTGCCCTTTAAGAACTTTACCACCCAATTGCAAACCAGAAGTAGCTAAATCTTTGTCCTTCATCTGAGAAGGGAGAGCAACATTGTAAACAAAATCAGACTCTCTATTGCACCTGATCTTTCTTTTCCTTGAAGATCTTTGGACCAGCCAATCCTCCTTAACATTGTCACAAACAATAGTGTTAGATAAAGTAGAAGGGGAGATACTATCATCAACCCTCCTTCTATCAAAATCAGAATGAGTATTGTCAGAAGAAACAACAATGGAATGTCGGCATATTTTTAGGTTAGTGTATTGTATTTAAAAAAGGGGGTCGCCTACAGAATTTGTCGGCGAATTTTTAATTTAATTTAAATAAATAATTTGAAAAAGTAGTATTTGATTTTGAAAATAATTTTTAAATTTGAAGATTTTAAGATATGAAATCAAACTGATCTCACATCTCGAATAGTTTACATAAACGAGCACCGCACCACAAACCGTGTATCTATCCCGAAGAATAGACACACTGCTTGATAATGGGGTTCGATTAGATAAACTAGAAAGGTTTGTGACATCCTTTTGGTCTGCAAACCAATTTTATAAGCCGACAAGTTCCCCTACTTAATATAAATGAATTAAGTAGGGTTTATGTTACCTGGGTTCTTAAAATTCCCTATAAGGGCAAGCCCCTATAGTTAATTACATCTTAAGTGACGGGAATCACCTAAGAAAACTCTCGATAATAATCAGTAGTTCTGCTCTCAAGAATTTCAAAGTTTAAGTTTTCAAAGGATTGAATTTTGGAATTTCAATAGGGAATGGATCAAATTTGGAACATTTTATTTTGGGAATCCAAATGAAGAAAGGTAGGAGAAATCACAGATTCAAAGCGAACTCCGGTAATTTCCCGAATATCCTATTGTTTGGCTTAGATTTAGGAAAGCCCTAATGTTTATTTAGTATTTTGATCTTGCCAATTTTAATTTGTTGGGACTTATATTCGTATGATAAAATCATACAAATAGCCTCGAAGATGTGAGGGTTTATGTCGTATCGGACGACTACCTCGGAGTCCTAAGACCGTTTAGGGCTTAATTTACATGATATGATCATGAAAATGTCTAACGAAGAGTTGAGGATTTATGTTGCACTAGGCAAGCTACCTCGAAGTCCTATGTCTTTGTTATTTAATTCTAAGAAAGTTTTGCTGAAGTAGACTCAGGTTTCTTCGATGACGATGGTCGTGCTTGCCCACCATGCTCCGAGCTCCTTATTGTTGCGAGAGGTTTAGTTTTAGAAATCATAAATCGGGAGATGAGAGAAGTGTTCGGTTTAGAGAAAGTCTTAATTTCCAAGTGTTTTTTATGTTTTAATTACAACAAATCTTAAAGTTGATTATAACAACACCGGTTAAGATCTCACGGTTCCATCCTTCCGGCATCGTCATTTTTATCGGATTCACTTAGTCCAGATGAATTTGCTAAACTCAACTGAATGAGTTCCACACTTTCATTTAGACCGTGGGAAATCCCGTTAGCAACACGTAGGTTACATCATCCGAGGTATTCCCGATCATCCAACAAGACGTTTTAATTTAGTTGTAGTTGTAGTTTTGTTGTTCGTTTGTGATTAAATTTTGAGTTGTTTTATATTTTGAAATGTTGTGGCGGTGAATTTTATCTTGTAATGACTTTTAATTTAGTTTTGGTTTCAGTTTTAGGGACTATCCTAAAGGTGTGGGTTTTCATGCAACAGTTGTTTATCATGCAAGAAAAGTAAGTGTGATGCGATTAAATAAATTGCAATAAAATAAAAGCGTACCCGGAGGGTCTTCCCGTCATCCCAAGCTGCACTTAAAACACAATTAGAATATTTAAGCATTTAAAGCAAGTTCTAGGTAAAGCTAAGGGAAGGGTTATGGTTTTCTACCAAGGTCCTACTCCTATGGCTAGTCATCCCCTATGACGTCCAGGTGTCGGTATTTTGGTTTGAGGACGATTTCCTTCATCAAAGAACAATTAAGTTCAATTGTTCTTATAAACATCCTATCATATCGAGGAAGTGCTTAAGACGAATCTTAAACATCTTTTCAATATTTCTAGGATTATTTTAAGTCCAAGAGAATTTAATTATACAAATGAATTAATCGTCCAGAGTCCAAGTTTTGTTATCTTGCTCGATGAACTAGGACATTTGAATATCCTATAAGTGAAGTAACACTTCACTTAATACTCCATTTAGGAGTTGTGACAACAAAAGCTTTCGAGGGCAAATTGATGTTCAAGTGATTTATGATTTAATTTAATTTCAGTTAATGGATTTAAGTTTGGAATAGTGTTCGAGTTGTTTTAGATTTATTTTTGAATTCTTTATGTCTTAGGTGATGTTATTTTTAATTCAATTTAATTTAACTTTAATTTAATTTAATTTGGTTTACTTTCAATTTTAATTTAATTTATTTAATTTAATCTAATTTTAATTTTAATTTAATTTAATTTAATTTAATTTAATTTAATTTAATATGATTTAATTTAATTTAATTTAATTTAATTTGATTTAATTTGATTTAATTTAATTTAATTTGATTTAATTTAATTTAATTTAATTTAATTTAATTTAATTTAATTTGATTTAATTTAATATGTTTTAATTTAATTTAATTTAATTTAATTTAATTTAATTTAATTTAATTTAAATTTTAATTTAATTTTATTTTTAATTTTAATTTAATATTTTATTTTTTATGTTTTAAAGATGATTTAATTTTAATTGTTAAAGTATTAATTTAATTGAAATTTTAAAAGGATTTAATTTAAATAATTTAACTTTAATTTAATTTAATGATTAAGTCTTTTAGCATTTTAAATCTTAAATTTGGATTATCATTTTAATTAGGAATTAAATATTATTGAGATGATTAATTTAGGGATTCTTAAATTAAAGAACAAATCTCTTTCTAATAATATCCCTATTTTAATAATTTCAATTTTATTATTCTTCCAAATTTAATTAATTATTTGATTAAGGTTTATTTTAATTATTTTTAAATTGTTTAGTAGGTTTCTACCCTTTAATTATTTAAATTTCAATCATCCAAATCAGATTAAGATCAAATATTTTATTTTTTCATTTTATTAAGCCTAAAGTTTTAATTAATGGTTAAAATTTTAATTACCATTTTTCCCTTCAAGCTTGCTAATTCCATAACTCACTAAATTGAGTTCAAATAAATTTGAAATTTTTATGTGACTTTACTCATATGTCAATAAAGGCATTAGAGGAGAAAATGTGATTTTTCTGTATTTAATTTATTTATGTAATTATGTTTGGTGGAAAATAGGGATTTCCAAGGAAAATTTAATAATATGATCAAGGGAAAGTTTCTGTTCTTAAGAAAATTATGAAACATTTCTAATGACTAGAGGACCACTTGGACCAATTTTGGTGATTTTTTGAATTATATTCTTTTTATTATAATTATTTTGAGTTTTGGAGTATTAATTAACTTAAAAATAAAATAAAGATTGAAAAATTAATTTTATATTTTTTAAAAATCTCTCTAATATCAAGGAAATACGAGAATCAATTTTTACAAATTTCTGATTTTTCTTTGATTTATTAGAATTATTTTAGTGTAAATGCTAAAAAATACATTTTTTTTAATTTTAAAATTACCTTAGGGCTTTAAAATTTAATATCTCATCATATAGACTTAAGAAAAATATGGGGTTTGTTCCTAAGTGATTAAAATTCAAAATGTGACATTTTGGTGAATTTTATTATTTTTGTAATTTTTATTATTTTTTAATTATTAAAAATATTAAAATAATGCAAAAAATCAACTTTTTTAGAAAATTGAAATTTTAATTTTCTTAAATTCCCCTGATATCAGAGAGGCTCCAAAACCAATTTGCTGAATTTTTGAAAAGCATTTTGAAAGTTATGAATTTTTTAAGTTTAATTTTGGCTAAATGGCTTAATCAACCCATTTGATAGGGCTAACCAAGTCCAATTGACTTCAAACTTTTATGGTGGGTTCCTCTGATCCTAAAGGTCAGTGGAGGATTGATTTCAAGTCAATTTGATGTATGATTAGCTCTAATTAATTAAAACTCCACTTTGGGTGTTTAAGCCAATTAGGGTTATTCCAAGTGAGTTAACTCAAAACCTATTTTTCCTATGTTCCTCTGGTCATAATAAACATCACCAAATTTTCCTAGAATTTATTTCATAATATGCTAATTATTGAAATTAAAATACTCAAACTAGCAACCTAGAGTTGAAAAATCAATAACTCTTCATAGTTGAAATATGGATGGCCTCTGACTTTGAAAAATTTAGGGAATGTTCCCAAATTCAGAGGCTTCAAAAGCCCTATGGTCTCATGCCATGGTGAATTGTATACATGCATGGAGAATTGAAAATGTGCAGAGAGTAAATAAATTATTAAAAATCAAATACTCAATGAAATTAAATGATTTCTTTTCCACATTATTCTCCTCTATTCAATGAGCAAGAGGGTATTTTTATTTTATTTTTATGATTTTTCTACACAAAGTTATGCATTTTTGAAGTTTTAGGGTCAAAAATAAATAAAATATTTCATTTTCCCGCTCAATCACCACGTGTCACTCCCCGATTGGCCGGCGCGGTTCCGTTCATGGATGCGGCTACCGTCCAACTCCATCGGCGCCGTCCGTTGGATACACGCCCGATCGGACGGCCGTCGCTTCTCTCCCTAGTTCTATTCACCCAAAACCGTCCAACTTCAAACCTTGATATCTCCCTCGATTCTCAACGAAATTGAATGATTTTTTTTAAAATAATCGTATAATCGAGTAGCACACATCTATATGGTGATGATATACTTAAAACATGTGAATAATTATAGAAAATTAAAACATGCTCGGTTGGAGGAGAAAAAATTTGATACCTTTGTCCAAGAGGTGAGGCCTCAATTGGAAATGATTGGATTGAGCTTAGGAGTGCTTGGAGAAGCTTTGGGAACAATTTGACAGAGTTTACCCAAGGTAATCTTTTTTATCTCTTCCACTTGGTCATGGAGGTGGGGTTTAAATAAGGAAGGTTATGATGGAGCTTGGGTGACCATGAGGGTTGGCTTGGTTCATTCATCAAGGTTTTTTGGCTGAGGAAAACTCACATGATTGAGCTTGATCTTGGTGAAATCAATTGGGTTATGCCATGTGTAAAGTCAAGGATTTAAATGGCATGGGTGTAAGGAGCATTTTTGGTCCAATTTGGGTCAATTCATGGTTTTGGCTTGGTTCACTCACCAAGGCTTGATTTGGGCTGATGTGAGATCATTTGGGTCAGCCTCACTTATGTGGTGAAGTCCCCATCCAAGGTGAGGTGGCCAATTTTGGTTAAAGTATATCATGAATGGGGTTAAAAAAGGTTTAGTGAAGGCTTAAGAAAGGCTCCCCTCTCCTTGCTATAAGTGGCATGGTGAGGTGGAAAGGGCTCCCCATGGCTTGCATATGGCTTATGCATGGCTCCATGACTTCATTTGGCTTGCTCATGGCTTGGGGAAAAGGTTGGCTCACTTGCATGGAAAAGGGTTAGTTGGAATTTTGAAAACTTTGGATTCCATTGATGGGATTTGTCATGATGCTACAAATGGGTTGATTTCATGATGGTTTAAGACTTTGGTCAAATAGGATTATCAAAGGAATGATGAAGAAAAGGTTTCATGTGGGCTTGGAAATGGACTTTGGGCTTTTAAAATTTGGTAAAGGTGGGCTTTCAGGAAGGTTTAAGGGAGTGGGCTTTTAGGTTAGATAATGGGCTTTTGAATAGAAAAATTTGCAATGGGTCATGCCAAATAAATGTTGAGTTTTGTCTAAGGATGTGTCATGATTGATTTGAAACAAGTTTGGAGTGATTTGGGTTTGAATTGGGTTGGATTTAGGCTTCTTTGGTAAAGGGGTTAATGTAGGTCAAATTGGGCTAACTTGGGCCAATGTTGGGCTAGGGTTGAAATTGTTGTAAAATTAATGTTGGAAAATATTTATGGGAGTGTTTAAAAGAGGTTTTGACTTTGGTTGGGTTTTGATTTTGGGGTTTGGGCTTATTTGGGTTAGGTTTGGGTTTAGGTCAAGATTGGGTCTTTTAGCTTTGGGTTTAATTTGAGTGGGGTTTGGGTCTAAATTTTGGGCAAATTATGTTAGTGTTTTATTTGTGGGGATGTTAAGGAAGGTTTAGAAAAGGTTTGCGGTTAATTGGAGTTGAATTGGGTGAGTTTGAGCTAAGTTTGGGTCATGGGTTCAAATTGGGCTTTAAGGTCAAAAGTGAAATTGGATTCAAATGTCAATCAAATTAGGCTTGGATTTGGTCTAGATTAGTGTTGGGGATGTTGAATTGAAGTTTAGAATTGAATTGGACCAGAATTTGGGTCAATTGGGTAGGTTTGGTTTGACATTGGGTTCACTTTGGGTTAAAAATGGGTCAAATTGGGAATTTGGCCCATGGTGTAGTTAGACAAAATGAAATTGGGAATATTTGGGATTTTCTGGAATTTTCTGGGAATTTTTGAATTTTTGGATTTTTTGGCTAAGAGGGGCATTTTGGGTATTTGGAGGGTATTGGGGGGTATTTTTGGAATTTTTGGTATTTTTGGCTATGGATGATCAATTTGATTGGTGAGGAAATGTTTAGGAATGTTTTTGGGGAATTTTGGGTGATTTGGAAATTTTGGAGGATTTGGGTAATTTCAAGGGTTTTGGGTAGGCTAGGCGGGTGTAGGGTCCGTGGGGTCAAAAATTAAAAATTTGGAAAATTGAAGGTTGGGTAATTATAAGTGGAATGAAATCATTTTGGTTGAGCCATGAAGCCATATCAAGCCCACATGAGCCATGAAGGGACTCATTTGAGGCATCCACTATGTTGTTCCTAACCCTCTTGCGAGGGCTTAGGGGTTAAGGACCATCCATGTGAATCACCTTCATGAGTCGGGAGGTCGAGTTAGGTATGGGTGTGTTTTTAGGAGGTGTGTGAAAGTGTAGTGTATAGGTGTAGTGTGTGTGTAAGTCGGCCCTTCACTGCACCGAGCCACCCGGGGCGGTCCCGAGGCCAAAGAGTCCCATAGGAACTCATCTTTTAAACTTCCACATTTGATTTCAACCCTCTAGGTGATTAGGGGTCTAAAATCAAGTTTGTGGAGTTTGCGAGGAGTTAAGAAGTGGTTTGAATTTCTAAGTGGTGGGTCCAATTCTAATCCTCTAGGATAGTCAAAGGAAAAGCCTAAGGCTAGATCCTAAGTACTAAAGAGAAGAAGAGAAGACCTCATCAAAAATGAGGTCAACATGGAAAATTAACATGTTCCATAGCAGTAGGCGACAATAAAGCTAACTGTTTATCAGAATTCAAAACAATCCCCTCCAAAGAAACAGTAGCATCAGAAAAAACAATATTAACAAGCACATGATTAGAAATTGTATTATTAGTAGAAGGAATAAAAATATGCACAGCTGGTTGAGTAGAGTGGATAATAGAATTATTTAAAGGATTAGGAATTTGAACAGAGGAAATCATACCACCCAGTTCCTGTCCAGAATTATGGTTCGTCAAATTAGGAATCAAATCAGAAACCATTGTAGAAGTACCACACATTTCCTTTCCAGAATTAAGATTCACTGAAACAGGAATTAAATCAGAAACCACCTTAGGCACATTTTCTTGAGCCATCATATTTCTTGATTTGTTCTTGCGCAATTCCGGATGGGCCATTAAACAGTTATAAAATAAGTGCCCAAAAAGCTTACAGTGACTGCAGTAATGAGGAACAAATTCAAGCTCCACCTTCTGCCAATAACCATCATTGGCATTTCCCAACCAGATAGAATCATGAAAACTAGCAGTAACATCACGTTCGACCAAGATACGAGCCAGAGAAGGTCGAGATAAAGAACTAGTCGCAGCATCAAGTTTCAGAGGTTTTCCATAAACAGATCCTAAAGAGTATAGAACCTTCTGATTATAATATTGTAATTTAAGTCCAGGAAAACGAATCCAAACTGGCACCACAGGAGGCTCTTCTGCAGGGTTAAAATTAGGTGTCCATTTGAGAAGCTTTAAATAACATTTCTCAATACTAAGAACTTTTTTAGCAAAAAGAGAAGTGTAATCTTCTTCTAATTGTAGTTTAATCATCATGTTACGACTATTTATAAGTCCTATTTTCCAATCTCCATGCAAATGCAGATCAGAAAAAATTTTTCGAAGAACTTCCATACGAGGATGCGCATAAGAAAATTTGCCTACCAGAGTATACTTCAAAGGCTCTATAAGAGTAATCGTGTCTTCTTCATAAAAAAGAAAAGCAGGTTTACCATTCTTCCTCGACGCCTTCTTGAGAAGACTATCGACGTCATTCTCTGATAATAGGTCATGAAAATTTGAGGGAAAAAGAACATCTCCCTCCACAAAAGGCTTACCCGACGCGACATCGCAATAGGAAGGAACATTCGCCACCATCGTGGGAAAATGATTAAGAAAATCGAGGGAGAAACTCGTGAGATAGGAGAACTGAAGAGGAGAAAACTCCTAGGGCAAGAAAAGCTCCAAGAAAGTTATCGTTACTCCATTTGCCTCCGTAGGCGGTCTTTTCAGCGAGACAAGACGCCTCTCCGGCGAGGAGGCCGTCCACGCGGAAGGAGGTGAGGTCGAGAAGGGCGAATGGAGAAGGGAACGGCTAGGGTTTTCGTCTCCGCTTTTTCCACCCGTCTCCGCTTTTCGCTTATTTTGAAAGTTCGTGATTCACCTTCGGGAGGGGGTATGGTTATTAAAGTATTTACAGGGTATTGGTTATTGAATATTGATAGTTTATTATGAGATTATTGGATGGGTATCGGAGAAGCTGCGTGCCGACTGCGTACGTGTTCCATATGGAATAATTTCCCCTCTATCAGTTGGTCACATTAGTCGATAATTTGATGGGAAATACATTAGATTTAAGAGAAATTTAGGATACTTGAAGGCTCTGTAGTCGCATATAATTATTTAACATAAGTTTGAAGCATGCTCCGTATTGATAAACCGAGCTTCAAAAATTTCAGCAAGATATTGCTAGCTTGAATTAATTGCAGCCTTTCACCTCATTATGACACTAGAGCATATTTACATCAATTTTGCAGATCTGCTATTTACGGAGAATGTGACCCTCTTGCAATTAAGTTACTCAAAATCGGCTTGTGGCTTTGGTAGATTCGATTTCGAGCAGGGAATCATGCTCGATCCGGCTCACTTTTGAAACTAATTTGCTCAAATTGTATAATTTGGATCCATTCCAGCGCGAAATCTGGGCTTGACAGCAATATACATATATATATATATTACAAAACGACTCATGTATGGCGCAAAATCAGCTAAAAAAATTTTTGATCCAAAGTTTAGACTCTGCACATTTATTTCGATCCAAACTAAAATTCTAATCAATTTTGAGTGATTAACGGTCTCCCAGCTAAATTCACAGCCCTACTTGAAACTGATTTTGTTGAGATTTTATCATTTACAATAATTTATTTCTCGTGAGTTATCTTTTCTATTTTTTCTTTTTCTGCCGAATGAGAAATGTATAGTTTTAATTTATGAGTTTATATATCTGATATAAAATGAAATACTGTTTTTTTCGTTATAAATAAGTGGCCTATAGGACTGTTAATAATCTGATTTCTAGCCGAGTTAGGGTCAGCTTAAAATCGATTCAAAAAAAATTTGATCCAAAATTTTGGCTCGTAACTCTGCTTGTTTATTTCGATCCAATCTCGATCCGAGCCAAAATTGGAATTCATTTTCGAGCGATTAACGATGCTCGAGCTGAATTCGCTAAATTCAAGCTCCTGAAAAAACTAACATTGGTAACAATCAAATTTCAAACTGAGCGGGGGTTAGCTCGAAAAAAATTCGATCCAAAATTTCAGCTCATTTATCTCGATCAAATTGCGATCCGAGATGAAATTCAAATCAATTTTAGAGAGCTAAATTCACATTTATGGAGAAGTTAAATTACAGAGGTTAGATATACACGTAAGAATTGAGTGGTATGAATGTAAACTTTCTTTATTATATTTAATATCACTTTAAGATAAGCTTAAAAATATGCTGATTTAAAAGCAGCAACCTAGGATACCATCATACAGATACTTCACAATGTAAAAGGACAATGCAAAAGTAGTTCATTACCTGTACAAAGCATAGTTGATATTCATGAACATGAAAAACGACATCCTTCGTTAAAGAACTGCAATTCCCAGCTCGTTCCTATAAATTTCGAAGTGCATTCAACTCTATTCCACATTGCACATCCCCAATCCAATTTTCTTTGCCCCCAATGGATATCTCTTCTTTCCCACCCTTCTTCTTCTTGTTCACTATTGTTTGTTTCCTCCAAGTTCAAGGACAGCTTCCGCTGCCTATTACAGATCACTCTGTCGCCATTCAACATCATGAAGTCTATATCGTTCATGTTCTAAAATCAAATGTCAAAAAATTCCATCTTTTCAAACAAAGAAAAGATTGGTACAAGTCTTTCCTCCCTAACGACACCCTCTTCTCCGGCGAGCCACGCATGGTGTATGCTTATCGCCAAGTGATCACTGGATTTGCTGCGTGGCTTACCCAAGGCGAGTTAAAAGCCATTGAATCCATGGATGGGTTTCTCTTAGCCCGAAAAAATTCTCCTCTCCATCACCGCACAACATACACGCCCGAATTCCTTGGACTCGATAGATCGCAAGGCATGTGGTATGAGTCTGCTTATGGGCAAGGCCAAATTATCGGAGTCATTGATACTGGGGTGAAACCCACACATCCTTCTTTCAGAGGCCATGATATGCCGCCGGCTCCTACCAAATGGAATGGCACTTGCTATTGGGGCAAACCAATCTGCAACAACAAACTCATAGGCGCAGAGGGCTCGAGGCGTGCCTCACCAATTGACACTGAAGGCCATGGCTCCCACTGTGCGAGCATCGCGGCCGGCAACTTTGTTGACGGCGCCAATGTCCAAGGCGAAGCTCGCGGCACTGCCTCTGGCATTGCACCAAAATCCCACCTCGCCGTCTACAAGAATGCAGGAGCGGCTGATTTGCTTAAATCCATTGAAGATGCCATTCGTGGTCATGTTGACGTGTTGTCCATATCTCAAGGTGATAGCCCAGAATTCTACTACAGTGGTATGGTAATAGGTGCGTTTGCCGCAATCACCAAAAATATCGTCACTTGTGCGGCAGCGCCCAACTTAGGCCCAAGTGAAAGCAGCATGGACGCTGATGCCCCATGGATGATAACTGTTGGTGCTGCCTCCACTGACAGAAGAATTATAGCTAATGTAAAGCTTGGTGATGGACGAGAGTTTCTTGGTGAATCAGCTTATCAACCAAGTAGTTATGACTCACCACAGTTGCAGCTGATTTATCTTTTTAGATGCTTTGGGGATGACCTTATCGATAACGATGTGATTGGAAAGATAGTTCTTTGTAGAAACATAGGTAACAATACAAGAACTGGTGAAAATGTCAAGGAAGCAGGAGGAGCAGCCATGATTATACTCGGTGACTCTGGAAACACCACATTTGCTCAGCCTCACGTCCTCCCCGCCTCATATGTTACCTTCTATGCAGGACGACAGATAAAGGATTATTCCTCTACTCCTAATGCGACGGCATCAATTATCTTCAAAGGTACACAGTTCAAAGTTCAACCCACACCAGCGGTCGCCGCCTTCTCAGGTCGAGGCCCTAGCCCGTGGAATGGAGGCATCATTAAACCAGACGTAATAGCGCCGGGTGTCAACATCCTTGCAGCGTGGCCATATGACATCGGCTTAAACCATAGTGGCACAAACTTAGTATTCAGTTTTCAAAGTGGCTGCTCCATGGCTACCCCTCATGTGGCTGGTCTTGTAGCTCTGCTCAAGAACAACCACCCAACATGGTCGGCTGCAGCAATTAGTTCGGCAATCATGACTACAGCTTACGTTACCGATCAGGAAGGTAAACCAATTTCTGATCAATTTGATGGAACACAAGCCAGTATCTTTGCTAGAGGATCAGGTCATATCGACCCAGTGGCAGCAAATAATCCAGGCCTCATATATGATATTCAACCTCATGACTACATTCGCTACCTTTGCGGTTCGGGGTTGTTTGATGATAAGCAAGTAAGCGCCATAGTTCAGGGAAACATAACATGCTCTACTATTCGTAGCATTAAAGTTGAAGAACTAAACTATCCTTCCATAGCAGTGACTATTAGTGTAGGCGATGTTCCAAAAATTGTGAGTAGAACATTGACGAATGTCGGAGATGCTGGCACCATGTACACTGTGGAGGTTGAAGAGCCCAAGGGTGTGAATATAGATGTTTCACCTACAGTTCTTAACTTTGACGAAGTAGGCGAGAAGAAGAGTTTTAATATCACACTGAGCTTTAAGAATTTTCCCCTGCCTGATGGTGAATTTTCAGAAGGGCAATTGTCATGGGTTTCAGGTAAGTACCTTGTAAGGAGCCCGGTCGTCGTCTCATTCATAGCAACACCTAGAGTCCGAAAGCTGATACATCCTAATAGTATTGTATAGGATAAAGAGATTCCATCTCAGCCATTAGATAAACCTCAAATCTGAGCACCAAATAAAATAATTTTATGCTCAAGGAAAATAATTTCATATTTGGTTAACTGCCAACAGTTACTTTAAAGATTAATATAAATAAAATTCACAACTTTTGCATGGTCTTTTGTTGATCTTAATGGTGAAAAGAATTGAAATAAATTTACTACAAAGTAATAAATAAATTGAAACTTAATAATGATCCAAATAAGAATTATACTTCAGCAAAAATTACACCTTATATTAAGAGTCAGTTATAAAATTATATCTCCTTGAAAAGCTTGCATAATATCAAACTGGAATATACACATTTGCTCCGACTAATTTACTAAAAAGTTAATTTTAGAGCCTGAGAAGGTTACATTAGCTGAAATATAAAATTCACCACTATTGCCTTGCATCGGGAAAATTATTCCATACTGACAACGTACGCAGCGCTGCGTACGGAATCCCCAAATAACCACCTAATAACCTCTGCGATTGTGTATTTTAGGATTATCGGGAGGTTATTAGCAGGTTATTGCGATATTATTTCAAATCATTAGTGAATAACCTCTGAGGTTTCATTTTATATTTTTTATCTGTTATCAGGGTATTGTGAGGTTATCGGGAAGTTATTGCTCGAATAACGCTGCAATAACTTCTTAATAACCTGTCAATAACCACCGCAGTTTTATTTTAATGTTATTCACGGGTTATTCGCTGGTTATTTCGGTAATTATTTGGGGATTCCGTACACAACGCTGCGTACATTGTCCGTATGAAATAATTTTCCATCGATAGCCATGCAATTATTTTGAAAAGCGTGCAAGTACTTTAATTTAATAAAATCTCTCTTTTTAAAATTAGATTGGAATGCCAATTTATAAATGCACTCAAGCTGATCAGTTTAATCCTCTTCCCAGCAATGACTGAAGTCAATGAGACTAAGCACCTAATTGGCCATTCTGATCATTTCTCCTCGTAAGGACTGAATTTGACTAGATTGACGCTTCTATAAATTTTTAAATAAAATAATTCAGCTAAATTGCCAATATAATTATTCAAGCACAAAAATCTTTGATGATTAATACCTTGATATAAATCTCAATTTGAGGAGCCCACTCTTAAAATCGAATTCTTAAGTTAAATAATCTAAAACTTGGATAATGATATTGTTGGATTAAAATATCAATTGGATGGGTTTATTTTTAAACTTAAAAAATTATATGAATAAAGTGAGCTAAGCTATACTCATTCTCTATACCAAGTTACCAACATATTAAGGGAAATAAATTCAAAATTGACCTAAGCCCACAGAGAGTCAATATTATGTCAATTATATTATTATGTTCACTCATAAATTGCCCTATGTAAGAGAGAAAAATGCTTGTATTTTTAAATACATGGTTTTTCTAATCAATTGCCCAAATATAGTGGTTATAACCAGAGCACTCTGATTCTGTAGTTTGGCCAGAGATAGATTCCACTATATTATGATCATGACTGTAACATATATATATTTATATATATATATATATATATATATATATATATATATATATATATATATATATATATATATATATATATTTCAATAGCTCATTGTGCTTTACGAAGTGAATTACATGACATATTTGATATGGTATAAAGATATATGTTAGTTAAAGTTGACTTAAAATTAATTTTCTTGAATAAAGATTTATCATAAATTTACAAGTCCCCTTGATCGAAACAACTAATGGTTATTGATAATGTTGTTGGTCAGCTTGCCGACTAACTCCTCTAAGTAAATAGACCAAGACCATGATAACCCAAAACAATGAAATCATGGGATATTAGGTTCATTATCATTTCTTCTAATGTTTGTTCTTAAGCTCATGTTGACAAATTTTTTAATCTATAAACTTAAATTATTATTGTTATATGATGAGCAAATAGTGCCCTAATGGCTAGCCTCAATGAAAGATTCTTTTTTATTATTGGGAGGGATAAATATATAGAGGGGTTTGCACTTATGAGAAATTTCAAACCTCAAATATTAAACTCCCCAAAATGATGGAGAAATCACTCTTATGGATTATTCATAACTTAACAAGACTTTTAAAAATTTGGCTCAAAACCTCATAAAAACTCTCTTTTACTTTGAGGGACCCCGGCGAGTAAAATTTTTTAACAAACTTAATAAAATTCTGAATAATTATTATAATTTGGCATACGTATTATAAAAAAATATGGAATATAAAGCTAAAATTGTTACTTTTATTGTGATAATCTATTAGCTAATATAGAAAAAAAATAGTATAGAAATAACAACATGATTAATTTTGACATGTGAGTTTAATAGATAACTCATTAATCATTATATATATGATGTGCTTAAATGAAATTTATTTTATTAAAATAATCCATATGAGAGTAAAAGTTAGCAAAATATGATTCCTATTAAAACTAATACACAATAAATCTTGATAAAGCAATCCACATATATAAAATATCATTATGAACATTAATAATAGTGTTAGAGAAGACGTAAAAATACCACTAAATATTAAATATATGACTAACAAATCATTTAATATTCAATGTAGGCACTATAAATTAAGATAAAACATTTAATAAAAAATATCATGCTTTTTGTTGACTTCATTTTTTCGTTAATTCTTTTTCTTAATCTTCATCATATGGAACTTTACTTGACCTCAAACTTGAGTGAAATCCTAATTTCACAAAAATAAAGTTTAACTAAACTAAAATTAAAATCAAACAAACCAAAACATAACCAAACATAGCCAACTGTAACCGAACATTAAAATTGACCTAAAAAAATCAGCCTTAATTAAAGATCTTGAAATTATCATTTTTTCTATAGATTATTGTATGAGTTGAAACTTCATTCTGGAGGATGCAGGATTCTTATTATCACAAATAATGACCACACAAAAAAATTCAAAGAATGTATGAGATAATTTTAATGTAAAACTTTTCCGTTCAAATTTTCATGCATGAATAATAATCATGTACCCTAAGATTTTTGTTTTCTCCACAGGACGATCCGGTGATCATAATTTTATTCTATAAGTTACATGATTATGATCACATATGAGTTGCATGCAAACTAGTTTGGGGATTAACAAATATAATTTTTTATATAAAATTTTGCACTTAGGGTTTTCATGCATAAAAAATGATCATACGTAAAAAATTTTCAATGAATCATTATTTTTCAAAATAGACTTCACCGGTGTGTTCATATCATTTAAATCTTTCAAATAAACTACTTTGTGCTCAAATATAACTTAATCAGGGGACCAGTTGAGCCGATGATAATTTACAAAGAGAAAATGATAATTTCAATAATAAAAAGAATAATTACAAATAATTGACTCGGAACAAACTCAAAATGAAATTGGAGTTCAACCAAACTTAATCTAAACTAAATAATAATAATTTTATCCATAAAACCAAATATAAGCTCCAACTCAAAATCTAATGATTTTCTCTCACCTAGGTTTGGGCCTATTTTGACCTGAAATATTGTGACAAGGGGCCGACTTCGATCAAAACTAGTTGCAACACTGAATATCTCATATTTTCTCTATTAAATAAGCTTAAGTTTAATCTTTTTGTCATAACTACCATAACCACCTTGTAACCACTTGGTTACTTGTTGACCTCACTTTTCTTGAGGTTTAATCTTTCTTTAGAATAGTCTAAGATCTAGCCATAGGACTTTCTCGATGACTATCTTAGAAGTCTAGCAATGGAACCCTCACCCCATAGAAATCCAAAACACTTACTTTGCTACACTTGAAGTTTTGGCAAAATCTAAGTAATAGATGACTCTATAATGGTTGAAGGTTGCCAACAACTCTAGTATAAAGCAATCTTAAGTTGAATCAAAATTAGTATCAATAAATAATAAGTCCATCTCCATACTAAGATGTCACTCTATCATTCCCCCAACTGATCAGAGCTTTATGGTAGAAGCAAAACAGGGTCTCTTGTAACTGGGCTACCTAGTTCTTGCTATGTCATTGTCGACTTGGTGGTCGCAATGATTGATCCAAAGATTTATGAAGAATATCTTGGAGCCATCTGAACGAGGCACAAATAGTGAAAGAATAGAGAGTTGAGAGAACCAAGAGAAGTGAAGAGAAAAGGCACTAAAAGCATAAAGTTAATCCAACCCATAACCCTTATATATATGGCAGCAGGAGAAGCATAACTGTCACACAGAGGTAAAAATGGAACCACATAATAATTTTAAAAATGTGTTAACTTAAATATCACATCAACATAGGATTTAAAAACGAAAACAACTATTCTGAAACTATACAATACATTACAATAAAAATTAATCCAAGAGGATATAATTTACATGATGATCATCAGTCACCTCGACTAGGACAAGTCTCTTCCAAAGCAGCCTCGTATAAAAATTTATACCCCAAACTCAAACTTAGTCATCTAATCTCCCTCGGACTAAGCTCATTAAATGAGGGAATCCTCCTGGACTTCTGATAGCTCCAAATGAACGGTTGTCATCTCCTCCCCATCTTCTTTATATGAGTCTGCAGTTCGCGCATGTCCTCTTCTTGTTGAATCCTAGATGACTGAGCGAAGGAATTCTCTATCTCTTCCAAATTTCGGGCCAATGATTGAGAAGACATCTGGTGTCCATTAGTTATTTCTCTGCAAGCCTCACGAGGAATGTCTAGATCAAAGCCTCTTTCTTCACTATTGCTCGTTGCTTGCGCCCCCGCTGCTGGTGTCATGGTTTCTCACCAATGTGTGTCGAAGGTGATTCATCTCCCAGGTTGATTTTATCAACTACATTAAGAAATGATGTAAGGTAAAGCAGACAAAAAAAAAATTGAAATATAATAAGCAAGACCGAGGCTCCTCATACCGAAGAGTCAATCCAACACAGTCCCCATAATCTACATTGCAATCTAACCGAGTAGCATCAAAGCACCAACAGCTTCTTGTATCCGGAGCAGCAACAACAGAGCATTAGAAGTCTCTTGAGAAATCTTTTCAACTAAAAAAAGGTTGTACTGCTTCGGCTTTCAATGAATTGACACATGGGTTACTCAATATGCTACTATTATTCGCCTGATTTTTCCTCCACTGAGGACCAAGAAGTGAGAAGGATGACTTTGCTTGATCCACGAGGCAGTTTTTTTTTTCTTAATAGTGACTTTCTTCTTTTTCTTTCCTTCCAAACAGTTTCGTTCCTTTTTCTCCACGAAGGCAGCAATAAGCATTTCTTTGCTCGAAACCTTATATGAAAGATTCGAGACGCTCTCCATGAAAGCGCTTGGAAGCTGACCTGTACAAATGAAAAGATGTAAAGCAAATATGGAATGTTAGATTGTCCTGTCACAACCTATTTATAAGAATAAAATGAGTGAAAATCCAGAGAGTTCAATTATTGAAGCACACATTGAGAAACTAATGATATCTACTTTTGCATTTAATTCTCTTTTTCTTATCACATCGTTACTTTCATGAAGCAAAGGAATCTGAGACTAAATATATACAAAAAATGTGACAATGCGAGTGACGAGGAGATCAAAAGGTTCATAAGAGAGGAAGTATGATAAAGGAGGGCTCTTTGATCGAAGAATAGAAGATCTACTTATCCAATCGAACACAGCCATCCAAGCCAATGCCTAAAACCAATTAAGCCTAGAGAATAACAAAAAGATGATCGAACTGTTTGAATTTGAACCAATCGGACAAATGCTAGACTGATAAGCTTCTGAGCCTACAACTTCAAGATGACAAGCAAAGGCCATAACTTACCTTCTGATAGATTCAACCAGAGTAAATGATCCAATTCCCAAATATCACTAGTTATCCCACGGATGCCCCCAAGGACCAAAGACTAACAATATAATAGAATCATATAGTCATTCCACAAGTTCCCATTGACGTGAAATGAGTTATCTATCTGGTTAATGTGTTCCACCATTTACTTGATATCCTAGTCTTAATCTGCCAACAAGAGCTCTTAAAGCGTGGTCAACAGCTATACTAGATCAACTGATGAACAAAGCCGAGCCGACTGAGTCCGCTCTGCTAACCCTAAGCTAATCAAGCTTAACCTACTTGCAACACCAACTAAGCTCAGCCGACTAGCAACGACGACTAAGTCTGGCTGACTGAATCTACCTTCTGAGATAAATTTAATTGTTATTCATCACTCTCACTTCACTCTCTCTCCTCCCTTGCCATTTTAAATATTTTTGATGCGATTCAATGAGAAATCAATATATGCACTCAAATATAAAAAATTGTGGGGGCATGTATGTAAACGCCCGATAAATTATTCTAAGATGGGGCCCACCAAACGGCGCGTTGAATGGTCTTCGGGTCGCTATCTGCGCGACCACGTCGATACACTGAATGCTATCATCGCTGTCTCCTTCCCGCCTGCTTCGCAAAAGCGTTAAAAATTACTCGTACTATCATTCAAGAGTATAAACAAAAAAACGAGCATCAGCTTTATCACATGTTGCTGCTCTTCTCTCTCACGTGACCGGCGCGTGTTAAATGCACCGGTCATTTATATTCAAATAGGCAAGCAAAACGTGCAGCTTACCCCCTTTTTCTTTTAGAAAATTTACATACACATGCCACAATTCTTTTGTATTTACATATCTATACCCCAAGTTTAATAGTTACGTTTATAACACCTCAGCGTCATAATTTTAAACGATTTGACTAGAGTGCATATAATTGTAAATATTTCGGTGTTAGATATATAAATACATAATAATTTGTGGTATGTATGTATATTCCCCCTTTCTCCCGTCCAAAGTATCATTATTATGTATAGCATTATGTGTAGCCTTGATCAGCCACTGTTAATTTGATTAAGGGCACAAATTTATTTGTTTAATTAGCACAGGAAATTGTAGTTATTTTTTTTCTATTATAGTATTATTCAGAACTAACTCTTAGCTTAAAAAAGATTAATGTAATGTTAAAAATCTGAGTGGATGCATGTAAATATAAATATTTAGGTGTTAAATATATAAATACATAATAATTTGCAGTATGTACGTAAATTCTTCCTTTTTCTAGCGCAATAATGAACGGTCCTTGACCGTCTCATTGGGATGAGCATCTGAATGGCCTTGACCAGCCTATGTAAATTTAACTGCACAGAATTGATTGTTTAATTAGTTCAGGAAATTGGAGACTTTTTTTTCCTCATATTATTGAAAACTAACTCATCCTAAAAAAAATTAATAAATTTATATACCCAAAGATGGTGGTACAAGATTTTTTACGTGTTTTCTGAGCCCATCTGCAAGATTTTTTATGCAATTTCTGAGCCCACCTGCCGAACTAATTTAATTGGGCCCACCTGCCGAAGTATCTGAACTCATTTCTTTCACACATTGGGAGCCAACCTAGCCTACCTAGAGGGATACAACTATAGGAGATTGTCATCATTACTAGCAAATGCGCAAGTGCATCGATTTTTAAAAGTGATGTCTGACTTTGTTGTGAAATTTAGGGCAAAGAAACACAAGAATCGACATAAAGCCAGAAGAACACAAAGATTTAACGAGGTTCGGCAAAGATGTCTATATCATCGGGAGCAGAGCAATGAATTCACTATTTCAGAGTAGTTACATCGGTTCACATATCCATAGAGTTACACATCTATTTATAGATAAAACCCACAGATAAATTACTAAAACGCCATCGCTCCCCCCAACCCACCAAATTCCAAGATACACTCTATTTCACAAGGAAACACACCTCTTTATTCCAAGAGACTCCAAATTTATGACATATGAACCATACCTAACAGATCTCCACCTTGGCGAATATCCAGCCCCTTAGGAGAAATACATCATGGAGTTTCTTACACCAAAGGGGGTTGGGCAACCGTGTCATCTAGCAACTACAAACATTTGACAAGTTCAAGCAATCCAAGAACTTGTTGATAATATATAGCTTGTTCATAGTACCTGCTGCATTGCCATCATATGATCCAACAAAGTGAACTCCACCTACAATTTTACTTCTCAACACTTTATAGATATTACCAGGTTTCGTAGCTAGCAATGTCTTTAAAATTCTCTGTTGCGCCAACAAATCTTTCACCCTTGTTTGCCACAATACGAAGTTCCCAGTTCCATCGAACTTCACTATCTTGAATTTTGCTCCAGGCATTGTCAATTTAAATTAATCCTGTAGTGAACTTTTTCCTGTCTTTTGTTGAAACAAAAAATACACTGCAAATAAATTCAAAGAAACCTAAAATTTCTATCAAATGCAGCAATTTTCCCCGATTTTTCTGTGATTCGTGAATCAAAATTTTCACACGAAGCACTTTTCCTGTTCACGAAAAAATTCGGCTGAATTATTACGACCACCTTGCCCGAAGCCATTTCTTGTTCGCGTGAAAGCCTCAGCCGAATTTCACCTGTTGCAACTCCTCATGCGACAAGCTTACAAACTCCGCTGGCCAAACTCTTCTGTTAGCAAAACGAGACTCTTATTCGTGGAACCGAACTCCACCTCGTGATCTTGATCGCAGACGCTTGCGCGAATACCTGACGATCTACTCTGCACGAGCCTCTTCTTCGGTTGCAAAGAAGAGCCCGCAATCCTTCGCCTATTCGCCCCTGTTTAAATGTGGAAAACACATTCGTGAAACCTTCATGCTTGGTAAAAAAAACAACTTCGCGAAACCTTCGCGCCTGGTCGAGCGAACCCAACCTTACCGAAAGCCGCAAACGTCTTTGTTCGTGATGAACTCCTCTGCTCGGTTGCCAAATTGTTGAAGCAGGAAATCACTATTTCTCTTGATCGGACATGCTCAAAATAGAATCCCTTAATTAAGTTTCCTTTAATTAAGTGTTTGCATTAATTAAATTTCTCAGAGTTTCAAAACAAAATCCCTTAATTAAGTATTGTCTTAATTAAGTCTCCCAGAATTTCAAAACATAATCCCACAATTGAGTTTCCTTAATTAAGTATTGCCTTAATTAAGTCTCCCGGAATTTCTTCTCTACAGATTAGAACAGGAAAATTGTCAATCAGGAAATAATATTTCTCCTTACATAAATAGAAGATTCCAAATTTCTTTCCAGAATTTCCATCCTGGTGCAAATCAAATATTCTAGATTTATTTTCAAATTTGATGCCCCTAAATTCTTTCCAAATTTCTCGTCTCACCGCCTCCGGAAAAATCTCCTGATTAGGAGAGGGAATATTCCCTCATGTGAAAAGTCGCGACTCGCCAATTCCCGACCGGAGTGCTGCCTGCTCCGACCTGCTGCAGATCTTCCTGCGTCGTCGATCCTTCTCGCCTCTAGAAGGATATCGTCTCCAACGCCTCCTACACTGAACACTTCTACAGGTCATGATCTTCTCCGCGTCCGATTCTTCCCGCCTCACGTGAACTCCTGTTTGTGAATGTACTGTCGTGCCTTGAAGCCTTGCTAGGCCGAATTTCACGTGAAGCCTGCTCCTTACGACCGTGATTTGCCTAATCTTCTCATGAACAATCTGCTTCGTCAAAACTGTTGAAATCTTCAAGTTTTATAAAGCCCTTGTCGCCAATCCCGCGATAATCTCTAGTTGAACACCTCTTCTGTCAAATCTTCTTCGTTTCTGCTTCGATCTCCTCCGCCTTAGAACCCGGCTCTGATATCACTTGTTGTGAAATTTAGGGCAAAGAAATGCAATAATCGACACAAATCCATATGAACACAAAGATTTAACGAGGTACGGCAAAGATGCCTACATCATCGGGAGAAAAGTGGCGAATTCACTATTTCAGAGGAGTTCCAAGTTCGGTTACATGTCCATAAGGTTACACATTTATTTCTAGATAAAACACACAGATAAATTTACAAACACGCCCTCGCTCCCCCCAACCTACTAAATTCCAAGAGACACATCTCTTTACCAAGAGACACATCTCTTTACCAAGAGACTCCAAATTTCTGATATGAGCCATACCTAATAAAAGATTCCAAATTTCTTTCCAGCAAATTCTTTCCAGATTCCCCGTTCTGGTGCAAATCAAATATTCCAGATTTCTATCCAAATTTGCTGCCTCGAAATTCTTTCCAAATTTCCTATCTCTCTACCTCCTGAGAAATCTCCTAATTGGGAGAGGGAATAGTTCCTCAGGTGTAATGTCATGACTCGAACCAATTCCCGACCGGATTGCTGCCTGCTTCGACTTGATGCAGATCTTACTGCGTCGCTGGTCCTTCTCGCCTACAGAAGGATGTCGTCCCGAACGCCTCCTACGCCGAACTCTACTACAGTCACGATCTCCTCCGTGTCCGGTTCTTCCAGCCTCACCGAACTCCTGTTCGCGAATGTACTATTGGGTCTGGAAGCCTTGCTAGGCCGAATGTCGCGTGAAGCATGCTCCTTACTACCACGATTTGCTTGTCTTCTCGCGAACAATCTACTTCGTCGAAACTGTTGCAATCTTCAAATTCCACAAAGTCATAGTCGCCAATCCCGCAACAATCTCTAGTCGAACATTTCTTCTGTCAAATCTTCTTCGTTTCTGCATCGATCTCCTCCGCCCTAGAACCTGGCTCTGATAGCACTTGTTGTGAAATTTAGGGCAAAGAAACGCAAGAATTGACACAAATCCAAAAGAACACAAAGATTTAACAAGGTTCGGCAAAGATTCATACATCCTCGGAGCATAGCGACAAATTCACTATTTCAGATGAGTTACAAGTTCGGTTCACATATCCATAGAGTTACGCATTTATTTATAGATAAAACCCACAGATAAATTACTAAAATGCCCTCGCTTTCCCAACCCACTAAATTCCAAGAGATACTCCTTTTCAAAAGGAGACACACCTCTTTATTCCAAGAGACTCCAAATTTTCGATATATGAGCCATACCTAACTGACTCCCATATCATGGATATTTCATCAAAACAACGTCGGTGAGAGTTGTACAAAATTAAAGATATATTATTATTATTTTTTTTCTACTTGTATAAAAGAAAAATCAAGCTAAGAGAGAAGAGATCTCTCACTCTTTCTCTTCCAAGAAAACTTTGTAGCCAGGAATACCTCCAACAAGTTTGATATTCCGACTTAATGGAGGCTCAAATTTAATGGATAATCTCCATTCGATTGGCGTCACACTAGAACATGCTCAAAACGGTAGACAAGCGTAGGGTCCCTAATTCACACATCACACCCACTAGCTCACTTTGCAAAGTGGCAACCTCCGCTCGCCATGCCGCCACCTCTGAATCCATGGTTGTTAGATGGGCCGACAATTCCTGCACGTGATCTCTAGCGAAACCTTTGGTCACTCACTTGGAAGGATCGACCACTCTAGCTGAAAGGTCAAACCACGTTCATTCACAGCTCTATAAATTTGGAGGAAAGTTGTAGCCGCTCGAACTTCTCCTGCTGGGAACCATAGAAATCATTGAGTGAGGTCGAAAAAATTGGACCAGTCACAGGCAGAGGATGGAGTGGCCGATATCCTCTGTATCGATCGACAATGGAAGCGTGACGATCATGCCCTGTGGCTCGACTACAACTGCGGGGACGGACTTGCTTGCATCTTTCATTGATCTGCCATCTTAGTGGTGCTACGAACCAACCAATTTGTCCGCATTTAGGATAATTTCAAAAAATTATAAAAAACAGCTAATAATCGAATATGATTTTAACGTACTTAAAAATATGTTCATTACAAAAAGTGCTCTCGAATGTTCGTCTCTCTCTCGCGACAGGGTACCTCCGCCTTTCTTGGGTGGTGGCTGAGGAGAGTTGACGAATGTCGTTTCCTTTAACCTCCTTTCACCGACCTCGGTACCTTCATCTCCTGCCGGCCCTAAAAAATCAGTCCCATGCTAGGCCCAGGAGCTAGAGTTCCTTGGTGAGGCTTTTTCAGTGTCTGCCCATCGGGACCCTCGGATGAGGTGACTTGATTAGCCGACACAGGTTCAGGTTTCAATCGCTTCTCTTTCTTTGCATAATTTCTCTTCTTTACGATTGTTGCAAAGGTAGAGACCCAAAAGTCCGTCATATCCAGAAGTTCGGCGTCCATATCGTCATGGCTTGACCGTCAATCATGATCTCCCTTGACCGTCAATCATGATCTCCCAATCATTTTGGAAGAGTTGGTAGTAAAGGATGTGATGCCAACCCTATGGTTCTATTTATAGGGCTTACTAGACATGAAACCTAAAGGCATGTTGTTTATTAATTTAATTTACTCAATTTTGGTGTCATTCATTGTTTAACATTTTTCCTATCATTATCATAGGTATCGCTATCAAGGAGCAGGAAAACATGGGCAAGTAAAATGTATGCTCCAAAACTGCCAGCACAAATCTCAAAGGGATCGAGCGGCTAAGGATGACTGTTGTACATATGAAGTCTCAAACCAAAGAGCATAATCTTAACCAGCCCATCTGACAACATCTTCAGTTGAGTCGACTGAATTACGATTTTGATGGATCCAGTCGACGAACCTTGCTTACGGTCTCTGCTGTCTAGGCTTCATGTAGGGTCAGTCGATCAAAACTAGTCGACCGGCCGTTTTCCCTCGACGGAAGCTATCTTCATGCAACCAACCGCCTCGGTCGACCAAACTCAACACATCAACCGATTGATAGTCTTTGTATTGAACCAAATGTAAAGACAAATCTGATATGAAAATTAGCACATTAATTGAATTTAGGGTGGTTACCATAACTATTCACTTCTTTTCATAATCGTACAATTAGACCCCCTATAAATAGGAGGTCAAAAGTTGAATAAAGGACTTTTCTCCTTGAATTCTCCATCTGCACTACTCTCTCTCTCTCTCTCTCTCTCTCATTCTCCTTGTCTCGTCACTAACTCTCGAGGCATGTACTTTCAAAAGACAATTTAGGATTCAACTGTACAGTATTAAAATATTTTCTTATTAAGGGTTCTCTCTCTCACTCACACAATCAGATATTCCGGTTTACCAGAGACTTGAATTCAATAGATAATCTTGGTCTTAGACATATTTTCTATTCTATATTTCCTCTACAAAAGAAAAATCTTCACTGATTTATGTATAGGGTTGTATACTGACGAACGATACCGAACCCAACGTCTTAAAAAAATCATGATAATTTTATTTTATTAAAAATAATCGAGTGCAATATATATTTATCAGCGCGAATTTTTTAGATTTTTTTTTTTTCTATTTTGCATTTTTTATAATTATTTTATGTTAGTATTTTGATATTATTTTAAGGGTAAATTAGTATTTCTCTTTTCATAATCATTATTTTTATTTCCAGGCCGCCTACGTGCACCGGCGAAGAGACCACTCCCTTTCCCACGCTGGGTAACCGTGGCAGTCAGAAATGGCTAGCGAGTAGCGTCTTGCTTAGGATACTTTAGGCTTGGTGGCGGAAATGTTAAATATTTATTTATTTTTCAAGTTTAGTGTTATCAATTGTTGAAAAAATTCATGACCAGTGAGTAAAAAGGAATATTATTATTTTCTTTTTTCAAAATGAATTTCTTATTTTATTATTTATTTCTCATTATTTAAACAAAAATTGCCAGCCATGGAATCATTTGCATTAATTTTCAAATTAGAAATTATTTCATATTGAACTGTCCTAAAGATGGACTGTTTTCTTTTACGGCTGCTTATGAGCAAATTTACTAATTGCATAAATATGTATTTCATGTATGCTAATTATAAAATTATTTGTTATTAGAGTTACGAACATTATTCTTTAGCTTATAGTAAAAAAATGTTTCGGGATTTATTAAAAACTTTATACTCATTATTATTAAATATATCTTCATTATGAAAATGATTTTTTTTTTGATATATTTTTATATTATTCTATTCTATTTCTTATTTCTAAACACCCCTGCATAAATATATTATTTAATCTAATAATGGATATTAATGTTCTAGCTTTTCTAGCAAAGAAGGATTAGAAGAAACTCATTATCTTTGCTATGTTTTTGCAAATCCAACTAGATTCAGTTTGGCTTGCCAAATTCTCTAGCTTATACTCATTCTATGGATTTCTTAATATCTTGTGAAATTACTTAGTATTTGTATATGTATAATTTATTTGTGTGGGCCAACGACAAAGTAGATGAGCCCTCCTGACCCATTCTACATGGTTCATTCTTCATCGCCAGGCGGGGCCAGCGTATTCTTTTATCTAGCATGCCCACGAAGACAACTTGTCTAATTAACATGATGGACTATCTTGTCGTATTAATCTATCGGATTGTTCTGACTTATTTAACTTCTTTAAGTGTCGAAGTGCAATCTATCATTTTTCTATGAGACAAGATACACTCCTTAGACCAAATCCACTGAGTTTGCCCAAATGGTGATCCTTGTGATTGACAAATGTTCAAAGTAAGAATCGAAGTTGAAGTGACCATGACCATTTATAAGTCATCTGTCATCCACTTCGTATTTTTCATCGAGACACAATAAATAGACTTCATACCATACAACTCATAATTTAATATCATTTTTTCATTTTCTCCATGTATCGAGGATGGAAGGAAAGAAAAGGGAGAAGGAAGGATAAAAGAAAGTGGGGACTCTTGATTTCTCTCTTTCAGATTTATTCTTCTAGAGTACTCATTGGGAAAACTAAGAATTCGAGCCTAGAGAACACATGCAGTCTCTTCTTCCACACATTCCTTACACATGTTTTTTCTAAATTATATAAGACCACAAATGATAGGGACCCTGCATTCTAAATAGAGTTAACATTTTGAAATAAGATGAGCATGGAGTTCATACTCTAACATAATGGTGAAATCTTTCAAAGAAGGAGGAACAAATAAGAGAGAGTTTTACCATAGAATTAATGATACAACAAATCAACGATCTGAAAGATCATATGACAAGAATGATATAGGTGGTAAGGAAAGAATCCTCCTGGACTTTTTATGTCTCATGCTAGAATAAACCTTAAATCATTAGGATCAGTAGCTTGTAGGCGAGAAATTGTCAAGACAAGGACCACCAAGACCAGAGTTATTGAAAATGAGACCGAGAAGAGCTATATACTAGAGGAAAAAGGACAAGATGATGATTTACACACTAGGGAGGAAGAAATTCTAGAACTCGCGAAATAGAAATGAAAAAAGATACTACCATTAGAAAATGCATTTTCAAGAGAAATCGTAGAAGCTAAATCATTAAGGAAGTATAAGAATTCATCTTTTGATTCTTATAAAGAGAGAACACATCCACTTTGTCTCATAGCTTATTTTGACTTAGTTGTATGCATGTTACGAGTAAATCGTGCTCTGAAGTGTATTTATTCTTTATGACACTAAAAGAATCAACTTTACGCTAGTCCAATAGCTTGCCTATTAGATTTATCATCTCCTTTATAGAATTCAAGTTAATGTTCATAGCTCAGTTCACTAGTAACAAGAAGTCTCAATAGAATTCTCAGGCGCTTATGAAAATCTGATAGGAGCGCTTTAAAACCTTAGAAGTTTCATTGGCATACTCTAGCAAGAGATTATTGACAGAAGGGATCTAGAGACCAATATAGCCTATGCCTTGTTGTTGCCTATAAAACCTTGGCCCAAGGCATGGATAAGGACCCATTCAAATACACTCTTGGTCTCTAAAAACCTAAAGCTTTGGCTAGACATTTGAAGTTATCCAACAACCAAATTCACACAGAAAAAAAGAGTTGGAGGATATATTATGGATACAACATCCTAGAGCTCACGAAGACCTAAGAAATTAATCTTTTCGGGAATATCCTCGAAAGGGCTTCAGAAAATGATTTCACCAACTGGAGCAACAATTTCCTAATTGAAGATTAATAGAAATGAGGTCACAAAGGTGACAAGAATCACCATGGTTCCCTCTGGTAAAAGTAACTATGTTGAGAGTATCAATGGTCAAAGATGTTGAAGTCATTCAGACCAAATAATTTCTTAAGTGGGCATTGAAAATGCAGGCAAGAAGCCACCAACACATCCCAAATTGATATTTTGTCTATTAGAGGGATCTTTAGCATGGCACAGAAGAATGTCAATACCTTTGAAAGCTCTATGAGGAGCTGTTATGGGCAAATAAATCAAATGAATTTATGGCCCAAGATGCAAACACTTGAAGGTAAGGAAAGACAACTGCCAAGAACATGAGAAATGAGCCCATCATAACGAGAGTAGTTCACTTCATTGATACAGTCCTTATCATCTTTGGAGGAGACAAATTTGAGACCACAAGATCATTCAATCTGAAAGGACTAAATAAAAGATAAGACAATTTAGTTGCTTTCACCAAACTAACTGTTCCATTTTTATAGACGTTGATTTACTAGCTAGCAGGAATATTTTCAATGATGTGATTGTAATCACCACACTAATCATGAATTATCAAATTAGAAGTATTTTGATTGACAATAGGAGTTACATTAACATTTTGGTTAGGTTTTTTTTATTTTTTTTATAAAGGACATCGTCAATGCTTAACTCATATCAACCTTTAGCCCACTATATGTGTTCTCTGAAGAAAAGAAGGAGACTTACGAAATATTTTTCCTCCCATCAGTATGGCGAAGGAGAAAGGAAGTACATTGACTCAACTGATTTCATCTTAATAGACACTCTAGCCACCTATAGTGTCATCTTGGGCAAGTCGGTGTGAAACAGGAGAAAGCATTAATGTTTGAGCCTACTTAGTCCTATTTCAGACTTACCTACGAGTCATGAAAAAGGTACTAGAAGAACCCCTCTAACTCCACATGTATAAAGGTAGCAACCTGGAAGCCACTAAAACTGTGGAGCAAGTGTCCGTTTGTAAAGAACAACTCTAATTATAGCAAGGATCATTGAGATCAAATATTTGTGATTTTAAGAGACACCATGATGTTTTTACGAGGACTACAAGTGACATCCTGTGAATAAACATTGATGTCGTATGTCATAGACTTAATATCAATCCAAGAGTCATGCAAGTCAGGAAAAAGATGAGAGTTGTGGGTACTACCTTGACTGAACCTATTTAGCAGGAGTTCCAAAGGTTACTATGTGAACTTCATCAAAGAAATGCAATGTTTAATTTGGCTGGCGAGTGACACATTCAAATTTCTTTAAATATGAAATTAATACAATAATATAAGCCCATCAGTAGTGTATGTATCAAAATGATGTCAGAAATTGTTTTTAAGAATTGATCTTCAAGAAAGGGTTTATATGGTCACCCCTCATTGAATTTCTCATAACCCTGGTGAGATTTATGGACAAAAGAAACATACTAAATATTAAATATGCACTACATGCTTGCTCAAGGAACTTTTTTATTGCCTTTACCTTATTTAGCTTTAAGCTTGTCATCAAGAATCCACACGTTTTCTTAATTCACTCATGTTGGAAATACCATACTTTCCTTATATATTAATGACTTGATTAATTTGAGTGATGATGATGATAGTATTATAGTGTTGATATATCATTGACTTGATTAATTTAAATACCACATGTTTTCTTAATTTTAATGAGTTTGTGAGAGAATGTTAAGTTATTGCAATTATTCTCTGCCATATAAATATTAGACTATATATAATATTTATAGTAAGAATCTCTATTCATTATTATTGCAATATATATACATTTTTAATTATATTTTCTTTAAATTTTTTTTTTCAGCATTTATTGCATCATTATATTGCTTATAAAGTTGTGGTCTTGTCCCAACTTATTATTTCATTAACTTAAGAGTAATTATATTTTTTCTATTAATTTGATCTCTTCTAAAAAATTAAAAATGCATATACTTAAAATTAAAAAATCGTAACATATTTTTTTGATTTCATACTGACATGATTTTCAAAGTACTTATTACACGCATTCTATTTCCAAGTATTGAATAATACTTTTAATTAAATAAATATAGAAATCTAATTTTGAGCAAAATAATTAATATTTTATTTTGAATTTTAAATAAAATTTCTATAACATAAATATCAATACTTTTTAATGTTCCCTATTTCATGTACTAATTAAATTAAATAGGCATTTAAAAAAACACACATTGTTATGATAAATTATATATTCCATTTAATTTAAATTAATTTTTACTTAAACAAATTGAGCATGAAATAATACTGAGCTTCAAATACTAAACATCTTAATTAAGGCCAAAGCTCCCAACCAACCTAAAACTATAGGTAGACAAAAATTAACAAAAAAAAAGGCCAATTAAAATGCAACAACTATTTTTGCTAAAAGCATTAATGAACCCATAATAATTGAGGTCTGACTCAGTCTTAATTAAAGCCAAATATATTTTATCTTTAACATTAAATTATTTTTAAATTAAGTTATTCAATAGGAAGCAATAATTTTTTTAATATTATACTGTTTAAATTATTATAACGTTTTTCATCACATGTATTACTAAGCCATGAGGCCTCAAAAAGCAAATCCTATAGAAGCCAAATTGAAACCGACAGATGGTAAAAAGCAAAGCTAGTGAGTGGTAACTGACGGGATGAAAACCTAAACACAAAAGAATAGTAAATGAAGTCGAAATCATAACCAATTCACAAGTTTGTTCTGGGTTCGAATCTCACTCATTTCGAAAGAATTTAAATAACACATAGAACTGAAAGGGGAGTATACTCCTCTGTCAGTTCAATCTATAGGAGTTGATCCACTATCTATTAATTTTTAATTAAAAATAATAATAATAATAATAAAAGAAAGTGGAAACCTGCATACACTTTCCGATTCCCACTCCACATGATAATAAGTAATAACAATATGGAAGGCAGGCATTTCCGTGGGCAGCCAACCTTCCTTCTCTCCTCTATCGCATTACCCTCCGCTTTTTCCGCCACCATCACCGCCTCTGATACCCAACGGCCAAACCTTTATCTCTTCTCATCTCCAGAAACCGCAAGCCAAACCTTCACACTAGAGCAGGCAAGTGTTGCAGTTCCTCCCCTTTATGCTGTTGACATGAACCTTTGGACTGACGATAACGCCTCCATGATGGAGGCCTTCATGGCCTCAACTGAACTACCCGGCATACCTTGGACTCCGACGTCGATGTCTTTGGGTAACAATCCTTCCTCCCACACCGGGGCCAACAAGCCGGCTTATTTTACACAGGATAATCTGCAACAGAGGCTCCAGATGCTGATCGATGGGGGCAGGGAAAATTGGAGCTATGCGATTTTCTGGCAATCGTCTACTGACGCTGGCTCTGGTGCGACCCTTCTTGGCTGGGGTGATGGGTACTGCAAGGGCAGCGAGGAGGGGAAGACGAAGCAGAAGGCGAAAACGGCCACCTCCGCGGCGGAGCAGGAAAACCGGAAGCGCGTGCTTCGTGAATTGAACTCTCTGATTTCTGGCGGCGCATCCGGTTCCTCGGGTGAGGATGCGGTGGAGGAGGAGGTTACCGACACTGAGTGGTTTTTTCTTGTTTCCATGACTCAATCCTTCATCAATGGCCACGATCTTCCGGGACAGGCATATCTCTCTGGTGCACCTTCTTGGTTTTCAGGGGCCGATCGGCTCACCATGGAGTCCTGCGAGCGCGCCAGACAGGCGAATAATTTGGGGATCCGGACAATGGTCTACGTTCCGGTGGGAACCGGCGTCCTGGAGTTCGGATCGACCGAGGTTATCTTCCATAGTGCGGAGATAATGAACAAGGTTAAGGCTCTGTTCTTTTGCAACGGCCAAGAGAGCTCCGCTGCCGCAGCGCTATGGCCGCCGCCGGTTGTGGCCGATCAAATTGATGCTGATCCAGCGACGATGTGGATCTCAGATCCGTCCGTCATAGGGATCAAGGATTCGGTTTCTCCACCAACTGCCAATATATCTCCTTCAAAATCACCATTTCCGTTGCAAAATCCTAGCAACAGTGACCTCACCGGAAGCCCAAATATGATTCCAATCAATCAACTGCAACAAAACGGACATCAACCAGTGAATCAGCAGCCGCCATTCTACAGAAGAGAGTGCAGTCTCCCAGATTTTACTGTCAATAACGCCGCCTCTTCTCAGCACTTCAAGCCGGACTCCGGCAATGTCCTCAACTTTGGGGAAATCAAGAGGAATTCAGTTTCTTCCGCTCCCTCACCCCAGCAACAAATCATGCAGGATAAGAAAATAAAGAGAACCGCCGTGTTTACCACGTCCCTTGAAAGCAACGAACAGGGCATGCTCTCCTTCTCCTCAGCCCGCCCCGCGTCTACCGAACAGGAAAAAGCCTCGGCTGCTGCTGATTCAGACCATTCCGATCTCGACGCTTCTGTCCGCGAGGCTGAGAGCAGCAGGGTGGTCGAGCCCGAGAAGCGTCCGCGAAAGCGCGGCCGCAAGCCCGCCAACGGTCGGGAGGAGCCTCTCAACCATGTGGAGGCAGAGCGTATGCGGCGTGAGAAACTGAACCAGAAGTTCTACGCGCTGCGCGCCGTCGTCCCCAACGTCTCAAAGATGGACAAGGCTTCGCTTCTCGGCGACGCTATATCTTACATCACTGAGCTGAGATCGAAGCTGCAAGCAATGGAGAGTAACAACGAGCAGCTGCAGTCACAGCTCGAGTCGCTCAAGGAGGAGAACGATGCCAGGAGCTCACGACCCCTGCTACCTCGCATGGCGGCGACGGCGGAGCATGAGCTAAAGGCGATGAATGCTCCCCGGCAGTCCTCCGGCGTGGAGATTGAGGTGAAGCTTCTCGGCGTGGAGGCAATGATACGTATACAGTGCCAGCGTAAGCACCACCCGGCGGCGAGACTTATGGCTACGCTCAAGGACTTGGATCTGGAGCTATACTACGCCAGCGTTTCAGTGGTCAAGGAGCTCATGATCCTGCAGGCAACGGTTAAGATGTCGAGTTGCGGGTACACGCAGGAGCAGCTCAGCTCCGTGCTCCTCTCCCGCGTTGCCGAGCCATTTCCCCGCCACTAGGTACAGATAAAAAAGGCCAACTTCACCTTATTGGAACCAGTTCTTTCTCCTCTCTCTCCCTTTTTAATTCTAAGTCTAGTGTTGTTGCATCTTTTTGATGCTGATGATATTAGAAAAGAAAAGTTGGAGAATAATTTTTTGAATTTTTATTAACTAAGGTAGTTAACACTTCCAATAATAGTTGTTTACTCTTTTATGTAATGTAAATTTTAGTTATGTAAGATTTGTCAAAGTAACAATTTGGCTTTGTTTCTTCTATAGCTTCTTTATGTACAATATTGTTGTAGTTTTTTATTTATTTTTAAAATTTTAAAGCAAAGAGAGGTCATATGGTTGTTCCCATTTGCATGATTGTGGGGAGTGTGAACCTCATCAAAGATATCAAAACATGCAGAGTATGATGTTTTAACATATTTCAAAATCATTAAAGAAGTAGGGAATCAAAGAAATGCCCCATAAATGGACCAAACTTTGTCAACAATAATTGCCTCCTTGGCTTAACCAACAAAATTGTGTAAAGAATAGCAAGTAGTCAGAAATTATAGAAATGCTCTCGTTTAAACCATCCAAAACAGCACAATGTAAAGCCTCAAAACAACCATAACTTGTAGAGACCAACTCACACGGAAATCATGATATCAATTAGCCAAATAGTTCTCATAAAATTACAAAGATCTCAAGATGGATCAAAAACAAACACGACATCCAACTACAATATAAGGAAAATAAGTTCCAATGACATCCAATAAAACATTCAACAATTATTTGAACTGAGTAACTGAAAACTTAATCGTGGAGAGCATTAAAATTTGTCAAGTGCAACAATATTTTGGAGATGATTTCAATTTTGTCTTCATCGAGTTTGGTATTTTATTTTGTATAAGATGGTGATAATAGTTGAGATATTATTTCATTTATTATTTCGTTTTGCTTTCTAGATATTATGACAAGTTACAAAATAGTATTGAAGTTGAAGTTTTGAAGACTCCCCTCTAATTACATTCACAAGCACATAATCCAAAAGTTAGGTTAAGATGAGACTTACAAGAAAATATCACCAAATGGTCATGTTTTTTTTTATTTTATTTCATCTAAGACGATAATAATAGTTAAGAAATTATTTGCATGTAGTCTATCATTTTGGTTTCAAGATATCATGACAAGTCACAAAATAGTATTGAAGTACAAGTTTTGAAGAGTAGCCCTTCATCACATTCGTAGCTATATAATCCAAACGATATGCTAACATGAGTGTTACAAGAAAAATCTTACCAAACAATAAAACTATATTTCATTAAGTTGGATGAAAAGTGCCAACTCAAAGTTAGATGATGTTGGAGATATTCAACTCCAAATCTCTAAAATAACTTTTAGAATCATTGCTAACTAAGATAGTTGGCATCCAAAATGATGGATATTTACTCCTTCATTGCTTTCTATAATATAAATTTGAATTAGGCTTGAATTGCCACAGTGAGATTTTAGCCCTTTTTATTTATGCTGCTTCTGTATGTACAATAGCATGGTATTTTTCACTAGCTAGGGATGATGCAATTGTATTCATACTAGTCTTATGAGGAGTAAAGAACTAAGGTCATTTAATGAATGGTATAACTAATCATAATTGATCTCGGATATCGAAATATATAAAAATTTGATAGTTCATCATAATATAAACTTAAAAAAAAATCATTATAGAATTGTAGAAGAAAAAAAAACAATTAAAATTATTCCACTTCAAAGAGACAACAAAATGCTAACAAAAAATTCATTTAAATAGCACTAAAATCAACTGAACCAATAACATGTAATATAAAATAATACTAACCAACATAAAAAAGAAAAATTTAGTTACCTAATTGGACCATCCAAAACGACATATATCATAAAGCCTCAAATGATTATAAAATGAAGAAACTCCACTACATGAAAATCATGAGATCAACTAGCTAAATAAGTCTCATAAAATAATAAAACTCTTGAGCAATACATTAATAGATTAAACTTCTAAGAAAACATCCTACTACAGCATAAGAAAAGCAAGATTTAATAATAGCTAGTAAAACATCTACCCAATATGTGTACCAAGTAACCTATTTTTTTTTCCATTGGAGAGGACTGTAAAATGTTTTTAATATGATAAATGCATTGTCTATCATCTTAGTTGTTATTTTATCCTATATATGATGGTAGTGATGATTGAGATAATCTTTTCATAGATTTTGTCATTTTCTCTCTTTAAATGTTGTAGAATATGCATAAGATGGTAAAGAACTGAAAAATATCAAGGAGTGATCCCCACCATATTCAAAGTTGAATAAATCAGAAGGTAGGTTAAGATGGGGCTTACAAGAAAAATATCACGTAGTGACAGGTAATTTTTCATATTTTAAATAACTTACGTAAAAATACAAACTAAAATTTAGGCAATACACTATCAAAACCTATATGATAATTTTAATAGTTTATTGTCCTCCAAAAGATTTATTTATATGATTCTTTTTTTACTAAAATCAACATCTATTATCAAAAATTATATCATACTGATACTTGCAATATCTACATAAGCATTGAAACCATATGCACATATCATTATAAACCATCTAAATGCAACAACTCATATGTGCAATATGAGGAGCATAAACTCTAATAATGTACCTGGCATCTATAAAAAAAAATCAATATAAAAAAATAATAATATTCTATTTGTAAATTATATTTTAAACAATACTAGATAGTATTTTCTCAATAAAAGGAAAATGTCTAAAGTTAATGATGATTCTCATATTCCTCTATAAAAAAATCATTTAGCATAATCAAATATTATCACATCCATACACCTATTTTCATTTAGCTAGACAACATAATAATTTATAAATATAATACCGTATTTCTTACATCATATATCATTATGTAGATTCATTTTGACTCTCAAGAAATTTCATATACTACAAAGCTACCAAGTAGAAATTTATAAAATCTTCTAATCATCTATCGAATTCTATTCCGCAAAAAAAAAAAAATAATAATAATAATAAAATACAAAATATTAAAAATTATGGATCAACAATGGTGCTAACCCTGCATAAATCAATTCTTTTAATCGGTTTGTCATGCAAATGAGACCCCAAAACCACGAAATCTTCTTTTCATCTCCCTCAAGCTCTCCCTCTAATTTTTTATACATGTTGAATTTGAGAAAAAAAGCCTGAAAATTAACTTAAAAGAGGAGATTGAGAGAAACTTGATTGTTTCCTATACTTCATCATTTAGCAAAAATTTATATTCACATAATTAACTAAGGTTGAAATCAAATCGGTGTTTGCTAAAAAGTATAAAATATAATGTCCAAAAATACTATAATTGATTAGGAATACACTGTTACATATTATTTTAAACAAATGGACACATCAACTTTAATCATTTATACATGTGTATATTGGAGTTTGTCATGATTTATTAGATCATACATGAGATTTACAAGCCCAATTATGCAAATTATAATGGTACTTATATATGTTTGGCATTCATATACATTCCAACAAAATTTAAACTTGGCTTAAGGTTGACTTACATGTTTATGTGCTTTAAGTTAATCTAGTTATTTATTTTAAGTTATTTTAATTAGATGATGATTTGATTGGGTCTCATTTTAGTTAATTTGTTAGTTTAGGGCTCATATAGTATTTATTCTTTACTTATAGGGTTAACTAAAATTTTAATTAGATTTCAAAAGAAAATCCAAAATTTTATTAAATACATCTCAAATCATCATGAAGTTAACCTTTAAATTAGAAGAATTAGATGATCAAATTTGTAGAATTTGGAATTTTTCTTTATTTAATAAAATTTTAAATTAATTCAATTGATTAAATTCAAACTAATTGCAATAATTCAAAAAATTATTGTTAGAGTCAAAGTAAATATATAATCCTCGTGTAAACATTTAAATTTAATTGGAGTTTATTTGGATGGGTTATGATTTAATTAAGGTTTATTTATATCATTGAAAATGAAACATTTAGAAAATATTTTTAATTATTAAAATATTTGTATTGTAATTTTGTATATTTTTCTATGATATAAGGATTTTATGGTCTAAATTCATAATTTTTTGTTTAGTTGATTAATTCTTATGATTTTAAAAGTTTAGGCATTATATATTAGTTAATGATTTTCTAAAATCTAGTATTAGTCTATTTAAAAAAATTTAATTTATTTATTAGAGTGAAATAATTCATTTTTTTTATAAAATTTTAACTTAAGTTGTATAACCATCAAAGGGATTTAAGCTGAAAATTTGAGGTCATTGAAATCTAATTTGAATTTTCTAGTTTTTATTTAATTAGATAAATGAATTGTCCATTAAAAAGTTATCAATTTTTTATTAAATTTGAAATTATTTAGAACGTTAGAGATCAGTCCCAACTTCTCCAGAAAAAGTTTTAAATGATTTTTGGTTGTATCCAGAGAGTTATGAAATTTTTAATATTTATTAAATTAAATGAAATTTTAATTCTAGAAAATGGTGCATTATTGGATTTAGTGGATTATTGCTTTCAAATTGAGCCTTAGATTAAAATTTAATGCTTTTGATTAGTTATTTAGTTGTTATGTAATTTTGAAATTTAGGTTATATTTAAATTGGATAATTGATTATTTAATTAAATTTCTTAAATAATTAGCTTATTAATTATGCCTTTAAATCTGCTTTAAACAATACAATACTCTTTGACTAAACCATGGGCAGCATGAATTTGGGTGTAGGTGCTGATTTTGTTATTAGGTTAACTAATTTATATAATTAATTTAATTAATTTAATAGATTTAACTAAATTTGAGTTTTAATTAGGCAAACCCCAATATAGAACTTAGAAAATGAGCCGTGAATATCTCAGAGTGATTAGAGGCCTTCTTAAGATTTAATTAAGGTTTAATCATTTTGGATTTTTTTAAATTACTCTCAAATAATTGGGTGAAAATAAGTACTTGTTTTAATTAAGCTTGTCATAAGAGTGTTTTAAACTTTTTAGATATTTCTTAACTTAATTAGTGATTTAGAAGTTTATGTGGGTTATATATAATTAAACTTATTTAACTAATTGTTTTAAATTTGTCTTGTCTGCTATTGGGAAACCAACTGATATGATGCACTTTACATGTGTGATACTATATTTGGGAAGTGTGAGACCTATGTGTTGTTACATTTTCTAAACAACATGATCATCATATTCTATTCCAAACAATGTGAAACAGATGGTAGTGCTTGTGTCTCCTACCTCAAGCAGCAGAATAAGAACCTTTGGTGATTAAGCTCTTGATATGAGCAATCAAAGGATTAAAATTCATTTAATTTTGATCCAAAATGATTAGGATAGATGGGGTTTAAAATCCCTATAGGGGAGATTTTTCTTAACCTAGGTTAACAACTCTAAGTTCCAAAACTAAAATGTTATATGAGTGATCTTCGTGAATAGATGGCCAGGAGGAAAATTAAACTAATTGATGTGGCTAAAACCTCTATAAGTTTCTCACTAGTACTTCATCATCAAGGTCGAAAAGCTGAGAAGCATTCGAATTAGCTAGAGATCATCGCCCTATATGACCATCATTGAAGCTGCGTTAGGGAGGGGCTGGTATGAGCAATTAAAGAAGGGAATTGCTTGAGCTAACTAGTAGGAACTTCATGAAGCTTTTGAAAGGCAATCCATTTGATCCCAATGGAGGAATTTTAAGGGTGTTCTCATCAATAATGAATTAAGTGACTGATGCCTTGCTTGCTTCAAAAATATGGGAAGCCGCTTTGGAGTGAAGGAGGAGAAGAGGAGAAAAGCTCTCTAGATATGGAAATTTAATAGGGAGGCCGATAAGATTCAATTCCCTGCTCTCTATCTCTTCCCTTATTCAATTATGGGACTCTAGTAGGTTTCAGCTTTAGTAGAGATAATTTTCCCATCGTGCCCTTAACTGGGCTCACTTGGATGATCATGAATAAGGTTAGTGGTCAAATCAAGGGGGCTGGGGGGTATATCCCTCTTAAAATTTAAGAACTATGTAATATCATGTAATATATTAGAAAAATTCACATCTCCCCTTGAGACTAAGCCACCCCCCCTATAATTTTAATAACTATTAAATATTATATTAAATAAATTATTAAAATTTAAAGGGGGGATCAACAATGAATTATCTTTATTAAAATTAAAAAGAAACACGATGATCGTCTTTATTGCAGAAGATGTAATATTTTGTTAAAAATGTTATATATATATATATATATATATATATATATATATATATATATATATATATATATATATATATATATATTTATATTTATATTTATATTTATTCATTCTAGAGGTTTTAGATGATTTTGCCATAAAAAAGGTACTATTGCAGTAAAGAATCATTATAAAGTTAATATTTTCATAGCCACTTTAGACACAGAACTATATAAGCTAAATAAAATATTTTAAAAAGTATTATAAATCATAAATTTCTAATTTATGTTGGATCTTTGAGATGGATAAGGGTCATTCAAATTTGTTGATATTTTTTAACTTATATATAATTTTTTGACTACTTTATAGATACATAAAAGCAACACAGATAAATTTGATTAGGGTGATTTAAATTGAAGCTCGTCAGAATTAAAAATGTTTCTTTATTAATTTATTTTTAAAACTAAAATATTAATTTTGATATGTTTTACTTGATTTTTAATACCCTGGTTGGTGGCTTGAGGGTTGTTTTGGCTGATTGAACAACTTAGCCCTTTGGGATGGGTTGAAGAGGCAAGTATGGTTCACATAGTCCCATTTAGTTTATACCTTATTTAATTAAGTTGAGTGGATGCCTAGGCTTGAGTGTCTTAGGGCTAAGGTTAGTTCCAATTCAAGTTGCATATTCTTTGTTTTAACCTTAGGCTATGTTTTAGATTAACAAATCTAATTTAGTTGAAAAGGTGTTTAATTGAATTTTAGTTTTATTTGATTTAACTTAGGTTGAATGTAACATAAATTGATCTATGTTTGATTATATTGTGTTTGTTCTTAACTTAGTATAAGCTTTGGTTCAATTATTTTGGATGCTTGATTTTAGGATTAATTTAAGTTTCCATTTGGAACTGTATGTACTTTGATTTGTAGTTCTCTTTATAGCTAGGTCTTAGTTTTAAAGTTGTAGTTTTAGTTTAGTTTGAGTTATAGTTTAGTTTACTTTTATTAATAGTTTAGTTGAATTTTTTTGTTAGGGTTTGCTTTTAGTCGGAATTTTAGTTTATGTTTGGTTTCATTAAGTTTTAGTTTAAGTATAGATTTTGTTTTAATAAAATTTCAATTTAGTATTAGTTTAAATGAGATTAGTTTGTAAAATGATTAAATTAAGCTTAGCTTTAGATTTAGTTTAAATTATAATAAGTTTGAATTTAATTTAGTGTTTCATAAAATTATGTTTGTCATAATTTTGGGTTAAACTTGAATTAAGTGTATTTTAGTTTATATTTAGGAAAGATTAAGTTTAGTAAATTAATTTGAGTTAAGCCTGATTTTAAATTTAGATTTATACATTTTTCAAATTAATGTTAAGTTTGATTAGATTATGCCTTACTTTAAATTAAGTTTAGTTTTAATTTGAATTTGATCCAAACTCAAGAGCCTACTATGCAACTCATGCATCATATTAAACTGCAACATGTCCCCAAATTCCATAGTGACATGACCACTGATCTCCTAACTACACAAGTTGAGTTAGAGTGGGACTCTAGGCCAAGGATTTAGCCTCCTAGACTAGAACATACCGAAATAGAGCAAAGCCAATCAGACAAAATCAAGGCCAAATAAATCAAAGCAGGACCAACCAGTCACCTAGAGCCATTAGGAAGATAACCTATGCATAGAGAAGAGTGGCCAAAGCCCAGATAAGAACGTGTTCATCAAAAACCATTCCTGCAGTGTTCTTAACAATGAGGAAGATTTTCTTTTTGCACGTGAAGGCTTAAACAAAATCTAACAAAATAACCTCAAAAAGTCGTAAGCTTAGGGTTTCATTCGGTCCCTTATTTTAGACTTATAAATCATCTAAAAATATTAATTTATATAAAAAATTCAATTAGAAAACTATTAGTTTGCATGTTAATTTTTTTATGATTGTAGTAGCGCATGAATTGGGAAAATTTTTACATCAGGACTCCGCACGTAGAGCTACGTGCGGAGTCCAGTAACATCGCATCACGTGGCGCGTGTCGGAAAAAAAAACAGAATAACACAGGGAATATTCCTCCCGTGTTATTCATGTGTTATTGTGTGTTATTCATGTATTATTCATGTGTTATTGTGTTATTATAACACCGAGAATATTTTAGGATTGAGAATAATACTTGAATAATACACAATAACAGCACGAATAACATACGATAACACATGAATAACGCAGTGAATATTCTCGTATTATTACTGACGATCTTATTTTTCTTACACGCGTCACATGTACGTTATTTTATAGCCTACGACGTAGTTGCTACGTACGGAATCCCGATGTAAAAATTTTTCCATGAATTGACATATTAAGTAGCCGTAAATTTACAAATGAAAATAAAATTTTTATTTTATATTATACGCCTTCAAGGAACATGTGAAACAAATTCGCTATTTGCCGTTCATTATGGACAAAATCTAGTCATTCGGTGTTCGATATTTCTCGTTCGTAAATATTTTAAGCAACGTTAAATCAATTAGGCAAATATGGCGCTCCATTATTTAAATTAGATAATAAAATAAGGAAAAGTTATAGATGCCAATTAGTTCACGCCAACATGACGCACATTTTTCTCGCACGTGGCATTAAACGGTTTGACTTATAAGCTTAGAGCTAGCCTATGTCGGCAGTCCTCACATTGAAATGGGCTTTATTATGGATTCAGTTTTATAAAGAAGTATATATTTTTCTATCATTCAGAGAAAATTTTTTGGTCAATGATAAGGATGTGTATTAGTCATGTGAGTCAGGATTTAATATTAATTCTAATATTTTTTAATAAGTAGTTAAGATTGCTTTTATTAGGTTTAAGATTGATGTGCCATCATTTGATATGAATCTCGATATAAATTTCAAGACAATCTTTTGAATAAAAAAAATTCAAACTATGATAAAGAATCATCAAGAAGTCTGATTTCAATAAATTGACAATAAAGCTGACCGGTTTGACAAGACGAACGCAATAGTACGAACATTGATCCAATTTAAACAAAACCGAGCCCAGATCAAGCCATCAGACCATGTTTGAAAGTCTTGACGCATTTGGAAGGTCAAACAAATATTGAATCTTGCGAGTTTATTGTCGAATCCAGCGTCTTAACAAAATGAATCCAACGAGCCTAAGATAACTCAATTTCGACATGATTAAGGCACTCATATGCTCACCAAACGTCGTCCGATTGAAGGAAGTTTTTCGAACCGTCTGATCAAAGTGAATCATATTTATGCATTAATTGCACCCAAAACATTATAAAGAGAACCCCACCCCCTCTCATGAGAGGAGAAGAAGACTTGAAGCTTGAGAAAAAACTTGAAGCTTTGTGAAGAAGCTAAATTCTAGCACCACTCCTACTATCGTCGATCATCGATGATCGTCATTGACCATTGTCAACCGTTGTTGACCACCCCCGACTACAATCAATCATCTTCGATCGTCATCGACTATCGCTGATAGATGTTGGTCATCCTTGACCGCCGTCGACCATCGTCATTAACTGTTGTTGACCACTACTGACTGTCATTGATCACCGCCGACTGTCGACCACCTTTGTCATTGGCCGCCGCCCACTTTTGTGCATCAACGTTGTAACTCCGAAGAATGTTCATCCCATTCCGGCCTGTTGGACGAGGGATTCTACATGTAATATCAAGTTTATAGTGGATTTCTTCTACTTTCACGTGGTTTTTTACATTTCTAGATTTTCCACGTAAAAATATTTAGCGTTATTACTAGTTATTTTCTCTCTTATGAGTATATGTTGAATCTTCGTATCACACTAAGATGATTATCTACTACTCTACTGCCATGAATTTTCTTGCTCGCTTGAAAAATAATCTATATTAAATATGAATAGAAATCAATGTATATGAATTAGTCCTTTCTTAAGTGATTTTTCTTCTTTCCGTCTCCATCAGAGCATTCTGAATTGTTGCTTACTTTTCTTCTCATGGACTCTTTAATTTTGAAAAAAAGAAATATTGAGAGTAAAAGCAATGTAACTTAAACATCATATAATGTAAAAATAAATTATTGTATTTAGAATATTTTAGAGTTACTTAGTTAATATAAAATACATGTTTTTTATTTGAAGAAAAATAAATTCGAGATAAAATAAATCTGTTAGCGACAACGACGACGAGAGAGGTGACAACATTGATAGTAGAAGGTTAGTGGTAGTGGTGGCTGAGGCAACAACAACCAATAAAAGAAATGATAGCCAGTGGCCAGTGTTAAGTGGAATGTTGAGGTGGTAGCGATAGCGAGAAGAAGGCTAAGGCAGTGATGACGACAAATAGTGGCTAGGGGTGGTGGCTATAATAGCCTAATGCCACGGACATTTAGTCCCACATCGGCTAGGTGTAGGGCCGAAAAGCAGTACATAAAGATCCTGGGCTGCCCACCTCCTGAAGAGCTCTTTTGGGAGCGTGACAAGTGGTATCGGAGCGGGATCGCGCTCTGCGGTTGTGGGGACTCTCCACGGTGTAGGGCCCTCGGTGGAGCCGATCCGTGACGAGGCGTCACGTGATTGGATGGAGGAGAATGTCACGAGACATTTAGTCCCACATCGGCTAGGTGTAGGGCAGAGATGCCAGTACATAAAGATCCAGGCCGCCTGCCTCTCCGAAGACTTCTTTTGGGAGCGTGACACTAAGCTCTCATCCATTGAGATATTGTTCACTTTGGTCTATAGCCTTTTGATTTTACCGCAGTGGTGTGAGTTTTTAGAAGGTCACACATCAAAGGCGTGCTCCGGTACAAGCTTGCTTAACTTTGGAGTTTCTTATGAAATCCAACCACTACACGAAAACACCTTGATGTTTAAGAGTTCAACTTAATTTTATTAAAGTGGTTTCATAATTTCCCCCATTTGCGCTATAAATTTAGAATCGTTCACCAAACATATATGGCTTTAGAGATGGCTTCCATGACATAGCACTTTGTTCTGTATGAAACTTAATTCACATCTTTAAATTGGTGTAATGCTCTGATATCATTTGTAATAGCCCGAACTCTGATCCATCGAGATATTGTCTGCTTTCGCCTAATGGCCTCACGATTTTGCCCAATTAGTGTAACTTATCAAGATGTCACCCATCCCAGGAGAATTCCGACACAAGCATATTAATTTTAAATTTTCTAACGAAATTCCAAGTGTTATACCAAAATGAGTGGCGATAGTACAATAGGTGCCAGCGTGGCCGCCACCATTTACAGTGCATTTGAATCTCAAATATATGCAAAATGAACTACCAAATACATTTAATATTCATTATAATTTTACCATGGATTCCTTTTTCAGCTAGCCAAACAGCCAAAATTTTAAATCCTCCAAGTCCAAATACAATACACTACATTCTCAACCAACCAAACCACACCTTCGAGTATCATGGCTTGCCGAATAATAGGATCAAATTTGTCAAGCTAAATTACCTGTGGTTTGAGCTGTGATGGATCAATTATTACGCATAATCAATTACTTTTTAGCAATTAGGATTGATAGCGACTCATCCTCATTCTTCAGAAATTGAAGACTATTCCTCTTTTTGGATCCAATCACGCTTAGATGGATGATAGACTATTATTGATTATAGCCGATATTAAAATGTGTCTTATCTATGGTTGCACCCGTGACCAGCGTCCAAATCATTTGCAGAAAGTTGCCAAATAGAACACGAATTCTTTAATTGCTCTTATTTTCTTTCATCACAGTCGCGCATGTCTTCTTCACTGTTGACCAATTACTTCAATCCCCATCAACAACATTTACTAATCTCGATTCATCTTAGGGTGGGTTTTGGCTACAGTCGGTGTTTATGTTAAATAGTATTTAGTAAGTCTGACCAACTTTGTGAATTCTACTAATAGCGTCATTAACCATGTCACCATTACTTTGAGTAATAGAGCCGATCAATGCATGCGGTCCTCTGCTTCAACTAACCAACTCTAATTCTACTAATGACAATATTTCTATATCACCATAACTTTAAAAATAGACATAATGCATTCCACTGCCTCAGCCAGTCAACGTGAATTCTACTAATATATGAACTTCATACATATCTCTCAATTCTTATGTGTGTACACACTTTACACCTAAACTTCAATTTTTGCATACATACCACAGATATTTTATGAATATATACCAAAACTTCAATTTATACATATGCATACGAGATTACCTATGCCTTTAATTCATACATATGACTCAATTCTTATGTATATACAAAACTAACACCTAAGCTTCAATAGTTGCATGCATTACCATTGAACTCTTATGTACATGCATACCTAGCTAACAGAAAAATTTTAATTTATACATACGTACCACAGTACTTATGCATATAACTCATACATATAACTCAAATCTTATGTATGTACAAACAACACGTAATCTGCATTATTTACATGCATAACACTGAACACTTTTGTATATACGTGTCTGACACCAAAACATCAATTTATCCATACATACCACATAACCTATGTCAAGACTAACATACATATCACTAAATTTTTATGTACGTACAAACCTAACACCTAACATACATATTTGCATCTGATGTAATTCGATGATAACAAGTTTTTGCATTACTTAGTTGTACAATAATTCGACGCAACTTTCATTGGAACTCCAAACGCACTTTCACTGTTCGCAGAGTATTTTTTTCCATTGAATTTCCGAGCGCAAAATGGATGTAAAATCCGAATCAATATCGGAATACATTATTTGTCGCTGAACTACCGCAAATTTTATGGGTTATTAAGGCACTTTAAATCTAAAGTGAATAGTCCACGATCAAATGATTTAACTTGTGTCATTCAGTTGAGTGGTTTATATACTTGGCCAATATAATTAATGTTTAACTTTAAAAAGTTTTAATAAATTCATATTTTTTGCATGAAGCAGATTTAACTTAAAATTGGAGGGAGAGGGAGGGAGGGAGGGAGGGAGGGAGGGAGGGAGGGAGAGTTCATAGATTTTAAGAAATATGAAACTTCATATGAACAACGATCACATCAAAAAATCATCATTGTTTGATTATGATGGTCCGACCAGCATTATCCAATCACCATCTTACGAACATCCTCAACCTTCTATTGCCATCCAACAAACATTATTTGATTGATGTCGCTTGCTTGTCTTGCCCGAGCACAATATTTTGTTATTCATCGCCTAGCCATATAATCCATATCATTGTTACTCGACGAGTGTCACCTAACTGTTATCTAAGGTTTTTATTAATTTCATCACAGTTTGTAGAGATCAACCAAGTGCTCATAAATTTTATAGTATGTCATTCTATAAACATGAGTAAGAGTTAGTTTTGTTATCCTCACTTGTATAATATATTATTTTAAGTGGACTTAATCATAAATTTTTCTTTTTTGAAAAATTTTCATGCTAAAACTTATGTATCGTGCATTAGATCATTGAATAAGGCTATGGCGTTAATTATTCAATCAACTCACAAGAATTTTCTTGCATGCAATGATTTGAATAATTTAAATAATTGTCTTGTGTACATAACATGTAAAATTATACCATTCACATATTTAATTCCAAAATTTTTGTGATTTACCCTTTTGATTAACTTTCCAATCATAAGGGTTTATTTAACTCACTATTGATTTACAAGCCGCACAAGAATTATTGCTGTTTTATGCCCTGACAGTTCCCAATTTGTTGCCGAAGTTTGTTGTCCCACAGGAGCTGCGTGCGGAATGAGGTACACGGAGGTTACAATCGGGTTACAAGCGAGCTGTAACCCATTTGTACCCTCCATGTAACTCATTTGTAACCTGCGTGCTTAGATTGTAACCTTTGTAACCTACAACTAGATGAAATAGGAGCGCGAAATATGGTACACGGAAGTTACAATCGGGTTACAATCGGGTTACAAGTGAGTTGTAACCCATTTGTACCTCCACGTAACTCATTCGTAACTCGCGCGATCATATCGTAACCTTTGTAAAATAGGAGCGCGCGCAGTTACGAGTGAGTTACATTACTGGCTAGTAACCCGATCATGAACCCGATTGTAACCTCCGTGTAACCCATTCCGCACTCAGCTCCTTCGTACGGTTTACGTACGCAATTTTTTTCCCTCCAGGGGCACAACCAAATAGGGCTCAAGCTTGACTTATATTCGGCTTGTTCAAATTTGCTCATTTTAAAAATCAGCTCGTATTTGAAATTAGCTCGTGAATAATTTGTTCTTGTTCGGTTTGATTTAAATCTTCCTGTTCGTGTTCGGCTTGAAATTAACTTGTTAAAATAATTGGAAAAAGTTAATGTAAGGTGTTAGATTCGAACCTACACCAACTCTGGATGATAAAATGCACAGAACCGCACGACCGAACGAGCTATTATAATTTAAATTTAGATAAAAATATATATAATAAATTATTATATAAATAATATATTATATATTTTATATAACTAATATATATAATTTCCTTATTTTGAGAAAAAAATGAGCATAATATGATCTAATAAAAAATTATTTGCGTTCAACATATTTATATTACATCTTAAAAAAATTATTTATGTTCAGCCTTCTACTTAAAAGAACAAACCCAACAGAGCCTACTCATCGATCCAATTGTTCACGAAAGAAAAGCCTTTTTAACAGCTCTATAGTCAAAACAGTTATCTTCAAGAAATTATTTTCATATAGAGTGTGTGCGGACTCTAATAATATGCCGCAACGTGTGCTACATCGGACTCATCTCAAAACATGAATTTTTTTATAAAGGTTATTGAAGTGAAATCGCGAAAGTTATTGGGCGGTTATTGCAGGAGGTTATTGAAGTGAAACCACGAAAGTTATTGAAGAGTTATCGTGTGGGGTTATGCCAGAGGTTATTGAAGCGGAACCACGAATATTTTTGAGGGTTATTGTGTGGATTATTGAAGAGGGTTATTGAAGTAGAACCAAAGAAGTAATTGTGGGTTATTGCGAGAGTTATTGCAGAAGGTTATTGAAGTGAAACCACATAGATTATTAAGAGTTGTTGCGGTATTATTAGAATTAATACCCCGATAATACTGAAATAATGCCAAAATTTGAATTCGGTGTTGTTTGAGATTATTGAGATATTATTGGATATTAACTCGAATAACACAATAATAAATGCTGATAACTCAAATAACACCTTCCTCTTCAAAAACTCATCGTAAAAAATATCATATTTTTAATATTTTATAAAATGAGGCATATTAGTGATTTGGATTCCGCGCGGAGTTCACACACGGTATGGAAAAATTTGTCGGGCTAAGGTGTCCCCGCTCTCTACCTTGGATCCTTCTCTTGCGCCTTCTTCGCCTATATCCGAGGAGGAGACCGTGCAGGAGACTGAGAGCACTCCCAATGTCGGAGATCAGGCCTCGGACGTGGAAACTTACGATTATGCTACGGAGTATGATGTCGTAGAAGGAGCAGAGCAACCTTCTGTTACAGCCGAGGAAGATAATACCTTGAGTATGATGAAAATCGAATCAACATCGGTGACGGCCAAGGAGATTTTGGAGAGTAAGGGAGTAGAAGGGACTGGAAAAGAGCCAGATACGAAGAAGCCAACTCCAAATGAGGCGGCTGGCTAGTTGGAAACTGTAGAAACATTCACTGCGGATTCTTTGGCCGCTACTTCGGTTAATGGGGAGGTCGTTGTCGTCGAGGAAAAGTGAGCTGAAGATCAAGATTCCATTAAGCTCAACGAGACAGCTACGCCAAAAGAGCAGCTTAGCACCTCGAGCAAGGAGCTGGGGACTGAGAAGATGTTCCCGAAACCAGAACTTCTATGGATGTCACTGTATGAGGATAGCATCCCCTGTGGCACGAGAGGTAAGATGAATATTGATGAAGGTGTGCCTTTTCTGTGATAGAGGGTTAAGCCCTGCCATTATTTTCTCAGACCAGGAAAATATTTTTGCATACAAATGCTTGCTCTCTTGAATTGAAAGCACATGATTATATCCGTAATCATTTCAATTATATGTTGTCGTGTGGCACTTGTGCCCATCCATCGAATTGTGTCAGCGGGAGTTGATTTTTTTTTTGTTTTTGTTTTAATTTTAGGTTGAGATTTTGTTAGTTAGGCTAGTTTCGGCTAGTTCATCTGTATCAGCAGATGCTTTAATATATTTGAGGAGCAACAGATACAAAATTAAAGGGGGTCCTGGAACCTAGTGTTAAATATATGGAGCCTGTGACTCGCCTACCTCGCCTACTACATCTCACCCACCTCTCTCCACCTACCTCTCTCACGTTTTCTTTAAATAGTCTCTTTTGATCTGTCATAAATTGCTAAGCCAAACCCTCTGATATGAGGGCAAGAGAGAGAAGGAGAGAAGAATTTTTCTTGTAAACATCGAGGCGTTCGACGGTGTAATTCCTCAAAGTAAAAAAATTCTCTGCAGCTCCGTGGACGTAGTCAAATTTGCCGAACCACATAAATCTGTGTGTCGCTCTATGTTCTTTTATGATTGTGAATTTTTGTCGATATGGTTTTTTCGCTTTATTGCCGTCGTTTTTCACAACACCTAGATGCTAATAAAAGGGAGTTAAATTATGGTAAAAGAATTTGAAATTTCTCTTGAAAATTAGTCTGTGAGGAGAAGGTTATCATACCATGTGGCTATTTAAATTTTTTCTTTTTTGGTGTTTAGATTAAATAATCTCCACTTCATTCTCTTAGAAGGTTTCATTTGATTAACTAAACGGTATCATATTTCAATTTGTAATTGGAGGGAGGAAGTAAGAAGTTTTGATTTTATACTTTGATATAATTGGTTGAATTGAAAGAACAATATTTTGTAGAGATTCCCTTGGTGTATAAGAGTTTTACTTTAGTTGAATGCCACTGAAGCTGAGGTGAATCATTAGTGCTTACTTAAACATGTGAATTGCGCTAGAGTAACTTAACCACCGCTTCTGATGCAGCCTCATGATCCATCATTATTTTATATTGGAAACAAGTGCATTCACATTTTTTATGCATACATTATTTACAGCTGTGAAAAATGTGATATAGGGGAATGGGGGAATAAATGTGTTTTGAAAACAGGTAAGCTTGCAGATTCAACTCAATGATCTTATTTTCAATGTTTATTAATTATTATTGGTTTCTATTGGGAATGCCTTGAGATGTTGGTATTTGGATTTTTTTTCTCTGTGCCTTTAAGTGATGCTAGTTTCTTAAAGTTTACTTTTCATCGACTTCTTGGTTTCATTCATTTCTTTTCTCATCATTCAAAATCATTCTTCACAAATTTACTAACAAAATCATCTCTAGCTGTTTCTTTTGTTAGATACCATGATTCATTTACATATTGTTGACATATACAAAGTTCTAATTATTTAAACTTATTTTCATCAGGTTTAAAACAAAATGTTGGAGAGGACATTGACAAAGATGATAAAAAATCTGTTCCTGGCTTTAGCTATAATTGATTGTGTCAAAGGTACCTATGATGACGAATAATGAAGGAAATGAGGAGAATGAAGAATGTGTTGAAGAGTACTATATACAAACTGTATTAATGGAGGGGAAAGAAAGAAAAGAATCTGAGATATTTATTGGTGGTTTGGATAAAGGAGCAGTTGAGGATGCTTTGGTTAAAGTCTTTAAGGCATTTGGAGTCTTCCATTTTCTAAGGATAGTTAAGAACCCGACAACAAATAAAAGCGAAGGATTTGCCCTTATTGGCTTTTCATCTGTTGATGGCCTTGACTGAGCTCGAGGATGATATAGAGGTGGTTTATGCTAAAACTTTGTAGACATATTTTTCTTCTAAAAAAATATTCGTTAGTTTTTATATAGTTTTTACTTTAAGATTTTGATCAGTTGAATGGAAAACTTGTTGTGGTACAGGCCAGTCATGATAACGCTACACTTTATTTGGGTAACATCTTCTAGGCTTGGAATACGGACCAGGTATGAGAATTTCTTCTGCTTTAATCAGCTTTTCCTTCTCATTTAACACAACTTGTTCTAGGATATGCTATGTAGAGTTATTTTCTGTTCTAAATGATGAATGCATAATTGAGAGTAAAATGGTTTCAAAACTATTTGATCATGGAATATTCACATACATAGCAAACAACTCTTTTATATTTACATACTTCACAGCTAAACTTTCATATTTTCATACATAGCACTTCGGTGCTATAAATCTATGCATGAAAAAATATTTTTCACTTTGAAAAAAATGGTAATTGTGCTATTTTTTGATGTGAAATTAAAAATTTGAGTGCTATGTGTGTAAATATGAAAGTTTAGGTGTGAGATATAAATATATGAAAATTATGTGCTATGAATGTAAATGCCCCTTTAATCTATTCAGATGCAAAATTTGTTGAGCTTGTAAATTCAAAGAATCTCGTGCTTTCAGGCGATTTTAAAGTTTAGAAGCTTTGGAGTCGAACAGATGGAGAGTATGATTTTACCTAAAGATCTAATGATTGAGGGAAAAATTAAGGGTTTTGCATTCCTTGAATTTAGGTCTAGCTATGATGCCGTGGCAGCATTTCAACGGTTAAGAAAGCCTGGTGAATATTTCGGCCGTGACAGAACTGCTAAAGTTTTGTTTGTGCATCCTCTATTGCATCCTACTTAGGGTATGTTTGGGGCACTGCAGCTTATCCAATAAGCTGATTTGCAGCAACTGCCCTAAGAAGTTGCTGCGGGAAAACTGACCGTCTGTTTATTTTTTACAGTTTGAAAATAGCTGTGTGACAGCTGTTTCTGGATAAATGATCATTCTGTCACTGTGCAGTAATGTTGTTTAAAACAGAACTATCATAGCAATATGGTTGATACTTGAGAAACAAAAAATAATTTTAAAATAGTAGAAAAAATAAGATACACACATCATATAACACTTAGTACCAAAAATTGGGTCACCAAGAACATGTAACATTCACATCCAATCCACACAGCCATATCACCTAAAAACATTTTCAAATCTAACATCACAAATCCAATGAACACGACATTCACATATATTGCAGAAAATGCACTTACTGCAAGCTAACAATAGCGTGAGAAACACGGGAGAAGAGGAGGATGAACAAGGAAGCATGAGCAGCGTGGGAGAAGAGGATTGGGGGGGGGGAATGGATTGCAACTTACCCCTTCCGTAAAGAGCTGGACAAGGAGGAAGAAGAGTTTGAGAGGAATTACAAACCGGGAGGGCACCAGATTAAGAAGCAGAAGGAGAAAAGCGGGCCACGGGGTCGAATCTACAACCCGCATTTAAGTAAAAATGCGGGGCACCGCAGCTGCCCCACCGCCCCAAACATAGGAAAAATGCGGTACTCCGCCGCGCCGCTCCTTTACCACCGCCCCAAACAAGGCCTTAGTCAAGAGATCTTGTTTCGGGTAAAATTTTTTTTTCTATGTACTCATATGATGTTTACAGTTGAAGTCATAGTTTATGATTCTTTTTTTTTTCCTCTTTATGCCTTTATCATGCATTTGTCTCATGGAATCCTGCTAACAATTTAACTTTTTTAAAAATATTTTTCTATGGTGCATAAGTGGGGTGCCAACATGAATGTAATATATGGCTTAATAACATAGTCAAATTTGAAATGCCAATTGCTTATTTACTATAATAAGAATATAGTAATGAATATGTTTGCATATTTTCTAATTAAAGGAAGAGAACTTATAATCACAGAAACAGTAAGCTCAAAGCTCAAGAATATGTTGTCTTATAAAAGGTTTGAGATGTATTTGTTTTATGTATTGGAGTGTTAAGTCATTGTTGACCGTAAAATAAAAGGGAGGGACAAAAAAAATGAAATAAGTTTTATTAATTAGGATTAAATTAATTAACTTAAAAAATTTATTTATTCCCGCCTCTTGGAGCCCACTGAAACGAAATAACCGTTCCCACTCTTCTCTTCGGTTACAAACACAAGAGCCAAAGTCCGGCGGCCTCATTTGTACGTATTCCAACCGTCTCGTTCGTCTTTCCCCTCTTGTTTTCCTTTTGTCGCAAAAAGCAGCCTCTGTTCGTCTCCATTATTATTCGCTTGCCCCGATTCGAAATCCAAGCAACGAAACGGTAAGCGCTTACTTGTTCTTATTCTTTGATTCCTTCATCTGTTCACGCAAGAAACTTCTTCGTTCGTCGTCTATCAACCTTGTCCCTGCCTTTATCTTCAGTCTGTTTTTCTCTGCACCGAAGTCTTGCGTTTCATCCTGTCTCATTCACAAAGCCTCTACCTGTTCTCCCCACACAGCCATAAAAAAAAACATGTTCCCTTGATTGTCTTCCATACTCTCCTGCCCGATTCTCTCAATAAACTGTTGTGATTATTATTAACTTGGAAGGCAATGAAGGGATCGCCGACCTACGGAGGCTCGAAACTCCTTTCCTCTGCTCTGGTCCCCATGTAGATTGATCCTTCCTCTTTCATCAGTCCTAATCCTCCTGTTTTCTCCATTGCACAGTGTCGCGTCGTTGTTCCTATGTTCATGCGACTAAGCCGATGATTTTGCCATAGACGCACCACTCTTCCCACGCCGAAGCCCCTCCGCCCTAAACATTGGCCGCTCTGTGCTCCTCCCTATCGCGCTTCCTAAGCTGCATGGTCCTCTGTATTTGCACATTGAAATCCTCTTCCGTTTCTCCTCTTTGCCCTAGCCTTCGTCACCTCGCCTAACATCTACCTATCACGCCTCCTGATGCTGCACCATTCGATTACTGCTCGACCTTAAAGGTCAATAAGCCCATCACTTCTGCTGCCTAACCGAACTCCTTGTTCAAGCCCATCACTTCTGAGGCATTTTTAGTGTTTTTTTACTTCATTTTATTATTTTGTTGTTGTTTAAAAAAAAGAAATATGTGTTATATCTTTATATTGTTGTCGTCGCCTCCGTCGCCGCTGTTGTCGAGAGATATAATTTTGGGGCAAAAAAGTGTAAAATATCTACTCAAGGAAGCACGAGTACCCGTTCGTAGAAAAAGCGAGTGTCCATTTGTGCAAATTGAATACCGTTCTGAAAAAGTAAAGTACCGTTCAGGAATGTTGGTTCGCAATCAAACTTTTTGCGTAAGTATGTTGAAGGCCCATTGTGTTATTTAAGATCGTGGTAAATTTATATCTTTGTTACCTGGTTGCAGTGTCTCACTACACTGACAAACTCGTCTCTTAAGACAATTAGGAAGGCTGACATTCTCCTATGCCCTAAAACGAGGTTGACGGTTGTAGGCTGCCGAAATTTCATGTGATTTAGACTTGTAAACCACATTAACCTTGGATTTTCAAACTTATAAAATAAATCCTTTGAATTTAAAAATAAGTTGAAAATGTTGATATTTTAAATTTTTAGCTCCATTGGCTTAAAAGTTCAAAATTTTAAAGTTTTACAATTTTAGGCTCTTAAGGCTTTTAATGATAACGTTACTTTTTGGGTTTTTTCAAACTTGAAATTCTAGAGTTTGAAATCAAAGTCAATGAGAATATTTAAACTTAAGTCTCGATGGTTAAATTAACCCAAAGTTGAGCTTTCAAATTCAAGAGCGTAGGGTTAACAATTTATCCAATAAATTGGAATTTTTGAATCCATGCACTTAGGTTTGAATCATATGAATTGACCCAGATATTAAGATTTGTACTTTTAAAAATAACTTGATACATTTGAGGCTTAGCCTAATTTAAAATTGAAGTACTGAAATTTACAAGGTTAAACTTCAATTGAATTTCAAATGCCCCGAATTGAGGACCAAAGTTTGATTTTGGAAAACTCCGCCACCGAATTCTCAATGTGTCTGCTTGTGAACAGAAGGTGACCTTTTAAAGCTTCAAATGAATTTATATAAATGCAAGGTTTTTAGAATTAGAATTTGTACTAGTGTTTTTAAAGTATATGAATAACAAGTTGAACACTCTCAAGCTATAAATATCTTTAAGATATTTATAGGTCAATTATGCATAATCTTAAAATCTTGTAAAACACAATTGCAAAATTAGCCTGCATGTTCTCACAGACTAACTTTTCTGTAGTTACCCGTGCGGCTTTAGCGCTCTCCCTTAACACTAAATCAGTTTAACTCTCACAACGTTTGGACTTGTAAGCACACAATGATTTTAGGAAGAAGAATAGGGAGAAAGATTAGAGAAGAAAATACTTTACTAGAAAGAGTAGATTATAACTTTTGAATGCTTGAAACTTGGATGGATACAAATGAGGGGAGGGACCTCTATTTATAATCCCCCTCCAAGCCATGAGATTTTATAGAACTCCCTACTTTTTAGAGTATTCTATTCAATTCTTACATGAATATATAAGCCTGGACCCTTCTAAATTCTTCTTGAATTCTTCATGCTCCCTCCCGGAGTTCTTCATGGAATGTTGCAAGCCTTTGTCCTCTAGAATTGGGTAGAAGTTTCTAGGATTGTGTGAAGCTTTCTTGTCCACCCTGGCTCTAGAAGGTTCTTGTATGTCTCTTCTAGAGTTTTCATTCCCATGCTCGGCTTGCCATATCTTTGAAAATGAAGGGGCGTGACACTTTCCCCCACTTAAACCCACAATGCTCTCATTGCGGCTTCCTTTTTGGCTCTCGAACCCGCTTCCTTCATTTGCTCTTGTTAAACTTGGGTTCTTCCTTCCTGGCTGGCAACTCCATCCTTGTCTCCAGCCTAATCTGATGATCTTTTCCCCTTCTTTTTTTTAGAACCTTCACCACCTCCCTTGGCATCCCAACTCATTGGGTCTTTTCTCTTTCATTGGTATCATGAAGGATAGCCGAGTTGTTCCCTTTTTCCTTGGCAATGTCATCCTTGAGCAGGATTGCCGAAAGCATTTTGGATATTTGCTTGCTTAACCTTCTTATTGGTACTGAGAAAGGCTGACCCCCGTCGGTGATGCACAGGCTATTGGCAAATGACATTAGGAATGTTTTTGCTTGCTCAAAGAAGCTCATTCCCAGGCAACCTTGTAATCATCCAAAGGAATGATAGTGAAGTCAAGAGTACCTGACCAAGCCCCAATGCTGGCCTTGACTCCCTTAGCCATTCCATCAATTGGCTTCTCTGCTGAGTTGACGACTTTAATGGAGCCCCCTCCTTTAGTCATCTGCAACCCCAACATACTTTTTTCGTATCCATCATTGTTCTTGTGGTCTTCCCTCCTATTGCCATCACCACAAGGAGTAACTCCTTCCCTTGGAGTTTTGTCTGAGCTTGCATACCGTTCAGCGGTTGAAGAGCTCCCACATGTGCCTCCATGCCATTTTCCCTTTAACTTTCTTCTTCCTCTTTATGACTTGCAATGAGAGAGTTAAGGGTCTTCTTCTGAGGGTAATCCCTTGCCCAATGAGGCCCTTCACAAAGAAAGCAGCGATTTTGATATAGTTTGTTGTTAGATTTCCCATTGTCCCTTGCCTTTGTTGGGGTTGATTCGTGACGAGTCTCTTCCTTTTGTTAACTCCTGTCTCCCCCACTTTTGACATAAATATTCTTCTTCTCCTTTGGCTTTGTAGACTCCTTTGTGTAGTCAACTAAACTTTCTGCTACGGCGATGACAGTCGCAAGATCTTGCACTCCGCGCCTGACCCACAATTTTATATTATGATATTTTTAATTTAATTGTAACGACGCCAAAAACTTGACCCCGCTATATTATATGTATAAAATTGTAATTGTTTATGTTGTGGATGCTACGCAATGATACGTATCGTATCAGTAACATAGGATACAGTGGAGTCACGGTTATCGATCCTACGTAGAAAGAGAAAATTAAGTAACAGTCTAATTTAAAATAATAATAATAATTTTAAAATAAGTATACGAAAATTTGGAATTTAAATTTAAGCGCATAATAAAGTGAAAACTAAGTATTTTAATTGCGTAACTTAACTAAGTTAGAAAATTTATACGTATTGAAAGTGCGGGAAATTAAACTAATTCATAAATAAGCTTTAAACTATTCGGAAAAAGTATATTATCCTTGTTTACAAATTTAAGTAATTGATGAATTTAAATAGATAATTTTAAGCGTATTGCGACGAATAGGAGCATTCCTATTCTTTACGCTTTTGGTCCGAGTGTAAGAATATCGACTAATCCTACGCTTGACTATCGAATCACGGTCAGACTTGGGAGTGATACCGATCGCCACTCGTAGCCTCCCACGTTCCCTCGTCCGAGGCTAACATCTACACTTCAATTCTCAACAATAACCAAGATTGAATATTTTAGTCCGTCACACTAAAATCGCTCAATTCTACGCCCAGATGATATTATTTCCTATTTATTTCGCACATTCCTTCAAGGCTTCGAATTCTCGAATATCGGATGTAATTTTTACTATAGTTGATATTCAACACATTTTAACAAATCAAATGGCCGACTTGAAAGTAAATTAAGTTTTAAGTAAAAATTATCACAATTTATTAATATATATATAAATACTTTATTTTTAGCTTCATCAGTCCACTTAATTTCATAACAGAGAGAAACACTAATAAACTACTTAGAATGCATACTGATTAAACTAAGCATTTAATTTCATTTAAAGTTAAAAACAATAAATACAAATACTTATCTCAATTTATCCCTGCGTACTTCCTCGTAGTCCTTTCGACTCTTCCTTCCAAAGATCTGTGACACTCAGCTTAAAAACTCACTAACTCACTAACTCACTAAAGACTCACTTATAACAAAAACTGCACACAACTAATACACTTATATAAAATTTTAACTTAGAACAAATTAACACACACTTATATAAAATTTTAACTTAGAAACAATCTAATACACACTTAAAAGTCTGAATTTCGAGCTCATATATATGAGATGAGCAAAGGACCGAGAGGCGTGTAGCATCTCTTCAAAGGTGTCCGAGTGTTCAATGTATCTGCGCCATTTGAACTAGCTCAACAGTCATTGACTAACTACTCTTCATTGTCAGCGAGGCTTCTAAGATCTTCAAATCGCATTATCTACGTTGGCTAAGGCTTCGAAGCTCATTGTCAGCTGAGACAGCTTATAAATCCTTCAGAATTTTCTTCTCGATCTCATACGTCGGTTTGATTCGATCTGTCGTGCGATTATAAGACAAATTGCATTATTTTCTTCCTTTTCGCTCAAATCAGCTCCTTTTTATGATTTTTGCTTTTATCACCTAAATTCTCCATTCCGCAACAAAATAAAGTTAAAATACCATTCTTTAAAAGTCATAATTTACATCAAAAATAGGTATGAATTTCTTAATAAAATTTTCGACATCAAAATCCCCCAAACTTACTTATTACTTGTCCTCAAGCAATTTTAATATTACATAAAAATAATGAGCTTTATAATAAGATTTTTCAATTTAAATAAACTATGAATTAGATTAATTAATATCATAATAAAGTTAAATAAAAATAATTCATGTAATTTAATTAATCTTATAGAAATAAATTATTTAGTTATCGTGCCTAAAATTTCTAAACTTACTATTCATTTCGGTGAATGACTATATTTAAAAGAATAACTATTTAAGATATTCATACGATAAAAAATTCAAGAAAGATTATTAGGTAAAATTCTAATCCATAAACATGAGTTTCGGAAATATCTAAGCTTTTTCTTTTAGTGCTAATTCGAATGACCGATTTTTGATAAGCGCATCTCTCGAGCCTTCTCCTCATTTTTTTTAATGAGGATTATCGTATATGGAGAGTCTGTTAATAATTTCGAACTTCATTTTCATCTTCCTAAATTCGAAACTTAGGAATATTTCTAGCCTTATATATACTTCATAGCTTTTACTTCATTGATTTTCAATCTTTTTTTCACTTCGAATACTTAAGAATTTTAATTTTAATATAGTTTTCTTACTTAAAAATAGCTTACTTATATTCTTATTCATTTTAACCAAATATTTTATTCTATTTAATTAATTAAAGACTAGAAATATTTCATTTAACCTTTTATAATAATTAAATAAAATAATTCATATTAAATTAAATTGAAAAATTTGCTTATAAAAATCATTTTATAATAATTTGAAAATAGTAAATTGAGAGCAATGTTAATAACTAAATTTGTATTTTACCCCCTAAACTTAAATTTTTATATCTAATCTAAATAATGAAAAAGTGGAAAGTAAATAAATCATACGCTTCGAAGCTTTAAGTATTTCTTTTTTCTTTGAAATTTTCATTGCTTTTTCATTTTTCATTGAACCCGTATCGTTAGTATTCTCCATATATATATACAATTTAAAGAAAATGCGAGGATAAAATCTAAGATAAGTATTAAACACAACAATTAAAATAACTCTACACTACTACATATGAATTACTTAACATATTAAAAATAATTAAACCAATAGATTAACAATTTTAAAAAGCTTAAAACAATACAAAATAAAATAAAAACATATTAAAGAAAACTAATATCCTATTTAACATACAAATAAATGCAATTAACTAACACAAAACAAAAGCTAAACTACTATCACAATTCAAGCAAATTAATCTAACTAACATCCAATGTCTCAAAAAATAAAGATCGAATATTACAAACATATAAAGTCCTCAAAATAACTTAACATCACACAAATAAAATAAATAAAGTCCTAATCTTCGACATCAAAGTCCCAAACTATATTATCATCCCCTCTCCTTGATCCGTAAGTTTCGTCGAGAAGACGCGAGCAGGATGATACTGAGTATACCCAGGCAACTGCGGAAATACATCTAAATCTCCAATTCCTATAACGACGTTCAAACTTACATAGTATGCGATTTCGTATTCCGAATGTCGTTGGAGGTACTCACTATCATAATCATGTCTCCTCTCCGGATTATCAATCCTTTCGATCAAAATGATCAAATCTTCTCCCCATCGTCTCTCCAAATCGCTCAAAACTCCTCCTATGCGGGGGTCAATTCATTCATCGAATCTTAGTAGAGTGCGGGTGGTAGGCTCAGAGGTTCGCAGACTGAGTAGAGGTATATCTCTACTGACGGCGAGTGAAATAACTTCTCACTCCGATCTCCACCCTTCACGAGATTCATACTTCTTAATGTTGGTGAATTGCGAGTGGTTTCATGGGTTCCACTCCATTCTTCATCATCTCCTGCATCTCAACTCCGGAGAGTTGGCAGAAGTGCAAAAATTAATCCGTGGTGTCCTCGATCCAGCCTCCACTCTCATTTCGAGGAGTGGCTAGGATGTTTTGATAAATAATTCTCCCGATGTTGATGCTTCGTTTTTCCGAATACGGAATTCGGAATTACTACTATCTCGTGTTACTCATCACTGGTGATATGTGCAATGAAGTAGAACAAATAAAGTAATGCCGAAGCTTGGAGATCGCATTTAATTTAGAAAGAGGAAAATTCACTCTTTCCTCGTCTGTAATTTTCCAAACTCCGGTCCCATCAGCGAGAAAGCTAACGACTTCCTCCAAGTGGTCCTTCCATCGTTCCAAAGTTTCATACTCGCTAAAGTGCGAGTCACGAACTTCATGAACGCGTTAATTCTCACGACATCGAAATCTACAAAAATCCTCGTACCTTTACTCAGTGCATCTTCACGCAGTCAATTGGCGATAAAATTACTTTAACCACTTCTACAAGTGCTCTATATTGAACGTAACGAAATTCTCCGTAACCTCGTTCATCAATAATCCGCTCCACTTCTCCTCCGGATTTCCGAAAACCCGATCACGCAACGCACTTTCTTCCTCGTATGTTTTCAAAATATTTAGCTTTGTGCTTCGCGCATCGATGAATCGGTTTTCATCGAATTCTACTCGACGTTTTTGTCAGTGGAGCCATACGATCGATCTCGTGAAAAATCGTGAAAATTTTAACTAAACTTAAAAATAATACTAAGAAGTGCTCCCTACAACATTTATAAGTAATTTAAATCAAATTCCATGGATTTCCACCGAATATTTCTTTCACATTTCGATTTTTCCAAAAATTCGCAATGTGGTGAAAATATATGGTGAAGGCTCTTACTGAGCAAGATGAAATCCGTGTCAAAAAGTGTTGAAATCGCTTCAAATCCAAGATCTCAGTTCTAGGTCGGTTTTGCGAAAATGAGAGGTTGGGGATGATGAATAGATGTTTTGACCTGTCCTAAATATATGTTTTTCCGACTCGCCAGCTGTCGATGATTTTTCTCGCCGTCAGTGAATTAATATTTTCTAACAAAAACTCTCAGGAAAAATCCATCGTCTGGCGAGAAATTTTCATTATCAATAACATCGATCTATTGTCGAGGGATTTTTCTACCATTTAGCGAGATTCCAAAAAATTTTAAATTTCGAAATTACATCTCATTTTATCGCTCGATTCGCTTTATATTATATTTCCGATCATATCATTTATTACTTTAATACGAATATTAGCCTACTTATACACAAACAAATTCACACAACACAACAAATTAACTTTAATATCGAAATCCATGAGATGTACAAACTAACATAATTTTAAACTCTATAAATCAAACTTCAAACTTCAATCCTTACTACTAATCAAGCATCGCAAACCAATCCATGCATACTAATAAACGTCGATACAATAACTACGACGCATATCTCAATTAAGTTTCGAGATATTCAAATCATCACTCCACACATAATAAAATCTAAATCAAATTAAATAACATAAATACAAACATACTACGAAAATCTTTACTACTACTCTTCAAGCGTCGTAATCTTCATCCTCTCCGATATTTCCGATACGATGACGACGCACAAATAAGCTTATAGAAAGACTCGAGGGAAACTCGACGTATTCTTCAGGCGATCCAACCCTTCGTCTCGCAAACGAAGAAAGCTGCTTCCGGGATGTCCAGTAACGATCAAAGCGTTCCTTCATCCTCCGAGTCAACGCGATCAAATAAATCGACATCGTCGATTAAATCTCTCACATTCTCGAGCTTCTTTCTTCATTCCCTTAATTTTCTTCATAAGTAACTCCGTTTTATCCGAAATAGCCTTCTATAGGATTATTCTCGTGAAGCTCTATCGAAGATAAATGTAATGTCTTCATTATCGTCCAAAGTAGGGAACATATCTGTAGGATCAAGCGCTTCCAAGGTAACGAACCTTTTCCCAAGCTTCATAAGAAACCCGGTACTTCATCGCATAATGCAAAATAAGTAGATGAGTGTCCTGACCGCGAATCGACCCATGCACAATTAAACCCAATACGGACTTAACAATTATTGATCCAACATCAATAGACAATCCGATTCAATGCAATAATTCAATATAACCGCATTCTTTCGAAACCTCGTTTACCCTCATAAGAGGAATAATTTAGATGAGATGTAAAAAGTATTTCGATCTTTGAGATACGATTCCAAAGTGATGCGAGAAACTAACATACCCGTCTTCGCGCATTTCCCAATCTTCCGGTTCATCGACGATATCGAAATATCTCATTCATTTTATATCGAGAAGCGCACAAAATTGAATAGTGACATACGGGTGTTTTATATAGAATAATTCATTTACTTCGATGAGTAAACGTCACCCATCTTCCCTGACGTAGACATTCCTCATTGTCGATCGCATGTAAGTTGTAGCAGTAACTCTTTCACGACTCGAATAACAACAGCAGACGTAGCAGTAACAAAATACCTCCTGCCGCTGCCGCGCGATCATTTCTTCTATCTTCGTAGTGAATTCTCAATCCTCGATCGACAAATCCTCGTTCCGATAACTCTTTTCTTTACCAAAACCTCGTCGAATATCCGCCGCGCTTCCGCACTCACAAATTTCCTCCGGCTAAAACACCTGCATCAGAGAGATCTAAGAATTTGGAGGCCATTATGGTGAATGGAATGAATTCTAGTGAAGAAGACAGACTTAGAACGATTTAAGAATGGGTTTTCACAAAGGGATCGTGCTGAAACCGTCCAAACTCCGACATTCAAAGTATAAATAACTCATCTTTATAACTTCTCGCCGTTGCTCGGCGAGAGTTTCTCGCCGTCGGCGAGAAGTTCTCGCCGTCGGCGGTCTCGCTTATAAAACCGCCTTTCGTGTTTTCGCTCGTCGGCGAGCTCGATAAATAACCGATATTAATTTAGGCGCGAACCTCGCCGTCGGGCCGGAAGATCGACCTCCGCCGTCGGCGAGATTCCAAAATAATGTCCAATTTCGCTCTAAATCGAATAATTTCTTTTCTCATCATAAATGGTTCGAATATGCGATGATTCTTAATAATAATCGAGTAGAAAGCTTCAATAATATAAACTAACTATTAAGATACAATAAAAATAAGATAACTAATTTGTGGTTGCCTCCCATAAAACGTTTAGTTTAACGTCGTCGCCACTCGACCTAATTTCAATTATTAATCGTGCCGACTAAGCATTAAAACCTCTTTATAGCAGGTCTTATACCTTCGAAATATGATTTTAATCTACGTCCATTAACTTTAAATTTACGTCCAGCTTTGGATCTTCGATTTCTATGATTCCGTATTTGAAAATATTCGAGGTTATGGCGAAACGTCCTAACCATCGAGCACTTCAATTTTCCGGAAATAATTTCAATCTAGATATTATATAAAGAAACTTCGTATCTCATGTTCGAAATTTCTCCGATTAATCTTCCGATCATGCCATAATTTCATCTTTTCTTTATAAATCCGATCATTATCATATGATTCATTTTTTAATTCTTCCAATTCATTTAATCGCAACAATCTTTTCTCATCGCCCTTCCTTCATATTATAATTAAATTCTTTAATCGCCCAATACGCTTTATGCTCTAATTCAACCTGTAAGTGACATGTTTTTCCATATATAAGCCTCGTAAGGAGTCATTCCAATGTGAGTTTTATAAGCTGATCCTATGCTCCATAATGCGATTGGTTCAGCCTTATAGACACGTCCGATCGATAAGATTTGCGTACTTTTCTAAAATACGCTTAATCTCACGATTAGATATCATGAATCCATTAGTCGCTGATGATGATGCTAGTGGATATCTTATGAGTAATATTATATTTTTCTACTTAGTTGCGAACGTATTTATTTCTAAAATTAGCTTACTCCGATCAGTGATAATCACTCTCGCATTCCAAATCTAGTAGAAAATATTTTTCATCGGAAATTTTAAACACTCTTAAGATCACACCTGTAGTAAAGCTTCATGCTCAATCCATTTTGGAAACATAATCAACAAATACTAATATATATGAGTTTCCAAACGAAGGAATAAAAGGTCCCATAAAATCTAATCCTAAACATAAAAATTTCAACTTATAATATAAAATTTGCAGACATTTCGTTTCTTCTAGATATATTTCCTACTTTTCGCGATTTATCGCAAGTTTTAATATATCCGTATACATCTCTAAAATAGGGTAGGCCAAGAAAATCCGAGATTGTAGAATCTTATGCTGAGCTTTATCGGTCCCAAAACGTCCTCCAAAATCGAATCATGACATTTTTGAATAATTGGCTCAGCTTTCTTCATAGCGTACATATCTTCTAATAATTAAATCCTCTACATTCGTTTATATAAATATGGTTCATCCTAAAATAAGTTTTCGTATCATGCGATGTAATTTTTTTCGTTGCTGAAAGCTAAGCATAGATGCGTAAAATATTACTAACTATATAGCTTTACTATATCAAAGATACCATCGTATTTTCCACTCATTGATATTATATAGTTGCTCATCGGAAAATCGTTCATAATTTCATTTTCAATATCGGATAATTCACGATTTTCTAATCTCGATAAATGATCCGCAATTCGATTATCGGTTCCTTTCTTATTAACGATCTCAAAATCGAATTTTGCATTAATAAGCATCCATCTAATTAATCTCTGGTTTGGAATCTTTCTTTTGCATTAAATATTTGATAATGTAACGATCGTACTGCACGATACATTTTGTTTCAATCGGATAGCGTCTAAATTTATTAAAACCATATACTACCGCTAATAATTCTCTTTTCTAGAATCGTATAATTTATTTCAACGATCATTAAGAGTTTTACTAAAGATAAGTATATAACTTTAAAAATCTTTTCATATCTTCGCCAAAACCGCTCCTACTAAGATAATCACTAAGCATCACATATAAGTTCAAATTGGTTTCTCCCAGGTTAAGTGAAACTATTATAGGTGCAGTAATTAATTTTTCTTTTAAGAGTTCAAAAACATTCGGGCATTCGATCGTAGAATTCAAATTTCTTGTCCTTTTCGAGAGTTGGCATGTAGTGCCTAAGTAATTTTGAAAAATCTTTTATATATCGTCCGTAGAATCAAAGACGTCCAAGAAAACTTCTTACCCCTTTTACCGTAATTGGAGGTGTGTAATTTACTTATAATCTTGAATTTTTGCGAGGTCCACTTCCATGTCTTTTTCCGAAATTTTATGCCTAATACTAATCTGCCGCAACTATAAATTGACATTTCTCCCAATTTAGATTAAATTTGTTTTCTCGCATACTTCTAATACTTTTTCGAGATGAAGTTAAGCATGTGTCAAATGATGTTCCAAATACGAGGAAATCATCCATAAATACTTCTATTCCATCGTCGATTAACTTACTAAATATGCACATCATACATCTATGGAACGTTGTTGGTGCGATTACATAATCCAAAGACATTCTTCGAAATGCGAAAGTTCACGAGGACTAAGTAAATGTAGTTTCTCTCGATCCTCGTGAACAATTTAGTATTTGATGATAACCGGTGTATCCATCTGAAAACAAAAATACTTATGTCCGCGTAATCTATCTAACATATAGTCTAGAAATGGTAAAGGAAGTGATCTTTCCCGTGGCGGTATTTAATTTCCTATAATCAATACATATACGCCAACCAAGTAACTTGTCTTATAGGAATAAGATCGTTATTTTCATTAGCGATGACGATCGTCACTCCTCCCTTTCAGGAACACGGCGAATCAGGCTACTGCAAGACTCATCGAAATAGTGATATATAATACCATTATCTAACCATTTTAAAATTTCTTTCTTAACTACTTCTTTCATTATCTGGGTTTAATCTCCTTTCGGGATCCGCTTTAGGTTATGTTCATTATCTAAAATAATTTACGTCATACAGATATCAAGGACTAATTCATTTAATATCTGCTAAAAGTCCAACCAAAAGCTTTTCTTATATTTTTTTAAAGCTTCTAAAAGTTTTTGTTCTCGAGATTCGTTTAATACGCGATTTGAAATAATAACTCGGTAAAGTTGAAGAATTACCTAAATAAAGATATTTCAAATGATCGTAATATTTTTAAATTTCAAGTTCAGAGGCTTAATAATCGATGTAAGCTATATTCTTGTTAGTGTTTTCAAATATTATCCAAAAATTCAAATCTTTCGTGAATATAATCTAGCTTCTTCATTATTATCTTCAATTAATTCAATATTTTCTTTTTCTAATTTATCTTCATAATATTCCTTAAAATATTCTTGTTATGAATGTTCAGTATTTCCATCCGAAAACATTCATCATCTTTTTCTAGCGTCAGTGATATTTCATTGATTTTGCAATATTAAACGTAACTTTTTGGTCATTTACTCTCATAGCTTAATTCTCCTTTCCGAACATCAATTATAAACTTTTCCAAGACCTAAAAATGGTCTTCCTAAAATGATAGTGAATTTCTTTATCTTTCTTCATATCTAAAACAATAAAATCTACTTAGGAAGATAAATTTATCCACTTTTACTAACACATCTTCAATAACTCCTTAGTGATAGGTAATCGAACGATCAGCTAATCGAATGGTTACCGAAGTAGGTGTAATTTTTCCTAATCCTAATCTCTTAAAAATCGATAGAGGCATAGATTGATGCTTGTCTTGAAGTCACACAAAGTCTTTCCATAAAATTTATCTCCTATAATACAGGTATAGTTGAAACTACCAGGATCTTTCAATTTTTCAGTAGCTTCTTCGAATAATAAGACTACACTCTTCACTAAGTCGTGATCGTTTCATTATCGAGAATTTTCTTTTCTTATTTAGAATATCTTTCATAAATTTTACATAATTTGGCATCTCGATCTAAAGCTTCGACAAAAGGTATATTGATTGTTAATTTCTTTAATATTTCAGAATTTAGCAAATTGTTTATTTTTCTTATGTTGAAGCTAGTCGTTGAGAAATGATGGTGGAGGTTTTTCAACGTAAATTTTCATGATGTATTAAATGATGTTACATGCTTGAATCTTGTTGAATTGTTTCCTTTTCAATTTCCACTTCCTCTTTTCGGCTTTTAAGTTCTTTTGAAATTGAGGTTTAATTCTTTTCCACTTAGCTAGTATTGCTTTAATTTGTTCTTTTCTCGATCTTTGTGATTTATTTCCACATTACTAGGAAAAGTTCTGCGTATTCTATTATTTAGCGCAAGAATAATATTGCCCAAGTTGAGTTTCGATATTTTTAATAGATGTTCTTGAATTTGTAGTTGATTTCCTTAAATTTGTAGTATGGTTTCCTTGATTTTGTAATCGATGACCCATATTCAAAATTAATTCATCCATAGATAATTTCTTATCTTTGAATTGAGGGTTATTGTTATTAAATCTAGGTGGGTAATTAGGTTTATAGTTTGGATTTGCTTGATAGGTTGATTCATCCATCGTTGATTAGATGTGTTATTCCAATTAAAATTTGGATGAGTTTTCCAACCGAGATTATAATAGTATTGAATAAGGGTTATTAGTTCTATTATTAATAACATTTAAAGTTTCATAATTAGATTGAGATTCTATGATTTGTCTGAGATAAGTTTTCTTCTAAAGTAGGAGAGTAGTTCATTCCGAAACGATCTAATTTCTGAGATATAGCAGTTAATTTGAGAAGCTAACATAGATATTGCATCGTTTTCATAAATGCCGGCTATTTTTTTCTGATTTACTCTATCAGCTGAGTCATTCGAAATTATTCATTGTCATTTCTTCTATTAAGTGCATAAGCCTTCATCAAATGGTTTAGACATTAACGAACCTCCAAGACAGACGATCGATGATCGATCTTAAAGATCCTACTAATCCATTATAAAAGCGTTTGAATAATCGAACAATCTAGTAGCGCATGATGTGGCATTTCCTAAGAAGTTCCTTAAATCTCTCACAAGATTCATATATTGATTCTCCATCTAACCGACGGAAAGAAGTTATATCATTTCTAAACTTAGCAGCTTTTAGATGGTGGTAAAATATTTAGATGAAATTTTTGTGATAATTCTCCCAAGTTTTAATAGATCCAAGTGTTTAACGAATTAACTACATTTTAGCCTTATCCCTTAATGAAAAAGGAAAAAGTCTAAGTCTTATAACGATCGTCGTATACTCCTGATATTTAAAAGAAGTACAAAGCTTCTTAAAACTAAGCAAGATGTAAGTTATGATCTTCAGTAGTGAACCACGAAATCGATTGTTTTGTATCATTTGGATAATCGCAGGTTTAAGTTCAAATGAATTGAAGAAATACATCGTGTTTTGAATAGTTAAATGAATTTCATCCGATGTAGGGTTGGCATAATCTCTTAATTGGCTTTGTTGGTTCATATTTTGAATTTCGTGAATATTCGATCATTTGTGTTAGATTTATAATTTGTTTCTTTTGTTTTCTAATTCTTAATCGTATGCTCTAATTCGAATCGTAAGCGTATTAAATTTTCGTTTCCAAATTTGCGCATACAATTTTAGAATAGATATTAAATTTATTTATTATGATTATTTTAAAATAATCCGTTACTCTAGTAAATTTTTCTTACTTTCTCACAGCAACGCGCCAAAACTCGACCCACAATTTTATATTACGATATTTTTAATTTAATCGTAACGACGCCAAAAACTCGACCCCGCTATATTATATGTATAGAATCGTAATCGTTTATGTTGTGGATGCTACTGCAAGATACGTATCGTATCAAGTAATACGGCGCTCAGTGGAGTCCTAGTTATCGATCCCACGAGGGAAAGAAAATTAAGTAACAACTAATTTTAAAATAATAATAATTATTTTAAAATAAGATACGAAAATTCTGAATTCTAAATTTAAGCGCAATAAAATGAAACTAAGTATTTTAATTAGGTAACTTAACTAAGTAGAAAATTTATACGTATTGAAAGTGCAGGAAATTAAACTAATTGCTAAATAAGTTTTAACTATTCGGAAAAAGTATATTCCTCGTTTACAAATTTAAGTAATCGATGAATTTAAATAGATAATTTTAAGGTATTGTGACAAATAGGAGCATTCCTATTCTTTACTTTTGGTCTGCGTGTAAAGAATATCGACTAATCCTATGTTCGATCACGAATCATGCTAGTAGCGGAGGATACCGATCGCCACTCGCAGCCTCCCACGTTCCTCTCGTCCGAGGGCTAACATCTACACTTCGAATTTCAAACACAGTGACCGAATCGAATATTTTAGTCACGTCACACTAAAACGCTCAATTCTACGCCCAGACGATATTATTTCCCTATTTATTCGCACCTTCCTTCCAAGGTTTTGAATTCCCCGAATATCGATTTAATTTTTACTATAGTTGATATTCAACACATTTTAACAAATCAACGACTCGATTGAAAGTAAATTAAGTTTTAAGTAAAAATTATCACAATTTATTAATATATATATAAATACTTCTATTTTTAGTTCATCAGTCACTTAATTTCATAACGAGTGAGAAAAGCTAATAAACTACTCATGAATGCATGATGACTAAACTAAGCATCGGATTTCATTTAAAGTTAAAAACAATAAATACAAATACTTATCTCAATTTATCCCAGTATGCTTCTCAGCATTCCTTTGACTCTTCTTTCCAAGACAAATGAAGACTCACTAAAAAACTCACTAACTCACTAAAGACTCACTTATAACAAAAACTGCACACAACTAATACACTTATATAAAATTTTAACTTAGAACAAATTAACACACACTTATATAAAATTTTAACTTAGAACAAATTAACACACACTTAGAAGCTGAATTTCGGCTTCTATATATAGAGGTGAGCAAAGGACCAAGAGGTGTGTAAGCATCTCTTCAAAGCGCTGTTCGAGTTCAATGTATCTGCGTACCATTCGAATCTAGGCTCGCCGTCTAGCGACGAATCTACCTCGCCATTGTCAGCGAGGCTTCTGAAGATCTTCAAACCGCGCTATCTCGTTGTTTACGGCTGGGCTCATTGGTCGACGTAGACGAGTCTATAAATCCTTCGGAATCTTCTTCTCGTAACCTCGCTCGTTCGGCGGGCTCGATTCTCGCCGTCAGCGACTCAACACAAATTGCATTATTTTCTTCCTTTTCGCTCCAAATCCGCTCTTTTTATGATTTTTGCTTTTATCACCTAAATTCTCCATTCCCTGCAACAAAATAAAGAAAATACCCTTCTTTAAAGTGCAATTTCATCAAAAATAGGTATGAATTTCTTAATAAAATTTTCAGTGATCAGCGCCTCTTAAGTTCAGTCTTTGCCCATTGTTGGAGTCCATCCATGAAGTTAGAAAGTGCATATTTGTCCGACATGTCAGGAATTTTAAGAACCAGACTTGTATACTCGTTAACATAATCTCGAATCGACCCCGTTTGCTTGAGTTTTCGCATTCGGGCTCTAGCTTCATCCTCCTCATTCTCGGGGTAGAACTGCCTCTTTAGCTCTCTCTTGAAGTCATTAAAAGTGCACATGGAGCACAAACATTTCTCTATATCTCCTTTTATTCTTCTCCACCAAAGCATCGCGATGTCAGTGAGTTAAAGTGTGGCAAATTGTATGCTTGCCTCCTCATCTGTGATCCCCATTGCTCCGAAATATTGAAGGCCTAGTAATTTGATTTTTGGCCTTTGGGATAGATTTGGATAGCTATCAAGTAACTTACAACTCTGTGTTAGATAGGTTAGGTATCAAATAATCTGTACCTCAATAGGATTGATTGTTATGTATTAAGTAACCCATATCTCTCTGAGATAGATGGAATATGTATTATGTAGTCCAACTTTTCTAGGAGGTTTTCATATGATTAAGCCCTCAGATACATATCAAGTAATATGTACCTCTTTAGGAGAAAGTTATGGGATTCTAACCTCAATTGTGCTAGTATTATTATGCGAGTTATGGCTATGTTTCCTTTTAAGTTATTATCAAGCTAGACATAACTTGATATATAAGTTAAGCTAACCTTAGTAGCTTTGAGTGCTCTGTGAAAGAGGAGGAGACAGGTAACTCATTTTCGAGGCATTCAGTAGCATGAGGAATATTGTAATTTTTAATAGGAACCATAGTTAATTAAGCTCTAGTGATCTTGGTTTGGCCATGATGGCCAATTGTAGATTTTCAATGTTTTATGAACGGGTGTGATGACGGCGGTTAAGAATATAGCAATAGGTTTGCTTCAATTGGATCAAGCTGAGGTGCAAAATTGGGCATGATGGGTTTTGTTGAACAAAATTAGCTTGGGATGCAAAGTAGGCTTATCTTTTGCATTGAAATTGAGTTTAGTGAATATTCCTGAATTTGGCCCAACTCAAAGATATAAAGTAGATATAATAGGTTTTATTGAATTGAGCTAATTCAAGGGACTAAACTAAGTATAATAGCTTTTGTTGAACTAGAGCTCACTCGAAGATCTAAAGTAGCTGTAAGTAGTTTTGTTGCATTAGACTTGACTTGGAGAGCTAAAGATATGTGAGTTGACATGTTACTTCTTATTAAGTATCGCCCATCATTGGGAGGCATCATATGAGAGCCTTTATGTTAGATGAGCTAATTAATCCACACTTCAATGCATTTTAGATGACAAAAGGCCCTTTCAACCGGGTTGAATTTTACCATTAATGTTAACGGGATAAGATAAATCAACATAGAAATAGGGTGGAACAATTGGTTGTCGGCACTAGTCATTTATGTATAATTAGAGATTTCATCGGGCTTGCCGCTTTTTTTTGTTTAGCACTTCAAGCCCTTCTAGACATAAGCAAGTTATTTTCTCATATGTCAGTCAGACATGTGGAGCGAGGATGGAAGTTCTATTTTGAGGTGAAGTACTATTTCCTCTCCAAATTTTTATGGATAAGGAGTCCCATGAGCAGTTTTTTTATAAGTGGTTGTGTAGGCCGCAACGCCTTAGCTTCTCATGCATTCATATTTGATGATAGTGAGTTGCTTTTTAAACAATTATACTAGGGTCTTATTAAAGGCTTCCGCTAATTATTTTCATTACAATAATATATTCTATGTTATTGCCAATCTGTAGTCACACAAATCTATAGATCTTGATGCTCTTAAAACTAATGTCATTATTTGATACAATTCATTATGTTTCCACTGATGTCTTTTCTCCTCTTAACAGTCACTTTTTTGTTGAAATTTACTGAAATCTTAGTAGGTTTGCACCTCAAAGTTCATAGTTTTAGATATTATAGTCTTTACATTTCTATTATTTTATCCAACTTAAGGGTAGTTTAATCTTCTTGCTTATTGTATATATATATATTTATCTTTTACTCTTATAATGTGGAGATTGATGCAATTGGAACTCTAGCGATTTTTTCATTGTCTTTTCTCTTTCTCTTCTCCTTCTCTATCTCAATTGCAATTCTTAACATATTATCAGAGTAAGTTCTGATCTATTCATAGCTTTTGGGAACTTTTTACAATTTGAGATGATCTATTTGCATTTTTTGGGTTATTTTGCAGTCTCCAACAATAAACTCAATTTTTGTAGTCATTTCAGTTTCCAGTGATAGACATAATTGTAGTTTTTTAGGTGATATATTGTTATTGGTATTTGATCTTCTTTTTGTTTGTTTTCTTTTTTGTTTTGATAATAGTAGCAATGACCGGTGAAAAAAATGATTCTTTTCAGTCTATTAGTGTGCAATTAAATGGACAAAATTACTTATATTGGAGTTATGTATTGAATAATTTTTTGAAAAATAAAAGAATGTGTGGTTATGTTTATGTAACATCTGTTAAGTCCATAGATGAAAAACATAGAAAATATAAAGAAATGTTGGAATTACGAGAAGCAAACAATTCAAAAATAATCACTTGGATCAATAATTCGGTTTCACAATCAATTGGTGTCCAATTAGCAAAATATGAAACTGTCAAAGAAGTTTGGAATCACTTGGAAAGATTATGTGCAGTGAAATTTGGCAAAACAATATGAATTAGAGATAAATATTCGTGTTCAACAAAACAACCTGAGCATCCAAGAATTTTATTCTGCCATGACTAACCTTTGGAATCAGTTATCTCTTACCGAAACTGCAGAATTTACTAGCTTTTAAATCATGCTGATCGTAGAGAAGAACAACATTTAGTTTAGTTTTTTATGGTTCTTCGAGATAATTTTAAAGGGCATCGTAGAACAATTTTACATTAAATCCTCTTCCAAAAGTTGACTCAGTGGTTAATGAGTTATTAGCTGAAGAGATTCGTCTGAAGTCTCAATCTGAGAAAGGCAATGTAGAGAAATAAATCTTCCCCACTCCTAATCCATTTGCATTTGCAGCTACTCATAATAAAAACAAATCTCATGAAAATGTTGGTTTTGATGAATGTAGCTTTTGTAAGCAAAATGGTCATTGGAAAGCTCAATTTCAAAGTTGTTGAACAAATCACAGCTGACACAACTCAATCAGTTGCACCCACGAAGCTTCAGGACTCCAACATCAAATGTTAAAGCTTATGTTCCTTCGATAGAATCTCTTATCGTTGGACATGCATATTCTTCGTGCCCTACAGTAGCCGCGCTTTCTAAACAGTTTCAAATGTTTCTTGCCACAACCACATGTTATGTCTTCCTTCTCAAATATATGTTTGCCTTCCTCTAGCTCATCAGATATATCTTCTTCTATTTGGATTCTTGACCTGGAGCCTCTCTTCATATGTTATCTGATTTTATATCATTTATCTCCTTGTATCATGCATCATCTGTATTAATCATGACAGCTGATGACACTCCTATGCCATTAGCAGGCACTGGGTCTGTATGCACACCACATTTATCCCTTTCATATGTTTACTATATCTCCAATCTTACTTTGAACCTTTTTTCTATTGGTGAATTGTGTGATTATGGTTTCTCAGTTTTACTTTTTTCCATTTCTTGTTATGTGCAGGATCCGCTATCCAGGAGGCTGATTGGGACAGGTCATAGGCAATGGGGACTTTATATTCTGGATGAGCTAAGAGTTATGGATGTTGCAGCTTCTAGTGTTGACCTGTCATCATTTTGTTTAAGTTCATCATCTTCAAAGTTTTTTCTATGACACTCTCGTCTTGGACACATCTCTTCTTATCGTCTAGAATACTTAGTTTCTACAGGAGTTTTGGGCGAGTTACAAACTCATGATATTTCTGATTGTTGTGGTTGTAAACCTGCTAAATTTTTTGTTTTAACATTTTCTAAAAGTGTTTCACTTTCTGTTGCACCTTGTAACTTGGTTTATTCTGATGTATGTGGTCTATCACCTGTTCTTACCAAAGGTGGATCTAGATATTATATCTCGTTCATTGATGACTATACTCGTTTTTGTTAGATTTATCTTATGAAAACTATTCTGAATTTTTTAGTGTTTATCATATGTTTCGTGCATTTGTCAAAACTCAACATAATGTTGTTATTAAGTGTTTTCCGATGTGATCTGGGAGGTGAATGTATCTCTACTAAATTCTTTGAATTACTTGCTACTGATGGGACTTTTCTTCGGACTTCTTGCACTGATACTCTTGAACAAAATGAAGTTGCTGAAAAGAAATATCGTCACATTTCTGAAACTGCTTGTTCCCTTCTTTTGTTTGGCTTCGTTCCAAGTGAATTTTGGGGGGAAGCTATTCTTACTATAGTCTATATTATTAACAAAATTTCATCTTCTGTTGCTTCAAGTTTGTCTCCCTTTGAAAAATTATATGGTCACACTCCTGATTATTTTGCTTTGAGAGTTTTTGGTTCTACTTGCTTTGTTCTTCTTCCTCATGTTCAACGTAATAAATTGTCTTCACGTTCGACAATTTGTGTTTTTCTTGGTTATGGTGATGGTTATGATCCTGTCACTCAAAAGCTTTTTGTCTTGCGTCACGAGCATATACCATTTTACTCCATTCCTTCTCATACCCTTACAAAGTCTGATAGTAGCCCAATTGATCCTTTTCACATAGATACAGATATTGCACCTCATCACGTGATTCATCATCTAAATAATTTTGATATCGAGCTTTGCAGGGTTGACACTAATAGTTCTGCAGATCCTAATGCTTCTCCTATCCCTACTGCTCCCTAAGAACCTTCTGTGACTGTGGATCTCCTCTTCCTTGTTACCCTCAACGTGATCGTAAGTATACTAAATTGTTATATTTTGTTTACTCCACTTATTCTACTTCTTTTGCCCCCTTTTAACCTCCATTCATAGTTTGTCTGAGTCTTCTTCCTATCAAGAGGTTGTTCTTGACCATCTTTGGCTAAGAACTTTCTGCTTTATACAAGACAGATTGGCTAAGAACTTTCTGCTTTATACAAGACAGATACTTGAGACCTTATCTCTCTTTCTCCAGGAAAACGCGCAATTGGTTCTTGTTGGGTGTATATGATCAAAACCAAGTCTAATGGGCCAATTGAGTGATATAAAACTCGTTTGGTTGCTAAGGGACTTTCTCAATAGTATGTTCTGGATTATTAAGAAAGATTTGCTCATGTTGCCAAAATGACTACTATTCGTACTGTTATTCCAGTTTCATCTATTAATCAGTGGCATATCTCTCAAATGGATATTAAAAATTCATTCTTAAATGGTGATCTTCAAGAGGAAGTTTACATGGTGTCTCCACCAGGTGTCTCTCATAATCATGGTGAAGTTTGTAAATTAAAGAAAGCTTTCTACAACCTTAAACAAGCTCCTCGATCTTGTTTTGAAAAGTTCTCTATTGTGGTTGCATCTCTTGGTTTTCATTCTAGCTCACATGAAACTACCTTGTTTCTCAAGAGTGTCTCCCATGGTCGTATCATACTCTCTTTATATGTTAATGACAGGATTATTACTGGGGATGATGATAAGGGGATTGTAGAGTTGAAATTACAATTAGCTCAAGGGTTGAGATGAAAGATTTGGGTACTCTTCGATATTTTTTGGGGATTAAAGTGGCTCATTCTCTTAGAGGTTATGCTCTTTCCCAATCTAAGTATATTGACACTATCCTTAAACAAGCTCGACTCTCTGATACTCGGACAACTGCTACTCTTGAGCTTAATTTTCACTATCCTCTTCTGATATTGTTTCTTTGTCCGATCCCACTTTGTACTATACACTTGTCAGCTTGGTATATCTTACCATCACTAGACCTGATATTGCTTATGCTATACATGTTGTTAGTCAGTTTGTTGGCTCTCCTACTGCAGTTCATTGGACAACTGTTCTTCGCATTCTTTATTATCTTCAGGGCACTCAATTTCATAGTCTTCTCTTTCCTGCATCTTCTTGTAATTACGTGCATACTTAGATGTTGATTGGGGTGGTGATTCCACCAATCGTAGTATATCATAAGATTTTGTATTTTTGTAGGAGATTCTCTTATTTCTTAGAAGAGTAAGAAGCAATCAGTTGTCTCTCGCTCTTCTACTGAAGCTGAGTATCGTGCCATGACATCTACCACTGCAGAAATTATTTGGTTGCGCTGGTTACTTGTTGATATGAGTGTCTCTTTCTCTAGCCCAACTCCTATGTACTGTGATAACGAGAGTGCTATACAAATTGCTCGCAATTCAGTTTTCTATGAACACATCAAATATATTGAGATTGATTGTCATTTTACTCCCCATTACTTTCAACATTGCACCATCAGCTTAATCTATATTTCTTCCTCCTTGCAACTTGCAGTCCTGTTTACGAAATCGCATTCCACTCAACGCTTTTTTCTTTTTGACTAGAAAACTCTCGATGATTCCCCTTGATGCATCGTGAGTTTGAGGGGGGTGTTAGATAATTTAGGCTTTATATTTCTATTATTTTACCCTACTTAATGGTAGTTTAGTCTTCTTGTTTATTATATATATGTTTATCTTTTACTCTTGTAATGTGGAGATTGATGCAAATTGAAACCCTAGACACTTTTTAATTCTCTTATTCTCTTCTCTTTCTCTATCTCAATTGCAATTTTTAACACCTAGGATGTTCTTTCTTTGGGATATCATAATTTTCAGCTTGGATCTGTTCACTTCTATGCCCAGAAAGTATCTCATCGCTCCTAAATCCTTAATTTTAAATTCAGCAGCAAAAACCTTCTTAATTTTTCCAATCTCTTTTTCATTATTACCTTTCACGATCATATCATCTCATATATATAGATGAGTATAACTTTCCTAAATTCCTGTGTATGCTTTATGAACAATGTATGATCTGCTTAACATTGGATTTGTCTATTAGATTTCATAGTCTTGGTAAACTTTGTTAAACCAAACCTTTGGAGATTTTTTTAGGATATAGAGTAATTTTCTTAGTTTATAAACCCGATATTTATTAGTCATTTGGACTGTTCATGTGTTGACTCATTATGCCTACATAACAAACGATATCAAGGCTAGTATGTGATAAGTAGAAAAGCTTATCCATCAATCTCTAATATTTACCTTTTTCTACTGTCTTTTCTCCCCATAACTGTAACTTTTTGTTGAAACTCATAGGAATCTTAATAGGTTTGCATCCAACATTCCTAATTCTTTTAATAGGTCTTGGATATTCTTGTTTTGGGATATCACAATAACCATCTTAGACTTCGCTACTTCCATGCGCAAAAATTCTCGTTGCTCATAGGTCATTAATTTCAAATTTAGTAGCAAAAATCTTCTTAATTTTTTCAATCACTTGTTCATCATCACATATCATGATCATATCATCTACATAAACAATGAGTATAAATTTCTTACCTTCTTGTGTATGCTTTATGAACAATGTATGATTTGCTTGACATTGGATGTTCCCATTAGTTTTCATAGTTTTGATAAACTTATCAAACCAAGCCATTTGAGATTTTTGGAGGCCATAAAGTGACTTTTTTAGTTTATAAACATGAGGTTTGTTGGAGTCATTTTCCAATTCTGTTGGTATCTTTATGTACACTTCTTTCTCAAGGTTTACATTCAAAAATATTTTTTTGATATCAAGTTGATGTAGTTCTCACTCTTTATTCTCTGTCAAGGAAAAAAAGAGTTCTTATGTTGTTGAAGTTAGACACTGAAGCAAAGGTCTCTTAATAGCCATCCCATAAGACTGAGTGAAACATTTGGCCACCAATCTAACCTTGAACCTCTCAATGCTCCAATTTGCTTTGTACTTGACATTGAACACCCATTTGTATCCAATGAATCCTTATTTGGAGGAAACTTTGTACGGTTCCATGTGTCATTTCGATCCAGTGTTTGGATCCCTTCTTCTACTGCTTTTTCAATTATAAACTTTGAAGGATTTCATGAAAGACTTATGTATCCACACACAATCAAGATTAGATACAAATGCTTTATAAGTTGATGATAACTTCTCATATGCAACATTATCCTGGATAGGATAATTTATTAAAAATTTTATGTCAACTCTATTATATTCAATCTCCCTTGGAACCTCTGAGATGTGTGAATTTAGGTTTGGTTGTGAACACTCTTGTGGTTGTATATCATATTTATCATGCTTAGTGAATTTCTTTCTCCTAGTATACAAATGCATTCCTTGCTGTCAATATCAGGTTGGATTTTTTTAACTGGTGGAACTTGGGAGAAGGATAGTTAGAGGGAAGCGAATAGGTTATGATGACTTTTGATCAATGTGAGCATCCAAACTAGTGTTCAAGTCTGATTTTCACCTAGGTTCTACCCCTAAATATCAGATCTAGGGCAGTAGGGTTGGTTTTTAAAGAAAGTAATATTCATGGAATTGTAGACTTTTTTTTTATGAAAGAATAACACTTGTTCGCTCAATAGGATTCAAAGGAGAAAAATAATTAATGTAGTCGACCCCACTTAGTGAAATAAAGACTTGTTGTTGTTGGGAGAATAACACTTGTACCCCTTTTTGTTAGAAAAATACATAAGAAAAATATATTTGATGGATTTTGGATCAAGCTTGTGCAGTTTGGTTGGTGAATGTGAACAAAAGACAACCAAATATTTTTAGAGGAAGATTGGATGAGAAGGCTCTGACACGAGGGTATTTTTTCATCACATTATCAAGATAGATTTTGAATTCAAGGACCCTGCTTGGCTTTTTATTAATAAGGCAGGTGGTTGTGAGCATGTCATCTCTCCATAAAACTTTTGGGACATTGGAAGAAAGCATTATTGATATATATACCTCGAGGAGATGTCTATTCTTCGTCTCTGCTATCTCATTTTGTTGTGGAGTTTCAACACATGAACTCACATGGAGAATACCATTTTTTTGTAAGGTAGGATCTAAGTATAAAGTTGAAGTATTCATTTGCATTATTAGTTTTGTGAATTTGAATTTTGCATTCAAACTATGTGAAAATCATTTTATGGAAGGACTAAAAGATTTGTGCAGTTTCAGATTTTTTGTTTATGAGGAATATCTAAATGATTTTATTCTGGTCCTCAATAAAGGAGAAACCATCTGACTTCATTGATAAATTTTAATTCTAATGGGCTCATTAACATTATGAATGATAGAGAAAAGATGTGAGGTTTTGTATTGGACAGAGGATTGACATGATGAGTATGTTTAGCCAATTGCTAGTTTCACGCTGATAATTTTATTTAAAAAGAATGGAGGGTACAATTTTGTAACATAATGTAAATTGGAATGAATTAGATGATAATGTTGTAATAAAACTTCTTTCAACAAACTCAGATACAACAAACTCAAGAATATGAGAATAGAATAGTGGAGAAGATATTTGTGTGTTAAAAGAGTAGCTTTCCTCGAGCAGCTATGGACCTTGATGTAATTCAACACTGTCAATCACCATCCTCAAATCTATCTCTTGAACGTCACAAGAATTAAAAATGAAATTTAGTAACACAGTATAAGTCATGAGTAAGTTTGCTAATTAGAAGTAAGTTGCAGTCTGATTGGGGAACATATAGTACAAAAGAGAACTAATTATCTTTGAAGACTTTCACTTCTCATTTTCCGACATTTTTGGAGTGAGATCCATTGACAAGTCTAACAAATTTGGAGTTGGTGAACTCTTGGTAGTTGGTGAGAGCATGAATATCTTTAGTGTGGGATCAGAAGTACCTAAATCTATTGCCTGAGGTTGAAATCTTCCATTATTAGCGAGTTAGGAGGACGTGACTCCTCAGTATATAATCAAATTGGTATGCCGCTCAATTGTGCTCAAAAGAAGTTTATTCAACACATCCAGATATTCCTTGGTGAAGGGGCTAGGGTCGGCCGACCCTTTAAACGAGGAAGCAACATGGGCCTTACTGTCTTGTTCTTTCCTCCCTTGCCTAGGTTTCCAATCTGCTTGTTTTTAATATAGTTTCTAGCACTTGTCCTTTGTGTAACCAACTTTCTTACAATGTTCACACAAGTGACTATTCCTCTTTGGATTTGACTAATTGGGGAGGTGTGTGCATATAAGGTAGAGCTTCTAGTGTATGCCACATAATCTTTCTACTATTGTCTCTTCCGACTTTAGCAAAAGCTTCTCTAATGTTAGGGATAGGCTTTATCTCTATGATTTTTTACTTTAAGCTCATATAAGTTCTTATTTAGACCCAACGAGAACTTGCTCATCCTCTTTTTTCCACTATTGTTTAACCTAACATAGAATCTTGAGGACATTTCCATACATTAGTACCATACATATCTAATTATAACCAATACTTTGTGAGTGTGTTGAAGTATTGAGTCCCACTTAACTGCTCTTGTCATAACTCATGTAGTTTTGTCTCAATCTCAAACAGTTATACAATATTCTCAGTACTGGAATAAATATCGTGTTGCTTCCCAAATCTTCTATTTCATCTTATAAAACAAGAAATTTTCTCCAATTTCTGTAGTCACAGAAGTGATCACCAGGTGATCTTGGATCTTCCATGAGCGATAGTTAGGATCAGCGAGTTTAGGAACCGTGCCCTCTCCCGTGAGATGTTCCTCTTTTCTTTTGCTATAAATGAACATAAACACGGATTGGGACCAATTAAGGATGTTATGACCATTGAGTTTATGAATTGTGTAAATTGAGAGAGTTCTAGGGTCATTTGGGCAGAATTCATGCACTTTGACGTAGAATTAACTTCTAGTGTAGAGCTAGATATCTTCATCCTTATTTAGTCATAAGCCCTCTGCGTTTGAGATCGTTGCTGCTACAGAATAGGACCGACTACTGTTTAGAGGAAGGCTGATTCTTGCTTTTGCAGCCAAGAATTTGAGAGGATTCCTGAGGAGAAGGGGCAGAGCAGGAGGAAGAAAAACTGTTTGCTGCTGCTGCAGCCAAGGAAATTGGGATGCTGTAGTCTTTTCAGTTTGTGAGGGCTCCACCACCTACTACGAAGGGACAAGCTTCTTCAACTTAGTAACTTTTAGGCTAGGAGATTTTTGTGGCGAAGAGGCCTGCAGTGGGATGGATCTTGTGGCACGGGTGAACGCAGAGGAAAGCCTGCAGGAAGGATCTGACGCAAAGAAAAGTAGAGGAAGGCTGTTGGAAAGAAAGGGAGCAAGGGCCAAGCCGACATGGATCAGAGATGCCTGCAGTGGGACACATGCAAGGAAATAGTTGTATTCCGGTAATCGGAGAGGCTCTGGTGGCTAATGGGAGATCTTGGGCTTGTTCCATATCTCTGATACATGAAGAAAGATGGACAAAATTAATTCTCTTATTTCTTAATGATCAAATTATAACTCCTTATATTATAAGTAAAGGTTAGGGCAACCTTAATTCCTATCATTGGAACTTACCAAAGACACATCAACTAACAAAGAAAAGAAATACGACATAATAGGAAAGGAATAAACAAGAATAATTTTAAAATAGAAAACTCATAATTCCACATAACAATATTTATATTTTCCTTCTAATGTATGTTGTAGGAGTTAGTCCATGTAGTTTCAAAATTATGTTTTACTTTTTTTTATGGCATATATTACATAATACTTAACAGTTTCCTAGTTACATATTTAATATTTGAAACTTATTATTTGCTCACATAGAACTAGATTATTCAACACAATAACAACAATAGCAACAACAACAAGAACAAGTCCTTATCCCACTTAGTGGAGTTGGCTACATGAATCCTTTTTCCCCATTGTCTCTTATTTGATGTCATATTTTTATTTAATTCTAATAGATTAAGATCATTTTTTATGCAATATGCCCTAGTCTTTTTAGGTCTAACTTTGTCTTTCTCAACATAAGTCGAATATGAAACATCTACGCTTCTAACTTGATCATCAAATGACCGACTTTTAATGTGAGACGACTCTTTCTAAGCTTGTCCGCCACTGGAGCTATAACAATCCTATCACGAATATATTCATTTCGCCTAAACATTCTCATCTATCAACACTTCATTTTGTTTTATGCTTCTGTTTTAAAGACCAAAATTTTGTGCCACATAGCATTGCAGGTCTCACTACCATCTTATAAAATTTTCCTTTAACTCTATGCGGTACTTGTCTGTCATGCAATAGGCTGATGTTTTTCTCCACTTCAACCAACCAATTTGAATTCTACTAATAACATTCCTATTATCTCATCATCATTTTAAACAATAGACCCGAGATATCTAAATCATTCGCACTTATTAATGATTTGATCACCCAAGTAATTTAAAAATATTACCTTTCTCACCCTTAACGTTAGCTTCCCATTTTCCTCTTCCCCAAGCAAAATTTTATTGCTACTTAATTCTTCCTTTTTGTCAAGAGTTTAGAAATGCACACACGATTGTTCTCGTAGATGGCATCCCTAGCAAGATTTTGGCTTGAATTTCTATTATTTTCTTTGCTTTCGAGGGTTTTAGGATTGTTTAAGTTGTTGCTCTTGTTGGGATATGTGGAGATGACCCATTGCTATTTTTAGCATGAATTAAATTGCAATTATTGCTGTTAATTGGCTTTCCAATTAAATATCCCGCCTCCCTTCCCACGCGTTCTTGCCTCCTTCACGCGGTCTATTTGCCTTATGGGTCGAATTAGAAGCCTTTAAATGGCTTCGGCTGAAGCAGGTAGTAATCCATCCCAAATCCATCTCTCTTTGGCTGCAAAGTATTAGAAAGGAAGAAAAAGGTTGCTTCCTTTTCTCTCTCTTTGGTTTTTGGCAGGGAAGACTAAGCCTTGTTTTCCCTTTGTTCTCACATGGGTTTGGTGAGAGAGAGAGAGAGAGGAGAGAGGTAGAGAGGGGACCACTTAAGAAGCTTTTGTTTTCTCTTCCCTTTATGTATTCTTCTTCACGTGAGAGGGCTAAGGGTGGAGAGAACAGAGAAGAGAGGAGAAAAGATTTCCCTTTTTGTATTCTTCTTCACGTGAGAGAGCTAAAGGTGGAGAGAGAAGAGAAGCGAGAGGAGAAAAGAGAGAGGAAGGGAGAGAGAAAAAGAATTGTTTTCTTGTAAACGTGGAGGTGCTCGACTGTGTAATTCCTCGAAGTAATAAAATCCTCTGCAGCTCCGTGAATGTAGGCAATTTGTCGAATCACGTAAATCTGTGTTCTTTTTTGTGTTAATTTTCTTGTTCCAATTTTTCACTTTGTTACCTTCATTTTTCAAGAAAAACTGGTATTAGAGCCATGTTTAAAGACTGAAAGAAAGTGATGACCTGAGACGAAGTAATGGCATCAGGGATCGAGAAGTTTAATGACATAGATTTTGGTTACTGGATGATGCAGATAAATGACTACCTCTATGAGAAGAAACTTTATTTGCCATTACTGGGAAAGAAGCTGGAAAAGATGGACGAGGCAGAATGAAATCTGTTGGATCGACAGGTTTTGGGGGTTGTTCGATTAACCCCGTCGAGGTCCGTTGCCCACAACGTCATCAAGGAGAGGACTACTGCAGATCTCATGACGACCTTTTCTGGAATGTATGAAAAGCCATCGGCGAATAAAAATGTGCATCTGATGAAGAAGTTATTCAATTTGAAGATGGCGAAGGTACATATGTTGCACAACATCTAAATGAATTCAATAATATCACAAATCAATTTTCATCTATTGAAATTGATTTTGACGATGAGATACGTGTCGTCGATTTTGTTGAGTTCATTCGTTAAATAATGTTAGGCAGCGTGAGGATAAACAGTTAGCGTGCTACGAGTAAATCTACACTAAAATATGATGATATTCGAGATTTGATTTTGGCTGAGGAGGTGCGTAGGAAAGATTTTGGCGAGACATCGAGTTCGATTTCAGCACTGATTGTTAATTCCAGATGGAGATCACAAGACATGAACTCAAACAAAGGAAGATCAAAATCAAAGTCTGGTCAGCAGACAACCTGCTGGAATTGTGGCGAGGGAGGCCACATAAAAATGAATTGCAAGAATCCTAAAAAGAAGGAGAATGATAACACAAATGTGGTAACTGAAGAAATACATGATGTACTATTGCTTGCAGTTTATAGTTTTGTTGATTGGATACTGGTGCAGAGGCTTTCTTCTATACGTCTTCCCACCGTGAGTTGATGCGAAACCATGTTGCAGGTGACTTTGGGAAGGTATATCTGGCTGATGGAAGAGTTCTGAACGTGGTGGGGATGAGAGTTGTTTCATATTGCACTCCCTAACAAAAGCAAATGGACTTTGCAAAAAGTCAGACACATTCCTGAGTTGAAGAGAAATCTCATTTCTATTGAGCAACTTAATGAGGGTGGTCATTCAATAATGTTCTCGGATAGCACCTGGAAGGTTGCCAAAGGAGCATTGGTGCTGGGTCGGGATAAGAGAACAGATACACTATATATGACTACATGTGACCACAGTAGAAAAATAAGATTTGATGATCTACCAGAGGTCACAGTGCAAGGTAGTGATGGAAGTGATGAGAAGAGTGGGTCCAGATCACCCATTTTTATTGTTCTGCAAACAGATGGTGAAGAACCACATAGGCATGAAGAAATCTTGCAAGATGAGAATTCTAGCAAATGAGAGCTGACTAAGAAGGAGTCGAATTCCCTGTCAGGGAATCAGACTTGGGAGCTGACATAACTTCCACCAAGGAAGAAGACATTGCACAATAAATGGGTGTACCGGGTGAGGACTTCGCTTGATGGCAGTGAGAGGTATAAGGCTATACTTGTTGAAAAAAGCTTTTAGTTCAGGCAGGATATTGCCAATGCAGTGAGAGTTGTAAGCAAATACAGGAGTAACCCAGGAAAGAGCTTAAAGGTACAAGGCTATGTTGACGCTGATATGTCAATTAAGGGTGTTACTCTTGAGAAGCTGAAGTTGCACTCGACTTCAGCTGGTTTTCTAGCTTGCAGACATGGGCTTTGAGTTTCTAAGGTGGAGAAATCACACTTGAGGAAAAAGTTGATACAGTCAGCGGATGATACAGCCAGTGGATGATACCGCTAGTATTCAAATCTCCAAGTGAGAGAATTGTTGAGATTAGTGGAGCCCCATCCACTATTAATTAAGGCAGTTAATTAATTGTTACCTTTGTTAATTATTTCCTTTCCTGTGCTTTTCTTCTAAGGATCCCGCCCTTTCCTCTAAAGTGTCGTAATTCCTTCTGCTAATCCCCGGCTTCTACTTTTAGTAATCATGGCAATTAAGGTAGTTGCCTTAATGGGCCTTCTTTCCTAAATGGGCTGAAGAATTTGAAGGAATTAAAAGCTTCTGCTGGAATTGAAATTGTAATGAACTAAGCTCTCCCTAATTCCTGTCTTTGGTCTTTGCTCCATTTGACCATGTTGGTCGTAGGTAGAGAGAAGGCTTATGGGTGAACAAGTTGATTCAGAGGTTTCCAGCTCCCCTTAGTGTTTCTTCTCCGTATGGTTCTCGGTTTAGAGGGAAGGAGAGAGAGAGGGAGAGAGAAAGAGTGATTTCTTTTAATCATCGAGGTGATTGGCGAGTGTAATTCCTCAAAATAATTAAATCCTCTACGGCTCCGTGGGCGTAGCCAATTTGCGGAACCACGTAAAGCTGTGTGTTCTTTTCTAGTGTTAATTTTCTCGTTCCAATTTTCTCTTTATTGTCGTCATTTTTCACAGCAACTGGTATTAGGGGACTCACTCTCATTGTTCCACAGACAGATGGTGAAAAACCACAGAGGCATGAAGAAATCTTGCTAGATGAGAATTCAAGCAAGTGGGAGCTAGCCAAGAAGGAGAAGATGAATTCCTTGCGAGAGAATCAGACTTGGGAGCTGATAGAACTTCCACCAGGGAAAAATGCATTGCACATAAAGTGGGTGTACCGGGTGAAGACTGCGCTCGATAGTAGTAAGAGGTACAAGGCTAGACTTGTTGAAAAATGCTTAAGACAGAATATTGCCTATGCAATGGGAGTTATACGCAGATACATGAGTAACCCATGAAAGAGCTTGGAGGTACAAGGCTATGTTGATGCTGATATGTCGACTAAGGGTGTTACTTCTTAGAAACGTAAGTCTGTATGCGAACTAATTGGTTTTCAGCAAGATAAGGGCTTGAGGTTACAGAGGTGAAGGATATCACGTTTGAAGAAAAAGTCGGTACAACCAGCTGATGATGCAGTTAGTGTCCCAGTCTCCAAGTGGGAGAATTGTTAGGATATGTGGAGACGGTCCAATGTTATTTTTAACAGTAATTAAATCGTAATTACTACTGTTAATTGGCTTTCCAAGTAAAGATCCCACCTCCCTCCCATGCGTTCCCGCCTCCACGCTGTCCCGCGTTGCTTCACGCGGTCCCCCACTTGTCTTATGTGTCAAATTAGAAGCCTTTAAAAGGCTTCGGCTGAAGCAGGTAGTAATCCATCCCAAATCCATCTCTCTTTGACTGCAAAGTAAAAGAAAGGAAGAAAAATGTTGCTTCCTTTTCTCTCTCTTTGGTTTTTGGCAAGGAAAACTAAGCCTTTTTTTACCCTTTGTTCTCACGTGGGTTTGGTGAGAAGAAAGAGAGAGGAGAGAGGTAGAGAGGGGACCACTTAGGAAGCTTTTGTTTTCTTTTCCCTTTTTTGTATTCTTCTTCACGTGAGAGAGCTAAGAGTGGAGAGAGAACAAAAGAGAGAGGGAGGGAGAGAGAAAAATAACTGTTTTCTTGTAAACGTTGAGGTGTTCGACGGTGTAATTCCTCGAGTGATAAAATCCTCTGCAGCTCCGTGGACGTAGACAAATTGCCGAACCACGTAAATCTGTGTGTTCTTTTCTGGTGTTAATTTTCTCGTTTCAATTTTTCTCTTTGTTGCATTCGTTTTTCACAACAACTCTCATCAATGGACTTTCCTCAACAAGATCTTGCGTTAAATTTCTCTTTTTCTTCATCTTTGAGGGTTTTAGGATTGCGCAATCTGTCAGTCCAGTCGATCTCTTCACTCAGTGAAATCTCGTTGCAGCTTTCTCTTCCTTGTCGTCGAGGGAATTGTACGTGACATTGTTCACATTGCTGTCAAATCTATTGCGACTTTATCCTCATCTCTTCTTTCATATGAGATTGGGAATAAGAGAGTGGTTTATTAAGTAAACGGTAAATTTTAATTATTTATTATGTAAATATGATTGTTTTGAGTCTTATGTGCGTAATCCCTCTTACCTTTAATTCTATTTGATGGCTGACCCTCGATCCGCAGCAATGAACCAAAAACTTATTTTGCGATCACCAAACAATACAGTAATTTATGCTATCAAAAATATGTTATAGCCAATACTTTGACTCAAATAATAATAATGGCAATGTATATAAATATAATTTTATGGAAAATATTTTACACACTATGGAGTCTACTGCAAGTATACGTATCGCTCAAGTAATATAAGACTTTAAATAAAGACTCAAGTATCGATCCCACGAGAGGATTATAGATTTTTTAAATATTTTGATTTTATTTTTATGTATTTCTTTTAAAGTTAAAAAGTTGATATTTAATTTACTAGATGCGAAATAAAGCGAGTAATAAAGTAATGATTGATGTAAATAAAAATAAGCGAAACAACTTTCTTCTTTTTAATTAATCCAAGACTTTTTAGATAACGTAATATTCGTAGAGAATATAAATTTATGATATTGTGCTAAATGAAGATTCATATTCTTTACTTTCGCTCGATAAGATAAAGTAATATCTAGCTAATCTATAGATCGTGTCTGGATGTATTGCTAGTAGAATGGGTTTATTCAGGCCACACTACTAGATGTCCAAGGGTGGCTATGGTCGGCCCTACTAGTGACCATTTTCTTCTCTATAAACCAAATTACAAGAATTTAGCCTCACTCAAAAAACTTATCAATTCTACGCCCATTAAATAATATCTTCATATTTATTTGCACTTCACCTTGAATAACCCGCACATGGCCTTCGACTACCCAAAGATTCGTGTGATATCTAGTAGTTAAGAATTCATCTCCTAGGTCTCAAAACTCTTCAACAGATTTTAACAATTTAAATGACCAATTTAAATAGTAAATTAAGATCCGTATTAATATCATCACAACGTTTAAAATATATATATATAGCTTTTTTAATTCTCCAACGAATTTTATATTATCTTATTTATCTTTTCATAATCGAAAGAAGAAAGAAAGTAACTACTCGTAACACATCAATTTAAACAACAAAACATATAAATAAAACTTTGAATCAACATACAAATACTTATCTCAAGTGTTTCTCCAACTGAACATCTGAATTCTTCTGACTCCAAAATAAATAAACTTCAAAAGCACCGACTTTTCAAATACTCTTAATACAAACTCTAAAATAAACTCACTAATTAATAAAAGATACTATAAATATGACCCTTAAAATATTTCTCTAATTTCTCTCTCTAAATGGAACTATGGGGCTCGGGGACTAGGTTGGGCGTTGGTGGTTTTTGGGCCTTTTTCTCTGAAGGAGTAGCCTCCTATTTATACGCTTCGAGGTTGCCTTGAGGCACCTCTTCAAAATGTGTCCATGTTCAGTGAATCTTCTAGAAGGTGTGTCTGGTGCCTAAGCGCCGGAATCTGGCGCCTAGGCGTCGGACTCTGCGTCCAGTTCTTCGCACCTCTTCATTTTAGATCACACCTCTTCGCGATCATAACCATTTCTAAGTGTCCAAATACAATGTATCACATGTCCTATAATCCAGGAATAACTGTCAATCTTCTAGATAGTCCAACAACGCTAACACCTTCAAAATAACCGTCAAAAAGTCGTCAAAAATCTTACAGAATTCTGTATCGAACTGGCGCTTAGGCGCCGGATTCTGGTGCCTAGGCGCCGGATTTTGGCGCTAGTGCCAATTATTTCGATAATTTTGCATTTTGGCTCTATTTTTGCTCATTTTTGCTCCTTTTTCATCTTTTTTTCCTTCTTGAACATTTTTGCATCACCTACATCCAAAACACAAAAATACCTTTCATTAAAGCATGATATCCTTAAAAATTTGATAAAAATCAAGGAATAAAAATAATTATTTTTTTCATGGATCAATGGCCACAAGCATGCGCTAGCTTCATTTGTAATATTTTTTAGCATATAGATGCATACCTACATACATACCTATTTTTTAAAAAATACTGTATTGCTAACTGAAATCACTTCAGCAATTCTGTTTAGATTCAATCGCCTACCAATCTTGCGACATTTTTTAGTTAGTTTCTGATTGGATATTAGTTTATAAACTTCCATTTATCTTCGAATATTTTAGGTTTTTCAAAAATTTTTACTATTATATTAGTTCAAATAGCTGTTATGCCTAACAATTCTCCATACTTCATGTCTAAAATTTTAAAATTCCATGTAAAAAACGTATTTTTAGATAAAAAACAGTTAGTTCGAGATTTCCAAATTTCCACTTTGCATATTATTCAATTTTTATCTCCTAAGAAACTGGTTAGGATGATTTTAATTTCTGTTTTGGATATTTATTTTGTGGTTCATGATTCATTCGTTTGTTCCTTGATTCCTTTTTCTAATCTCCTCAGGACCGGCATGTCCATATTGTTGAATGCTTTTGATCAACCTCTATGTTTATCTTTCTGGTTCTTTAGAGATTTTGTGGTTCATGATTCATGCATTACTTTTTTGGGAAATTTACATACGGAGCACACAGTTTTTAACTATTTACATATCTCACACCTAAATTTTTATATTTACATTCATGGTACTCTGGTGCTTTAAACCTATATATGAAAAGATGCAATGCACTTTTAAAAACGATAATAGTGCTATTTTTGATGTGATGTTTGTGAGATATGTATTTAAATGCCCCTAATTTTTTAGTATTTTGTACATCTCATCACTCGTATGGTCACATTATATGTTCATTTTATTAGAAAGTAGGAACAGCACTTTATAATCCCATTGCAATATTTTCGAAGGCTACTGCTAACCATTCTAACTCGCAGACAAATGAAATTAGATTGTCATAGAACCGTTGCATAGGCATGCATTTTACTGGAATTTTAAAATATGACTCATTGTTAATGATTCAAGACACTTTGCTCTGCGTGCTGTGAAGACATAACATTGTAAATATTCTTATTAATTGTCAGGTAACCAATCTCATACTACAGCCTTGTTTTTGTTTTTTTGTTTTTTGGGTGTGTTGGGGTTGCAGCAATACAAAGACTACATACTTCCTACCCAGAATATACAGCTGATCGTCTGGTCCATATTTTTGTGCTACCTTTGCAATATTTCATTTTAATTTTAACAAATTGAGCGTAGAACAAGCTAAGAAACGAAAACATCGTGTGTATGAAGTATTGTACAGTCCACTGTATTCATGTATAGATACCTTGGGGTGATATTGAGTTAAGTCAAGTAAATGAAGATCTACAAAGCACGGACAAGAACACACATATGGTGGCATGGACACGACATGATCATGACAATTCAACATATTTTAAAGTTGTAGGATGCAATTTTTCATGGTCAAAATGTCATATTTATAATTTTAAATTTTAATGTCTAAATTAATATGTTTTCTACTTTAAAGATTAACTGATGAAGTATAATATCATATGCATATACTTCAGTTAATTTTTTTAACAATAAAAAAATAAACACTATTAATTATAAAAAAAATATTATCATATAACAGTTATCATTTGTTATCAATACTTCAGCATTAGCTTTCATTAATTGCTAGTACTTATTGCATATTTTGCACGGTATTGATATCTCAAGGACTGGCTACCTCACACGAGCGTTGAACTGTGTCCAACCTATGCTGAGCCGTGTCTTACCTGTGTCGAAACTTAGTTGTGTTGAGATGTCTTCAACACAACTTTGAGCATGTCAGATGTTTCGGAGATGTGTGTTTTTGACATGGACATGAAGTTATTTGAAAGTCTTATGGTTCGTAGGTAGAGATCAACTCAAAATTGACTTTCAGGTGGTGGTGCTCTAGGATTGAAATTATTTTCGCTGAAAACTTATGCTTAGGTTTGGAGTTGGAATAACTAGAAATTGAAATATTTTTATCAGATACAAAATTTTCTCAAAATTTGTTTAGATTTTGAATGAGTTCTTAAGTTTTAATAAGCTATTTTCTTATTTTCTTGTACATTTTTTAAAAATAATTTTGTTAAAAATTTATTTAAAGGAAAAAAAATAAATAGAAGGGCTAAGTTGCACAATTCTTGTTTGATTAGTTCTTATGCTGGAGTTCCCAAGATTTGGCTAACTGGGGCTTCCCTTTTTTCTAGCGCTTGCATGTGCTTTGAATGGACATCAGCCCGTCTGTTAAAGAACCAGCACTGCAGAAATGCATGATTTGCTGTTGCTGGACTCTGTTATTTGCAAAATCTCCATTTTCTTTTTCACAATGTTAACCTTTATCTCCTGTTCCTTGCAGCGTCTCATTGATTATAGGTATCCCAGAACCGGACCTTATGTGCCTGGAGGACCATATTTTTGAGTGGAACGGAGCTTATTCAACTAGCACAGGAAATTATCCTGGTAACTGAAGACTTTAATGTTCACTTCCCCTATTTCTTTTGCTTGTCTACCAACATTTTAGCAGTGGATTACTTGTATTCTGACAATGGTCTCACGTTTGTGTTGGTATTGTAAATTAAATTTACATCCTTAAGTTTTAGTTCAAGAGTATTTCTCTTTTTTATTTTTATTTTTATTTTTATTTTAAAATAAAATCATGTATAATTAATGGTTAAAACAAAGACAAGTCTTTTTACCATTCTTCAAATTTTGATCTTTTGAATTGGTTTATGCAACTTGCATAAGATAGAATTTTTTTGTTTTTAGTTAAAAAAATATCCATATTTGTATGGCTAAAGAAACTTGAAGAAATAAAATTAAAAGTATTGTTATGCTTCAAACAATCTTTGAGAATTTTAGAAGTTGCTTTTTTTTGTAACAATAGACATTGATCAGTGACTAATAAAATTGGGAGAGAGCATCAATCATTGATATAGCTTTCATGAACATCATCATTGGCAGGTTTCAAATGATGGTTAGGTAATGATGAGACATTAGTTTACTTTTCTTTTGATGAAAACAGGAGATTGAGATAATCAAAGACGTGCATTTATCACTAACAGATTTCAATGATCTTTAACTATTGTCAAATGAATGAAAACTATTTATAATTCTTTTGATGTGAGGGGAAATCTAGGTAAACCAAACGGATATGCATTGGATGTCAATCGTTGATTATCCTAAATAATTAGTAGGTAAGCATCAAGTAGTATTTAATAAGGAACTTCCTTGGTCAAATCAGTATAGGCATTCTCCATCGCTGTTCTTATGTAAGGGAATGTTGATCAAATGTCAATTTTTGATAATTGTTAGTTGTTGATAATTGTTGGGCATTATTGGATGATCAATAAAAAAAGATCAGAAGTCAAGTGATGATTGTGATTAGCTTGTACATTCTCTTAATTAAGGTGATATTAAGCAACTAATACTATGCGCATTAAATGTTGCTCATCTATTTTTAACAAGTGTTTAGTGGTTGATTGAGAATTTTAGATGATAAAAGATATGGCAGTTGACTATGTTGATCTCTTAATGGGACAACCAAGGTGTATATGCTAGATGATGGGGGCAGAAATATGTTAGACATCAGTTATACTGAGGCATTTGATAATGATTGATAGAGAGTTTTAGAAATTTGGTGATGGTAAATAGTGAGTGTATCTCAAGGAGATGGGTGATTGAGCTTACCATGAAGGTGAGTGTAGGGCATCAATCCTTTGGCGAGCGACAATCAATATGGAACATTAGATGTCAGATGATGTCAAGCAACAAGGTTTCAGTTTCCTTTGATAAGAGAGGGTTTGATTATTCTCTTAATTGAAGAGATTAGGTAACATAATAGAAGAATGTTGTATGGCTATGGCTATGGCTATGGCTAATGGACATCCAATGGTAGATGGCAACTTAATGTTGGCGAACAATCAGATAATGCTCTAAATTCTCAAAAGTGCATTTAGAAAATAATTGCGTTATTATTATTATTATTATTCTCAGATAAAAAATTGCCCAAATAGAAATCTATTGACTACTAAGCATCTTTATATAACAAAGGCTTTTTTTTATATATATAATGATTTAAATATGTAATCGTGTCTAGAAAATGTCATACTAAATCCTTTAGATGGATGACCTGGAGTCGGGACGACCTGAAGCCTAGACGACCAGCAGACCGGACAACTTGAAGCCAATCAAGTCTAGTCGGCCAAGACAGAAAGCAAATGAACAACAAGTTCATACATGTACAATATCATAAATGCTTTTATAATGCCCTCATTAATGTAGTGGCAAACATATAACTTCAGATATTGTATCGTCTCCTTTATAAATATGAGATTATTTTATGAATAAAACAAGTCCAAAAAGCCGAAGAAGACCCCAATTACCCTATATCACTATTCATTATTATGCATCTCTCTCTCTCTCTCTCTCTCTCTCTCTCTCTCTCTCTCTCGTCTTACACTTTATTCATTGGGTATGATTTACGGTCAAACCGACATCAAAATTCAACAATAATAAAAATGAGGAAGATTTATATACATACATACCACTTAAATCTTTTTTATTACATATCTAACACCTAAAGCTCAATTATTACATGCACGCCACCTTTCTATGCATGAAAAGTTGTTTAACTTTTAAAAGTTAAAGTGTTGGTTTTTTTGATGTGATATGAAAGATTGGGGTTGTAGATGATGCAGATTGAGACAAAGAACAAAAATAGAAAATTAAATTATTTTATTAAATGAAAACACACACCCACCAATGTACTTGCTTAGTCCTATATATAGATACAAGATGGCAAGATTATAGAGTCAACCAAAACATAGTAAAGACAAGCTGAACCGGACCGGTACATGTATAGTTGGACCAAACAGAAAATAACAAAGATACATTAACACCCCCCTTTAAATTGATGATCTTTGTCGAAGATGATAAATCTGTTGCAAAGAAACGTGAACCCTGAAATTTGAACAAGTTCGGTGAAAAGACCAACAATTTAATCAATGATATTGATATGATGAAACTTGAGAACTTTGTTGTTAATGCATTCTCTTATATAGTGATAATTAATCTTTATGTGCTTGGTATGGGCATGAAACACTGGATTATTGGCAAGCACTATAGCAGAGTTATTGTCACAATAGAGAAGAAAATGAGCAGTAAAAGTAATTTGAATATCTTGGAGTAAACGTTGCAGCCATACTATCCCAGTCACCGTTGTAGCAAGAGCACGATATTCAACTTTGGTGAAGGAAAGAGCTATGGCGGCTTGCTTTTTAATTGTCTAAGAAATAAGTGTAGACCCAAGAAAAATACATACTAGTGGTCGATTTGCTATTAGTAGGATCTCCACCCAATCAACATCTGCAAAAGTAGTGAGTTCAAAGGATCCTTGAGTAATTGGTAATCCAAGAGTGCCTTGTTAGTATCTAAGGATACACTTCATACTTTGACTGGAATGGTTAACCGCATAAGGTATATCTGGACGTGTGAGTGTTAAATACTGTAAAGAACCAATTAGTTTATGAAAAAATGAAGGATCATTAAATAAATTATAATCAGAGTGATGAGATGACTTCTTGGTGTTTGTTGGATTTTGCACAGGTTTAGAATTGTACATGCCAGAAGTGTGAAGAATCTGTTGAGTATAGATAGCTTGATTCGGGTGGAGACCATAGGAAGTATGAGTTTCTTGTATGTTGAGAAATTTGAAGATGGTGCCCAATGTCTTAATTTTAAATTTATTGTGTCAGCTTTGAAGGATAGCATCAATGGTGTGAGAATCATTGCCAGTTATTAAGATATCATCGACCTAGATCAGAATATAAATACGAGTGTTGTTGAGTGGTAACCATAGAGAGAAGGGTCGACAGAACTGACATGAAAATGCAGAGACTGAAGATATGTAGTGAGGTGTGATGCCATTGATGAGGTGTTGGCTTAAGTCCGTAGATAGCCTTTTTAGAGTTTACACACATAATTGAGTTGAAGATGATCAAGAAACCCTTGAGGTTGTTGCATGTAGATAGTCTCATGTATATCACAATGAAGAAAGGCATTGAAAACATTGAGGTGACGAATTTCCCATTTGTAAGTAATGGCAATGGTAAGAAAGACACGATTTGTAGTAATTTTGGCTTCCAGACTAAATGTTTCAACATAGTCTTTGCCTTCTTGTTGTTTGAACCTTTGAGCCACGAGCCGAGCCTTGTACCGAGCAGCTACGATATGGGAGGGCAGGAGGGTTGAGTAGCTACAATAAGGGAACTAGGATAGCAGTGCGAATGCGAAGCAATTCAATTGGAATGATTGTGGGTGGGCTTATTTGATAGAATAGTTGTTGTAGAGACTAAGAGAAGTGGAGGTATAGTTTAGGGAGGGAGATTATGATTCGATTTAGAGAGTGTTTGACGTTGATAGTAGAAGACACATTCATTGAAGATGACATGATGAGAGATATGAATTTTTATGGTAGAAGGGTCTAGCCATTTGTAACCTTTTTGAGAAGTGGCATAGCCGAGAAAAACACACTCTCTGGAGAAGGGTTGAAGTTTATTGTTGAGATAGGGCTTGAGCCATATAAAGCACTGACAACCATATATTTACAAGTGTTAGTAGCTTGGCTGGTTGATAAATATAATTTCATAGAGTGATTTATATTCATCTGTCTTGGAGGGTAAACAATTAATAAGGTAGCAAGCGGTAAGAAGGGTATTGGCCTAGAGATGAGTAGGTAAATGAGCATCATGTAAGAGATTAAAAATTGTTTCCATAAGGTGTTATGCTTCCGTTCAGCTTCGCCATTTTATTCGGGAATATAAGGACATGTATATTGATGTTGAATGCCTAATTGAGTGAGGTAATTAGTAAAGCTAGAGTTGCAGTAATCACCTCCACTGTCAGTTTGAAGAAATTTTATAGAAGTATTAAGTTGATTTACAACAAGGCTCTTATTGAAATTTAGTAATGGTGTCATTTTTATGTTTAAACAGGTAAACCCAAGTAAAGCGAGAGAAATCATCAACAAAACCAATGTAATATTTATAATTTTGATAAAAGGAGAGGGAGAAGGACCCCAAACATTTATGAATATATACATGAATCTTAAGTTGTGAAGGATTCGTTGCCCTGGTACATGATTGTATAAAGGGTAATTTCCTACCTTTAATAAATTACATGAGGCACAAGAATATTTGGGGCTAACATGCTGTAATCTAGAAGCTAATACTTCTGAATGTGATTGTTAGAATGTCCAAGTCATCTATGCCAAAGATCTGGTACATGATGAACATATTCAAGAGTTAGTTTAGATGGATTGTTGGGCTCATGTAGAGGAAATTTAAGTGGATATAGCCCTTGAATGTAGGGTCCTTCAAGGAGAATTTTGTTGGTCTGCACATCCTTAATGCAATAAAAGTGATAGTGTAAGAGTTTTGAGAAATTAACTCATGAAAAAGAGGAGATTGTAAGCTAAGTTAGGTACATGATGAATATTGAAAAATAAAAGCTTACTAGTAGGTGTAGAAAGTATTCCTTGACCGATAAGCGATAGGAAGCTGCTAGACATTGCCAACAGATATAGAGTTGTCACCTTTATAATCTTGGACGTTGTGAAATTGATTTGAATTAGTTGTAAGATGTTGAGTAGCACCGCTATCCAAGATCCACTGCTGATCTAAGTTGGATGGGGCATCTGAAATAAAAGTTGTAGTGGGCTGATAAGTGTGATAATGTCAATGCCAACATCTAAATTCAGAGAGCCCGACTTTATTACATACTTGGCAAGTGATATTGTTCTTGAAGTTGTTAGAAACTTGTCGAAAGCCATTTGATGACTGTGCTTTGGAAGAACTGAACTGATTCCTGGAGGGGCTTAGAGGTTGCTAATTTCAGTTGGAAGAAGTAATCAATTGAGTCTTGTTCTTGCTACGATAAGTTGCAGCCAAGGTATTGTTTTGATGAGGATGAGCTTCTTTGAGAACTTCTTGAGCTATAGTAAGTTCTTCACTGAATAGCAAGGTGTAAAGATCATCCAAGCTAATGGGTTGGAGATGAGTTCGAAAGGAGGTCTTAAAGGCATGATAAGTTGATAGTAAACCATTGAGGGTATAAAGTATTATATCACCGATATCAAGAATTACTCCTATCATAGCAAGAACATCAACTTTGCATTTGATGTTGGAGAGGTATTGAGTCATGGTTTTATCACCTTTCGAAATAGGGTGGAGTTCATTTTTAAGTTGAAGAATCTGAGATCTATTGGACGATTGAAGGTTTCATTCATGGTATTCCATATTTCAACACAACTTTCAAGGTTAAGAAGATAGGGAAAGATGAAATGTGAGACAACAGATAAATGGCAACAGAGATATTTTGATCCATGAAGATCCATATGCTGAATTCAGGACTAGGTGTCTTGTTTCCTGAAATATTTTGGATGAATTTATCAAGGCAGCAACACGAACCATCAAGAAAGCCATCATACCCATCGGCACGAAATAGTTTCAGCATTTGAGCCATCCAAATGGGATGATTTTCGACAGTAAAAACTGCAAAGACGACGTTTTTGATATTGCCCAACAAAAATTGTAGTTGAGTAGGAATTGAGCGATCAATGGGTAGGGAGGTGGTTGAGTTGGTGGCCATGTCCATGTGAATGGAGGAGGTAGAGTAAGAGTTCATGAGAAAGGCAAAAGAAGAAGGTAGGAAGAATAAAAACCAAAAAACGATTTGAGGAATGAGCATTGGAGGTTTCACAGCAAAAATTGAGAACTAAAGATAGCGGAAGGTGGGGAAAGAAGACAACCCACATGAAGAGACCGGCTTGAAGAAGATAGAGCAGGGAAAGAACCATGCTCAGTAAGGAAAAAAATCCTAGAAAGAAATCAAGAGGAAAGACCTTACTGCAGAAACTCTGATATTGAAACAGAGAACAAACACATAAAAGGAAATTACTTTATTAAACGAAACACACTCCCACAAATGTACATGCTGAGTCCTATTTCTAGATACAATATGACAATACTATAGACTAAACCAAAACAAGGTAATGACAAGTTGAACCGGACCGGTACAATTACACTTGGACCAAATAGAAAATAACAAACATAAATTAACTGTATAAATGTAAAAATTAAAGTTAAGGTGTTAGATATGTAAATATATAAGAATTGGGTGGTTTGTATGTACATACACACCACCAAATTCCATGTATTTACAGATCTATCATCCAAAGTTTATTTTTTTACATTTATACCATCCAAATCCTTTTTATATGACATATATATATACACACACATAAGGTTAGGCGTTAGATATGTAATTACATAAGAATTGAGTGGTATGTATGTAAATCTTCCTAAAATTAAAAAAAAAAAAAATCTTTTTAAATGAGATTGAAGTATATTTTTTTCGTAGAAAACCAAAACTCTTTTTCAAGTGTTATGATACGCACTGATCCCGCACCTGCACAAATATTTTAAATTTCAGTTAAAAAAAATTTATTTCGGTTCAATAATTATATACTTTATCTAGTAGCGTAGTTGAAATGGGGATTAAAATATCTAATGTCCAGAGTTCATAGATGTTTATTAAAGCCTAATTTGATTGCGAAACAATACCTTTAAAGTGCTTATTTTATTCTCAATTATTTTAAGTGTATGATTTTTTTTTTTAACTATGATAATTATATTCCTATCTAATTACATTCAATTAAATGAAAATTTAACAAATTTATAAATCTTAATTTCAACAGTTTGTTTCAGGCTTTCTTTGAGAAAAATGTTGAAGTGTCGTCCCAACAAGTCATTTGCGGGAATAGCATCGCGCAAGCGCATTTGAAATTGAAAAAAAAAAATTTCATACGGAGTGTGGACACAGCTTTGTGTGCGGACTATAATAATATGTCATCACGTGTGCTATACACCGGGTTCACCTCATAAAATATTAAAAAATTAAATTTTTTACGAGGGTTATTGAAGTGAAACCGTAAAGATTATTGTAGCGTTATTGGAGTTAATACCCCGATAACACCGAAATAATAGCTCAACAACCTTGAAATAGCACCGAATTTGATATATGTGAATTGAATTTGAGAGTTATTAGCGGGTTATTGCAGCGTGATTGAAGTTAATACGTCAATAACACCGAAATAATACCCCAATAATCCTGAAATAACACCCCAATAACCGAATAACCTCGAAATAACCCCGAAAATTTTTTTCCACTTTTACCATGGTTATTTCGGGTTTATTAGGATATTATTTTACTGTTATTGAGGTATTAACTCCAATAACGTCGCAATAATCCCGAATAAATTCCACGATTTCACTTCAATAACCCCACACAGAATAATTTCAATAAATGCTTTTATAACACCTCAATACCTCCCCAATGATACCACACGGTGAACCGCTCTAATAATTTCTGTGGTTTCACTTCAACGGTCCCGATATTTAAAAAATTTAATTTTTTAAATATTTTATAAAATAAACCTATTATAACACATTCGATGACATATTATTGAAAACGCACACAGAACTGCATAAGTAAAAATTTTGCGACAACAAGGAAAATCGCAAGATAGCCTGCCCTCCTCTTTTTCAGGTACGGGAATTTTGAAGAAATCAAAATCCACAATAATGATGAAACTAAGCAAATTAAAATCCACCATAATTATCATATTCTACTTATTTCGTCCGTCTATAACATGTTCATTTCCTCGTGTTCCACAAATTATCGAACATTACCATCACACAAAACACACTAATAATAATAATTATTAAAATAAAAATTTTACAACTTCAAACGATCACAATTACGCTCCCTCTGTTCCCCAAACGCCACGATCACCCTACACTTAACGACACTGCAGGTCGCGCCGTGAACGTAGAACCCCGGGGCCACCATCATAATCACCTCACCCGTCACCGGTTTACCCCCCGTCAATTCCTCCATGTAAACCGCATCAAACCGGGCTCCCCGGTCCACCCGCAGAATTGGTAGACTCGGGTGCACCGACCGGGCTAGAAGAACAACGGCCCAAACCCCCCGGGCCGCCCCAAAAAAGGCCTGAAGAAGCCCTTCCGGCCATGCTCGAGCCCAGCCCAGCATCCCCACCACCTCGCTCATCCGCCGGTCGCAGAACCGGCTTAAACCCTCGCTGAAATACCTCGTTCCCTTACTCAATACATCCTCCCAACCCAGACCCCGGATAGCCTCATAAGCCGCCCGGTTCGCCTTGCACCGGTCCGCGGGGTCGGCCAGCTTCCCCTCGCCCTCTCCCGTCCGCTCGAAATCTGAGTAGAAAACCCGGTTCAGAACAGACTCCAGCCCGATGATCAAGCTTCCGGGGTTCTTTTTAGCCAAACCGTTGGATTGGAGAAGGGACCCGAGCCGGTCCATGGACCTCGGCGCGGCCCGGAGCTGTGCTATCATATACCGGCTCAACTGCCGGACGGCGGTCCGAGCGTCGTTTACGGCGAGAATGAACGGCTCGACGGTGGTTGCGTTTGGGCCGGCGATGCAGCGGTCGAGAGAGGTTTGTAACTCGCGGCAGCGAGACTCCAGCCGGTTCAGCTTGCGCTCGAGCTGGGAGACGGAATATTTGAGACGGGAGGCCTCGAGGACTGCTTCGTCGCGCTTGCAGGTGACGTGGAGGAGTTTCCGGGAGAGCTCCGCAGCTGTGAGGTTCCATTCGGTGTTATCTTGGGCGTCTGAGGAGGAGAATGGGGTGGATGTGATGTGGAGAGGGGTTTTGGGTGCGAGCGCGCGGAAGAGGGATCGGAGGAGAGTATTTGGTGTGGAACCGGTAACAGAGGAGGGGCGTTTTGGGCCGTTGGTGTCGAGTGGGACGACGGTGATTTTGTCGCGAGAGGAAGGACGGCACTTGCTGCAGGAAACCGAGAGGTCTTCGCGGCGGGAGGATTTGGTGGAAGGGTGGAGAGGTGTGGGTTGGTGATGATATGTGGCAGCCGTGATCTTTTTGGGCTGTGGTTCGGGCTCTGGTTCGGGCTTGTCGTATTCTGTTTCTTCCTCCTGAATCTGCAACAAGGTTGTTGGTTAGTTCAGTTTAATTGATTGTGCGGAAGAGATGAGGAAGAGGACTTACGGGAGCGAAGGGGGGAGGAAAGGGGAGAGGGGAAGAAGAAAGGCGGGCGGAGGAGGAGGAGGAGGGAAGAACGGCCATAGCTATAAATTATCACCAACTGTTTCTTGAATGCTGGAGTACTCAGTTCAATGAGAGCTGGAAGGACGATGGGAAGAAGCTTTGATGATTGGATAAAGAAGGATGGCTTCGGCCTCTGGTTTCACTTTTGAAGAAAGAAGGTTACTGTGACCGGTAACGGTTAATTAGCCGCATTTATTAGGAGTTTGACATTGAGCTTTCAGCTAGTAGGAGTGTGCAGTGATGGAACAAAATGGACAGTAGCTATAGTGATTTCCGTGGGAGTGAAATAAATTTGGAGGGGTAGCTGAGATCGGTTGGTGGTTTTAAATGCATCAGTTATTTCTCAAAAGGTAAAAAAATCAGTGGCATTTACATCCATATATCTGATATCCCAACTTTAGTTTTGACATAAATATATTTTTATTTTATCTTTGACAATATAAAATAATTTTTGTCATATATAAATAAAGTGATATATATATATATATATATATATATATAATATCAAAAAGATATATGTAATGATCTTAAAGAGATCTAGCGGTCTAGAAGAGAGGTGTGCGACATAGATAGAACCACTTCAAAAAGATTGTGAGACCCACTTAACAGAACGAGTGAATTAATACAAGCCAAGTCAAGTAGGCCAAAATCGATGAAGCCAGAAGGCAACAAAAAAGATAGCCAAATGATCCAAGCATAAGCCATCCAATCGGAGATGAGAGAAGAGAGCGCTTGAGTCATTCAATGTAAGAAAGACGATCGGACACGTAGCTTATCCCGTAGAGGAGCTGACCCAAGAGAAGATTCAGTTCCACAAAGTATCTTTGACCATCCCATGAAGGCCCGAAGACTTCTCATTAGAGATCAAGGAGTCAATCGGGCTAGATCAGTCAGCAGATCGAGCCCAATCTATCAAACTCAAAAACCGAGCCCAATCTATCAAACTCAACAGACCGAACTGACCCCTTCAATCCAAGTCTAAGCTTAGTCGGTTGAGTGTGTGTGCGTGTAATATATATATATATTGGATTCTAAATTTTACTTTGTGAACATGCCCGAAGAGTTTAAGATTGAGTGAAAGAATGAAAAGAAAAACAGAGTATAACAAATAAGAAGTTTCATGTAGAGAGAATCGGTCAAAGGTCCTTTTGTTCGTATTTTTTTCTCTTTTTTATAGAGACATATTTTGTACAATTACAAAAATGAGGGGGTAGTTATAGAAACCGCTATTAATACAATTGATAGTCCAATTAATCTTAAAGATTTCATATTTTATACGTATTATAATTTGAATTTTAATAAAATGGTAACTTGGTCAGTCAACTTGCTTGAATTTGGCAGATTGAGGCGACCGACAGAGTGGCGATTGAACCATAGGTTGGTCGGCCAAGACGCCCAATTGAGTGTCGATCTTTTGTCCGCCGCAATAAAGGCAGATCGACTGATTAACTGAGATCAAAGATTCCCGCTTATGCCTTCCATACATGACATTATGTCTCAAATATTCATTTATTTAAATAAACAAATATGACAAGATAATAAATATGTCAAATCAAAAGATGTGAATATCACTTAATAATGTGTTCAATTATTTAAATGAAGAAATTTATGTTATTTTTTGGTTTGCGAAAATACTAACATATATTTCCCCTATCTAATCCGAAGATTAGATATGGTTTAGGTAATTTGGTTTACTAATCTCTTATAAGTGCAAGCACTTATAGTTAATTACATCTTAAACGACCGAGGTCACTAAAGAAAACTCTCGATTAAAATTAGGATTATGTCTTCAAGAATTTAAAGTTTAGTTTTAATGATTGATTATAATAAAATCAAATAGAAAAGGCTCAATGTGGAACAATTATTTTCTAAAACCCAAAAGAATGAAAAGTACGAGAAGAAACCAAGAAAACATCAGAAACGTCTCAAACTAACCTAAGGTTTGGCATTACATCTTTGAAAGTAAAACTATTTGATATTTTAATCCTGCAATTTAATTAGAAATTTAGGACTTATATTGCACGACATACAATCATTCAAAGGCTAAGAGAGTGCGAGGATTTACATCGTACTAGATGAATAAACTCAAAATCCTAAAAGTTAAGGACTTATGTTGCACGACATATAATCATGCAAAATCCTAAGAGAGTGTGATGATTTACTTTGTAGCAGACAAACTACCTCAGAAACATAAACGGTTATGACCTATTAACCAACACTATTTAAGATAACATTGAGGGTTTAGTTGAATTTCATTCTTTGCTTCGTGTTTCGTCTTCTTTTGGATCACCTAACTCTATAAAAAAAACGACTCAAGGAAAGAAACAAAATTGTGCATTGATAGGCTTATCCTAGGTTATTATTATCTACTTATAGTAACCTTATGAAACAAATTTAAGTTAGTGTTTATGATGACAGAAGTGATTATTGAAATGGTTAATAAAACTACTTTTATTTTATTTTATGTAACAATGGTCAAAATCTCATGGTTTCGTCATCCCGATGTTACTGTTTATTTATAATTACTTAGCCAAAAGAGGTAGTTAAACCAGTTTAAGCTTGAAAACTTTTGTCAGCAATCATGGATTACGTCGTGTAAGAATTCTTTGTTAACCCAAAGGGTTAATTATTATTATTTATTATTATTATATTATTATTATGATTCTATTATTGTTATTATTATATTATTATTATTATTATTATTTATATATTTTAAATTAAACCACATTATGTGCTTTTTAAAGACATATATTAAGGTTTAACAATATTAGAGCTTTTAAAATTTCATAAATTATCCATGAAAGTGAATATGGTTCTTATAAACTCAATTATTATATTTTAGAAATTTTGATTATTTTCTGAATTTTTATGAATATTTTGTTAAATTTTTTTGTAATTTTTAGTGTTTCAAATACTATAACTTAAATAATTTCAAAATAATGTAAAATAATTTTCATAGATGTACATTAAATTGAAAAACTTCATGTAAAATTTTGTGCATTTTGTATCTTATTTGATTTATTAGAATTATTTTTCTTTCAAAAATGCTTTTATTAAAAAATTCATAATAAACTTAAATGATCTAAAAAGCATTTGAAATTTTACTGAGATGTTTAGAATATGATTTCAAATAACCTCAGAATTATTTACATCATTTCAAATTCATTTCAAATTCATTTCAAATTCATTTCAAATTCATTGTAAATTTTCATGAATTGCTGAACTTATTAACCAATTTATTAATAGAAAGTTACTAAAAGTAATAACTCAAAGTGAAATTCATATTTTCCAACTTCTTTTAATTTAATTAACCTATGGGTGAAAACTTCATTCAATTTGAAGCTCTATAAAGAAAGATTCAAAATTTACTAAGAAATGTGTATTTGTAATACCTTATTTATACTTCAACCACTTCTACCTACATTGGAAATATTATTAAAGGCTTATCTTCAATTGATTAATAATTTGGTTCAGTTAATTGGGTTTCATTACTTCGATTTCTTTCATTTAGTGAGTGAAAAATGTAATTACAGTATTTTTGAAAATTTAAATGAACATAGAAATCTACCTCAAAGCCTATTTCAAATTTATAAATTTTTGGATAAATTTAAGTAATATTGGGATTAATTTGAAGGTATGCGTTGGTAAATTTGTAGTTTTTTCCGTAAATTTAACAATTTGACTTTTCTCAACTCTAATTCTTTAAAATAAAATTCAATTGAATAAAAATTATTGCAATCTATGGAATAACTTGAACTTGATAATTAAATAATATACTAATTGAAAGATATATAGTGAATTTTGATAGTTTTAAATACAATTTAGGATGGTTTTTGTAATAAATGCAAAATTGCAAGAAAATTTCTTTTAAGTAATCAAAATATATTTTTTGTTTATGAGAAAATTATAAAGATATCAAATATTTAAGAAGTTCAATCAGATATAATTTCATTTTATTTTGATTTGTATTTTGAATTTTATGAATTATTATTGTTTTAATGGTTTAAAAATCATTTAAAGGTTGTTTAATGCTATTATATTCCAATTTTATTTTTATTAAATTCTCCTAGTTTTCTTAATCCCAATGCATTTTATTTGTTTTTTTTATCATTTTTCTTTAATTTTCTATGATTTCTTTAAGTTCTGTTGAATTAAAGGGATTTTATTAATTTGACATAAATAAATAATTTCTAATTGAAAGGCTCACCACATCAACAGACTTCCTTTCCATGCATCTTGTTTTGATTCGCTGCCCTGGCTACGTCAACCTCTGCCAGCTCTATCTCCTATATCCCCTGCACGACTCAAACAACATCGTACCGTCCTACAGTAATCAAAGTTGTCTGTTTTTTTTAAATAATAAATGGGCGACATCGGTTTATCATCCACAACGGGTTATGAACCGAGCTCCATCCATAGAAAAACCACTCAATCTCCTTCATTTCTCAATGGATTTCAAAAATGTGCTCTACACGCTCATCACATCAAGACCTACCTATCTAATGGCTAAGATCATCTAGCATGCATGTATGTTTCACAAAGATCCAAAACTGAAACGAATTAAGAAAAGTAAAATATACCCCAATCTGTTGGTGATGTCCTCAATCAAATCGTTGTAACCTTCGTAATGATGCAATAAATATGCTCAAAGTTCCAATTTGAAGTCCTGAGGCCTCACTGTATGAAGTTGATCAAACCCACGTGCTCCTCGGTCAAGCACTGATCCAGAGAGCTCAGAGCTTGCGCAATTGTGTATGATAAAAGTGTGGGCACTTAAATAGATACTACAAGTGGGGGTGCTCAAAGAGACACCCCAGACATGGATACTCCAAGAGACAACCAAACATGCCACATCAAGTCAAAAATATTTCTCATACTCATGAAAGAAAGCATGCAACATGCAAGAAAGCATGCAAGTGATTGGTCGACTAAGCCGTGACGGCTGGTCGAACCGAAGGGTGGGTAGATCTATCAAGGACGAATGATCATACCCAAAATAGTGGGTAATCGGACCAAGCCAATCGAACCTAAAGTGAGTGATTAAACAAGTGTAGTCGATCGAACCCAAAAGACCAGGCGATCGACCGGGGCAGCCGATCGAACCCAAAGTGGGCAATCGAACCAGTGCGGTTGATCGAACCTAAATGATTGGGCGATTTGGTCGGGGCGGTTGATCAACCCAAAGTGGGTGATCGAACAAGGGCGGTTGATTGAACCGAAAGATCATGTGATCAGCCTGTGACAACCGATCAAATCCAAAATTGGTGATTGAATTAGGGTGTTGATCAAACCCAAAAGAGCGGGTGATCGATTTGGGACGGCCAATCAAACCCAAAATGGGTGATCGAACCGAAGCAGTCGATCGAATCCAAAAGAGTGGGTGATCGACCCGTGACGACCATCAAACCAAAACGGGTGATCGAATTAAAGGTGGTCGATCGAAGCCAAAGGAGCGGGTGATAGGCTCAAGACCGCGGCTCGAACACATAACAAGTGATCGAACCAAAGCGGTTAATAAAACCAAAGGAGCGGGTGATCTGCCCTGAATAACCGATCAAACCCAAAATGAGTTATCTAACTGGGGCGATCGATCAAACCCACAAGGGCGGGTGACCGACCCAGGATGACCGATCAAACCCAAAACAGTTGTTCGAACTAGGGTGATCGATGAAACCTAAAAGGTTCGAACGATCGAGCTGGGCGGTCAATCAAACGACAAGTAGGACAACCAAGCTGGGGGGCCGATCGATTCGGGTGATTGGGAGATCGAACAGGGGCAGCTGATCACTCGAAGTGATCACACTATCAAGCATGCAAAATGCAACAATGCCACAAATTATCTTGCACATGCAATACAAAGACGCTTGAAAGCAAATCGAACTCTCCTTAACAACCTTGTGTAGGTTCTAGGGTTGAATTGATGGAAAGCAATGTCAACGTCGTATCACACAAAACAACGTGACATTGTCATCCATTTACTCAATAGTGAGCGAAGAGTTGACTCTCGAGGAGAACTCTTCGCAATTGGGAGAATGCCGACCAAAGAGGCGTCGTTGTTCGTATGATCCTTAGATTTGAGTTGTCCATCAAAGTGAAACTGCAAGAGCAAATGGCGGGGTCTCACCAAACCTCATATTTAGTAGGATTTTGGTGCTAAGGCTCAAGGGGAAGTTCAGATTTCGTAGGGAGGTTGTCCGTAAATGGCTTCCTATCCTAAAGGTCTTCTCTAAGCACAATAAAACCTAGTCCTTAATTATCTACACATCCAGACCTAGGGGCTCTAGGAAGAAAAATGCGAGAGTTTAAGAGTTAGATCATCATGGTGATTGTCCGACATCCAACGATATCTGGAAAGAAGCTCTCCTAGAAGTAGTAGAGAATGTCGACCTCACTGAAGCTCGTCTTCCCGAAAGATGGGAGGAAGCTTTCCTTGTCGCCTTGTCGAAATGTCGCCGGAAACGAATAAGAGGATCGGAGAAATGGAGGGAAATGGTTTCCCTGAACTTCTCTTGGAGGAAGAAGAAGAAACCTCACCAAAAATCCCTTTCAAAGCTCCTTGAATCCTCCCTTCACTCTCACAAACAAGCAGAACAAACAAATCTTTGTTCATGCTCGGCTCGTTTGGCTTGAAATGATTAAATTATATATATATATATATATATATATATATATATATATATATATATATATGATGAGTAGTATTTCTACAAAATTTAATTGACAACAAGGCTACGAACATCGATAATCAATTAAAATTATTAACTAAAATAGATAAAATTATACTAAATTCTAATAAGATATTAAATTTTGTCCGAACTCTTAATATCTTACGGCTTTAGTATTAGAATTATCAAAAAGATCGTTTCATGAATAGCACATATTTGGCTCGCTAAGCAAATGAGCCGACCTCAAAAACATTTTTTGTTTTCGAAATATAAACAAATCGAACACCAAAAATAGTATTTTTTAGCGAGACGAATACAAGTTGAGCCTAAGCTCCCGAGAGCTCGAATCATTTAAACCGCCAGACATAGGCTATGCGTTTGACAACGACAAGGAGGGCTTCAGAGCTATGACGAAGGAAGAGCAGGGGATGGAAGTGGAGAGGATAATTTTATTTTCATGGTATTAAACATATTGTTATTTTATATTAAAAAGAAAATAAATTAAATTAAAAATAAAAATAAAAAATAAAAAGTGATCCCAAAAGTTCTCTTAACATACCAAACTCAGGGTGTGTGGGAACAGCCCAACTTTTTCTAAAGCACAAACAAGAATCGTACAACAAAGTCCTGTTAAGAGGTATACTTAAAAAAAAAAGATACTTTTCTATTTGGGGAAGGGGACTTATCTTCAATAACTTCATTATTATGGGAAGGTGGGGAGTCATTGATTCAATATTTTGCTGTATGTGATTTGAAAAAAACAAAATAAGCACAGAAATATCACGTAAACTATTAGAAAAGTGGTCAAGAAGTCTTCAAATTTAGTGATAGTAATAGGAGTCTTTTGGTCTCCATTGGATGGTTAATATTAGTTTGTGGAACTGACTCTTCTACTTGGTTGGCTTCCCTGCGGAATTGTCAACTGCACGAATTGACTCTCTTGCGGTTAACAGTTTAGACACTCACTTTGTTATGAAAAACGACGACAATAAAGCGGAAATTGAAACGAGAAAAATGCACCAGAAAATACGACACAGAGATTTACGTGGTTCGGCAAATTTTGCCTACGTCCACGGAGCTGCGAAGATTTTACTATTTTGAGGATTTACACCGTCGAGCGTCTCGACGTTTACGAAAGAATAATATCTCTCCCTTTCCCTCTCTTTCTCTCTTCTCACCTTCACTCTTTCTACTTCTCTACCCGAGAGCGACAGACAAAAAAACCGAAAGAGAAGGAAGAAAAGCTTGCTTTTATTTTTGCCTTCACGTAAAGCTCAAAAACAAAAACCATAGAGCAGGTCTAATTGCTTGGCTTGTAAATAAGAGGCTTAATAGCTTATTTAAGAAGGAAGGAGGCGGGTTCCATATATGGCATGGAATTAATTCCTTCTCTAATCGAGGAATTAATTAATTCAATTCAATCTTCTGCTGCTGCCTTAGGCGGGCTCCATATATGGCATGGAATTAATTCCTTCTCTAATCAAGGAATTAATTAATTCAATTCCATCTTCTGCTGCTGCCTTAGGCGGGCTCCATACTCTAACAAATCTCCCACTTGGAGACCGGTACACAGACTACGACGTCTTCTTCCTCAAACTGATATCCTCCACCTCCGCAACTCAAAGCTCCTTGTCTTCACGCTAGAAGACCAACCGAAGTCGAACACAACTTCGGTTCTCAAGAGTAACACCTTTAGTCAACATGTCGGCAGGATTTTTGCTTCCACAAATTTTCTCAAGTAGCAATTGTCCATCATCCAACAATAACCGTATGAAGTGGTACTTGATCTGAATATGCTTGGTCCTGGACTGAAATGCTGGATTTCTGGCAAGAAATATAGCACTCTGACTATCACTGTAGAGAGTGCCCTTCTGAACCTCCTTACCCAATTCTTCTAAGAAGCCCTGTAGCCATATCATCTCCTTTGCAGCCTCTGATACTGCTATGTACTCTGCTTCTGTAGTAGACAACGAAACTGTCTTCTGCAGATTGGAGCATCATGATACTGCAGTGCCACCGAAAGTATAAATATAGCCTGTAGTGCTCCTTCTGGTATCAATGTCTCCAGCTAGATCAGCATCAACATAGACACGTACCTCCAGGCTCTTTCCTGAGAAACACAGCGAGTGTTTCGTAGAGCCTCTTAGGTATCCAAAGATCCACTTCACGCCTTCCCAATGTTCCTTTCCTGGATTACTCATGTATCCGCTCACAACTCACATCGCATGAGCAATATCCGGTCCGGTGCGGACCACAGCATACATAAGTGAACCTATAGGTCGAAGCGTAAGGAACCTTACTCATATAGTCTCGTTCCTCATCCGACGTGGGTGATCGACTCTTGCCGAGTCCGAAATGACTGCCCAAAGGTGTGCCAACTGGTTTGGCCTTGTCCATATTGAACCTGTTAAGCACCTTTTTCACATATTCAGCTTGTGAAAGTCTTAACGTACCTTTGACTCTGTCTCTGATAATTTTCATGCCAAGGATTTGTTTTGCCGCTCCCAAATCCTTCATTGCAAAGTGTTTTGACATCTGCTTCTTCAGATTATTGATCTCATCAATGCTAGCTCCTGCAATAAGCATATCATCCACATACAACAATAGGATGATATATGAATTGTCAAAATACCTGACATAGCAGCAATGATCTGCCCGACATCCGTCGTACCCGCATCGAGCATGAATTTATCAAACTTCTTGTATCACTGTCTCAGGAGCTTGCTTTAGTGCCATACAAGCTCTTTTTAATCAGTAACCGAGTCTTCCTTTCCTCGTACCACAAATCCTTCAGGTTGGTGCATGTAGACATCTTCTTCAAGGTCTCCATGATGAAGATATCTCTTCACATCTAATTGCTCAAGGAAGAGATCTTTAGTAACCACCATAGAAAGTACCATTCTAATGGTTGTGAGCTTCACCACGGAGAGAAAATCTCGGAGTAATCAATACCATGCTTCGCCGAAAACCTTTAACAACAAGTCTTGCCTCGTACCTTTTGCTGCCATCATGTTCGGTCTTTACCCGATACACCCACTTGTTGTGTAAAGCCCTTTTCCCTGGTGGAAGATCCGTTAGCTCCCAAGTCTGATTTTCTAGCAGAGAATCCATCTCCTCCTTCATGGCTAGCTCCCACTTGCTCGAATTTTCATCTTGCAAGGTTTCTTCATAACTCTGAGGTTCTCCACCATCTGTCAGCAGAATGTAGTTTAAAGTAGGAGAATACCTCTGTGGAGAGCGTCTAGCCCTTTCTGACCTGCGAACAGTAGTTGGAGTAGTGAATGACTCTGAACCTGATTGCGGAATAATGGGAATGGGTGCCCCGGACCCACTCTCGTCGTCATTCACATTTTGATCATGTACTGTGACCTCTGGTAAATCATCAAACTTTACTAGCTCGTATTTCGCAACGGTTGTTTCGTAAACCGTACTAGACTTGTCCTTGTACATCATTTTCTCATTAAAGATCACGTTCCTGCTCCTTATGATCTTTCGATCCTGATCATCCCAGAAACGATACCCAAATGCATCATCTCCGTAGCCAATGAAGTAACACTTCTTTGACTTCGCCTCAAGCTTACTTCGAGCATCTGGATTAATAAGAACATATGAAAGACAACCAAAAGTCTTAAGGTGAGAAAATTTGACCTTTTTACCGCTCCAGACTTCCTCAGGTAATTCACAGTTTAATGGGACGGATGGCCCCCTGTTGATCAAATAGATCGCGAGCGCCGACCGCATCCGCCCGAAGGTTGGTGGTAGTCCGGCGTGCAATATCATGCTTCTAGCCCTCTCATTGATGGTCCTCGTTCATGCGCTCTCGCAACACCATTTCTGCTGTGGTGTCCCTGGAATGGTCTTCTCCATTCTAATGCCCTGAGCTGCACAGTACTCCTTGAATCCACCATCAATGTACTCACTACCATTATCAGATCTCAGACATTTTAATTTTAAGCCTGTCTCTGTCTCGACCATGGCCTTCTAAGTCCTGAACACATTAAATACATCAGATTTATGCTTCAAGAAATAGACCCATACCTTTCTGCTATGATCATCAATAAATGTGACGTAGTAGCGAGAGCCTCCAAGAGATGCCACCGGGGAAGGTCCCCACACATCGGTGTGTACAAGTTCTAATTTTCCCGCCTTTAACGCTCTCGCCACCTTCGCAGAAACCGACCTTCTTCGTTTTCCCATGATGCAACTTTCACACATGCCAAGATCAACCGACTTCGCTCCGCGACTGCCTCCTGACCGAAGCTCTTTCATGCCTCTCGGACTCATGTGTCCTGACCGCAATGTCACATATCCGTTGTGCTCTCTCGCAATCGTAGTATCAACATTGTTAATTAAACCGCAGAGTCATATACAACGTACCGCTCTTCTCACCTCGAGCCGCACCGTTGCTCCTTTAGTTACCTTCCGGTGTTATTCGAGAATACTACCGTATGCCCTCCTTCATCTAGTCGCCTACCGTAAATTAGATTTTTCTTCGACTCGAGAATATGTCCGACCTTTTGCAAGATCCATTTGCTTTTGTTAGGGAGTGCAATTTCAACATCTCCCATCCCCACTACGTTCAAAGTCGCTCCATCGGCGAGGTACACCTTCCTAAAGTCACCCGCAACATAGTTTTGCATTAACTCCCGGTGGGAAGATGTATGAAAAGACGCCCCGAATCCGAGCATCCGAGTCGTCAACGGAGTCGTGAATCGCGAGCAACAACGCATCCCGAACTTCTTCGGCTATCGCATTAGCACCGGTGTTCTCCATCTTCTTAGGATTTTTGCAGTTCTTCTTTATGCGACTCGCTTTGCCACAATTCCAAGCAGGTCGCTCACGACTAGTGCTTCGACTCGCTTTTGCTTCGTGCTTTGATTTCGACCTTCCTCCGTTCGAGTTCCCGTCATGTGATCTCCCTCTAGAATCAACATTCGCCGCCGAACTCGAACCCGAAGTCTCGCCGTAATCTTTCCCGCGCACCTCCTCGCCCAAAATTAAATCACGAATATCATCATATTTTATCTTAGATTTACCTGCGTGAATTGCCGACCGCCATCCTCATAGCTTTTCCGACTATTTGGCAACGAAGCCAATAATATCGAATGCCGTATCTCATCATCAAATTCAATTTCGACAGACGACAATCGATTTGTGATGGTATCGAAGTCATTCGGATGTTGTACAACGGATGTACCTTCCGCCATCTTTAAATCGAATAACTTTTTCATCGATGCACCTTGTTATTCGCCGACGGCTTTCGTACATGCCCGACGCGAGCCGTCATGAGATCCGCAGTGGTCCTTTCTTCGATAACGTTGTGTGCAACCGATCTCGACGTGGTCAATGAATAACCCCCGTAACTCCGTCGATCCAACCGATTCCAATCGGCCTCGTCCATCTTCTCCGTCGTCGTCCCAGCAATGGAAGATGAAGTTTCTTCCCATAGAGGTAGTCCTCTATCCGCATTCGCCAAGCAACCAAAATCCGTGCCGTCGAATTTCTCGATCCCTCAAATCTTCACTTCGTCTCCGATCATCGTTCTTCTTCGTATCCGAACCGGGCTCGATACTCGGCTGTTATGAAAAACGACGACAATAAAGCGGAAATCGAAACGAGAAAAATGCACCGTAAAATATGACACGTAGATTTACGTGGTTCGGCAAATTTTGCCTACGTCCACGGAGCTGCGTAGGATTTTACTATTTTCGAGGATTTACACCGTCGAGCGTCTCGACGTTTACAAGAAAGAATAATATCTCTCCCTTTCCCTCTCTTTCTCTCTTCTCACCTTCACTCTTTCTACTTCTCTACCCGAGAGCAAAGAGCCAAAAAAACCGAAAGAGAAGGAAGAAAAGCTTGCTTTTATTTTTGCCTTCACGTAAAGCTCAAAAACAAAAACCATAGAGCAGCTTCTAATTGCCGGCTTGTAAATAAGAGGCTTAATAGCTTATTTAAGAAGGAAGGAGGCGGGTTCCATATATGGCATGGAATTAATTCCGTCTCTAATCAAGCGAATTAATTAATTCAATTACATCTTCTCGCCGTCGCCTTAGGCGGGCTCCATATATGGCATGGAATTAATTCCTTCTCTAATCAAGGAATTAATTAATTCAATTCCATCTTCTGCTGCTGCCTTAGGCGGGCTCCATACTCTAACACACTTAACTCGTTTCTGGTTGATTGGGTTATACTTGGATTGTTTAGTCATTTTCTTGTCTATTTTGTGATGGTTGGCTTCTTGGCTCTTCCGGCTCGGCGCATTTGGTTCGGTGGATATTACTATTCTTTTGTAGGGAATCTATCTCCACCGTATTTTATGCCTTTAAACTTTCGTGATCAGTGCAAACACCGTTTTGATGTACATATCTCCGGGTTCGTCTGGTCTAGATGATTAGTTTGATTTTAAACTTGTTAAAATCAGGACATTGGATAATCTTAAATTTGAATTTGAAATCTCTCTTGCTAAAATGACTTGAGATTTGTGTTAGAGAAGACAATTTTCTTTGTGACTTGAGATTCTTGTTCCAACGTTGTCGAAAAAAAATTGAAACGAAAAGTTTCAGATCGATCATCCAAAGGCATCGAGGCATAAAACATACCACTTTCGGGTTAGAGGGAAGAAGGAGAACGAAGAGAAGAGGGCGAGAATGTCCAACTCGCGCGAACATGAGTGAGACGAGGAAGATCGGGGAGGGCGCTCAATGGCGATGGCGAGGGGGAGTAGAGAATAGAAGGGCACAGGAGGAAATGTTCACCCTAACGTGCAATAAGCTGCCCCGATCCTGCTTCACGCGGTATTAAGGAAAAATAATAAGTGCGTTAGGTGCGGTACAAGAAATCTCGCTTGAACGTATTTTTCAAATAGAGTTGCGGGCGGTGAGAAAACGCCACCGCTCCCCATAAGCTATCCCAAACGACCGCTAAATCCCGAAATCATAAAAATCCCCAAACCTAATTTAGAAACATCGCCATAAAGCAATAAATTCAGAGTGATTTCAGCTTTGTACAGTTTGAATGCGCATCAATCGATATGCACATTGTCTATATTGAAGTGCACAGCCAATTAATACGAAGTAATTACAAATACTTTCATCGATTTTATTGGGTAAAAAAGGTGATTAGGATTAATTTCAAATAATTAAGATTAAGCTTTTTCAACAGCACTAATGAAGAGCCTTAAACGCAATCGTACTGCATCAAATCAAATGTAAAAGAACGCACGTTATCTCTTTTGTAGTTTCCATCAAATCAAGGCTATAAAGTACATTGGAATGAAGAGAAAAGGGCAAAGAAAGCGAAAATTAGCATGCCCTCCATCCATAAAACGCAAGATAGGTGCCCTAAATATTATTATTACTTAAAAATAATGACTATTAAATGTACATTTAATGCAAATAAACATTTAATGTTAAATTTTAATAATTATTTTTTAGATTTGTATCATTAAAATTAATTAATACTATAGTTGTTATCTAGTTTCATAGATAAATATTTGTACACCTAAAAATGATCTGCATGGATCTCAACGCAATCCAAACAGTTTAGATAAAGAATTAAAATAACATGTACTACCTACCTTAAAGTAAAAGTAAATATATAAAATTATATTTTGTTTAATTTACCTTATAGAAATAGAAGAATCATGACACGTATTAAGGGCTTTCTGGATCTTCTCTTTCAACCCATCATGTAGCGAGAACTATATCCTATTCTCATCTATTGTAATCACATTTTTCAATGAAATAAAAGAGGCAAAAGAGGTCAGGAACACCGACATTCATTACGACAGGGCAAGTCTATCTCTCTCTTCCTCATTATTTCCCTTCGTCGCTAGGCTCTATTTCTTGGGCATGATATGATAAATTTGAATTCAATATTATTTTTAAAAATTATTAAAATTTTGCTATTATATCTAATCTATATTGAAGTTATATTTTTACACTCAAATTATTCATAAAAAAAAAAAAAAAAAAAAAAAAAAAAAACTTATTGACTAACAAGTGCCCGCCTCATATCCATTTATTGCTTTTCCCACAACATAAATTCGTGGGACAGGAGAAGCAGCGACTCTGTGAATCGCATTTTATGGACACAAAAATGAGCAATCCGACGGTCACATGTCCCCGAACTATCTCAAAAGAAATAATGACCGTCCGATCTAATAGGAACCTCGATCATCAGATGTCAGTTTCCCACGAAAGTCGTGTGCGAGGCTCGTGTGGTCGCTGTCGTGGCAGTCGGCATGGGCCTAGAAGAACGGGCCAAACAAATTGGATCGGGCTTCGCGAAAATGGCCCGGAAGGAATGCGGCTTTTAATGTATGTCAGGCGGGTGACTGGCAAGTCCACGGACTGGCAGGTGTAAGCCCAGTTGGACCCGTAGCATAACCTGTCAGCGAGCATGGAACCACCTCCATTCAGGTTGCTGCTTGAGAGCACAGAGCACATTCTGTGGAAAGAAAGTTAAATGGCAGGATGAGGACAGCTGAATGCTTTATTTGAAGCTCGAACGTATAGCTTTACAAAGCATTTGAATTTTGAAATCTTTGGGTACCTCCCCTAAATGTTTGTTATCTTTATCAGGATTTGAGGGCAACTAATGAATGATTTTGTTTTGTTGATTTCATCTTGAATGTGCTTCCACCTTATTGTTTATTGGATGGTAAACTGATATGTTATGACCTGATATATGTTATAAGATTTGTATTTAATGAAGGAAGAAGGTGGGGCTTGGGAGGGGGTAGGTCTGGAAAGGCTCTCTCCTTTCTCATAGAAAGTCTTCCATTTGAAAGGACTTAAGTCCTGCGTTGAATTTCAGGCAGACCATCCATTTTTGTATATGGGAATTGCAACGCTGAGGTGGGGTGTTAAGGAGCTCAAATGATTCGGATAGAGCACTTAGAGGAAGACACATATGATGGGGACCTAATGCAGTAGCGCTAACTTGTAGCTCTTCGGTGGTGAGAAAGGTAACAGGAGCATTGCGGTGCTGTTGAGGGGCATTGGGGTGCTAGTGAGGGGCATTGCAGAGCTCATGGCAGAATAATACGAACGCAAAATTTTCACAGTCCACCTAAAGCATAAACTTAAACCTATGCAAATAAGCAAAGACACAAAAAATATAATATATAAGGTTTGTGTTGTTTCCAAAGTAGTGCTTACTTTTATGTCCTTAGTCTGATACAATCAAATCATGTCTAAGAATTTTTATTATGATCAAATTATCTTTCTAATAGTCTACTATCATTCTTTTAATGTTCTCCTTGCCTTGGATATATATATATATATATAGAATGAAGTCAATGCAATATAAGGAAAGCACATTAAGACAAAATAGCATATAGGAAATAGTGAAGCACTGCTCACAATTTTTTTATTTTTATTTTTTTAATAATTATATTAAATGACAGTTCTAACAGTATAATCATAACAAATAAACAAGTGATACACCTAAAATAAATCAATATTATAGATAGACCATAATGTTTTAACCTAAAATTAAAAATCCTCAACTACTGTTTCTCCTAATTTAAAAGATTAACATCGTTCTCGAATAACGATGCCAAAAACTTAATTCTTCATGTTAATCACACAGGTAAACTTACCAGTCAAGAAGAATACCAATTATGAGCCTATATCTCGATCACATTAGGAACACGTTAACTCTCAAGTAGGATAATTATTAGTTTACTCGTCCTCTGTTTAATTCAAATTGAATGTCCTGATTTGCATAAATAAAATCTGAAAAATTTGGTTTTTCTAGTTGGATAAATATGCTTCTTTGAAATGGATTATGCTAATACTCAATATTCTTCTAATAAATTTATCCTACTCAATGTTGACAATTAGAGACAATTACTTCCTTCTCAATTCATAGACCAAAAAGGCATTGGAGTTTTATATTATGGTTAAGTGCACTTAACCCAATAAAAGTCTCCTAGAAATTCTCATTCCCCTACATGATTGCAACTACTAATGACAATATCCTTATTCCAACAAGTGACTGCGTGTTAAATGACTTGTTCTTCTAGTTTGTGATCAACAATTAAATAGCACAAGAATTTTTTAACTTTTCAGGTGGCCAACAAGAAAGTTGAAAAGTTCACACACCAACATGCATTTAAAACACCAAAATAGTCTTAGGAATTTTCATGGAATTAGCATGGCTCACTCTACCAAATCAAAGAAGTAAATGAAACTTAGTTCCAAGATATATGTGGAGAAAACACGACATATTTCATTAAAAGATATTTGAGGTTTACACAAATGAATTATAATAAAACACGATGGGATTCTCCTTTTTCTCCACCACAATTCTTCCTTTACAATATAATTACACTTTGATTTGCTCTCACGATAAAGAAAATATAAATATCACAAGTACTATTGACTCTCAAACCTTGCTCAACGTTTAAATTTTACTAAATGTGTTGCTAACCCTCCAAAAATCACTAGAGAGTGAGTTTCATCATAAAATGACATAATTATATGCTCTCCAACATCACAACAGTGGGAAAATTCAATAAAATTGTCCTAAGTGGGAGGCACGACAATGCTAAATAGGTAAATACATAAAAGGTTAAGTGGTACGTAAACAAATCTTTTCTTCTTTTTTTTTTTTGTTTAAATTGAGTTCAAATCGAGCTAATCCACAGGAGCAGAATGTTTTTGTTCTAGTCATATCTTTCTATTGATTTTATTTCAGATTTGATTTGAATAGAGGCGATTTATAATTATTTTTAAATACAAATAATAATAATAAATGAAATATTACAAATTTGATTTTTAATCGGCACAAAGTGATGTACTTTGAAAGGCACGAGCTCTGAATTTAATGGGCTTCATTGATGAATAGATTTTGTCAGTGATTATTTTTTAGCCAAATTCTCTCCCTTCCATCAAAGCCCTAATCCTTGTTCTTATTCACAACTTTATTTATCATTTCATGAATTTTTGTGAAATTTATGTTTATAGGAATCAGTGTCTTCAATAGTTTGAACTAGATGAAGCCTCACTTGTGTTCATAACTTAAAAGGGTAATCTTTCCACATCATGCATAATTTAATAGAATTTTTTTTACTTTAGGGGTAGTGGGAGCATCATTGGTTTTTATGATATTTTCAACATTAAAGAGGATTTCACTTTATTTTATTGATATATATGTATATATAATAAAAACTCGATTTTCCAACTTTATGATATTTAAGTTTTTATTCAAGTGACCACATTCTAGGCATATATCTATTTAAGTTTTTATAAAATTTTAAACAATTAAGTGGAATTTTTTTATGAAGCACTCTAAATTTTATATTCTACTTATTTTATACCTATACTTCAAACTTTATGCCATTTAGTTCATTTTAATGGTGTTAGCTAATCTTCTTCAGCATCTCCTTTAGGCTAAATGCCATGAAAATAGATAGCTCGCTCTTCCGCCACATGTGCCACACTATCGAATTCCTTACCATATCTCATGAACGTGAACTTGCTAATATGTGTCACACTCATGTTGATATTGAAATTGAGACGATGTTGATTGTGTGGCTGCAGATCGTGCGGTCATAACATGATTCGATGTTGCATTTTCCTAGGATGTTGGGGGAAGAGCAATTAAAGATGAAGCTCACCCAAGCTAGTATCATTCTGAAGGAAAGGATGTGAGAGGTTGAAAAGAAAAAAGAAATAGAAAAAGCAAATGCATTTGGACTAAGTTTGCTTTTGATGTGTCGACGAGCAAGAAGAAAAGAGATGGGAGTAGAAACTGGTTGATACAATAGCCCACAAGTGTAACAATGGATGCCAGCGAACAACAAATGGTGAGACTGCAGAGCTAAGATGGGGGAGGCGGGTTGCTATTTTTATTTATTTTTAGACATTTTGAATGTTATGAATAGGATATTTTAATTTTAGGTGTGAGATTGATAAAATTTTAGTTTCTCAATGCTGTGCATGTAGATCCCTTAATATTTAACTTAAAAGGTTAACTTCATAACCTAATAAGGATAATAAAACTTTAATATAAATAAATAAAATGTAATTTAAGCATCACTCTCATAACCTATCTTTGACACTTTTGATTTTATAAATATATTTTTTAAACATTTGTGCGGTTAATCATTCAGGACATTAGGTCTTTAGAGATGAAAGCAACCATGACATCACTTCAGAATAATGCTACAGCCAAAGGGAAACAGACCTAATATTCTCCACCAGGTGTAGAAAAACAATAGATCCACAGTAACTGGATCATGATGAAGCTGGAGGATAACTTTTTCTCATTAAAAATTTAATGTCAACAAAAGTCAATAATAATATTTAATATTTGTATTAATTAAGCATTTAATTGGAGCGAATTAGGCAAATAAAAAGGTTTAATTCTTGAGGCATTGAATATTACAGACATTTTTTCTCTTAATAAAATATGATATTACATTATATATATATATATATATATATATATATATATATATATATATATATATATATATATATATATATATATATATATATATATATATATATATATATATTACACTCTTATATTACACACTTATATTTATTTTGAATTATTAAATTATAAAATGATTGACTAATACGTGGAACATTGAAATAAAGTGAAAAATTTTGAAAGATGCAGTTGCTCAAATGAACAACTGACACTCATCAGGTGAGCGCTCCACGAAGGTAAACTTAGTGAATAGTGACAGATTCCAAACTTTCCATTACTGGGTAGTGCTGCTGCTTTATCATTAATTTTTTTCTGACTATGTATATTATAAGTTTTATAGGTCATTTATATATTTATAATAACGCCCACTTGAATCTTAGCTCACTTTTTGACTTTCCAACCAAAAATGTATGCATTTCTAGTATTATATAAATCATGTTGGTCTTATCCATTTGTCAAGATATAAGCTCGAGCTGAGTTCAAGCGAGTTGAGCGCAAATGAAGCTTGAGTTTTGCTTTTGATAGTAAAAGTACGATCATGGGCTGCGCGTGAGCTAAATTGTTATGGGAACTCAGCGGAGAAGCCATATAGGTGATTGAAGGCGGGAGAGAAAGATAAGTGATGTGGCATTTCACTAGAGAAGGCATCAATATGATTGGGATCCTACAAGTTGAGGCGGCAATCGAGTTAAAGACCGAGCCTTGAGAAGAATTTCAGGCTAAATTCAAACTCACAGCTCGATAAGCACGACTCAGCACGGCTCACGTACACCACCACTAGTTAACTAGGCTCACATACACCACTAGTCAACATTAGTCGTGAACGAGTTCAGCTCTAGTCAGCTAGGCGCATGTACACCACTAGTCAGCATCTATCATTGTTTGGTGCATCAATATTTCCAATTCAATGGAAGTTTTTAGAACATTTAGGTGAATTTAATTGCATATACAGGCATATCATATATACAAGTCTTGAACATGAAATCACTCAGTCAATAACTTAAACTCTCAACAAACAGGAGTAAATTAAAAAAAAAAAATAGAAACTAGTTGATTGGGCAGGTCAAAGTCCATCCCTTTAATTTTTTGTTAAGATTTGAAAATAGATGTCAAAAACATAGTGACTGGAACTTTGTTAGCAAAAGTGATTCAATATGAGTCCAAAGAAGCCAAAATTAAGTATTTTGAGTGGTGTTAAAGATTTTATTGCATTTATTAAAAGCTAAACATTCTTAAAATTTTAATTAGATTAAGCAGATCGAGGATCAATAGGATCCAACAAGTTGAAGCTCATTTAATTTTGAAGTTGTTAATGCGCTTATATTTTATAGAAACTATATGTGGCTAAGGGAATCTATTTAGACATTCTAATGACGTAATTTTGAAATTCTTGCTAAATTTACTAAAATGCTCATTTCAAAAACTATAAATAAACCCTAATTCTTCACTTTAGGGAGAGGACATTAGAAGAGAGTGAGCTGACTGATGAAACTTAACTCTTGAAGTCCATGTAGTTGTTGTTGGCTACTCTAGATCATCGTCAATCATAAGATTTTGATGTCGTTCATCAGAGGACACCATTCAACACTAAAGGTCACCATCTCAGGATCACTATGAACAACTTCCAGGGCTTTTGTGGCCCAATCATTATTCTCAAGCGCTTGTTACAATATTTTTACTATGCAATCCTACATTCTTCACTCATAAAGGAGGGTTTCACTCCATAATTAAAATTATATAATGAGTTTTTTTAACTAGGCCAGACCTTATGATTTGTTTCATGTTCATTATTTTTCCATGTAAAAATTATAGTGTATTTGCATAAGTAAAGCCTAGGTCAACATAAGATAGCATAAATTGTTTTTAAGCCAATTTCAGATCAATGTCCAAGAGATGGGATGGTTAATATCAAATTAGAAGTTTAAATTATTAAACTATTTACAAAAAATAGATCTAAAAAAATAAAATATTTTTTCTATTTATCTATTTTTTCTTTTTTATTTTGATTATCTATTCGTTTATTTGTTTATTTGTTTATTTGCATGTTGCATATAGCAGTTTGAAGGAAGTAATCTAATGACTAATTATGTTTGCATATTAATACATAATGATTAAAAGATAAATTTTATGTCAATTGAGTCAAATTGAAAGCTTACAACTTACTATGCTGTTCTTCTAAGGGAGATGCATATAAAGTTTAAGTGAAACCAAATGTATTTATTTATTTATTTATTTATTTCACGTAGTTTAGCCCGAGCCAGCCTCCACCATGAATCATTATGCTTTTTCGGTAGTTATATTTTGTACACACAAATATGGGTATACAAAAAAATTTAATTGATTTTTAATTTGCATAATCGAGCCCACCTGCCGAATTGGCTGAATCGAGCCCACTTATTCATATGATTGAATCAAGCTCACTTGCCTAGATTGAATCGAGCCCATCTGTAGAGATAGCTGAATCAAGCCCATCTGCCAAAGAAGCTGATCCATCTTATATATCGTCATCTTCCTTAAGAGAATAACTTAAACATATCCCCGTATAAGGTAGTAATTTGAGAAAATTATCATGACCGATTAGGACATACATTAATCTTTTATTTAAAGATGTCACTCGATACTGGGATTCATTACCATCGCCAAGACATCTGGGATAGTCGTTGTACCAGCAACATCTGACTTTAGCCGACAATGCTTCATAATCACTATACTAGTCAAAGACAATTCAACAATATAGCTTTTGATGTCTTACTTATAAACAATTTTATATTCTTTTCTATCTCATGAATAAAAAGGCCAACAAAAGGAATTCAACACCTATGGATTGAATAAATCTCTTAGGGACTTCTTTTCTCCCCCAAAAATTAATATTTTCCCCAAGGTTCTCTCCAAAAATCTCTTCCTACAATACTGAGTCTCTCGCCAAATTATATGTACTCACAGACAATACGAAAGCCAACATCCTAATATAATTCCACATGTTTGATATTCTTGAAACACACACCGAAATTTACATTTTGCCTGTATCACTTGTAGAAATAAAACAAGTTTGTATGCCTTCTGACTCATTATTTTTTTGGTAATTCAATGGCTTTTCATTGACTTTTTAATGTTGTCTTTTTCTTACTACATCCAGTAATAATTACTATATAGAAAATTTATTAATAATTAATAATATTGGCTCACTGCCAACGCGTCTTTGTAAGAATAAAAAAAAATAATAATTCAAACTTTTGATTCAATAAAGCTTATTTTATTTGTAGAATAATAAATGATTCATATTATTTTTTTCATTAACCATTTCAATTTTAGTCTATAATTAAGGGCCCGTTTGGGGCAGTTTATTTGGTGCTGTAGCATTTTGAAAACACACCTAACCTATTTGGGTAAACCACATTTTGGTAGCTTATGCGTTTTCAAAATGTTGAAAAAAGCATTTTCACACCGTGGGAGCTTTCTGTATGCGGTTTGGTTTTCCCAAAGAAATAAAAATTTGTAATAACTACCGTACCTAGCTTATCAGCTGATTATTTTTAATCAACTTATCAGCAGATTATTCAATAAGTTGCAGCTGCCCCAAACATATCATAAAACTTACAAATCTCGTACCTTCATAATTATAATTCAATCCACATATAAAACCGTTTTTTATTATTTACAAACTTGAAGAAGAAGAAAAAAACATTTCTTCAAACGCAAAAACTAAATACTAAACACACTTATTTGTAGACCCAGAATTACCCCCATCTCCGAAAAACATGCTCCTCCCCCGTCCTCCTATCCACGTGTCGTATCCACCTCCGACCATCTCCTCCCGAAACGCTCCCCTCTTTCCCCGCCGCAACATGCAGAATCAACACCCCACTTCCCACCGGCACATACGCGGACCTCACCACCCTCCTTCCTCCCAAACCCACCGCCGCCACCTCCGGCCTCCCCTTCCCACCTCCAACATGCCGGCAAACCACCACCATCCCCCTCGCTCCCATCCTCACCTCCCTCAATATCCTCCAAGCATCCCTCCGCCTCCAATCCACCACCACCAAATCCACCCCTTCCAATTCCCTCATCACTTCCTCCGCTTCCCCGACGATCACCTCCACTGTCTCCGACCTCACCACCGCCGCATACTCTTCCGCGGCGCTCTCGTCCGGTAGAACGCACACATGCCGCCCGCATGTATGACGTGCTGCTTCCGATAAGCCGGTGCTCGTCGTAGCTCCGCTGCCTCTCTCCCATGCCTCGACGATAACCTTCGAGTTCCACCCGCCGGCCATTGCAGCCACGAGCTCCGCCGCGGCGCCGTCTTCCGCTTCCTCCATCGTTTGGGCCGCCTTCACCGTACCTATATAGGCCTTAAAAGCCATCTCGGGGCACCAAACGAGCTTCATCGCCAGATTTTTGTGCTCTTTTGAGAGGCAGAGAATGGGGGTTTATATAATGTAACATGATATTTGTGGTGAGTGGAAAGTGTTGACAAAAGTCGAAGTTGGAAGGAGGGCTAATAGTTGAATGAAATTACGATGAATGGGACGGGGTAAGGTTTGACAAAGTGGGAACGGAAAATTGATAAGGCGAGTGGATGCGTAGTACGCCGTACTTATCATATAAGATTGGATGGCAGGACGGCAGCGAGCTGACGGATCACCAGCTTTGCGCCACGGTGGAGTTGACTGGACAATTAGTCAATGCCTTGTGATGATCTTTGAGGTTCCGTTGCTAATATATTAACTTGTGAAATTCACACTTGTCAATATATAAATAAATATAATTTTTTATATATACTGTGGGTTGTAAAAAATACTCAGTGTTTGATTCATTAAGCTGTAAAAATTATCGCGGTCCGGATAACAGACATGTAAAGCTTACGTCCGGACTTCCAATTACAGTGACGACAATGTGTTCGTTGTCGCCTCATCATTCAAAACACAAAATACAACCCGCGGGTCAGTATTGAATATTCCGGATACTACCATAATACAACCGAATATTCGAATACAACCAGCGAATATTCGAATACAACCGCGGTCGTATTCGAATATCCCATGGTTAGTATTAGTATACCGAAATACTACCACAATAAAACCATAATACAACCGAATATTCCAATACAACCGCGGAATATTTAAATACAATCTGCGGTTGTATTCGAATATTCCATGGTCAGATTGTATTACCGGAATACTACTATAATAAAACCGAGGAATATTTCAATATAACCGCGAAATATTCGAATACAACCACGACTTTATTTCGTCGAAAAATCGGGCCTGGCCGGCGTCATTGTATTATGTTAAGTATCCGAATATTCTAATACAACCCGCGGGTTGTATTTTTGTGTTTTAAAGGATGGGACCGACACGAACACGTGTCGTCCTGTAATTGGAGTCCGAACGCAACTTTGCATACGCTGTCCGGACGCAATAATTCCATTAAGTGGCACGTATTTCAAATCATTATTTAAGTAAATAAACTGTCATGAATAACTCTTTGTTGAATTGTGTTCTGTTCATTTTAATTCAAAATAAAAAAATTATATATATATATATATATATATATATATAAATATGTAAATTATAACAATTTGTGTGGTCATGTGATTGTGTATCTTCTATTGTATATAGTTGGTGTAGATTTATTTCCAACCCCGTATATCCATTTTTTTAATTAATTTAATAGACCTATCTCTAGCCGAATGCGAATAATAATATATAAATTGAGCCGAACATAAACACACTGTTCATGAGCAATTTTGAAAACAAGCCAATTTTGAATGAGTTGAATATATGTTAAGCCTGAGCTCGCTCAAGCTCGGCTCATTTACATCCTAATACACACGCACACAAACACACACACATACATTAGGCTCTAGTGTCACAAAACATTTACACAACAAGACACATACATCAGTAAAACAATTAGAGATAATTACAAATCATTTATAGGCTCTAACATCACAAAAAACAACTTGCATAAGATTGCTGACATATTTTTTTTAAAGTAATGATAAATCACTAATATTTTAATTCAAACGCTTTTTAATTAAAAATTAAAGTTGCCTAATCATATTTTTACTTTTATATTGATTTTTTTAATGAATAAGATTTCTATTTATATGAATAAAACTTCTAAACATTTTCAATATTGACATAAAGAAAGAGTTGACTTTAAACTCTAAAAAAATTAGTCAAATAACTAAACATGTAGTCAGTATTTAATTAAACAAAACAGGTAATTATGTCATACTAATATCAATAATTTGTAACTCATTTTAAATTCTTTTCAATATTAATTTGTACTATGCGTCATGCGTGAGTTAAAAGTAATTTAACTATAGAAGAAAATGCAAGCCAAAGTAATTAATGAAAACCGGCTAAGGAGCCAAAGGCTCCAAACAAGTATCAAATGGGTGTGCTAATCAATTACAACTTGCGAGTGAAAGAGAAATCAAAATTATCACGTAAAAGTCGCAAAGACTAATGCCGATCACGTATAACACGAGCATCAACTTTTCCCAATAATATTTATTATTAGCACAAACTTGCTGACATTTAATTGCTCCAATTGACAACCTTAATCTTACTTAATTCTTATCGATAATCTCTATACCACCATTAAATAATCAATATCTTAGTTATAATATCCAAATCAATTCAAAGTCTTAACTAATGAAATATTTTCTTTACTATATTTAACAAATCTAAATTCATAATCAGAGTGTGGTACCTAGTCGTAGAGTTTACAAATGTGTCGAACTAAGTCCTGACTATTTTAAAATTGAGCTTTAATAGTTATCCATAGAGACTATTTCAGCTTTAATTTAAAGACTGCGGGGACTATTTTTGCATTTCTATAAATTCTTATATAAAATGCGTTTCATATAAATAGTTGAGAACTATTTTGACACTTGTACTCATATCTCAGTGTATATATATATATATCTTCATTTGTTTGTAGAACAATCTCTCTAAATAACGTAAGTCCTCTGAAGTCATAGATTCAAATCTCTCAATCTGTAGGCTGTGGTACTCGAATAGTTAGCACTTTTGGGGATGGTTAATGCTCGTCTAATAACCTTAGGTCATTCCTTTAAATATATATATGCCTCGCATCTTGGAACTCAAACATAAAAAAAATAATAATAATAATAAAATAAAATAAAATTATAATGAGGATAAAGGCTGTCGTCAGTTGGTTTGAAATTTGTACTGAAAGCAATAGATTCATGTTTATCAGAGCCTTGATGTATCTGACGGCTTATCTTAACAAATACGCGGTTGACATTTTACAATAGCAAATGGATGAATTACTTTACGCAATTAAAAATTCGAGAAATGTCATTCTGTATATAACTGATAATCTAAAAAATCATTCCAATTATTTTAGAAATATGTTTAATATTTTTCATAGGTTGCGACATAAGAAGATTTTTATCACAACATGAACCCGGTTTTCTCAAACATTAAGGTGCCGTAATAAGATGAGAGGCTTATTAAATAATTAATGGAATAAAATTAATTGTATCATCTAGAAAAAATATATATATTATTTATTATATCATGTTGAAAATTCATTAATTTTTGTTTATGTTGTACAAAATTCTCTAGCACAAAAGCAAAGAAATTTTAGAATATTCACTAAAATTTTTATTGAAATAAAACTTCAAAAAAATAAAAATTTATGGGTCTGATTCAATTGAAATAATTTAATATGTAAGTGAGAAATTTGAAGTTCGCTTGTTCCATCTATTAGAGAAAACATAATTATAAAATATGAAATGATGGTTTGTTCTCGGTGGTAAAGGGGGAGGAGGATGTTTAGAAAAACATTAAAAGAAAATGAAGACAATTAAGACACGGACATTAGTTGATAGATGTTAATGCCACTAGTAAACAAGATGAGAAATTTTGTAAATAGAAACATCTAGGAACTTTTTCGTGTAATTTTTAAAATTTTATCAGAAAGTTTAAAGTTTAACATACCCATATGATAGCACTTAAAAGATGGGTGAACTCCTAGAAAGTTACACCAACAGGCAAAATCATGAATCCATTAAGCCTAATGGAACAATATATATCTAGATTAGTGAGAATTTGGCATATTACAATTGGCATCATACTATAAAATTGGCCAAAGAATATGAACTAAGTGTCATATACAATAAAGTGCTACACCAAGGGAGCCATTCTTGAACTCTAGATAGGAAAAAATGCAACATAGTGAGAGCTATTTCTTGAATTTGTAAACGCTCCTCTAGAATCTTATATCCTTGAAGGAATATTATAGGCTAAAAAACTAACCATGATGTTAGTTACTTACGTGAGACTTTTTAAATATAATAAAGTTGAACTATTAAACATTGAGGTGCATTTTGGAGCAACAGTTAGAATTTTATCAAAAAAATCCAATGCTAAGCATGCACACATGAAATAACTCTTAGGTTGGGTGATCTTTTAGGAAGTAACACTAATGAGATAAAATCATAAAGCCAATAAGCCAAACCAGACAATTTCTTAATGAGTGAGTCTCCAGGCTACTACATATCAAATATTGATAGTTAGGTAATGAGAATCAGACGATTATTATCAAGCAACACAACCTCTAAGCTCCTTCAATTTTCGATTCCCTCATATGAATAATGGAGGTTTATTGATAAATAGAAGTGCATGCTTATAATTTTAACTTAAATCCCAATCAATTCAACAAATGGCCTTAGTTAATTCTCTTGATTATAAATCATTTTTAGATATCTAATTACTTTAATGACATCATAATGAAGTTATCTAGGCTTGATGGATTCTTTTTGTGGAGATGCCATTTTTATTATAAGCTCAAAAGATCTTTTGATCATTCAAATAACATCAAGAAGTTTTTAAACGTATTTATTTTTATTTAGGCTCGTTTGGATTTCAATTTAAAATATTTTAGTGCCATTGGACCCATCTTATCAAAATGCTTTTCTTAAAAAATTGCCTCCTAGAGAGCAGTTAGATCCATCCACTAATTATCTTCTAGTAAACTCATGAAAATAAAATACTAATAAAAGAATTATAGTGAAAACATAAATAAAAAATAATAAGATGTACCCAGAATGTAGAGAAAAAATATTCATTATATGGACAAAAAGAGAAGTAACAACTGAAAAAGGTTTATGCTTCAACAGCTCACATAACAAGACATCAAAGACTCTGGGATTGGGCCTAACCCAATGCCTCAAGCTATCACTACAAATTTTTGCAAAAGAATTTCCATAATTAGATTACACCACATATGGTTCACATCAAACTTTTTAATCCAACCCAATAGAATTGGAGTCACAAACTAACAAAAACAAACAATAAGAGAATGAAGGCATGAAGTGTCATATGACATATCTCATAATAAGATTGTTCTTCCTCTATAGAGGCATCTTTCAATGAAAACAATAGAAAATTTACTACATAATATAGGCACATTTCCCTCAATGAATAACCTAGAAATCATATGTTGCTTCCCAACATATAAAAAATTTAAGGCATATAAAAGCAAAAGAGAAGATCCAAAATTATAATGTTATGAATATAGAACAATAAAAATATTATATATACGAGATCAATGGTCATTAGTAACAAATTAAGTTAACTCCCTTAACTTTCATTTTATCCCATGTCAAAGGTGAGTTTCTTAAGCATGGACTTCGTTGTTGGTTTTTGGAATAAAACTTTGCTCGTTCAAAGCAATGCAACTTATGCTATATTTAATGCCTCTAGCTTTGAGAAGTCACCCTTCAAGATTTCATCAATGAGGTCTGAAATTAATCATCTTTGTTTACAAATTTTAAATCTAAGACTCTTTCCTTTCCCATGAGAATTTGAAACATAATTATTCCAAAAGCATACACAACATTTTTTAATTAATTTATCAACAATAGTGTTATCTATGTCAAATCCCTTTGAAGCATTAGCTCAACATGCAATATGTGCAAGTCACAGTTGATGCGGAAAGGACTAAAGTCATTGTCTAGTAAAATTTTATTAGACGAAATATTTTTGTGGATAACAGAGAATTTGTTTGCTATATTGCTATATTGCTATATTGATACTCAATGTTTGGATAAGAAGAAGAAACAAAATCAACTTGCCTCCAAGAGATTCAAGTTCAAAATAATTAGATTTAAGTGATGTTACAATGACCTTCTATCCTACAGGAAGTAAAGAAAATCAGAAGCATTTAGTTACCTAATTGTATGAAAGCAACTCCAATAGATAATAATATTATTATCTTCAATTAGGATTAACCTTGTTCTAATTATATGGATAAATTTAAGAATCGATATGTTTTATTCATTTTTGTTGGTGCTCATGAGATTTTACATTTTTCTTTTCGTCACTTCTAGCAAAGCTCCATTTGACCATCCATAGTCTCAGGAGAAGTTTATCAAGCTACATTTGATCATCCCTAGTCTCAGGAGAAGTTTATCTTATTTTTCCATCCAAGAAACCTTTAGTAGGGGTGTGACCACGCCCAATTCTGGTCGTGGCCATGCCAAGTTGCCTGGTTCTCAATTTTTACGGGTCAGACTCCAAATTTTGACCGACTATGTCGTCCAACTTCCTGGTAAGCTGTTCTTTACCAGGTTCACCAAAAAATGAAATGAGGAGAAAAGTTGGCCCATTCCTCATGTGGAAAGGGTCTTACCTTGAGCCAAGGAATATATGCTATGGGCAGAAGGATCCAGAAGGGATCGGACATTGAAAAGCATTCGATCCAGGGAGCTTCCAGGGAGAGAACAAAGTAGATACTTCATCTTCCTCAAGTAGAAGCCAGGGAAGCAAGCATTTCATATTTCTTCTCTCTCTTCTTCCTATTTCATCTCATCTCCATCGTCTTCCTCTTCCTCTCCAGCAACTCCGTGATTTGAGCTCAGGAGAGCTTCTTCTTCACTCCAGGGAAGCAGAAACCCAAAGGTTTCATCATCCTCTCTGGCAATGAGAGCTTCTTCACCACTTGGGAGAAGAAGAACGATGGCTTTGTCATCCTCACCGCGAAGGAGCTTGGACAAGCCTAGAGAATGTCTCGTTAATCACCATGTCGGTGATGAAACTCCTAACCTCGTCTTTTCTTCCTAAGAAGCCTCAAGATTTTGTGTTAGAGAAGATAGGATAGGTTTGTGTTAGAGGGATCCCCATAAGTAAAGAGCTTTTCATCTCCCTTATGAAACCTTGAGAGCCCCTCCAAGATCTAGGTCCCTACCTATCTATCTGGGTTAACGACAATCTTGTGGTTGTTCGACAGCCTCAACTCTCGATGAATGGTTTAAGGCCATTTTGGACCTAGAAAACGAAAAAACCTCCTTTTTTTCTCATTTCCTAGGTCGTGAGTGTGATTTCCACGAAGAATCCTCATTTTCATGTAGATTTTCTCTTGTGAAAAAATTCCTTTACCTCATGCCGGTCAATTAGAGGTAGGTCGATTCGTTACATTGTCTAATGAACAGATAGCCAAGACTTCATATCCTCCATAAATCTCGATGAGATCGCTAGGACTAGTCAGATTCATTGTTGAGCACGATTGGAATTTCATGTTGCAAGTGTTCACATCTATGCATTACATAACATGATTTTAAAATATGCATTAAAATGCCTATTTTTTAATGTAACGTAGATCGGCCGCCCCCGCCAGCTCGATCGACAATCTTCGGTCTACTGGATCGATCGACCATCACCTACCTGGTTGTATTGATTGACCATCCTTCATCGATGGCCCCCCACGCCGACTTGATCGACCATCTTCAGTCGACTTGATCGATCAGCGGCCACCTGTCTGATCATATTGATCGACCATCTTTCGTTGATTGGTCGCCCACACCGGCTAGATCGAACATCTTTGATCGACTTGATCGAACGGCCACCACAGTCACGATCGTGGCGATGGAGCATCCTTTATAGATTAGCCCCCACCAGCCCGATCTTATCGATTGACCATCCTTCGTCGATTGGTCTCCTACGCCATCTTTATCGATCCCCTCCATCGACTCAAAAATAGGCCGCCATTGACTTGATTGACTGATCGACTATGTCCATTTGAGTGTCACATTGTTGCTTGCTTTTCATATTGTCCGCACTAGCACATTTACTTGTGTGCCCTGTCATGCACTTGTGAGCATGTCTTCATATGCTCATGGTGAGTATTTGTGCCCCACATAGGCACATTATTCCATATATTTGTTGTATGGCATCCTCATGCCACTCTGCACTTCATCACAAGTGCATGCACCTGTGCTCTTCGCTCTTGCATGTTTACCTGCATAGCATCCTTCAAGTTTCATGACTTGCATCCTTACACACTCTACAATAACCACACTAAACACTCTAATTTACTCTCTTACTAGATTCTCTAAAACCTCTAACCACACACACACACACTGATTTTCAAATCTTATTTTTAATACTTTTTCAACAGGTGTCTTCATATCTCTTCAAATTTTGTCCAGATTAAACGTATCTTCCAAAAGATACATCCATTTAAGAGTATTTTGAATGAAATTTGGTGTCAATAGGAAGTTACCCACGTTCTCACCAAGAGATGCCTCAAAAACCTCTTCACTCCCGTAAAAAATTAAATAACTCCTCTTTTATAATTGTAGCGCTTAAGCGCGAGGTTCCAGTGCTTAGCCGTGGTTTATCTGGCGTGTAAGCTTCAACTTTGAGCGCATAGCCGTGGGGCCTTAGCGCATAAGCGCGTAATCCGGCGCTTAGCCGCCACAGATCATTTCTTCAATTTTCTTCATTTTTTCTCTAAATTTGATTCTTTTTCACTTCTTTCATCACATTCATCCATTTAATCATATCTGCAAATAAAATACACAAAATAACTTCCATTAAAGTGTAATATCATCAAAAATAGGTATAAAAATGTATATAAAAATGCTATATTTTAGGTGTATCATTTGCCAATAGGGTCTCCATATTATGACTTGTAAATCACTGCATCATACTTGCATGCCCCGAGAAGAAATCACTGCACTTCTCAACTCGCCTAGCCAAGCATAAGATTTCTACTTAGGTGGTTGTCTAGTGCACTTAAGTTGTTAGAGGCTTCTCCGACCTAGACGGGAAAAAAGTCCTCTATGAAAGCATATTGGCTTTGTTAGTTCTGCCTCTCTTTTCTTTCCACTCCAGTGGCTTCCTTGCCACTTTGGAAGATACAAGCCCCACTTTTACTAACGTGTGCGCGTGGAACATAACCCGAATTCAGGCGCAGAAAAGTGCCCCGAAGTTGGGTGCTTCAAAACCTGCGACCTAATCCCTACGATCATCGTGATGGGGGATACATGAACCCACGAATTTGCGAGAGCGAGAGAACCAGACTGTAGGAACGGGATTGCGATCCCGCGCATGGGAACAAAGAGCAAATGACAAAACAATACGATCTATGACCATTTCACACACCTTCCACACGTGTCTTCTTCTAAAAAAGTATTTCTTCTAGATTCTTCTTACATTCCACTCCCCTTCATTTTTATGTATAAGTACGAGGCAATAAATAGTTGTCCCCTGTGTATGTGGGAGGCAGTTCTAGTAAAGTGTCTTCTAATCTCCTATATGGAGGCTTTCACCTCTTATTAGGGATGTATCGACGATAGGTGGTGCTTCGGTTGTATCCTACTCCAAGGTGGTGTCCTAAACTTCCAATTTTCATTGATACTTCTCACCGATCACTCTTCCTAACTCTCCCCTAGCTACCTACCACCCATAGGCTTCCAACACTCTACCGCCACTCATACTACCCCTACAACCTTGCTGCCCTACCTACCCACAACCAACTAAACACTATCACAACTCCCCAAACAACCCCCGACATCTTCCATATTTGCCTACCACCCCATCGACGTAGCCATTACCTTCGGACATCTTCCTGCATGCCTAATAGAGGGATTCACCTTAATAGGCGCGAAGCAGTTGATGAAATGGAGAGTAACACTATACATAATGAAGATACTAGAGAGAAATATCCTTCCAACCAACAAGAGAGAATAGTGATTCAAGATAAGACCATGAGAGAGAATTCAACAAGACTAGCATTGGTTGTCCTGTAAAGTATCGAGTCCAAAAAGCAACACCGAAAAGGGGGCAGTCGGTCTTGAGAGAGTTACTGGATATCTTGTCCAACAGTTTACCTCTTAGGTGATTGCTATTAAGAGCGGTCTAGCATGTCATAGATTTCATTCCATGGTGTATTCCTCTGGACGGACTTGTTTATTGGACGCACCTAATCGAGTGCAACGAGTAGGAGAAGCATGTTATATTTTTTATTGCTCAATAATTAATTTGTGAGAATACTCGTCCATACGTCGTTTTAGATCTAGTTGTGCCAAAAAAAAAATGATTACTTCTATCAAGATATTCTTTGGAATTACATTATGTATTGGAATTACATTATGTATTTTAGATTTGCATGAGACATGAGCATAAATATGGTAGTTGGACTGCATCAAACACAAAAATGCGATAATTTTGTTATGGTGTTGATAGATCAAATCCAAAAGCCGGCCAAGAAGAAGAAAAAGGCTCTTCTACCTGAGGAGAATGACACGTGCATCAATTTTGCATTTCCATGATATCACATAATCCCATGTATTAGCGAAATGTGAGCAGTCTCGTGATTGTGGGATCGAGATTAAGGGTGTCAGCTCTCAAATTTTAACATTTTTATCGGATTTAATTTCTTTCGGATGTCTGTATTTCTAATTAGGTCGTTTTTTATTAGAGAACTATTATATGTTATTTTCTATTTTGATAGAAATTTTGATCTTGATTTTTTTATATGGAGCTTTTTCTCCTGATTTGCTCTATTGAAGTGCTATATCTTTGGAATTTTTTTGTAATTTGATAGGATCGAAATGGAGATCTCTCCTGAAAGCTCAAAAAACTCCATCATCCAACGTGTTGTATACTGCTATTTGGCAATATAAAATTACTATTTCCAACAGAAAAACCTGTTGCGTTCCTCCATCAACTTGTCATGTGGCCATTCATGTTGAAATACAGTTTGCATCCCTCCCCTAACTCCTATTACCCATCCTACATTCTTGCTAACCCTTTTATGTGTCCTCAAGCACCTTCTAAAAACCCTACAACGACGTCAGAAGAGGAAAGAAGAGAAAAAGAAAACTGTAAGAAAAAATGAAGAAATAAAAGAAGAATAATAGAATGGAGATTACGATGGTGAGAAAGAAAAGGTAAAAGGTTGAGTTATCTCAACGAAAGAACCAATGATATGATCCCTTTTTTGTTATCTTAATAAACAAGACTTTGAGAATGTCGACAACTCTAGAAGTCTGAAGGGAGAAAAAAAGGAAAGAAACGCATAATAGGGAGAAGCTTAATTTATTTTTTGTTTTTTCCAATATCTAGAAATAAAGGTTATTTATGAAACACGAGACTACCAATTCATTGTAACAAATTTATTAACTAATAAATAACCCTTATTAATATAATACAAGAACTAATCATCCCTAATATCCTATGACAACTAATCATCCCTAATATCCTATGACAACTCTTGATGTCCAATAAAAAACCAGCAATCATCCTCACTCTGAACATCCAGATACTGTGATAATTTTCCATTTGGTTATGAAGTCGTAAACAAGGAAGCACTCCCCTCTCTCCCTTGAGCAGCAAAATTCCCTTAAAACAAACAATACTGTCATGCCGCACTTTTGTCAATATGTTCAAGACTTTCAAGAACTCTGCTTTCCACATATCTACAACTTCAGTACAATCATGGTTCCATCTCACAACATACCTCTGTAAGTTGCAGAGAACTTACTCTTCCTAATCAAATTGGCCTCTGAGAAGTACTGAATTATGCATTTCACCTCTAAATTGCATCTAAGGTTCTGTGAAACATCCTTCGAGAACCCAGCACCACACCTGTCATCAGCTAGAGGATCCCATCCGCTGCAATACTTTTTAAGTCTGGCCAACGGAGAAGCCCGCCTCTGGTATATCTCATTCAGATGGCCATGGTTAATATTTAACTCAAAAACTTGAAGCAAATCAGTATTGTTAATTTGTCTCCTCTTAAGATACGAGGTGAAGGATTAGAGACCTAATATAATTCCAATAACAAGAATGACAATGAGTTCAATAAAAGCACTTTGATGATAGGGGAATGTATTGTGGGGTGAACCCAGCAGAATAAGGCCTATAAGGCTCACTTGTTGGGACCGAGGACATCAGCAAAGGAGATCAAGCTCCACATAGATCTTTATTATTCCCATAATTGAAAGCCAATTTGGCCTCTTGCACTGCATCACAACATGCAAAATCAAACGTACAATAATGCTAGCCAAAGGACTACAACACATCACGATCCTAGGAATGACTATGAGTTTCGTAAATGCATGTCAAAGAGTGAATTGCAGTGTACAATTAAATTTTATTAGATATTGTAATAATAGTTAATTTAGATTGAAATCTGACTATTAATCAAGTTTATATTTTATAATCTATAATTAAAATTTAGTGGGGAATATTATGTGATTCAATATCTAAATTAAATTAAACTAATTCATCAAGTTTAAAATTAATCCATGTTATTATTTTATATTGAAGGAAAGATTTGCATTTTAAATTTATCAAGAAAAAGAATTCAATAAAGAATAATGATAAAAAGTGATGAACCAAAGATATTAATTTCAAGTAAAAGAAATTTAAATATAAAATCTTGAGTCCTGACCATAATTTTTAATTTTCTTACAAATTAAATTAGCACTTATCCAGTAAACTGAAGCTATGGCTTTCATTGAAAGCTCTTATGAGTAAGGAGTGGTTACCTAGAGACTGGTGGCTCTGGTTCAGAGTACGTGGCCCAACTGATTTTCATTTGGGAAGTTTACATACTTACCTCGTCAATCTTCCATATTTACATTTCTAACACTCAAAAGTTTTATATTTACACTTATACCAATTCAGTGTCAAATAACATATACTTGATGTAAATACATAAGCATTGTTATTTATGTTAAGATTTCAAAGTATTTAAATGTATACCGCCAAACTTCTATGAATTTACATATCTAACACCTAAACTATACTTCTTGCATTTACAAACCCAAATTATTCATATCAAAAATAAATAAATAAATAAATAAATAAAATAGAATGCGATAAAATAAAAACAAAATAAAATAAAACCACAATTTACAAAAGATGAAATTATCTTTTCATGCAAAAGTGAACTGCTATAAATGTGAAAATTACAGTTTAGGTATTAGCTATGAAAATACATAGAAATAATGTGGTATATATGTAAATCTTCTTAAACAGAGCACCAGAACTCATAAATTTTACAACCTCGAACATCAAACCGGAACAGCTCTTACTGCTATTGTTTAAGTTGTTCCATTTTTATTTAAACCCATTATGGCATGAACAAAGAGTCTAGTGCATACTTTCAATCTAAAGTGGTGTTTGGCTGCAGCCTAAAATCATGTTAAATATGATTTATCAAATCCAGTAAATTTGATCGTCAGTACGACGGTGATGAACTCGTGAGCGGCGGCAGGAGAAAATTCTTAAATCCATGTCACAAACAGATTCACAAAATTTAGATTTACGTCCTAAAAGAGACAAAATGAGGGAAGAAAAGATTGAACGCGAAAAATTTCAATTTAATGGAGCAATAGATTTAATTTTAATTTCTTTATTGTTTATCTAGATTTACACTAAATTTATGACTAAATACTTTCTAAATTATGATACCAAACGGTGCCTGAGAGTGACGTCCTGCGAGAACCATAGATCAGGAAGCGCTTATTCATTTAGTTCTCAGAAAGAGGGAAAAGTTTCAGAATTTAGAATACGACCCCTACCTCTATTTAACAAGCCCTTAAGGGAACTTCGTTCTACTGTATGATTATAAAGGTACCAACAAATAGGTAAAGCTTGATCGAATAAAGATTAAAAAAACAAACAAACAAACAAACTACATGAGTCCATTGTCTTTGCGGCAGTATTTTTTCTATATTTCTTTTATATTTTTCTTTAACACATCAATCTTGATCTTATGAAGTTCAAGATCAAGAAGTTCGATAGTCAAAGGGTTTTGGCCTTTAGTGAACCAAGATGTGTTATGTTATTGCTCAACAAGGACTTAAGGCAAGAGAGTGAGATATATTGAGAGAGTGTGTACTTTTATAAGTCTGTCTAGGAGGCAATGCCTGAGATCATCCAACCAAGGTCATGCTATATAAACCACTCAAGTCAGATTCTCCATAAGTCAAGGGTTGTTTGATAGTCTCACTAAATCAGCAGTTACTCAACTAACCAATATAAAAAATAAATAAATAAATAAATAAACTACAAAATGTCATCAAAGTTCAAATTCTCAACCACTTTGTGGCTAACCTTGTCAAACAAGAGGAATTTGACAAAGTAAGATAGATTAAAGAAATTTTTTGGGGGAGCTGCACGCCAAAGAGGCGTCCGAGGGATGCAACAGTTTTGTATGGGCCGGTCTTAACCTCGCCGAGGAATTAGCATTATAGAACATATTCTTCACATAGTCTCTTAAGCTTACGATGCAGCGATGTTGTAATATAAAATAGTATGTCGTTTCTCACATTCAAAACATGCGATACCACTGACATGTATTAGGCATTATTTCATCTGTGTGCCAATTAAAAACTGTAAACAAAATATTGGACACGTGTCAAACATTTCTGTGATGGAAAATTTTCTTTCTTATTATTCAATTGAAAGCATATATTACATATTTACACAGTCTAAATTTCATACATTAAAATTAACTCTAATATAGAAAAAGTTTTGTAATCAGATCTTCTCTAATTAGGTTGTCTAATATCAAGTTTCCTAATATACAATATTCAAATTCATGACTTCCATAGATATTTATCATATACAGGGTCTTCATGAAGATATCCCCTAGACGTTCCCTAGTCTTCATATGTGCTATAGAAATTAGATTCTGTTGAATCTTTTCATGACCAAACTGACAATTTACCTTAATCAATATAGTTCGTTCATGAAAAACAAAATGTAAGGCAAAATGGATTGTATCTTGGTTATCACACCACATCTTAGTTGGAACTGTCATCATAAACTCGTCTCGGTAAGAGTTGGGATACCTACATCAATTTAGTCAAAGCTTGTGTCATTACCCCTACTCAGATTCAGAACATGACCGTAACACTACATTATGTTGCTTACTCTTCCATGAGACCAAATTACCACTAATAAAGACATGATATTCAGTAATGGATCTTCGATCAAACTTTGAACTTGCCTAATCTGCATGAGAGAAATTCAATATTTCTATGCCCAAGATCATGATAAAAAATACTGTCCAAGAGCTTCAACTAATTTTTTATACCCTTCAGGATCATTAAAAGTCTCTCCATCCTTGGTAAGTTGTTGATCAGGAAGCATTGAAGTACTGCATGGTTTGACCACTATAATCGCAATTTTTGCTAACAAATCCAGCACATACTAATGTTGAGATAGCAAAATATCATTTTGCTCCTTGATACCTCAATACCCAAGAAGTACTGAAAGGAATTCAAATCTTTAGTATTGAACTAATTTTGAAGAAATCATTTCAATGATAAGGCTCTCTGCATATCACTTCTAATAATAATAATGTCATCAAAATAAACCAGCAAAAAAATTGTTCCTAAAGCGGATTGCTCATAGAATATAATGTGATCACTTCTACTTTTCTATATCCCAAACCATTCTATTGTTTGGCTAAATTTTTCAAATCATAGTTGAAGGCTTTGTTTCAATCCATATAAAGACTTATGAAGACATAATTTCTCAAACTCCCCCTGAGCAACAAATCTAGGAGGTTGCTCCATATATACCACTTCCACAAGACCACTGTGCAGAAAATAATTCTTCACATCTAGCTGGTGTAGGGGCAAATTATTCATTACAACCAAGGAAAAGAGCAGGCAAACGGAAGACAACTTAGCTACTAAAGAGAATGTGTCCAGGTAGTTGATCCCATAAGTTTGGGCATAGCCCTTAGCAACTAACCGAGCTTTGAGACGAGCTACAAATCCACCAAACTGAAACTTAAATGTAAAGTCTCACTTACAGCCCAACAACCTTCTTGCCAAAAGGTAGTCAGATAGTTCTCAAGTTCTATTTTCTATTAAGGCATTCATCTCATCAAACATCGTTGTCTGCCACCCATAATGGCCTCGTGCTTGCTAAACAGATCTTAGAACCTTAACAGAGTCAAGAGAAAAAATAAACGAGCAATAACTGGAAGATAAATTTATATAGTTAACAGAAGAGAAAATGGGATAGACAAATTGGCATTTACCTCTTCAAAGAGGAATAGGTAAATCAAGGTCACTGTGAGGAGGAACTACCGAGGAAAATGATAATAGTACAACAACAACAACAACAAACAAAACCTTTATCCCACTAAGTGGGATTGGCTACATGAATATTTTTTCTCCATTGCGTCGTATTGAGATCCATATTTTCATTTAATTTAATAAATTAAGCTCATTTTTTGTACAATACGCCCAAGTCTTTCTATGTATACCTCTGCCTTTCTTAACATAAGTCAAATTTAAAACATCTACTCTTCTAATCGGATCATCAGATGGTCGAAGTTTAATGTGACCAAACCATCTAAAGATGATTCTCTCTAATTTTGTTCGTCACTAGAGCTACACCAACCCTATCACGGATATATTCATTTTGAATTTTGACTCTTAAGTGTAAAGCTGCTCATCCACCTAATCATTCTCATCTCGGCAACACTTAACCCAGTTTTATGCCTCTCTTTTAAAGGCCAACATTCAGCTCCATATAGCATTGCAGGTCCCACCACCATCTTATAAAATCTTCCTTTCAATCTCAGCGGTATTTTTCTATCACACAATAGGATCGAAGCATTCCTCCACTTCAACCAACCAACATGAATTCTACGAATAACATACCCATCAATATCACCATCACTTAGAGCAATAAATCCGAGATATATAAAATGTTCAGACCATTTAATAATTTGATCGTCCAAAGTTTCATTTCTGTCACAACTAAAATTAAATTTCATGTATCCAAATTTAGTTCTACTCAAACGACGGCCTTTAGACTCCAAGGTAGACCTCCATAAATCAAGTTTTTCCAGAGCTTTTTCTCTCGTATTACCCACGAGAAGGATATCATCAGCAAAAAGCATACACCAAGGTACATCCGGAATAAAATTAGGGGAACAATGTCTGCTTGAGTAAATATTAGTGATATGTTGTCTAGGTTAAGACAATTAAACTAGAGCTGGATTTGAACTTATGATGGGATACATTAACAACTCAAAATCTTGTGAGGATTTCTTAAGAGGATTTAGGCACCCGAGTCACAGAAAATTGGGTTTGTTCATGAAATGTGACATCAGTAGAAATGATGTGGCTATTTAAAAGACACATTAATACTTTTTTTGCATACGAGAATATCATAGAAAAACACACCTTGATGAGTAGGGTCCAATTTAGAAACTTGGGGTAAGATTGTAAAAGCGGCTCGTCGTTTGCAAACAACTTGTGTTTAGCTCGTTAAATACAACATGTTCGATTTGTTCAATAAGCAAACATGTCGAACACAAATAAATTTTTTTGGCTCAATCTATAAATGAGCTAAATACGAATAAAAATTTATTTGTTCATGTTCGGCCTGTTTTGGCTCCAAATAAATTTTTTGGGCTCAATATATAATTAATGAGTATTATTTTAAAAGAATATAACTGACTATAATACTACAAAGATTTATAACCAATTAAAATTATTAATTAAAAATAAAATAAAAATATATTAAATTCTATGTAGATGAATATTTTAATTTGAATAATAATGATTTAAATCTCGCCCCTATATTTAACATCCTAGGGTTGCGGATAAGGGTTGTCAAAATAGCACTTTCTTTGCAAACAGCTCGTCTTTGGCTCGTTAAACAAACTTTTTTTACGCTTGATATTTTAATGTGTCGAACACGAACAATGAAAATTTTTAACAAATCGAGCCCGAGCTGGCTTGATCTCGGCTCGTTTACACCCCTACTTGTTGGTTAGTATCACGAACAAAAAAAAGTACATCCAAATATGTGCAGTTCAATAAAAAAGAGAGAGTTGGCTAGAAATAAAACTTAGCAGGATGTCTGGTTCTATAGAACAATGGAAGACATCCGATTGATCAAAAAACATGCAGTAGAAGCTGCATTAGCCCAAAACTATTAGGCACATTTATTTGAAAAAAAAAGCTCTAGCGGTCTTAGGAAAATATTCATTCTTCCTTTCAACTACTCTTTTTTGGCATGTAATATCAACACAAGATTATTGGTGAAGCATCTCGTTTTGTTTTATATATTTATGAGAGTGTACCAAAAATATTCTTTGGGATTGTTATATCTCAGAATCTTAACCGAAACATTAAATTGAGTTTTAATTTCGGTACAAAAAAGATTGAATGTTATAGCAAATAGGTACAAGATTGAATGTTTTATATCATACGAGAAATATTATTCATAAACATGACAAAATATCAAATCCCATTAAATAAAATAGAACAAAATCCTCACACATTTGAATGAACCAACTCAATACTATGACTTGCTCTTTTATTAACTCTCGAAACAGAATCAAAATAAATGATATTTAGTAAATTGACAAAACTCATAATCTATAAATGATGACTAATGAAAATAAGGTATAAATTTTTCAGCATTGAGTGATGGATTTCATAATCCACAATGGATCACAAAAGAAAATAAGGTGTTAGATCAGGTTACGAGTCGAGGTACCTCGTTATAAAAAATGTATAGCTCCACTAAATCTCATCATTTACCAATAATCTTCTTCGTCATAAGATTCTGAAATAGACAATGGTTGAGAAATAATAAGATACAACAATTAAGAGCACTAGTAATTTTGCCAACAAAAATAAAATTAAAAATAAATTGAGGTAAATTGAGAACATAAGTTAGAGACAATATGGGTGTAATATTTACGGTGTCAGCCAAGAACATTAAAAAAAGATATATCTAATAAAGTGATAGAAGACAAGTGCTTACGATAGAGAGAAAAAGAGTCTTGGATTACCTGTCATTTTAATTTGTAGCACAAGAATCAATGACACATTGTGCGGAAGAGGAAAGAAGACCAAGCAATTGTAACCCGAATCAACAAGCGTAGTGAATCGGGATTTCTTGGATGCTTTCTGAAATTTAATGATCATAGCATATTCATCTGAAGAGATCGAGAGAGTCCGCCTCAAAGAGGCCTCATTAGTAGTGACTATATGAGTTGATTGTGATTTAGAACATTTATAGTACTTTTTGAGCAACTTATGACATGTTATCTTCATATGATTGGGTTCATGACAGAAATAGCACACTACATTTGACTCTTGATTCTCAAAATTTATAGTTTCACTTTTGTAACTTCTCTGAGATTTTGGTTTACTGATGTATTTATTTTGCTAACTAGCAAAAAAGTATGTAATTATACAGATATGGAATGAGAATTCGAAATCATACGCAATACCTAGTATAGGCTTCCCTCAGAGTAAGACATTCAGGGTCAGATAAGATCTATAATTTGAAACTATTATGCTAAGAGTTGAGGCAAACTAAAAAACACATAATAGCTGATTGTTCTTTTTGAGCCTAATGAATCCAGGCATCAATACTAAATGACATTAGTGCGTTCAATTCTTTGTACACACGTTTAAAGTGCAAGCGATACATGTTAAGTGACTAATCATGTCGTTTAGCTGGATAATACTCCTTACATACATCAATTATTCTAGAAATATTATCTTCTATAAAATATAAATGCTAATTCCTACATCTCATCCTTAACATTGTCACAAAGAGTAATATGAACAGATTGATTAGGTGCAATAGAGTTCCGTATTTGTATCAATAGTTGGGCATCCACTCTATTATGTTCTGAATAATTCGATGCAGTCTCAATAGGAGGATTATCAAAGAGATGACTTTCTTGATAAATACTTCTTAAATAGTCTCACAGTTTTATTCCAGTAAAAATAATAGATATCATTTTACTTTTCAACAGTAAGTTTAGCTACTGATGAAACCAAACCTATCACAAAGTGTTTGTGTTCACCAGCCATTGATGTCATTCAATGATGATGGACAATTTGTCAAAGTAGTTGAAGACAAATAACTAATAACCCGCAGTTCAAAGATTGTTAAATAAAGGAAAAAAGTTTTGAACCTAAAAAGCCAAGCAAAAGGCAAACACAGTAACCGAGGAAATCGACCTAAGCAGACCAAGTAGATGTCTACAAAGCCAGCACGATCCCAAGCCAAAGACGAATGATCACATGGCAGAAGAATTGCTTCCAGATGAAAACAAAGCCGACAAAGAAGCCGATGCGAACAAAGCTTCGGTCAATGCCCTAATCCCATAACAAGAAGAGGATGCTTTGATCGGAGTATATGAGGCCGCACGAATCGTTGTGAGTTAAGGTCGCATTCGCTTCGACAAAAGACATGAACGATTGAAGAGAAAGCTCCGACGAATGGCGCAACAATTGATGCTAACGAAGATGATCGATGAGTGCAAGGCTGCACTTGAGTGCAGGGAACGAAGTCGAATAAAGGAAGCAACTAGTCATGCGTAGCTCTGATACCATATGGCAAAAAACTTCCTCTCTTCTTACTTTTCAGTTGAAAGTATATATTATAAATCTATACACACTCTCAACTCTATATGAGGAGAAAGGATCCTGTAATTAGATCTCTAACAAGATCGCCTAAGATTATATTTTCTAATATAAAAAATTCAGATTTATGAATTTTCAAAATAATTTCAAATAAGAGTGTTCTTGAATGGCTAAATTTAAACACTTAAACTCAGAGTTGGTCATGCCATAATTTTATTTCTTCAGCCACTTTTCCTTCACACGAGTGCCTGCATTTTGCTCACAAAGCATCATAGGCCCATGATGCGTGGGCATTTGTCAATTATTCTATGGCACATAATATCTTTGAGCAATTACAGAATTGCTTTTTCCTCTTTTTTTATTGTATCTTTAAATATCATAATTTTTAAATCATTATAATTTTGGAGGATTTACATACATACCACTCAAATCTTATGTACTTAACATATCAAACATCTAAGCTTCAATTCTTAAATATATGCCACCCTACCTATGTACGAAAAGGTGTATTTCACTTTTTTGAAAGTTAAAAAAGTGGTAAATTTGATTTGATATGAAAATTTTGGGTAATGAAAAAATAGCAAAGTGCTAGATATGTAAATAAATGGGAATTGGGTGGTATGCATGTCAATGCCCAATAATTCTAGAAATCTATTATACCTTTCATATTTTATTAAATTTGTGCAATTACTATACAATATTTTTAAAAATTTTAAATATATAAATTACAATGTTGAATCAAAATTTCTTAGTGCCCTACACCCCTTATAATAAATATGACAGATGTTTGTAATATGTAAAATCCTTATCCCCATCTTTATTGGTGCATCATAGCATTCAAATTATGTTCAACCAAATCTTGGAAGTCTGAGATATGTGATCTTGTCCTTCCTTGATTCATTGACAAGATCAGAATAATACTCACCAAGTCCGACCATTTTTTGAGGCAAAGCAAATTCCCAAAATATAAATCAAGTATGACAAACACCTTCTACATATATCAATCAGAAGTTCAACCAGCCAACCATTAATGAACCAAAAGCAAAGCAGGTAAACAAGTCTGTAAATTGATATAATTATATGAAGCATTACCCTACCAATGGGCCCTATGATCAGAATAATGCTACGGTTGGCCAGCCATAAGGCAGGAAATTTGATGGCATCAGCAATCACAAAAGCATTTCTAGGATTCCTCACGATGCATATTGTTGATCAGAACTAAAAAGTCTTGGAGGAGGCACACACCGGCCAGGGTGGAAAACAACATTCACCTAGGCACCGGCCCCAATACAAAATGAGGTGAAATACACCAGAAAATCTTTCAAAAAAGGCATACCCGCATCAGCCTATTCAACAGCTACAACCAATCACTCGCCCTTACCCCTTCCCCATGTGATGAAAATGAATTTTGTCAACTCGCTCCCATTTGAAATGGACAAAAATGCTACTTCTAGTATAACTAATCATTTGACTAATTGGAATGGGGTGAAAGTCTTGGCGAATGAATTGATAAACATTATCATGAAATCCCATTGTTCAAACATCGTTACCTAGGGAAGTCAAGCTTTCATAAATATTAAAATATTTCTCTAAGTGCATGTAAGATACTTCTCAATCACATGTGACTTGACACTCCCACACTCTGACAAAAAAGGCCCATTCGATCTAGTCAAACAAAATCCAACCAAGCGACACAGCAGATCGATTCAACCGACTTTTAGTTGATCAAAGGAATGACCAATCCAATAAATCCAAGTAAAACGCCTTAGTAGGCTCATTTTTATTTCCATTTTGTTCTCCTGACTGTATTTCACCCGTTTCTAATAAACTTGGCTTATCTTCCAACCATTCAAGCTTGAGGCTAGTGAGTAGTGAGTCTTGACTAGGCAACTTCAACCATTCACTCAATCTACTTTGCCTTATGTGATGCCGCACAAATCAATAAACAATACATATTATATATATATATATATATATATATATATATATATATATATATATATATATATATATATATAATATTTGGGTGAGTTGAGATGACACTATCATGGTTAAGCTCTCCAAAAGCATAACCAACTTTCCCAATTGAGCCCTAAGCAAAGAGTGCCAAGGTAACACTGTTTCTTTAGTCGCATGCCAAACTAACAAGGCATGGCTCAATCTAAAAGACCGAGATCCTCCTTCAAGTTATCATAATGTTTAGCAAGCTCACTGTGGTGATGTTCTACACTGCTCCATCCTAGAGCAACAGCCAAAACATCACCGACTAAAACATCGATACCAACAACACGACATATGCTAAAATATCAGGAGCACTAAAACACCACTATTGTAGTGTTAATTTTTGTTGATCAAATAAAAATATGACGGCAAGATAGCCTAAAGTCAGGACAGTAAGGGCTGCCCCTCCAAATAATTGGTTTCCAAAAACTTAAGCATCTTACCTAGTTTTTCTAATCAAACTTGGCAAAACGTCTCAACCAAACACCATTGCACATTCTATCACAGGAAACCAAGTAAAAAAAAAAAAAAGAAAACTTTCTACATTCCATCGAAAATAAAATGAATATTATTATGCAATGTATATGAGCATTCATAGTCTTTGTGACTCGCAGACCTTAATGAAGTTTTTGTTGCTTTAACAAAAATTATAATTGTTTTTTTAATTTCCCGGAAATTTTCATTGACAGGACGAGGTCAACCATCAACGACTCCACCAAGCCAACAATTGAGGTGAACAACCAGCTCAGAGGAACCATACTCGCATATGTTAGGTGAAAGAAGATCACCAGCCCAGGATGAAAATACAAAGGACAAAAGTACTATAAAAGAAGCTCTTCTACCATCAAAAGCTATATGACGAATACCCACTACGCAATCTCCACACTATGCCTGCCTTTTCAGCAAATAATGTACTAGCTTGAAAAAGTTGCAAAGTTGGGACCTGTGTAGAAATGAGAGTGGACATAAGAGTGTAGAATATTAGCAAAGCATGGCATCAATCACTCAGAGATGGTGATAGAAGGACCCTAAAAATTGCAAGCAGCGAGCATGCTTAACACACTAGTCATGCCTCAACAAGAAGCCTCTCTCCTATATTTCTTGAGGAAAGAGAACGCACAGAAAGCTACAACCTTCCTATATTAAAGGAAAACCGATTATCCAGCAACAACGAGAAAATCTGATGAGCAGAAACCTGTCAAATCAATTGCTCCAACATTGGGTTCATCAAACAGAAACTTTCAAAACATCAGGCAGATTCTAGGCAAGCTCACAGGTGAAAAATTCTATCAACCACATATTCCTATTTACGCCGGATCACCAATTTGATTAATACTAGCCTATCAAACAATCTTCTTCAAATTAGCATTAGCACGTGGCTCGACCTTATCTTTCTAACACCAATTAATCAGCTCATTCTCATAGCCCGACATTGATGGCCTCCCATCAATAATTGTAGGTATTGGCATGAACTAAATGTGAGCTCCCCAAGTGGTATCGCCTTGGATGTTCTAACCTCCACTCCATATTTTTCTAATATTAACGACCATAAAATAATCCATAACAAATCATGACATGCAACACATTGTATATTACTAAAGTGGCATGTGATCCTACATCACCGCTATCCCTAAAGAACCTTGTTGCATAACCTTAACATTTACAAAGACCCGCTTATGCCTATAAAAGTGCTCGTTAGGGGGTTGGGTTGGCTGGAGGTTATTATACAAATTAAATCATGGAGACAACTTTTTCTACGACTGCTATGTATCCACTTTCCCCTAAATATGTAAGAGTGAGACAATTTGCTTTAATTCTTAACTAGAGTACACACCCTTAACTGTTACAAAGCTGCATCTCAGCTCAAGTGCTCCCTCTCCCGCGTCACTCATTGGCATCTTTCAAGGGGAGAGATGAGATATTAGGCTGCCATAATAACTTGTTAAGTTATAATTAACTAAACCATTACAAAAATAAAATGAATTTCTCTTTTACAATATCTGTGATGCAAGTGTCATTCGATCAACAATCCCACCGCCCCCGGAAAAATCTACAAGGACTTATCCCGTCATTTCTTTCCCATGCAAATTCGAAAGAGGACGTGAGAGAGAGAGAGCCAGAGAAGAAGAAAGAAAGAAAGAAGTAGATGAAGAAGAAGCTGAGGAAGAAAGCGAAGAAAAATGAGAGAGGAGTACAAGAAACTCCCAAACAACGAGAGCGAGGTACTTACCACGCTCGAGGGATGCCTCATTCCTCTATTTCCGCATGAACCGAATGAAGAAAGGTTGGAGCATAATGCAGGAAAAATTCCTTCGTGCGGGAGTTCTTCAATCGAGCACCTAAAGGCTCGAGCAGCTCTGTCGACTACCACAAGCAACAAAGGAAGGGAGGGAAGGGAAGGTCGAACAAAATCATGCATGAGACATTTGCGAGTGTGAGAAATTGAGCAGGAGAGGCGGGGAGGAGGCAAACGGCTCACGCAAGCCCTCACCCATTGCGTTTCCTGTGTGAGGAAGGAAGGAAAAGATTGTGCAACAGGAGCTTGATCAAGAACTTAAGGATATGTCCCAATGGCGAAAAGGCTTGACAAAGAGGTATTAAGGGCTTAAGGTAAAAAATTTTAAGCACTTAATTTTAAATAATTGAAATTTCAAAAAACCCTAAATTAAATTATTAGCATAATTAATTATTTTAGAAATAAATTAAAATTTAATTATCCATATATCCCAAGTTTAGAAGCTTAATTAGGTTTCTCTAACTACAATCATATTACATGACTTATAGGAAAGTCACTAAAATTGATGATTTAATTAGATAAAAGCAAAAGAAAATTGTACAAGTGATTATATCAAAATTCACGTGAAAGAAAAATAAAACTGATAAAGGCTAATATGGGTTAATTTCTTATTATAGGTTCACTTAAGGACAAGTTCCCTTGAGGAATAGAACAATTGACATTAGATTACATCGTAAAGGTGGGTAAATATGTTTTATTTTACAATAATTCTAATTATTTATGAAAGCAATTACACATGTTTTTATTATTTCGAACATTTCTTTTAAAATATATAAAATCATGTTTTTAAAATGTTAAATACAAGAAAAGAAATTAAATTTGATATATTCATGCATATGAGTCACCCTTGGATAGTACTGGCAAAAGAATGACATATACTCGTGCACGAAATAGAAATAAAAATGAAAAAGATTATGTACTTTTATGGTAGGCTGAAAAAAGATTAAGCATATATTTTTTAATGTATATGTTAGACGGCGACTCTTTGATAATGAAAAGTGTAACAGAATAAATGAAAGTAAATGAAATTGTCATATTTATTGCTTTCTCTTGACTTCTCATAGCTATCTTACTGCTTACGATATTTTTACTAAATATTTTAAAAATAATAATTATTGTAATTTAGAAATATTTGCCCATTTAGTAGTTTTACTTAAAATTTCATTTTGCTAACATTGAAAATCACTTTCAAACTTGATGGATTTTAGATAGTACATGTACATGCATCGAGGAGCGTAGACTATAGGTATTATATGTTAGTTTTTATTTTCTGTCAGTTGTAAATATTTAAATATCTATATGAACTTGTTGTAACTTGATATTTCATAAATAAAATGGTTTTTTGTGTCTTGGATTTCAGTTTATTATGAGATGAAACAATTCAATAGTATTCCTCACTCTGACCAACAGTTCCCACCTTGATAGGTTGCAGTACTGACTAGGTAATTACACAGCCAGAGTAACTAATTAAAGATATGGAATGTATGTAATTAATAGCAGTGGAAACAAATAATGAAAGTTTTACACTATTAAATCATAACTTATTCAGCAAAACTTGAAGGATAAAATAAGAGATGTATTGTCACATGATGCAAAATTTTATAAAATATTAAACAAGGTGAATGCATGTCTGGTTGAGAAATTTGAGATCGATGTAGAAAAACTCTTGAGGCATAAGAATAAAATTTGTATTTCTGATGTGAATAATTTATGTAAAGAAATTATGCATCTGACACATTATTCAGGAAACATGATACATCTACGAAGCAACAAGATCTATTAGGAATTGAAATGCTTATTTTAGTGGACAGAGTTTTAACGTAGTGTAGCAAAGTTCGTAACAAGATGGCATACTTGTCAAATGGTTAAAACCGAGTATCACAGGTCTAGTGGATTGGTACAAGCATTGCATATACAAGAGTGAAAATTGGAGAACATTAGCTATGGATTTTATGATTGAGCTACCAAGATCAAAGCAAGGTCGTCATGTCATATGGGTGATTATTGATCATCTAACTAAGTCTGCACATTTCTTGCCTATCAAACAAATATATTATGTGGATAAGCTGGCTAGAGTTCATGCAAATAAAATTGCATGATTGCATGGATTCAAAAGTCAATTGTTTAAGATACAAACAATAGATTCACATCCAAACTTTCGAGGAAAGTAGATAAGGCTTTGGGCACTCAATTGGCGATCAATATAGCTTTTCATCCCCAGAGAGACAATTAATCGAAAAAATGATCCAAATATTAGAACACCTGCTTAAACTTTGTGTACTTGATTTTGTTGGTAGTTGAGAAATGTATATAACTTTGACAATTTGTGCTTGCAATAACATCTTCCATATCAGTAATGGTATGACTCCTTATGAAGCCTTTTATGGAAGAAAATGAAGGACAATTATTTGTTGGGCAAAAACCGGTGAAAGAAAAATATTTTGTGTTGAGTTAGTTTATGAAACTACTGAGAAGATTAGATTGATGAACCTATTGAGAAGATTTGATTAATCGTGACAGATTGAGAGTAGTTCAAGATAGGCAAAAGAAGTATTATGATGCTAAGCACCAATCAATTGAATTTCAATTAGGAGAATTTGTTTTTTCTCTTAATGTCAGCCCTATAAAAGGCGTTTAGCAATTTGGAAAGCCTGAGAAGTTGAACCCAAGATATGTTGGTTTGTATGCTATCGTGGAAAAGACCGGAAAAGTTGCCTATAGGTTTGACTTGCCAACACATATGTACAGGGTACATGAGTTTCATATCTTTAGTGAGAAAATATATTGTTGATAAGGCTAGTAAGATTGTTACAAACCCCATAGATACTCAACCTAACCTGACATTTGTGGATGAACCAGAAAGAATCATAAATTATGATGTAAAGCAACTCAAAAAATAGAGATTCATTTTGTTCGTGTATTATGAATGCACGAGATTGAAATAATGCTACTTGGGAGAAAGAATCTGAATGAGATAAAAATATCCGCACATTTTCAATTACGGTATGAAATCTATTATTGTACTTTAAATTTCGAGCACTAAATTTTTATAATGAGTGGAGATTATAATAATATGTTATGTTGTATTTAACTTAACTATTAAAAAATTTAAACGAATTTACTTCTCCCACCGCCCAAAGGAAGGAATACGAGGGCTTATCCCCTCATTTCTTTCCCATTCGAAGTCAATAGAGGAAGCAAGAGAGAGTGAGAGCCAAAGAAGAAGAAAGAAAGAAGAAGTAGAAGCAGAAGAAGAAAGGAAGAAAGACAGAGGATTGCTGGAATTCCAATACCGTAAGAGCGAGGTACTTCCCACGCTCGAGGGACGGCTCATTCCTCCATTTCCGCACGAACTGAGTGCGTAAGGGCTCGAGAGGCATGCGGGAAATGATCCTTCTTGCGGGAGACAATCAATTGAGTACCTCAACACTCAAGTGACGTCGACTGCCGCAAGCAGCAAACAAAGGGAGGGAAGGGAAGACCGAGCGAAATCACGCATTAACATATGCATGAGTCATTCACGAGCGTGAACAAACTGAGCAGGAGAGGCATGACATGTGCCCTAATCTATCATCAAAGAAGAGGCAAGCAGCTCACGCAAGCCCTCCTCACCCATATCATTTCCTGTGCGAGAGAGAAAGGAAAAGATCGTGCAAGAGAAGCTTGATCTAGAACTTAAGGATATGCTCCAATAGCAAAAAGGCTTGATAGAGATATATTAAGGGCCTACGGTAAGAAATTTTAAATACTTTAATTTTAAATAATTGAAATTTTAGAAAAGCCTATATTAAATTAATTAATGTAACGTTAAATTAAAATTTAAGATCCCTAAACCCTAAGTTTAGAAGCTTAATTAGGTTTCTCTAATTACAAACATATTACATGCATTAAATGAAAGCCACTTAAAATGATGATTTAGTTAGATAAAGGGTAAATAAAATTTATCTAAGTAATAATGGAATTCAAAGAAAAATAAAACTAATAGAGGCTAATAAGTGTTAGCTTGTTATTATAGGTGCATTTAAGTACAAGTTTCAACTGAGAAATATGACAGTTGACTTCAGACTAAATCATATAGGAGGTTAAATATGTTTTTATTTTAGTATAGTTTTGCTAAACAATTATACAAGTTTTTACTCTTTCCAGCATCTCTTTTAAAATGCAAGAGTTTATATTTTTCAAATGTTAAATAAAATATGATATATGCATGATTATGATAGTCATTCCTAAATAGTACTAGCATGAGAATGCAATATATTTGTACCAAAAAATGAAACAGAAAATGGAAATGATTGTTTACTTTTATAGTGAGTTGGAAAAGGTTAAATGTATATTTTCTAAAGTATATGTTTAGAAGAAAATTCCTAATAATGAAAACTATAACAAAAATAAATGAAAATAAATGAAGTTGTCTTCTCTATTATTTTCTTTTTGCTATTTACAGTACTTCTACAAAAAATTTTTAAAATGAAAATTATTGTAATTTAGACACATTTGCTCACTGAGTAGAGTTTAACTCAATCCTTCAATTTCTAACATTTCACAAGAAAATCAGTTTTATGCTAGATAGATCTTAAAGAATACGTATACATGCACCAAAGAGCGCGGGCTGATAAGTATGATATGTTAGTTTTATTTTCTATCAGTTGTAAATATTTAAATATCTGGACAAATTGACTGTAACTTAAAATTTCATAAATATAATGACACTTTTCTGTTATGGATTTCATTTTATTATGAAATGAAACTGTTATATAATTTTCATATGTCCGACCAACGCTTCCCACCTAGGTAATGCCAAACTCCGGGTTGGATCGTAAGATAAGCATACAAGTAAGATAATTATTTGGCCATCTTTATTCTTCAACAAGGTTATACACCTTATTCTTCATTAATATATTCCTCAAATATATTATTTTCTACCATCACATCAACCACCTTCATTCTGAGCAACGTGAATCCCAACATCATAAATCCAAGAAATATATGTCTCATTTGAGACTATAACAAACAAAGTTGGGCATATCTTGTCTTTTATGTTTAATATATTAAGCACTTTTGCTACAAAAAATCTATAATACCAGCCTACAGACGACTAAGCTCATATTCATCACGATCCTTTCACAAATATGAAGCAAACCATTTCATTTATGATATTTTTGTTCAGATATATGTGACCATACCTTGGTCATTTGGTTGTAGGAGATTGTGGTACCCTAAAGGACACTCTCACAAAAGTTAAACTATGAACATTGTCATGGTAAGGTTTATGAAACTATGTTTTTAACCAGAAAGCATCAATATGGACACGGGTTGCTTTTACAAAATCCTTCAATCTAAATTACAGAAAAACAGCTTGACAAATCATAATACTTGCCAAGTTGCCTCTGAACAAATAGCCTAAGGAATTATAGGTTGAGAACTGACTTAAAATCAAAATAATAAAACATAGAATAAATGTCTCCTGCAAAGAAAGTTGTAAACAGAAATTCATGGTAACTACAAAAGATTTCAAAGAACAATGTAAAACTTTAAAACTTCGAACAAACAAATGAATTAACTGAAGGACTTGAAAACAATAACAAAATTTCCACATGGGACAAAACCAGTTTTGAAAAGAATGATATCTACATCAGTTCTGAAATGAATGATTTATAACTAAAATAAGCTACATCTTTGACATAAGAAAATACGTTTAGTACAATGCACGATGGACAGTTGTAGCATGTTATAACCAACACTTGATAATTCCAGGCCCTCCTTCCCTGCTTCCACCTATGAACGTTAATACAAAAACAGGGGCCAACGAACAAGAACACAAACATCTTCAAACAGACAAATCAATAAACCCAAAGTAAGCTTTCCATTTCTTAGGGTAAATTAGTTGTCAAAAAACCGAAATCGATAACCAATTACACTCAGAATTGATTTACAATCCAATCTAAAAGAAAAGGCTACAAAAGACAAGAGGCACTGCTGATCTTAGTTTTGAATAAATTAAAAAAACAAAAACAAGAAGACACGATAGAAGGAGCAGCAGAAAAGAACTATATGCCTCCTTCATTTTATATTAAAGATCAAAAATATAATAATATCCTGCAAACAAGAAACACCTTGAATTCAATACCCTTCTCTTCCAGACTCCAGTCACCTATTATTTCCGTAAATGATTAGGAAGGTTTAGAATCAGAGAACCTAGTCCAAAAGAAATAGCAAATACTAACCCATCATCTAAGTTAAAGAGGAAGAAGATGATGAAGATGTAGAAGAAAGAGTTCCATGTAATCAAAATTTCATAAACAAGGAATTCGGGTAAGTTCAAAGCAAGCAATTCTGACCCGTCTAATTTTAACATTAGCTGGAGCTGCTGCTGCGGCCTCTTTCCTTCTTGGTCAAGTATGATCCTGAAGAAGGAGCGTAGTAGGCTAGGTACCATTTTACGAACTTCTTCAGACCCGTCTGCAGGTTAGTTTTCGGATGATATCCGAGGTCTTTTTTCGCCAAACTGATGTTTGCATGAGTAAACTGAACGTCTCCATTCCTTGGCATTTTGACAACCTTACGATTGGCTTTCATCTTGAGGTGGCGCTCAAGAATGGAGACAAGCTCAACAACAGGTACGGGGGAGGTGTTACCCAGGTTGAAGATACGGAGCTGAGCTGGCCCCTTCTTTGTCCCACCGCTGCCCGTGCTCTTCTGGGCGGTATCCAGAGATGCAAGGCAACCCTGTACAATGTCGTCAATGTACGTGAAATCGCGCGCAATCGTGGCACCATCAGAGCCTTCAAAGATGGTGATGGGCTTGCCAGCAAGAATGTCCCTTGTGAACGAGAAATAGGCCATATCAGGGCGGCCCCAAGGACCATATACAGTAAAAAACCGAAGACCGGTAATGGAAAGGCCGTAGATGTGATTATATACATGCGCAATCTCCTCCCCGGCCTTCTTTGTGGCGGCGTAGAGGGACGCCGGGCGATCGGTTCTGTGGGATTCCGAGAAGGGGACTTGAGTGTTGAGGCCGTACACTGAGGAAGAGGATGCCCACACAATCGCCGGCTGGGTGGTAGCAGAGCGCGCGGCCTCGAGAATGGAAACAAGGCCCGCTACATTGCTATGAACGTAGGATCCGGGATTCACCATCGCGTATCGGACGCCAGCCTGAGCCGCGAGGTGGAGGACGTGAGTGAAGGTGACGAGGTCGAAGAGCTTGCTGAGTAGTAGGGCATCATTGATGTCTCCCTCGACCAGGAAGACACCAGATTTGGAGAGGAGAGCCTGGCGTGCGCGTTTCAGGGTGGGATCGTAGTAATCGTTGAAGTTGTCGAGACCTACCACTCCATCACCGCGGCGCCTGAGGGCACTACTGGCATGAGTGCCGACAAAGCCCGCGGCGCCAGTGACAAGCACACAGATGCCCACAGGACGACGCCGAATGCGTGCGGAGGAGCGCACGTGTTTCTCCCACTCGGGGCCACCCCAGCCAGCCGAGGAAGAGGTGCGGAGAGAACGCCGCTCAGTTGCAGAGGAAGAACGCGAGACAGCGGTGGAATGCGGGGATATAAAAAAGAAAGCAAACAGGATAGCGGCGGCGAAGAAGGACAAGGCGAGGAGCTTGGGAAAGGAGGAGTGGTGCCAGCGAAGAAGACGATGATGATGGAGATGGTGCGCCTTCTCCGACTTGAACTTAGCGGGGATCGAAGGGACAACGCCGTCCATGTAAGACATTAGCTTGTCAGCTGCCAAATTCCCCAACGTCAGATCTGAATCACAAAGCACCAAGAAAGAAGAAAGATAACAGAAAGAACAAGACTAGTTTCAATCCCACGCTCCGCTTGCCCTATTCGAAGCGTCCGTCTGGCTGAGAGTGATTTTAACTGATTAGCAAGGAATAGAATCCCATGGCGGAATTATGCGTTGCGTAATGGAATGGAAAGGGAAAGGAATTGAGAAACCCTAATCACAGTCGGAGAACTGGCCGTCGGGAACGTGAGGTCCGTCCTCTGGTATCGTTCTTGAAGGGGAAGCGGCGGGGTTCGTTGCAGAGATTGGGTTACTGAGTGCTATAGGTGAGCCGGAGACCGGATGGGATGGGATGGGATGGGATGGGATGGGATGGGAAACAACTCACGCGCTCGTAAGCTGAGATTGGATTTAATGCGAGTTTAATTGAGAGTATTTTTATGAATGAGATAAGATATCAAGTACTATGTTCTATAGTTATAAGAAAATTTTATTATTTACTTAATTTTTTAAATACGGCTTCATTTATTCAGTTATGTATATTTATAGATAAATCATTTGTCCTATAATTGGTTTTAATTGTTTACGTTTTAGACTGAAATTTCAAGTTCTTACAGAGCCTATCAATATAACAAATCTTGACCAATCAATCATCAGTGGCGCGAATTAGCATAAAATAAAGATGCAGCTCTTCTTTTTTTTTTTTTTTTCTTTTGTTTTTTTGGTTTGGTAGGTGAGCAGATCTAGTGTGGGACATTTCAATGTGGGGAAAATGTTCAATCAGACCATGTAGGAATATTAAAAATCTTTAAATAAATTTATGTTACTTATGTGACTCGAAGTTATTTTATTAAATAAGTTTGAAAATAAGCCATTCAAGATTATTAATAAAACCAATACATTACATGTGAAACAAACTATAGAGGGTTTTATTGTACATTAAAAATGTGCTAGCACAAATCTTAAAAGATATCTAGCAGTCGACGGAAAAGATTATGTGGCATCGCGGAGCCCTCTAAAGATTATCCTAAACTGTGTGCCTAGCAAGACGACTCACACATATAGGGAAGATAATGTCTCCAAGACAAATAAGAAGAGATCGGCAAATAAGAAGAGATCGGCTTCTGAAGTTAGCATTAATCTCATATTAGTTAGCATCAAGTCCCAGCACGCCACTACCCGGCCTAATGGCCACACTGCCTAGAAGCTGTCCGGCCTAATGACCGCCTGAATTAGACTGATGCACGGACCATTGGCCGCCTGGCCTCTTAGCTGCCCAGCCTGGTGGCGACACGGCTCCTCCCGGCAGGATTTATGTCCGCCCCACTAGTCATATTTATGTATAGATTGAAATATTTCAAACGTACCTACGTACTCTAGGGGTACAACGTGTAATTGCACTATGACCCATTTCTATAAATAAGGGGTCAATTTCATGAATAAAGGTCATAAAAATTTATTGTTCATTATTATGCTTTTGCTTTCATTTCTCCTTCTCATTCTTCAGCGCTCTATTCCTTAGACGTGTTTACCAAACAATTTTAGAGTCCACATCTACAAAGGTTTGACTCTGTGGCTTCTTCTTCTCTTTTTCCTTTCTAATTGTATTCCCCTGCATGGACCACTTGAGATCCTCCCATTAGCTTCTGTTTTGCCCTCTTCTCGTTACAAATTTGGTTGGGGGATAGCTCCCACAAGATGAAATCTTCTTCACCTCTCCTAGAGAGCCCCTTTGAAAAAGGTTATATCCTCCTATCTCTACAATTATTTTTAGACTGACAAAATTTCACTTTGCCACACCATTTATCATTTCTCTTCTTGCCACTATTTATGCCTTTAACTAAAGATATCTATTCACATCCCAAAACCTTACATGGGAGGGCTTCCTCGTGGTCCTTATTTAAATTTATAATGAGGTGATCAACTTCATTGAAGAGGACTTTCATGAGGGCTCTAAGAAGTAGTCACTTTCTCTAAATGGTCACTACTTATGTAAGCATTCTTTTATGAGGCTCTATTAGAATTTATCAGAAGGCTTGAACTCTTAATAGCAACTTCCAACTCATTTTAAATGATTACTTTTTTTCTATTTAATTTTTTTTTTTTCGAAAGGATTTTAACTAAGCATAGATGGGATACAAGTGTTATTTTAAATTTATTAGAAACCTTCTATTATGCAAAAATATTCAAGAAATTTTAAGCAGATTAAAGAAATTTTCCTCTTATCTCATCTATGAATTAAAATCCTAAATATTATTTTTTCTTATTGAAACCTTACATGCATTTCTTAAATCATAAGAAAAATAAAATTAGAATCCCTTCAACCATTCATTCTTTCACAACTAAAACACTGAGGCTTACTATTTTGAGGGTTTAAGCCCAAGTTATCAATTGTTATACTCTACCAAATAAAATATATATTGACTTGATTAAAATGTTCAATTCTTCAAATTTTGTTATGATTTGAAGCCTTCAACATACAATAGTTGTGAATCTTTGTACTAATTTCCCCTACATTTACATCATAAATTCATTCCCATCATAACCACATGTTCTCCAATTAATAGGTAGACCGCAATAAATAAATAAATAAACTTCCTCCATTCCCTCAATTACCATGTCAATTACTTCCCCACCCTAAAACTCTTTCATTAAAACTCTTTCACCACTAACCAAAATTCTACATATTGTTACATCTCCTACCAATATGTCATCCATTCTGAGGTCTTAAATCCTATTCCAAACTTTAAGTTCCTTAAAGGCCCTTTTCTTAATTATAAACTATCTTCCATAAATTCCTCCAAATTCTCAAACCTATTCATGATCCTCTAAACTCAATCTACTTCCCCGCAATAGAAAGACCCATAAAAATAAAAATATTCTCTTTCAATGAAGTTTAAAACCAATCATAACAATATCAAGTTGAAATGTTTGATGCTTCCATGCATTGGATAAGGTCTTTCATTGCAATGATCTTGTCTCCTCTTTTCGTCTTAAAAGTTTATGTGTCCTTGAACTAAAATCTACTTACCACTTCTTAGGCACCACCTTATATAAATTCATACATAATCCTTTCTTCTAAAAGTGAATGTATCAGCTTTCTTTGTAGCATAATGGAATGTTTCTTACTTTTCATCACCCTATATTATTGAGAGATCGCTAAGACATGAAATTATTTATTATTTCTCAACATCCTTCAACCTCCCTATCATTTATGCGGCCAAATCTCATACTAATAGAGTTGTGTTTAGAGCCCCTTCACAATCATTTCATTCTGACGAGCTATGGATTATCATGGAGGATTTAAGTTACAATAAGATTCAACAAAAGAAATTTGGTAGTATTTTTATTATAGCTAGTTTCAACATAAAAAATTTGGCCGCATCTCCATTCCCCTCAACAAGTTAAAGACTAATTGGTATCTCCCGTACCACATATTTTTCCCTTAGTCTAAGCTTAAGCTTGAATATATAATCAATATTGAGTTGTGTAGGCTATTGGTCAATCAATCCTGACTTGACTATTATCAATTTTTTTTTCTTTTATAATGTTCCTCTTCTCCTTTAATAAATCTTCTCATATCTCTTCAAACTCTCTCTCTCTCTCTCTCTCTCTCTCTCTCTCTCTCTCTCTCTCTCTCTCTCTCTCTCTCTCTCAAGCACGTGTTCATGTTTAAGACCTATAGACATCTCTAACTACTTATTTTATCACTCTGCAATGATTTTGGTATCTTTCTAACTGTGAAGACTTTTTCTATTTGGGTAGAAAGCTTAAATACTTAAAATATAAGATGAAAATGGCTACCTAAATTTAGGCTAATTATTATCAAAATCATCACTATGGTGCAAACAAGAAATTAATATTTTCTTGATGACAAGCCTTCGAATTTGTGCTTTAACTTCTTGGAGAAGGGATAAAAAATAAGCTTAAATGTCTCACGGCTTGTTGAACTTTATTGATGTCTCAATAAGTTGTTTTTTATTTGAGATAATGATGATCATTTTCATCTTACTAGGATCAAGTGGTGTACGAACAAATACATTAATAAGGAACTCTCTTACACACACATGGTTGATTGTTGATTGATTGTCGAAAGATGATGTTTATGTTGTTATTGAACACTTTTTCTAAAGAAGCTTTCTAGTATTATTAAGGATGTTTTAATTGTTATTCTTCAAAAAAAATTTCATGTTAGTCATATCTCAATATTAGACTTATTTTTTTATTTATCATACTCTAAGAAAATAAGTTAAGTTGTTTACCAATAGACTTAAGCAAGTGTTATGTATCAATCATCATACAAATTTAGTTACAATATATCTTATTGCAACATAGCCAATGAAAATAGTGCATTTTGTACCAATTATATAGGACCTGAATTTATCGAAGGAATGCGCTATAGTTAATAGTTCTTTTTCATTGGTGGCATAATTTACTTTAGCTTTATTAACGATTTTACTGGCATAGTATATGACTCAAAAAATATTATCTCTCATTTGCCCTAACACCACCCTTATCACATAGCCACTAGCAGTATGCGTCAGCTGAATTGGACACTCCCAATCAAGTGCAACAATAACATGAGTTGTCTTAATATAACGTTGGTAGAATCGTGTGTTTACTAAAAAAACTCCTAATACCTCTCACAGAAGTGCATGGTGGAATTTTCTCTATCACCTAAATCTTCATCAAATCTACCTCCATCTACCTCTCAGAAGTTCTATGTCCCAACACAATCACTTTCGTCACCATAAATTAGCATTTTTCCAGGTTTATAACCAAGTGGGCCTCCTCACAGCTTCATGATACTTTGAAAAGATATTCAATCTTTGAGTCAAAGAAGAGACTAAATACTGAGAAACCATACATAAATATTTACATTCTTTTCTCAACTAAATCAGGAAAACGGACAGCATGCAGCATTGGAAGGTGGCTAGTGCATTTTATAGTCCAAAAGTAATCCTCCTAAATGCAAATATTCCATAAGGCCTGTGAATGTGATCTTCGGGAGCTATGAGAATTTTTTTTATAGCCTGAATAGCCATCTAAGAAATAAAATAAAGGGTGGTTTGTCCAACATTTGATCAAGAAAAGAGAAGGGGAAATTGATCCTTCCTAATGGCAGTGTTCAACTTCATATGGTCTATGTAAATTCACTATCAGGCCACACTTTGAGTGGGAATCAACTCATTCTTCTCGTTCTCAACAATTGTTATGTATCAATCATCATACCAAATTTAGTTACAATATATCTTATTGCAACATAGCCAATGAAAATAGTGACTTGATTAATTGGACTTTGTCGAAGGTGATTTAGTCTAATTGTGGACCCTCAATCCCTTAACAACAAGCTCCACTAAGTAAAAGGAGACTAGGCTATTGAGCAGAGAGTGAATCATTGTAACTCAATAGGTAGTTCGTTCTTTGATGAAAGTGTCCTTCGAAATGATTGTAAGGCTCAATTGTATGGTCAATTCTTGATACCTAATAAGGAATCCTTGTGGACATTCGTGGGATAGCAGATAATGTCGAGGAATCGGTTTCTTTCTTCGAATGGTATCCACTGATGGATAGGCAATGCTTTCGCTCAATTTTCTTATAATGGTTGGCTCCGACGCCCATCTCATTTTAGTCTAAATGGTTCAGGTTTAGGTAATTGGTCATCTTCGTAACTAATTATTAGAGGAGTGCTGATTGGACTCATATTGGTCATTGTAACGGAGAAATAACTAAGTATGTCTGTGTACTTGTGTATTTCAGTTGTAACTAATTATTCGTGGATTTCTCTTTTGTTTAATGCATTGTTTTGTGAAATCAGCATGCTTCTAGGGTAAACCTTTAACTCTTTATTGTGATGATTAGGTATGATGAATGGAATGGAAGTGCTCTGTAATTTATTTATTTTCAAATGGTGATGATTAACCTTAAAAATTTAATTTACTTTTCATTATGACCAAGTGAATTGTTAAAATATGTTGTGAACCATAAGACTTGGGAAAGCTGTGGTAGAATTAACTAGTTTAGTCACATTGAATTATGGGGTATAGTGGATATGCCTCATAGGGAGACGTAAATTTTAGGGAAATATGCTTTGAAGGGATAGCTATGAGATTTAAGGAATTAAAGTCATTTATATCCAAGCTTCTTTATGCACTCAGGAGAAGATAAAGAAACTAGTTGCTCATATTTGTCACTAGTCTTTTACTACTTTTAAATTTACATTCCATGTCATTCACTTAACTCATTAAAAGGAAGAGCCTCTTAAGTATTGGATATCTTTTAATCCAAATTGCTAAAAGTAGGATTACTTGTGTATGATTAAAATTTGTTGTTTCTTGTAACACAGTAGGTTAGCTGTTCAGGCTTTAACATTTTCAACTTTTCAGGCTAAGAATTAAAACTAGTAGGCTAGAACTTTTAATAACGAAAATTACACTTTCCTTGTGGGATCGATATTATGGACTCTAAAATCCAATATTACTGAAATAACACGAGCACTTGCGTGAGCCTCGGATGTGCTATAACACCTGGAAGGGGACTAGCATGACTGACTCGGTCAGCTAGACTTCGTCGATGGATTGATTTAGTCTAACTGCGGACCCTCGATCCCTTAACAAGGAGTTCCTCTCGGTAAAAATGAGACCAGGCTATTGAGCGGAGAGTGAATCATTGTAACTCAATAAGTAGTTCATTCCTTGATGAAACAATCCTTCGAAATGATTGTGAGGATCGATTGTATAATCAATTCTTGGTACCTAATAAGAAATCCTCATGGAATTCGTGGGATAGCAGATATTGTCGAGGAACCACATTCTTTTTTCGAATGGTATCCACCAATGAATAGGTCAATGATTTCGCTCGATTTTCTTATAATGATTGGCTCACACTCCCATCTCATTTTATTTTAGGTTTGGGTAATTTGGTCATCTTCAAGACTTGGTCGATTTTGTTCTTGCTCGCTTTGACTTTGACGACTATATTTGGTCAGATAAGTGGACTACTTGGTCTTCAACTGGTGGGCTCCCCTTTCTTGTTTTTGTTCTACTTTCTCCTTTCTGGATAGTTGGATCTCCTTAGGAGCAATGTTGACACGTTTTCTATTTACATATTAAATATTTAAGAAATCAAGAAATTCTCAAATCTCCTAAATATGTTTCCACTTCTATTGGAACAACACCAGATCCTACTGCTTTTTCACACTCTCATTTTCGACAAAAAACTAAAAATTAATGGAACAAATTTTATTCAATCGTGATTATTTAATTATATGGCCACCTGATCGATGATTTTGCTCTTCATTCGACTCAAAATCATATGCTTGCAAATTATCTACTCAAATGTCAAAAGAAAAAAAACTAAATTGCCGATCTCCGGCTATCCACTTAAAAATGTCTCGTAAGTTTACTTGATCAAATTCAGTTTAATTAAGTTCAAAATAATCCCAAAATTTAAGTGATATAACTTGAAATGACTCGTTTGGAAAGGCACTAGTGGCTACCTCGCCTAAGGCCCATCTACCATTTAAACTTAATAGTTACATTCAAGCACTCAAATTTTCAACATCACATCAAAAACATCATTTTTATGAACCTTTTACAAGTCAAATTCACATTTCTATATGTTGGTTTATAACACCACAATGTTCTAAATGTGAATATCGAACTTTACGTGTTAAATATGCAAATCCATAAAAAGTATGGGGGTACATATGTAACTTTCCTTAAATATTAAATAATACAATACATTCTATTTAAACTTTTCGCATTGATCATTCTATAATGAATTCCAAAGAAAATTAAATTTTGATTTTTAGGACTCCTTCAGAAGTGAAAGACCCAGGGTCTTATCCTCTCAAGGCCTCATAAATCTTATTAAACCTCTTATTATTAGCTCCATATTTTGCATAAAGATTTCAAGACTTGAAATAAAGATGAGCAAATATAATCATTTGAGGGAACAAAACTAAATGATTTATATCATTGTAATAGCCTAATAGGACTTGAAGGTAAAACATCCATTCTATACATAATCATGTAGAACTTACCTAAACTCTAGTGAGGGAGAGCAACTCTTGCTCCTCTCTGGTTTCACCACTGGCCAAATAAGAGTCTTATATGTCCTGCACTGGTCAATAAATTTATTGTTTTTAATTTATTGGTTACATCTTATCAGTTACTGGAGGGACATTCCAGATATGACAAATTTTAATAAAATATAGCATCTTTGGGGATATACTTGTTTCTGGATGTCATTGTTTACACATATTTAATGACAGTAACAGGATAGGATAGGATATTTAATGAAAACATTTACTTTCTCTTTCTTTACTGGTTATCTTTTTTATACAAAGATAATAGTGTGAAGCAGCTGAAATGTATGGCTTATGAGTGTTCTTTAATCACAGATTTCTAATTTAACCTGTGTTGTTTTGTCTATTTATTCAAATAATAACGGTCGGAAGCTACTTGACCAAGAAGTAAAAGCACCACTTGCATCAATTTAGTAATAAAAAAAAAAATTATATCAGAATGGGACAATAGGTGGTGCGTCACTTCCATTTTTTCAAATAACCTTAAACATTTTGACTATTTTCATTTGATTTGTTATCCAAGCTAGGAGCTAGTCTCCAATAACATATTTTGTGAAAAAAGCTACTCCTTAGAAACAAATTTAAAGGTGTAGGTGAATGACACAAATTCTCCTTTAAGGTTGAAGGCCTCAGATTGTACAAAGAACGTTCTGAATTCGACCAAGCTCTAGTCAGCTCGACCAATTTCGATTAGCCTGACATACTCTAGTCGGCCAGCATGCATCAGTTTGCCCAGCATGACAGTTAGCTCGGCATGCTCCAGTCGGCCCACCATGCTCCAGCTTCATTGAACCGGACTAGTTCTAGGCAATGCGACCAACTAAATTCTCTAGTCATCACAGTAGACCAACTCTAGTCGGCCATTTCTAGACGATGTATAAGAGCTAAATCATTATTTTGTAATAATCCTTATGTTAAATAAAGAAGCATTATTTGTAATAATGGGGAACCTAATATGACAGTTGTTTCTACCGTGCATCTCCTTCTCTTCCCTTACGCTCTATTCATTGGGTGTGATTCATGAATAATTTCAGGATTCAATATCCTAAAAGATATTGAGAGCGTGTATCATGTCACAAACAAAAAAAGAAGCAACAAAATGAGAGAAATCAAACTATTAGAGAAGTGACTAGAATAGTCAAACTCATCCATTCGACCTGATTAGCTAAATTCATAAGTCGTCCCAATCGACTAGCTCATTTCGGCCCGGCTAGCTCTGTTTGGCTAGTCAGCTCCATTCAGCCCGTTTAGCCCCATTCAGCCCAGCTAGCTCCAGTCGACCCGACGAGATCCATTCAGCTCGGTGGGCTCCAATTGACCCGACTAGCGCCAAATGGCGTGAACTGCCCGCCAGGTCCAATTGGACTGGCTAGCTCCATAATAAGATAAATTTTCAGAAGGATCAAATTTGAAACAAAAACATTTTGTAATAGGAACGTTTAAACAAAAAAAACTTAAGAGAAAAAATGTATTATAATATTATGTTTTAATAAAAAAAAATGTGTTTATTAAACGTAGTTTAATCTCACGTTACACCTTGAAATAATTATTATAATATTATATTAAAATAATTATCAATATATTTTATTAAAAGAATTTAAAAAGCTATTAAAATCTTATATTAGGTGTCCAATTTTTTAATTGAATAGATATTAATTAAATTATATGATTAAGATAAAAGAATCATTATAATATTATATAGGCATCATATATATATTTAAAATGAAAATTTTTAATTAAATGATTTATTTTATAGCATTATTATATTTAATTAATTCTACATAATTTAATACTAATTTTTTCCTTAATTTACATAATTTTTTAAATATAATTTTTTAGCTTAAAATTTTATTTATTATAATTGATTATATAACTTATTTATTTAAAAATATAATTAAATATAACTTTGTAATACTTTATATTTTTAAATTTATATAATTTTTTTAAAATTTGAATTATTAAATTGAAAATTTGTAAAAAAATTATTAAATAGATTATTTAATAAAAAAATTATCACTTTAAATATATATATTATACCTAATATACTATTATAATAATTCCTTTATCTTAATTATTATATAATTTAATGAAGAATTATTTAATTAGAGCAAATTGGATACCTAATATAATATTATAATAATTATTTTAAGGTAAAACGTGAGATTAACCCACGTTTTATTAAAAATGGGCTAATCCCATGGTTAATAAAATAATATATTTGTTTTTAAACGTGCTATTATGATACGTTTGCCAAAAAAAATTATTTCCAAAAAAATTCTCCAAAAAAACAACACCAGTGAAGCCAAGCAACAAGAAAAACTCTACAAAAAAATTTATCATGACCCTCCTTAGTTTTTGTTTTATGGCATTCATGGCTTCTTCTTACTTTTTCGCCGTGAATTTGCCGATAAAACTCAAGGAACCTGCCTCTCACAAACAAGTTTCTGCAGAATAAAATGAAATAGCCTAAACTTTTGGACCATACTCGGCTCAATAGTTGATGTTAGGGACGATTTGGTAAAGCTCTTTCCAAAATATGACTCGGCCAAATAAAGAATGAAGTTAATTAATCTAGGATTAAAGACCACAAAATCTCTGCTAATGTAAAGTTGAAAAATTACGCCGACTACTCACAGTAGAAGAGCTACGGCACTCACGTGAATGATAGTCTAAATTTAACGAAACTACTTGAATTTCTTTATGACGCAGTCGTATTAAAGGTATGATCAATCTATTCACACAAAAAAGGAGGCTTCTTTCACTTATAACACTTGGGAAACTTTCTTTATAGGACCAAGTCAACCATAATTATGAATAATCGACACAAAAAGGCACCCCACTAATTTCTACTTCTATAGTTTTCCAACTTATATCATGCACTTCACATTTAGAAAAAGATAATTTTAATTTCATATTCATCATTTTCTTATTCTTTTTTGCATGTCTTTCAAAAAGATAAGAGAATTGGAAAACTAATATATATGCTAAACATTCGCATTCAAAGTTTAAGGCGTTGAGATTGTCTTAAAGAACCTGCTGAACTCAACCAAGCTCCACCCGGCCTGTTGTACAATTTAGGGAGAACCGCAAATCCAGAGGAAGAATACAGATATTTACGAGGTTCGGCAAAGATGCCTACAACATCGGGAGTAGAGCGGCGAATTTACTATTTCAGATGAGTTACAAGTTCAGTTCACATACCTATAGGGTTACATATCTATTTATAGATAAAACCCACAAATAAATTGCTAAAACGCTCTCGCTCCCCCCCCCCCAACCAACTAAATTCCAAGACGCTCATTTTCACAAAGAGACACACCTCTTTATTCCAAGAGACTCCAAATTTCTGGTATATGAGCAATAGCTAACAAATCTCCACCTTTGTGAATATCCAACCCCTTAGGAGAAATGCATCACCCGATATATGAGTCATACCTAATAAATCTCCACCTTGGCGAATATCCAGCCCCTTAGGAGAAATGAATCATGGAGTTTCTTACACCATAGTGGGTTGGTCAACCGTGCCAATTACAACATTTATCATGTTCGCACCAGCACCTCGGTCGACTGCTGTCTCGCGAGCTTCGAATCCCTTCGCTTATATTCGCAGAATACCTCCGTGAAACCCCTGTTCGCGAATAGTCACGCCTGCTCGCTTCATGCATCCTGCCGAACTCCACCTGTAGCAAATTCTCCTGCTGCGAACTGACAAATTTCGCTGGTTGAACTCTTCTGTTCACAAAACGAGGCTCCTGTTAGCGGTAATTGCACGCGAACTCCACATGTCGCAGGAACTCCTCCTGCGACAAACTTGCGAAATCCGCTAGCCAAACTCTTCTATTCACAAAACATGGTTCCTACTCACCGGAACCAAACTCCACCTGTTGCAAAATCACCTACAACGAACTTGTGAACTGTGCTTTGCCTCTGTCGCGATTCACCTGTAGTGATTCACCTATCGCAAAATCACCTGCAACAAACTTGCAAACTCCTATGTCGCAATACATGATTAGCAAAATCATGTTCCTATTCACTGGAACCAAACTCCACCTGCTACAAAATCACCTACAACAAACTTGCGAACTCTGTTGGCCGAACTCATCTGTTCGCAATACATGATTCCTACATGATATAGTTGGCCAACATGCTCCAGTCGGTCCGACGCTCCAGTAGGCCCAACCAACTCTAATCAGTCTACCTAGCTCCATTTGGCCCGGTAGCAAAATCAGTCAGTCGTCCCAATTGACCAGATTCTACCGGCCTTCTTAAGCATAATGTGAGGGTTTAATTTTCATTTTATAATAATCCTCATATAAATAGGGGAACATTATTTGTAATAATGGGGAACCAACTAAAGGAGCATTATTTGTAATAAGGGTGCGATTCACGGACAACTTCGAATTCAACAATAAGAGATAAAATTTTAATAGAAAAGTGTATTAGGTATGGCTCATATATCGAAAGTTGGAGTTTTTTGGAATGAAGAGGTGTGTCCCCTGGTGAAAAAATGTGTCTCTTGAAATTTAGTGGGTTGGGAGGAGCGAGGGAATTTTAGTAACTTATCTATGGGTGTTTTATCTATAAATAGATGTGTGACCCTATGGGTATGTGAACCAAACTTGTAACTGCCCTGAAATAATAAATTTGCCGCTTTGACCCTGAGGACGTAAAAATCTTTGTCAAAACTCGTTAAATCTCATTGTTTTCTTGTAGATTTGTGTTGTTTCTCGCTTTTCTTCGCATTAAATTGCACCACAAAGTACAAAATGATTCCTTGGCTATTTCTAGAAGATATTTTAGTCCTGGAGTCTAAAGATTACTAAATTAATGCCTAAATTCTTTTAATAGAGGCTAAAAAAAACCTCCCTTTAATAAAGTCTAGAGACTTTTTTGTCCTATATTATAAGTATGTGAGAATTAGATTTGCACTGTTAGATAATCTCTCGACCATTTACATGGAGTAAAATAAATAAATAAATAAATAAATAAATAAAGCTTAAATAACCCAAATTAAAAAAAAAAAAATAAATAAAAATAACGGAAACTAAAAATTACACTTTTATAAACTTGAACTAAAACGATCCCTTACAAAGCAAAGCGTCCAAGAACTATTTTAACACTTCTCTCAATTCCTAAAACTGTCTCAAGGTTAAATTTAATCGTGAATACTTAGCAACACAGCAGAACTAAGATAAGATTTCATTTGGCTTCAATCCCAAAACAATAGAACACTCGACCAACATAAACTTTTCTCTAAAATTGCAAAAAAGCAGACAATATAAAGACTCACATAACAAACAAGCCGTTTAATTCATTAAAAACCATAAAGATTGAACTTATTAGGATCATGAAGAACAAAAGTTTTAGTAACAAGAAATGCTCAAAATGCATTATTATTGCCCCAAAACCCATACCTGAATGCCTTTAACTAGAGTCTCCTCAACATAAGCGTGCAGAATCGAATCCTATTTTCAGGATTCAAAGCTGGCATAATAACCAATACAAATTCACAGAGACTTCGCCGCAGCAATTACATTCTCTGCAGTCAATCCAAACTCCTTATATATTCTCCCCGCCGGAGCACTCGCCCCAAACCTATCGATCCCAATCGCTTTCCCCTTCTTTCCAACATATCTCTCCCACCCAAACATCGAGCCGGCCTCGATGCTGATCCTCGCAGAAACTGCCTTCGGAAGAACAGTCTCTCTGTACTCATCAGACTGCTCTTCAAACAGTTCCCATGAAACAAGAGACACGACTCTCACCCCCTTCCCCTCCTTTCTCAGTTCCTCCGCCGCTTTCGCAGCAGTTTCCAACTCCGAGCCAGATCCAATAAGGATAAGATCAGGCTTATTGCCTGAAGAGTTGTCTGAGATGATGTATCCGCCTTTCTCAACTCCTTCAAATGAAGTCCCCTTAAGCTGAGCGAGTTTCTGGCGTGAAAGAGCGAGGATGGACGGTCGCTTACGGCTGAGAACAGCGACCCTGTAGGCGCCCGCGGTCTCATTTCCATCCGCCGGCCGGAGCATCAAGATGTTGGGCATCGCCCGAAAGCTCATTAGGTGTTCAATGGGCTGATGCGTGGGACCATCTTCTCCGAGTCCAATGGAGTCATGAGTCATGACAAAGATAACTCTAGCCTGTGATAATGCAGCGAGCCTGATGGCGGGTCTCATATAGTCCGTGAAGGCGAAGAAAGTGGCGCAGTAAGGGATGAGTCCGGGACTGTGGTGCGCGATGCCGTTGCAGATGGCGCCCATCCCATGTTCCCTGACGCCGAATCTTATGTTCCTCTCTTGAGGAGAGCTGTTTTGGAAGTCGCCATGCATCTTCAGCAATGTCATGTTGGAGGATGCTAAATCAGCACTGCCACCAATAAGTCCAGGAAGAACTGGCGCCAGTGCGTTAAGACATTGCTGAGACAGATTTCTTGTCGCGTCGGCAGGGCTTTCGGGAGTATATACCTGTCAAGTCGAAAAAATGTCAACGATAAAGATTGAAAATCATCAAAATCGCCATTTTTATTCTGGTTAACTATTGCATGAGGTGTAAAAAAAAGGAATCTTTGTTGTCAATAATAATACATGCCCAAATCACCTGAATCTAACTTTAATTATTTTATCATACTGCACCTAAATATTACTTTGGAAGATTTACATACACACCACTCAATTCTTTTCTATTTACATATCTAGAACCTGAACTTCAATTTTTACATACAGGCCGCCTATGCAAGGAAAGTTGTATTTCACTTTTTAGAAGTTAAATCTGATATGAAAGATTTGGATGGTATAAATGTAAAAATGTAAAGTTTAGGAGTATGATATGTAGCTACATAAGAATTGGGTGGTGTGTATGTCAATGCCTCTATAAAAAATCATTAATGAATCAAAGTAAAATCAAGATTGTGTTTTGCTCACCGGAAGAGCCTTCTCCCATTCAACAGGCAAGTCTCCTGAAATTATACCCTTCAAAATAGTCGCATCCTCTCTGTGCTTCTTCTCATACTCTGCGAACTTAGCACTCCATTCAGACTCACGAGCTGCACCATCAGAGATATGTCGGCTCCAGTGGCTGTAAGAAGCCAAAAGTAAGGCTTGAGAGTGTCAGTTTAATTAATGAGAACTTTGAAGTTATTCTCTGCTACTAATTTGTCTTTTAGCACTCAAATTTCCACACAAAAAAAGGCTCAATTAAGTATTTATTGCATTCTGTTTTGTTGTCGAATAATGTGATTGACAGTTTGATAAAATTATCAGTAAAATGTGATAAACTATTCATAATTTGTATATAATAACTTAAATTATTTCTCTATTTGTTTATCAAATAGAACGTATACATCATAAAATCACTTTTTCAAGAAGCCACCTAAAGAACCTTGGAAGTGTTCATGCAAGCGAATATAGGCAACCTATGTAGCACTGCACTTCTAAATATGTGATGTATAATACTTGTGTCAGATATGTATCAGACAACAACACTTGTTTGATACCCACCGATACTTCTACGACAATACAAAATATATGTTTGAATTTTTTTCAAGCTCGAACACATTCGGGACTCCTCGACACCACAGCGGACGTGAGCTTAACACTTTCAAGAAAATGGAACATGCATTAGAAAATCACAAATATACGTATAGCCTTAATTGATTCTGATAGTCGAAAACCCCATCTCTCTTCATGTCGGTGTTACCTCTAACATTCGACAAAATTGAACATTAAAGAAGCATCCAATTGTGGAAGCCTAACATTAGTTATTCTTTCTTTGTAATCATAGGAAATTTAAAATTTTAGCAGGTAAGTTGGATTATAAATTGAATGAATTCTTTTAAAAGATATTACAATTAAATTTAAAAATTAATTTTCATAAGCATGAGATTTTATAATATGAATTAAATTTATGAAGTTAAATTTTATTATGACATAATTTGTGTTGTGATATTTTTAATAAAGAATAATGAAAATATATATTTTTTAAATTAATAATTAATTAACACTAAAACGTGTCGTGTCCTATTTTTTTCAATAATGTTGTGTCCCCTTATCGTGCCGTCATAACTGTGTCCCCGTGTCTGTGTCATTGCTTCGTAGAAGGCAACAAAAACAAACCTTTTAACATCCTCAGGCACATGGAAAGGCTCATAAGGCCATCCAAGGTTTTTCCTAGTTGCATCAACTTCCTTAGCACCCAATGCACTTCCATGTGCACTATACGAGTTCGCCTTGTTCGGTGATCCATAACCAATAGTGGTTGTAACCTGCCAAAATAGCGGTGAGGGATATGAATTCCGATATCAAGCACTAACAAGAGCAAAACTAAACACAATGTGATATGCAATATTATGAAGTAACACAAGTAACACGACTAAAATGTACAAAGAGAACAAAAAGAACCTTTATCAATGTAGGCTTGTCTTTGACAGCTTTAGCTTCCTTGATCGCGGAGCGAATCTCATCATAGCCATTGTTACCATTCTTTACCCAGATAGTGTGCCATCCAAGAGCCTCAAAGCGAGCATTGACATCCTCAGAGAATGCGATTTCTGTGTCCCCATCAATGGAAATATGATTGTCATCGTAGAAAGCGATCAATTTCCCAAGACCCCAGTGGCCAGCAAGAGAGCATGCTTCGTTCGATACTCCCTCCATTTGGCAGCCATCGCCAAGTATAACATACCTGAAGAAACATAACTGTCATTTGTAGGACCCAATGTGTCATATAAGAAGAACAAACCTAATAAGAGACTAACAGTAAAGTGTCAAAAAAATCCCCTGACTATAAGTAAAGTGTCAGACCCAATGTGTCGCAGACGAAGAATAAAGTGTCAAACTAATCTCCTGGCTGTTTACATGTGATCATTTTAGTCCAAGAGTTTATAAAAATATTAAATTAATCCCTATGCTTTTTTAATAGGGGCTGAAATATTCCAAGGGAAAACTATTTTAACCCATATTAAAAGACTGGAATATTCACATAAGCAGCACTCAAAACTTATGCATTTACCTATCTCACATCTAAGCTTCAATTTTTATGGACAAAGCACCTTATCTATACATGAAAAGGTGTATTTCACTGTTCCCACTGTGCGAAAAGGGTAAGTTGGCTGTAAAAATTGAAGTATAGGTGCGTGATAGGTAAGACATAAGGTTTGGGTGCTTCGTATGTAAATTAAGGACTACGATGACTAAATCAACATTTTATATATCAGGGGACTAAAAAGATCCACTGTATAAAAAAAATCATGGGACCATTTTGACACTTTTTTCGATCTAATGATAACAGTTGAGAAGATAGGACTTCAAAACTATTACGTGTAATGGTCAATGATCTCCAAATCAGGTTTATTGAAGCGGGCGGCTAAGTGTTTCTCAGCTAGCGCTAGTCCGACAGCATTTGCAATACCCTGACCAAGAGGACCTGAAGCACAATGGCAAAGCATATAACATCAAGGAGAATATAGAAAAAGAATTCTTTACAGAACAGGAATGGTCATGCATTGTTCAAATGTACACACAAATTGCTTACCAGTGGTGACTTCGATACCAGGAGTTTCAAAATTCTCAGGATGACCAGGAGTTTTACTTTGCCACTGTCTGAAAGCTTTCAAATCCTCATCCTAAAGCATCATAATAAGAATCATCAATTCTAGGAAAACAAAAAGGGAAAGGAAGGTTTAAGCAATCTTTTTAAAGGCGTATCAGTATTTGAGGTTGAACGGGGGTTGAAATTCATTAAAATTATTTAAATATGACTTAAAATGTATGTTAAATTTATTTAAGAACTAACAAGAGGAATCCTTGAGATGTCACTTCTGAAGCTCCTTTAAGTAAAATACATTTGAACTTATAAACATAGAGGAATCTTGTGGCATAAAGATTGAAATTTTATTAGAGAATCCAAATTTATGTGTACTCATATGGGAGAACTCATGAGCCGATTGACGCCATACGGAGTTACACCCAGGGATAAAAAACTTGAAGCCATTATGCAGAAACAGGTAGCTTAATGATTAAGCGTAAAGGTTGTTATAAATAATATTAGAGAATAAAGTGATACAATTTGATGCAAAAATCAGCATGACTTTCCACAAAAATTAGGGCAAAGCAAAATTTTTTCTTTAATAATCCAAAACAACACAGATACAAAGATAAGCACCAATGATTCGAGAGGTACGTGGTCTCTCCCAAATCATACAATTGAAGAGGTGGTAAATCTCTCCCAAACCCAAGCCCTAAGACTCCAAGATAACAATTCTCATGCATATCACAATATACTATACACTAATAAATAATAGAAGACTAAATTGCACTTAGGCTAGCACTGGCATAATGATACCGCCCCCCACAAGAAACACTTTCCCGTTACTAAGAAGCAATTGTTTTTTTTATTTTTTGATGTCGCTCGTCTCTTTCTCTATTTTTTTCTCCAAACCGTTTATTTTTCAGTTGTCATTACTTCCTATCGTTCTCAAAACTCGTATGTCGCGATCCTGTAATTGATTTGAATCAGGAATATTTTTCTTAGTTTCAACGCAGTCAGCTAGCTTGAATCGCTACTACAATTAGGGCAAGCTGCAATCTTTCCACGTACCCTGAATCACTACTGTACTGCGAGCTTAAGTCACAAACGCGGTTGTATCTGTCATGATCTCGTCTGCTGGCTTTCTCAAATAGCTTGTATCGCCACTGTCTTGTAGGGTGCAGTCGTCCGGTCCACCTATATGTCTCGAGTAGCCCAAATCACGAATGTACTGCTTCCCAACTGGTTGAGTCACGTGATTGGGCCTCTCTGTACGTCGCGATCTGACATGTTGCTTCCAAGTGAACTCTAATCTCGACCGTTGGAAGTGGAAGGAGGTGAAAGATGGGAGGTATGGGTCTCTGTACGAAGAAAAAGTGTTACATCAGAAGTCTTAATGCAAAACTGCATCAGGACTCCAATCACAATGTCCACGTGTACGATCTGATTTCATTGAATACAAAAAAACTAAATATTTTAATGCATAACGAGGTCAGATAGTACACGTGACGCATTGTGATTGGAATCCTGATGTCGTTTTGCATCAGGACTCCTAATGTATATTTTTCCTGTAAGAAAGAAGTAATTTTTTGATCGATATAAGTTGCAATTTCGTCGGCTCCTCTACAGGCTTAGAGGAATTAGATCACAGGGGGGTTGCACGTAATCTCTTCTGCGGCTTCTCTGTTAGCTCTTATTGCCTCTATATCGTAAGGTCTGTGATTCCGTAGTTCCATCCAAGCTACCTCAATCATGCCTATACCACTAGGGTGAAGCAGAAGAAGGATAAAGGTGGGAGTTTCAGCTCTTTGTACACTGTGCAAAGAGTCATATATCTGATCCCTTTGATACCAGAGAGTTGGACGTTGCGATCCCTCGTGACCCTTTTGTAGCGGCAATTTTTTATCTTGACTGCTTCAACTCCCATCAATCTATCCTTCTATAGATCTAATTCTCATAATCTTTGAGCTCTGATATCAATTTGATATGATTTAACACATAAATTGACATGATTTTCCACAAAAATTAGGGTAAAGCAATTATTCTTATTTAATAATCTAGAACAATACAAATACAAAGATAAGCACCTACAATTTGAGAGGTAGGCAATTTCTACCAAATCTTACAATTCGAGAGGTAGAAAGTCTCTCCCAAACCCTAACCCTAAAACTCCAAGACAACAATGCTCATGCATGCTTAACCATAAATTTATTAGGGTTTAATTATACTAAGCAATAATAAATAATAAAATACTAAATTTCCCTTATGCACATAAAAGACTAAATTTCCCTTAGGCTAAGCACCGATGTAACATAAACCAACTAAAAAATGAAATCGAAGTGTCGTACATGACCAAATATTATATTATGGAAGCCACCTCTTGATCTTATAAGAGCCACCTTTAAATTTCTATTTGCCAAGTAAATAATTATGAGAGCCGAAAGTAGTACAATGATGTCACACCAAAGCAAACAATACATCTGTCAATGTTTTGAATTCTGAATAGGCTCGATGTCTTTTCCCTTTGCTTTCAATTCATTAAATAATAATCATACATATTTTAGGTACAAAATAAAGCGCATAGTCTATTTTAGATAACTTAATAATACATATTCCTAATTTAAACATTCAGCTAAAATAGAAATAAAATCAAAATAAAGATATTGAAAATAAATTAAATAAGGAAGCTCCTAATTATAGAAAACTCCTAAATTAGTTGTCTGATTTTCGTCTTTCCTGATTGACATCCCTCCTCAAATTGATGTTGACTGATCATGAAGCATCAATTTGCCAACAAGAAACTGATAACACTACTGGGACAAAAAAATCCTTAAGTCGTGAGTGCCGAAGCCAAATGTGCCGAAACCGAGAATGTCGAAGCCTTAGAGACAACTCTTGAACCATAACAATGAGCAAAGAAAAACAAGTAATCATTTATCATTGTCGCCCAGAAATTCGAATCAAAGTCATAAGAAGGATTCGCTTTCAGTTACACGATCCAAATGCTACCGATCATAGCCCACAAATAGGATGCAATTACATGATCCAAATGATATTGGTCATAACGTACAAGTAGGATCCACATCCTGATCCAAAAACTACCGATCATAGCCCACAGTAGGATCCAGTTACACGATCCAAATGCTATCGATCATAGCCTACAAGTAGGATTCGCGTTCTGACCCAAATGTTACCGATCATAGCCCACAAGAAGGATTCACGTCCTGTTATAAGATCCAAATGCTATTGATTCTTCCTGCAATGACAAGGATGATTTGTTCCATGTCTTCACGCTAAAAAGTCTTTGAAACCGTGAGTGCCGAAGCTGTGAGTACCGAAGCCGAGATTGCCAAAGTCGTGAGTGCCGAAGACAGAGATCTAGGATTTGTCGAAGCCGAAGTCGTCGGTCTAGGAAAGAGTGCCGAAGCCGAAAATCCTTGAGTGAGACGAAGAAGACGAACTCGAAGCGAACGAAGCAACAGAAGAAGCAGTCGAAGATGTCGAAAACGGAGTTCGAACGAAGAGGCAGGAGACGGAACCAGTCGAAGATGAAGCAAACGAGATAGAGGGAGCGAACACAGTAGACGAAACTAACGAAGCAATTGATAAACCGAACAGTCAAGGCAGACGATCAAGCGAAGCAGTGGAACCAGGCGAAACAATCCAAACGACCGAACAGCTCGGTCGAGCGAACCAGGCGAGCAGGCGAAGCAGTCCAGGCGAGCAGGCGAAGCAGTCCAGGCGAGTAGACGAGCGGGTGAGCAGTCCAGACGAACCGTCAAAGCAGTTGAGCAGTCCAGACGAAGCAAATGAGGGTTTAGACGAAGCAGACAAGCTATCCGGACGGAGTAGTTGAGCAGTCGAGACGAAGCCGTCGAATGAGGGCGCAGTCTAAGGTCGAAGACGTCGCTGAGAAAGCAGTTGAAGGCGAACGAAGATCTCTCCAAACGATTCCAAGGCGGAGGGGAAATCAAAGCAAAAAAAAACTTCCTCCCTTCCCACAAGAAGACTGACGGGAAGGGAGTCTTGACTGTCCTCCAATGTCTACTGGTCGTTAGAGCAAAAACTTGGCTCTGATACAATGTAAAAGTTTTGAATTCTGAATAAGCTCAATACATTTTCCTTTTGCTTTCATTCCATTATATAATAATCTTACAATCTATTTTAAGTACAAAATAAAGTGCATAATCTATTTTAGGTAACTTAGTAAAACATATTTCTCATCTAAATATTCAGCTAAAATGGAAATAAATCAGAATAAATATATTGAAAATAACTTAAATAAGAAAGCTTTTAATTATAGAAAACTCTTAAATTAGCAGCCTAATTTCCGTCCTTCTTGATTGACAACCTCGATTTAAGAATAAATGTTATTACAAATTGTATCCAAGTACATAGTGTTACCATATATTTGTTAATTATGGTGACCCAAATTCAGTTTGATCCAACCATCAATCTCGTGGTGCAACAATTTTGGTGAAAGAAAAAATAGGGTGGTTTTTTTTTTAGGCTTATAATGCTAGAAAAATGATCATACCAGGAAAATTATTTCATACGGACAACGTACGCAGCGCTGTGTACAGACAACACAAATAATCACCTAATAACCAGCTAATAACTCATAAAAACTCCGTGAATAACATTAAAATGAAACTGCGGGGTTATTAGCAGGTTATTAGGAAATTATTGCAGCGTTATTTGAACAATAATCTCCCAATAAGCTCACAACAGATAAAAATATAGAAATGAAACCGCTGAGGTTATTAGGAGGTTATTTGATCACAGAAAAATATGTTAAAAAATTCATACCTATTTTTTTATGAAATTGCACTTTAAAGAAAGATATTTTCTTTATTTTATTGCAGGAATGAAGATTTATAAGTGATAAAAGCAAAAAAGCATGAAATGGAGCGAATTTGGATCAAAAAATGAAGAAATTAATGGAAAATGAACTAAGCCGCCGACGACGAGATCATGAGGAGAATTTTTGAAGGATTTATAACTACTTCGCCGACAATGAGCTCAGAGCCCGATGGCTAGATCAGATGCGGTTTGGAGGCCTTCTAGAAGCCCCGCCGACGGCGAGGTTGTTTCTCGCCGACGGCGAGATTGGACAAAATGCCAGATACATTGAACCTGGACGCTTTTTGAAGAGTGCTTAAGTCCCCCTTGGACCTTTGTCTACCTCTATAAATAGAGGACGAATTTTATTCTTTTGTGTGTCTATTTGGTGTCTATTGAGTGTCTACTTTGTGTCTTCTGTGAGTCAATTTTAAAGAGTCTTAGTGTTACTTTGTTTTAGTAAGTGTAATTAGTGAGTTAGAAGTGTGTTGTCTTAGAAGGAAAAGTCGAAGGAGCTTGAGGAGTAACTTAGGGAGGAAATTGAGATAAGTATCTTTGTTTATTGTTGTTAACTTTAAATGAAATTCATGCTTTGTTTAATTCTCATGCATTCTGAGTTGTTTTCTTAGTCTTTCTCCTTGTTTATGAAATTATGTGAATTGATGAAATTAAAAAAAATGCATAAAATATTAAAATAAATTGTGAAAATTTTTACTTAAAACTTAATTTAAATGAAATTCATTTAAATTAAAGGAACTTCAAGGAGTCTGCTTGGGGAGGAAATTGAGATAAGTATCTTTGTTTATTGTTGTTAACTTTAAATGAAATTCATGCTTTGTTTAATTAAAATACGTTACGAGTTGTTTTCTTAGTCTTTCTCGCTTGTTTATGAAATTATGTGAATTGATGAAATTAAATAGAAATGCATAAAATATTAAAATAAATTGTGATAATTTTTAATTAAAACTTAATTTACTTTTAATCCGGCTCAGTTGATTTGTTAAAATATGTTGAATTATCAACTATAGTAAAGATTACATCCAATATTCGAAGTCAAAAGCTTGGAAGGAGGGTGCGAATAAATAGGGAAATGCTTATTTATCGGACGTAGAATTAGACATTTTAGTGTGACGAGACTAAAATATTCGATTCGGTCACTATTGATTGAAGGCGAAGTGTAGATGTTAGCCTCGGAGTGAGGGGGACGTGGGAGCTACGAAGTGGCGGCCGAGTATCATCACGTACAGCCACGGATTCGATGTCAAACATAGGATTAGTTAATGTTCTTTGCACCTGAACCAAAGGTAAAGAATAGGAAAGCTCCTATTTGTCACAATACAATAAAAAAAATCTATTTGAATTCATCATTCACTTAATTTTCTAAAATCAAGGAGAATGATACATTTTTCTGAAATCTTTAAATCAACTTTATTTAAAACATTAGTTTACTTTAATTCGCTTTAGTTAAGTATTCTAAATTTTCGTATACTATATTAGTAAGTAAATACTTTTAAATTTATCTGTTACAAATTTAGTAAAACTTCGCATGTGGGATCGATAATCGGGACTCACTTAGAGCCCGTATTACTTGATACGATACGTATCTTTGCGTAGAATCCACATTATACATTTCATCATAAAATCAAATATATATATTAAAGCGGGATCAAGTTTTTGGTATCGTTGCTATTAACACAATTTACAAACATAAAAAAGTGGGTCAAGTTTTTTGCGTCGTTGTCGGGGAAGTAAATAAATTATTTACTAGAGTAACGGACTATTTTAAAATTTATTTTGCAAAATTGTATGCGTAAATTTGGAAACGAAAATTTAATACCTTACGATTCAGAATTAGAGCGTACAGTTAAAAGAATTAGAAAACAAAAAAGAGAAATTATAAATTTAACACAAATGACGAATATTCCTGAAAATGAAAATATCGATCAACGAGAGACCATTAAGAGATTATGTCGACCCTACATTAGATGAAATTCATTTAGCTATTCAATACTGCTGATGTAGTCTCTAACTTATTTGAACTAAAGCAAGCAATTATCCAAATGGTACAAAACAATCAATTTAGTGGTTGACCTACTGAAGATCCTAATTTACATCTTGCTAGTTTTTTAGAAGGAGTATCTAACGATGCTATTAGACTTAGACTTTTTCTTTTTTCTTTAAGGGATAAGGCTAAAATGTGGTTAAATTCGTTAGCACCTGGATCTATTAAAACTTGGGGAGAATTATCACAAAAATTTCTATCCAGAATATTTTCCACCATCTAAAAGCTATTTAAGCTTAGAAATGATATAACTTCTTTTAGTCGAGTTTGATGGAGAGTCGATGTATGAAGCTTGGGAGAGATTTAAAGAACTTCTTAGGAAATGCCCGCATCATGCGTTATCGGATTGGTTAATTATTCGAACTTTCTATAATGGATTAGTAGGATCTCTTAGATCAATCATCGATCTTCTTTGTTGGAGGATCATTAATGTCGAAAACCATTTGATGAAGCACTTATGCCTAATCGAAGAAATGACTACAAATAATTTTTGATAGCTTGCTTGATAGAATGAATCAGAAAAAGATAGTCGATATTCATGAAAATGATGCGATATACTATGTTAAGCTTGAAATCGCCGATATATCTAAAAAATTAGATCATTTTGGAATGAATTACTCTCCACTATATTAGAAGAAAACTCATCTGGACAACTTATAGAATCTCAATCTCATTATGAAACTATAAATGTTATTAATAATAGACCCAATAATCCTTATGCAAATTATTATAATCCTGGATGAAAAAGTCATCTTAATTTTAATTAGAATAATAATACAACTAATCAACCATGAATGAACAACATAACACAACCATTAGGAAATCCTCCAACGAGGAAATTCTAATTATAAACACAGTTATCCACATGGATTTAATAATAATAACTCTCAATTTAAAGATAAGAAATTATCTATAGAAGAATTAATATTAAATATGGGTCGACATTTACAAAATCAAGGAAATCGAATTACAAAATCAAGGAAATCGATTACAAATACAAGAAACCAATTACTAAAATCAGGAACATTTATTAAAAATATTGAAACTCGAACTTAGACATATCACTACCGCAGCTTAATAATAGAATATACGGTACATTTCCTAGTAATGTGGAAATAAATCCAAGACAAAGGAAATGAACAGATTAAAGCGATACTGATTACGAAGTGGAAAAAAATTAGAACCTCGAATTCGAAAGAACTGGAAAGTCAAAAAATGAAGTGGAAATCGAAAAGGAAAAGAATCAACAGATCAAAACTTGAAAATTCTTTAATACCAATGAAAATTCACGTTGAAAAACCTTCACTACCATTTCTCAACGACTAAATCGACATAAAAAAGATAAACGGTTTGTTAAATTCTTAGAAATTACGAAGAAAATAACAATAAATATTCCTTTGCAGAAGCTTTAGAACATATGCTAAATTATGTAAAATTCATGAAAGATATTTTAAATAAAAAAAGAAAATTTACCGATAATGAAACGGTCGCACTTAGTGAAGAGTGTAGTCTTATTATTCGAAAAAGCTTACTGAAAAATTAAAAGATCACGGTTGTTTCACTTATACCGCGCTATTGTGGAGAAAAATTCTATGGAAAAGCTTTGTGTGACTTAGAAAGCGACATCAATCTAATGCCTACATCAATTTTTAAGAGATTAGGATTGAGAGAAATTTCACCTACTTCGATAACCGCTTCGATTAGCTAATCGTTCTGTTACATATCCTAAGGGAGTTATTGAAGATGTTTTAGTAAAAGTGGATAAATTTTTCTTCCATATAGATTTTATTGTTTTAGAATGAGAGAAGATAAAGAAATTTCTATCTTAGGAAGACCATTTTTAGCCACTGGGAAAGCTATGATTGAAGTTCAGAAAGGAGAATTAACTATGAGAGTAAATGACCAAAAAGTAACTTTTAATATTCTTCAAATCGATGAAATATCATGCGTTAGAAAAAGAGGATGAGTGTTTTCGAATGGAAGTACTTGATCATTTACAAAAGAACATTTTAAGGAATATTATGAAGAAAAATTAGAAAAAGAAAATGCTTGAATTAATTGAAAAAACCGATATAAATAAAGAAGCTAGATTATATTCGAGAAATTTGAATTTTTAGATAATACGGAAAACACTTGAAAAAATATAGTTTCATCCAATTACTAAACCTCACGAACTTGAGTTAAAAATGTTACTAATCATTTGAAATACGACTTACTTAGGTAATTCTTGACTACATCGGTTATTATTTATATCTGAATTAAATGAATCTCGAAACAAAAACTTTTAGATACCTTAAAAAAATATAAGAAAATTTTTTGTTGGACTTTAGCGAGATATTAAAGGAATTAGTCATTCAATACTGTATGCACGGAATTATTTTAGATAATGAACATAAGCTCAGAGTAGATCCGAAAGGAGATTAAACCCGATAATGAAAGAAGTAGTCGAAAAGAAATTTTAAAATGGTTAGATAATGATATTATATATTACATTTACGACGAGTCTTGGGTAAGCCGATTCCGTATGTACTAGAAAGAAGGAGTGACTAGTAAACTAATGAAAATAATGATCTTATCCACTATAAGACGATTCTGCGGATGATGAATATGTATTGATTATAGAAAATTAAACGCAACCACAGGAAAGATCGCTTCACTTTACCATTTACGGACAGGATGTTAGATAGATTAGCTGGACGTAAGTATTTTTGTTTCTTAGATGGATACGCCGGTTATCATCAATCTAATTGCTCACGAGGATCGAGAAAGCTACATTTACTTAGTCCTTATGAAACTTTCGCTTTTCGAAGGATGTCTTTTGGATTATGTAATGCACTGCAACATTCAGGAGATGTATGATGTACATATTTAGTAAATTAATTGATAATGAAGTAGAAGTATTTATGGATGATTTCTACGTATTTTGAACATCATTTGACACATGCTTAAATTATCTTGAAAAAGTATTTGAAGTATGTGAGAAAAGCTAATTTAGATTCTTAATTGAGAGAAATGTCGATTTATAGTTGCAAGCGGCGTTGTATTAGGGCATAAAATTTCGGAAAAAGGCATGGAAGTAGACCTGCAAAAATTCGAGTTATAGCTAAATTACCACATCCGATTACGGTGAAAGGGGTAAGAAGTTTTCTGGACATCTTTGGATTCTACGAGACGTTATATAAAAGATTTTTAAAAAATTACTAAACCTTTATGTCGACTTCTTGAAAAGATAAGAAATTTGAATTCTACAATTAAATGCCGAATGCTTTCGAATTATTAAAAGATAAATTAATTACGGCACTTTATAATAGTTTCACTAATTAGGAGAAACAATTTAAGGCTTATATGTGATGCTTAGTGATTATGTTATAGAAGCGATTTTTAGGCGAAAGATATGATAAGATTTTCAAAGTTATATATTATCTTAGTAAAACTCTAAATGATCTTGAAATAAATTATACGATTCTTGAAAGAGAATCGTTAGCGATTGTATATGCTTTTAATAAATTTCGGCATTATCTAATAGGAAGCTAAATGTATTGTGCATGCTGATCACTCCGTTATTAAGTATTTAATGCAAAAGAAAGATTTAAATCGAGATTAATTAGATGAATGTTATTAATGCGATAATTTGATTTTGAGATCGTTAACAAAAAGGAAGCGATAATCGAATTGCGATCATTTATCGAGATTAGAATATCGTGAATTATCGATATCGATAATAAAATTATAGACGGTTTTACGATGAATAAGCTTTATAATATAAATGAGTGGAAAATACGCTGGTATCTTGATATAGTAAATTATATTGTAAGTGACATTTTACCATCTATGTTAACTTTGCAACAACAGAAAAAATTCATTCATGATACAAAAACATACTTTTGGATGAATCATACTTATATAAGCGATGTAAAGATTTAATTATTAGAAGATGCGTACGCTTATGAAGAAAGCTGAACAAATTATTCGAAAATGTCATGATTCGATTTTGGATGACATTTTGGGATCGATAAAGCTGCGTATAAAATTCATAATGCTGGATTATATTACGCTACTTTATTTAGAGATGTATACATATATATAAAAACATGTGATAAATGCCAAAGAGTAGGAAATATATAAAGAAAAAATGAAATGTCTCTGAATTTTATATTAGAAGTTGAAATTTTTGATGTTTGGGGATTAGATTTCATGGGACATTTAATTATTTCATTTGGAAACTCATATATATTAGTAGTTGTTGATTATATTTCCAAATGGATTGAAGCACAAGCTTTACCTAGGTGTGATGCTAAAAGTATTTCAAAATTTTTAATGAAAAATATTTTTAGTAGATTTGGAATGCTCAGAAAGTGATTATCAACGACGGAAGAACTCATTTTAGAAATAAATATATTCGCAAACTAGTAGAAAAATATAATATTATTCATAAGATATCAATCGCTTATCATCCATGAAGCTAGTGGATTAGTCGAAGTTATAATCGAGAGATTAAGCGTATTTTAGAAAAGTACGTAAGCCACTAATAGATTGGAGTGAGTCTATAAGCTAGACAACTGCATTATGGGCATACGAAGACTACTTATAAAACTACGATTGGAATGACTCCTTACGAACTTATATATGAAAAAAACTTATCGACTTACAGGTTGAATTAGAACATAAAGCGTATTGGGCGATTAAAGAATTTAATTATAATATGAAAGAAGGCTGGTGAAAAGAGATTGTTGCAATTAAATGAATTAGAAGAATTAAGGAATGAATCATATGATAATGATAGGATTTATAAAGAAAGAATGAAATTATGGCGAGATAGGAAGATTAATCGAGAGAAATTTTGAATCGAGACAAGAAGTATTCTTATATAAAACTAGATTGAAATTATTTCCGAGAAATTGAAATCTCGATGGTTAGGACCTTTCACTCATAACTCAAATATTTTCGTATGGAACTATAGAAATTGAAGATCCGAAAACGAGGACATAGATTTAAGGTAAACGAGACATAGATTAAAACCATATTTTGAAGGTAGAAGACAAAATTTTAAAGAGGTTTTAATGTTTAGTCGCACGATTACTAACACTAAATTAGGTCGAGGCGACGACGTTAAGCCAAGCGACTTTATGGAGGCGGCCATAAGTAGTATTTTATTTTAATTATGTACAAATTAGTGAGTACGTATTATTAAAACAAATCTTACTATTCAAATTTTTAATTAGAATCATCACGAAATTTGAACCTATATGATGAGATCGAGAAAATATTCGGATATAGCGAAATTAGGCGATTTTACGAAATCTCATAGACGGCGAGGTCGATTCTCGCCGACGGCGAGAACGACGCATAATTACATTTCGGTTCACTAACGAGCTCGCCGACGGCGAGAAACTGCCCGCCGACAGCGAGATTGCGTGCCATATTTTAAATCAGTTTTATAACCAGCTCGCCGACGGCGAAAAACTTCCCGCCGACGGCGAGGCAGTTGAAAAATGCTTCTTTTAAGTTTTAGGTGCGGTTTTGGACGGTTTTGGACGGTTTTAAAGCCATTTCTTTGTAGAAAACCATCTCACATTCATTTTTACACTGTTTTCTTCCTAAGAAACGGCTAGAGACCATTTCTTTCAATCCAAAATGGCCACCAAACTCTTAGAAACCACAAAAACTGGAGTTTTCAACCGAAGAAAATTCGTCAGTTCGGAGGCGCAGCGTATTTTCAACAAAGTCTTGATGAAGAAGCAACTTATTAAAGAAATGAGATTTGTCTATACTACATCCGCTGTAGTTATTCCTGTAGTTAAAAGAGTTTTACTCTAATCTACATGCGATCAACAATGAAAGTGTCTACGTCAGAGGAAGATGGGTAACATTTACTCCTTCAAGGGTAAATGAATTATTTTCTATAGAAAATACCTCGTCCGTCATTATTCAAACTTTGTTCCTTGAGATACAATATGAACGAGATTTATAGATACGCTGGCCGACGAACTGATGATTGGGAGTTGCACGAAGACGAGTATGTCGGTTTTCGCATCACTTCTTAACCATGTCTCGAAGCATTGACATTTCTTTATCTCATCAAAATTATTACCCATTATGAGGGTAAATAAGATTTGAAAGGAATGCTTGTTAAATTATTGTATTCAAATTGGACTACCTATCGATGTTGGATCGATTATAGTAAAATCGCGTTGGGATTAATTGTGCATGGGTCAGTTCATGGACTTGGACACCCATCGAATATATTTGCATTATGCAGTCAGTTCCAAGTTTCTTATGAGGCTGGGGAAAAAGTACTTTTGCCATGGAAACCACTGGATCCTATGGATATGTTTCCAACTTTGGATAACAATGATGAGATTACCATTATTTCTGATAGAGCATCACAGAACAATCCTTTAGCAAGACCCTTTACAGATAAAACAAATTTCATTCTAAAAAAGATTAAAAAATTAGAGAAAGAGTTGCAGAACGTGATGAATTCCATCGATAATATCTCTGATATGTTTGATCACATTGACTGGAGGATGAAGGAGCATTTTGATCATACTCGACATGCTGGATGCCGAGTTTATTCATTTGCGAGACGGGAAGGGTGGATCGATGAAGAATCTACTGCAGAATTCCCTTCGGGCCTTTCTAATCTATTTGTGCACTGCGTCACATCGGGAATATCGGAGAGGATGATAGTTCAGACTCGAGGAGTAGTAAAGATTTCATCTTATGTTATATTTGTGTGTGTTGATTTGGATTTAGGATTTATTTTTAATTTGATCATCTTAGATTTAATGAAATTATATGTATTTGTTATGTCTCAGCATTTAGTGTATAGTGGTTTGGATTGCGATGTTGAGTATTATGGATTTGGACATTTAAATTAAGTATGTTGTTAGTTGTTAGTGTGAAGTTTGTAAGTCTCATGGATTTCATATATAAAGTTATATTGTTTGTGTTGTGTGAACTTTTTGTGAGTATAAGTATTTAATCTTCATACTAATTATTAAATTAAGTGATCGGAAGATTGATTAAGGGCAAATCGAGGTTGAAAATGATTGACGAAGTTTAAAAATTTAAAATTATGGGATCTCGCCGACGGCGAGAATTATCCCACCGATAGAAAGGGAAATTCCGCTGACAGCGAGAACGATCTCGCTGACGGCGGATTTTTCCCGAAACTTTTGCCTTTGTCAAATTAATTAGCTCGCCGACGGCAAGAAAAATCTCGCTGACAGCGAGATCCCGAAAAGTCTTATATTTGACCGAGTCAACTGAGCACTATTTATCATCCCATTCTCAAAACTTGAAAAACCGACCTAGGGCTTGTGAGATATTGGATTTGAGGCGATTTCAACACTTTTTGACACCGGATTTCATCTTCCCTTGGCAAGAGCTTCACTCCTATGTAAAAATTTTTTGATTTTCACCATGGATTTCTTCTACATAGGGAAATTTTGAAAAAATTCGAAATGTGGAGAAGATACTTGGAAGAAATTCATGGAGATCGATTTAGATGGATTTTAGATGTTATAGGAAGCCTTTTTGGTAATATTTGAGAGTTTAGTTAAGATTTTTGCAAATTTCACAGATCGAAAATGTCTCCACGACAAAAGCGATGGTTAGATTACGACAAAACCTGATTTGTGAATGCAAAAGCACAATCAAGATATTTTCACAACATTCGATCGAAAATGCATTCGAGATCGAGTTTTTAAGAATCCGGGAGGAAAGGTAGAGCGAGTAATAAAGGAACGAGGATGGGAGAATTTTCTGTTATATTTCATACGAAGCATGTGTGGAGGTAGTTAAGGAGTTATATGCTTAATTTGACTTCGGTGAAGATACGCAGGTAAAGGTTAGAGGATTTTTGTGGAATTCGGCGGCTAACGAGGATAAATACTTATTACGATGTACGAGACACCTACACCGGTGAGTACGAGACTTTTGGGACGATAGAAGGACCACTGGAAGAGGTGATCGACTTTCTCGTCGATGGGAAAGGCGTACGGAAGATCAAGCGACGGGAAAGGGTAAATTTTCCTCTTTCTATGTTAAATGCAACTTGAAAGTCGACACTTATTTTATTTGTTCGACCTTGTTACCTACTTACCACCATAGTGAGGTAACGAGAGATGAAACAGATTCGAATTTACGTATTCGGAACAAAAAAAGTATTAATATGGGAAATGTAATTTATAAGAATATATTAGCCACCTCGAAGCGAAAGTGGAGGATGAGTAGGACATCACGAGTCTTATCTATGCATTTTGCACGATTATGCGGGAGTAGAGCGAAAGATGATGAGGAATGAGTTGAGCCTATGAGACCCATTACTACGGCTAATAATAAGAAATATGAATCCAGCAAATGATGGAGATGCGGGACGAGGATTATGTACCTTCTTCAGTAGAGATATACGCTTGTCTAGTTATGAACCCCTCGTCACACTACTCACTATCCTTCAAGATCCGATGAATGAAGTCGACCTACGAGTAGAAAGAGTTTTGAACAATTTGGAGAAAATATGGAAAGAAAATTTGAGCATATGGACCACATGATTGATGGCTTGGAAAGAAGACATGATTATGATGGTGAATATCTTCAGCGGCATTCAGAGTACGAAATTGCATATTATGAGGTTGAAAGTCGATATAGGAGTGGTGATTTAGATGTTGTCTTTCCTGAGTGCCCCCGTTACACACAGTACCTAGGCCTGCTCAGTGATCTCGGCTGGAGATCGGGGAGATGATATGCACAGGATTTTGATGCGGAAGATTAGAAACTTTGTTTAGTTTGTTTAGATTAATTGTTCTTTTGAAAACTTTATTGTTACGTATGTAATTATTACGTACTTTTACGTGGATTTGTGGATTTGATGTGTTTGTTTATCTTTGTAATGTTAGACTTTTTATGTGTGTTAAGTTAGTTTGCAATTTTTCTTTTAGATAGGATGACTAGTTTTTCTTTAATGTGTTGTTTAAGTTTTTAAAAGTTATGAACTTTTAATATGTTTAGATTGTTTTAATATGTTTTAAAGTAGGTTAGTTGATTGTATGTGTAGTAATAGATTAAGTTTTTATTTTGTTATGTTTTATACTTATTAAAAATTTCTTATCCCAACACTTTCTTTTAAATATTATATATGTGAAGAATACTAACAGTACAGGATCTTTAAATAATGAAAAAGCCTGCAAAAATTTCAAGGAAAAGAAATACCTAGAGCTCAAAGGTATGATTCATTGTATATTTTCTTTTTCACCATTTAGAAATAGATAGAAAAATTTAAGTTTGGGGAGGAAAAATACAAATTTAATTATTAAATTGTTCTCGATTTCTATTTTCAAAAAAATTATTATCAAATGATTTTTCTATAGTAATTTTTCGATTCGATAAACATGAATTACTTTATTTAATTATTATAGAAAGTTAAATAAAATGTTTTTAGTAATTCAATTATTTAATAGAATAAGATATTTTGTTAAAAGAAATAAGAATATAGTAAACTTTTTAAAGTAAGGGAAAACTATATTCTAAAATTGAAATTCTTAAGTATTTAGATGAAAAAAAGAGATTGAAACTCAGTAAGTAAAGGCTATGAAATACATATAAACGAAGAAATATTTTAAGTTTCGAATTTAGGAAGAGAAAGTTGAAGTTGAAAATTATTAACGGTTATCCAGGATACGATAATCCTCACTGAAAAAGAAAAGAGAAGGATTGAAAATCAATCCAAAAAAAGAAAAGAGAAAAAAAATATAAGTGAGGAGAAGGCTGAGGAGATGTCTTATCAAAAATTGACTTCGATGGAATCAACTACAAGGGTAAAACTTCAAATATATTTCTAAACTTATATATATGGATTAGTATTTTACTTAAATAGTGTTTTCTTAAACTTACTATCATCTAAATATCTTAAGTAAATTACTACTTTTAAATATAGTCTTTCACCGAAATAAATATAGAGTAGAAATGCTTAGATCGATAACTAAATAATCTTATATCTATAAAATTAATTTAATTACTTAAAAATATTTCTATTTTAACTTTACTATAATATTATTTGAATTAAATTCATAGTTGGCTTGAATGAAAAATTCTATTACAAAAATCATTATTTTTATTTAGTATAAAAATTATTTAGGACATGATAATAATTAAGTTTGGGGGATTTTGATCACAGAAAAATATGTTAAAAAATTCATACCTATTTTTTATGAAATTGCACTTTAAAGAAAAGTTTTTTCTTTATTTTATTACAGGAATGAAGATTTATAAATGATAAAAGCAAAAAGCATGAAATGAAGCAAATTTGGATCAAAAAAGAAAGAAATTCATGCAAAATAAACTAAGCCGCCGACGACGAGATCGAGCCCGCCGACGACGAGATATGAGAATTTTTGAAGGATTTATAACTACTTCGCCGACAGCGAGCCCGAGCCCGCTGAAGGCGAAATCGCGCGGTTTTGAGACATTCTAGAAGCCCCGCCGACGGCGAGGTCGTTTCTCGCCGACGGCGAGATTGGTCAAAATGTCAGATACATTGAACCTGAACGTTTTTTGAAAAGGTGCTTAAGTACTCCTTGGACCTTTGTCTACCTCTATAAATAGAGGACGAATTTTATTCTTTTGTGTGTCTATTTGGTGTCTATTGAGTGTCTACTTTGTGTCTTCTGTGAATCAATTTTAAAGAGTCTTAGTGTTACTTTATTTTAGTAAGTGTAATTAGTGAGTTAGAAGTGTGTTGTACTAGAAGGAAAAGTCAAAGGAATGAGTATTCTTGGGGAGGAAATTGATATAAGAATCTTTGTTTATTGTTAACTTTAAATGAAATTCATGCTTTGTTTAATTCACTGCGTTCGAGTAGTTTTTATGATCATTCTCATCTGTTTATGAAATTATGTGAATTGATGAAATTAAATAGAAATGCATAAAATATTAAAATAAATTGTGATAATTTTTACTTAAAAACTTAATTTACTTTTAATCCTGCCATTGATTTGTTAAAATATGTTGAATTATCAAGCTATAATAAAGATTACATCCAATATTCGGAAGTCGAAAAGCCTTGGAATGATGGTGTAAATAAATAGGGAAATATTATTTATCGGACGTAGAATTGGACATTTTAGTGTGACGGACTAAAATATTCAATTCGGTCACAGTGATTGAGTCGAAGTGTAGATGTTAGCCTCGAGTTGAGAGAACGTGGGAGCTACGAAGTGACAGCGAGTATCCTCCGACTTGCTACGATTCGATAGTCAAAGCATGGGATTAGTCGATGTTCTTTACACTGGACGAAAGGGTAAAGAATAGGAATGCTTTCTATTTATTATGCAATCTGATAAAAAAAATCTATTTGAATTCGTCATTCACTTAATTTTCTAAAATCAAAGATAATGATACCTTTTTCGAAATCTTTAAATCAACTTTATTTAAAGCGTTAGTTTACTTTAGTTCGACTTTAGTTAAGTATTCAAATTTTCGTATACTTATATTAGTAAGTAAATACTTTTAAATTTAGTTGTTACAAATTTAGTAAAACTTCACTTATGGGATCGATAACGAGGACTCACTGTAGAGCTCGTATTACTTGATACGATACGTATCTTGCGTAGAATCCACATTATACGTTCCATCATAAAATCAAATATATATATTAAAGCGGGATCAAGTTTTTAGTCTTATTGCTTTATTAAAACAATTTGCAAACATAAAAAAGTGGGTCATTATTCATTGGTTATTTGTAATAATACCGTAACAACCTCATAATAACCTCCCGATAATCATAAAATACACCATCTCAAAGTTTATTAGCGAGTTATTATGTGGTTATTTGCGTTGTCCATATGCAACGCTGCGTAAATTGTCCGTATAGAATAATTTTCCATCAGACCGATGGGCCCAATCTCAATCACTAAAAGTTATTCATAACCAAGATTAACAGAATAATGAATGGAAGACATAGATCAATAGAATTTTATCAAAGAAAATCAATTTCTCAGAACAAAATATAAGAAATAATCCCAGCCAAGATCAACCAAGCCATAATAGAAGAAACGCCATATGTACCAACATATGGGAGACAAGATAACAAGATGCAGCAGAGAGAAAAAAAGCCATTTTTTTTCCTATTCCTTAAATCCAAAAAACTCAAAATCATAGAAAACCTCTTCATAAAATGAATGCATAATCACATATACCTTAACGCTATCGTACCCAGTAAGGTAGAGCAGGGCGTAATGAAGCATGCATCCATGGCCCGCAGAGAGTACGAATCGATCACGATTAAACCAGTACGGATTCTTAGGGTTGAAATGCATGAACTCATCGAAAAGGATCTGGCCCATCGGAGCACATCCCATGGGTAGCCCCGGGTGGCCGGAGTTTGCCTTCTCCACCGCATCGACGGCCAGGAACCGAATCGTGTTCACGGACTTCTCAAACAGCTCTTGGGACGCCGGTTTACCCACCGCTTCCTCAATCACAGCTGATCGAATCTCACCAACCAGCCGAGAACTCGCTTTCACCTCACCTGCTTTGTGCTTAAGCCGGAGGCTAAAGCGGAGGCCGGCTGCAGGGAGGGTGAGGAGGACGGGTTGGGATTGCGCGGCGGATGCGTGGCGGTGGCCGGAGATTGTCGGGGCTAAGTGGGGGTGTAATGCGGTCAAGGAAGAAGAAGCGGCCATGGCTGTAACCTCACCGTCGCAGTCAAAGGATCGAGGGAAAGTTGCCGCTTTGGATGGAGAAGGGAGTTGGTGGGGAGGATGATGTGAGAAGGTATTGAGTAGAAATATACTGCAATCGAATCGTGGCCATCGGGCGAAATTCTCTGTGCCTTCGATGCTGCTGTGTGTCAGCGGAGTGGCGGCCTCGTCTTCCGGCGAGCTTACGCGTGGCTTTAAACTAATAAATTTGAATATTTTTATGATCGTAAAAAATTGATAAAATTCATCAATACATAGTTAAAAAAATTATATTTATTCAATTTATTGAAGGTTTGATATTAATTAAATTAAAGTTCATTCATCGTTATTTAAATTTGGTATTTTATTTTTAAGTTGTAACACTAGTGGAGTATGTTAATTGTTATTTTATATATATATATAAATTGTTGTTTGGACGAGAAATTCTTATCCTCTTCCTGAATTTTGAGATATTTTCTTAATAAGAAAATTTTCAGATTCGATTAGAGATAATTAAGAACTTCGATTTTAATAATTTTATTGTCGAGCTTAATGTCTCTGCAAGACCAGTTTGATGATATCAAAATTGGTATGATTTGAATTCAACCCAAATAAAACTAATAAAACCCTTTTTGAGGTTTTCAATTGTCAATTTAATGGTCAAATGAACTCTAAATTTGATGTATTTATATTCAAATTAAACACCTCAACTAGAGGAATCCAATAACCTTGGGATTTCTTAATCCTTAGGTCATTAAAGTCACCTAATCAATCATTAAGAAAAATGATGATCATAAGAGATCAAGATAGGTTATCAGATCGAGCGGTTGGGGAAGTTATTAGCCAATGAATCAAAATGTCCCTACCCATATGCTATAAATAGGTTATCTCTTGAGAGGGAGAATAAGAAGAGAAAGAATTTTAGAACTTATTCTGGACTGAAGATCTAATGCTAACTTTCGGCTTCTATAGCTTCTGACTATTATCAACCATCGTCCGCCGGTCGTCTTTTACCACTGACGACCACCTATGGTTGTGTTGTCGACAATTCTCACTTGCTAATGATGTATCCTAAATAAAGTTATAACGTGGAACGTCATAAGACCTTGCGGTTGCTTTCTACCTCTATAACCATACACCACAGTCAACTATCGACCGTCCTATGTTATTGACCACCGCAGACTAGTCCTACTTGCTACCATCGGCAACCCCTGCTTGATAATTTTATTTCTAAAATATAATCATTAACATATAATGCCTTCTTGAAAATTCAGCGATAACTTCAAGTAGCTGTTAGGTATGGCTCATATACCGGAAATTTTGGAGTTCTTGGTGAAGAGGTGCGTCTCTTCATATTTATTGGATTGGGAGGAGCGAGAGCGAGTTAGTAATTTATTCATGAGTTTCATTTATAAATAGATGTGTAATCTTATGAGTATGTTTGAACCAAACTATGTTACTCATCTGAAATAGTGAAATTCGCTGCTCTGCTCTCAATGACGTAGGCATGTCTTTGTTGAACATCGTTAAATCTTTGTGTTCTTATTCTGCATTTGAGTTTTGTTCGCCTTGAATTGCATAACAGTAGCCACATCTTACAACCGTCTTATTTAGAATACAGTGAATTTTTCTTAACACTTGAAGTCTTCTCTAAAGATATTATATGGACATGTGTTCTATTTAGTGTAAAATTGTAACATTGCTCTCTTAGTAGTAAGAAAATGATATATCTTAATACTTACTCACTTATAGTGGACCACTTTGACTGTTTTATGTCGTGTGATTTTTTTCATTTCCGAATTTTCTATAATAAATAATCATGGTATCTTCTCATACTATTTTTTTATTATTATTTGTCTATGTGTTAGATCTACGTACAACACTAAGACGTCAGATTATCACTCTATCACCATGAATTTTCCAGCACCCAGCAAAATTTATGATTAAATTTATTCGATATCTTTTGAAAAAAATTATTGTGGAGTACTTAACTAAAAATTTAATCAATAAAAATCTCATAATTTTTTTAATACTTTCAAATGACTAATATTAACGTTGCATTCATTTTAAAGCAGATCAAGTGTATTGATATTTAATTAGACCACTTTTTGATCCTAAAATCTTAATACCAAGAAGTTTCGGATTAACAAATGCTGGTTCGGACAATAATGGATTCACAACGAGCTCAACTTAACGGATTTCACCACGAAATTCAATTACACTCCAATTGTAACTCAAACCTAAAGCTAAGGCCGTCAAAGATCTAATTTTAAGTCGAGTTGAGGCCCACTCAAAATCAGTTCTAAAAAAAATTCAATCCAAAATGCTAGCTCGGCTCATTTATTTCGATCATATCTCAATCCAAGTGAAAATTCAAATCAATTATCGAGCAACTAACAATCTTCGAACTAAATAAGTTAAATTAACAATTCTAACATCACTAGCGCTGTTAACAATTAGATTTCAAGCTGAGTTGAGGCTTGCTCGAAAATTCAATTCAAAATTTTAACTTGCAGCTCAGCTCATTTATTTCGATCCGATTTAAATCCGCACCAAAATTCGAATCAAATTTTCAAGCGATTAACTAATTTGGAGCTAAATTCACAGCCAAAGCAAATTGGAAATCGGTTTTAGTTGGCTTTCGAGCTAACTCAAAAGATGCATAAATTTAATTATTATTATTTTAATTTTGAAGCGTATTGGAAATCGATTTTAGTTGGCCAGCAAGCTAACTCAAATGATGTATAAATTTAATTAAATTTTAATTTTGGAACATATTTATATAAAATAATACAATATAATGTGTTAGTTCATGATAAATATATTAATATTACATAGTACTTAGTAAAACAATTTATTTATGAGATTAAAATTAAAAAAAAAACAGAAGCTGGAAATACATGTCATAAATTTAAGAGATTAAAATTGTTATAACATACATAATTTAAGATAACAATTTTCAAATTACATATAAATACAAAACAATTTTTGAATATTAGACTCCTAATTTGTCCTAAACGAATGCCATACTTTCCATCGCCGTATCTCATCCAAAGCCCAAACAATATAAAAGACATTAAATGACATAATTTATTTTATAAATAATAATAGCTAATGTCATTTAGCTTAAAATTTCAAACAAACAAATTAATCCTTAAGCCAATGTGTTCATTTGATTGCATTATACTTAAAAATTCATTTTAAAATGATGATTTCATTCATTTATTTCATGTAAATAAATAAGAAGGTCATTATACTCTTCCTAATTGAACAAATCAAATTAAAAAATCTAATAAATTTCATAAATTTTAAAATATATAGTAAATCTAAAAAAAATTAAAAATAAGTGCATTTATATACATACCACCCGATTCCTATGTATTTACATATCTAACATTTAAACTTTGCATTTTATATTTATATCATTTTAATCTTTTACATAGCATCAATAATATCACAATTTTAACTCTTAACAAATGAAATATATTTGTTCATGTATAGGTAAGGTATTATATAAGTAAAGAGTTGAAGTTTAGTGGTTAGATAAGTAAATACATAAGAATTGAATGATCAGTTATGTAAATCTTTTTTAAAATAAACGTAAAAATCCTTAATGGCCCTCTCACATTCATCAGTATTCTAAAGAGAAATTTCCATATTTATTTTTATATTCTTAGTCTTTTTAATGATGAAAACTACTCAATTTTTTTAATACATATTTAGATATCCTTCATTTTTTTTAGCAAGCATACCAATGTTCTTATATATTTACATATAACACCAAGTTTGATATTTAGATTTTGTACAAGAAAAATGTTAAATATTTGAGTGGTGTGAATGTAGATATGAATGATTAGGTGTTAAATATGTGAATATATAACAATGCTGTGGTGTGTTGTTCACCAACAGATATCAAGATAAACTCCTAATCCGTTACCACAGAACAGCAGCAATTTTATATCAACTACCATCAATTATATATATATATATATATATATATATATATATATATATATATATATATATATATATATATATATATATATATATATATATATATATATATATATATATATATATATATATATTTATATATATATATTGGAGAGCGCTTATGTCGGGGACATTTAGTCCCACATCAGTTAGGTGTAAGGCCGAAAAGTAGTATATATGTCACCGAAATTTCTCCACTCTCTTAAGAGCTCTTTCGGGAGCGTGACAAGTGGAATCAGAGCCAGGTTACTGCCTGTTGGGTGTGTGGACTTTCCACGGTGTAGGACCCTCAGTGGAGCTTATCCATGACGAGGGCGTCACGTGATTGGATGGAGGAGAATGTCAATGACATTTAGTCCCACATCGGCTAGGTGTAGGGCCGAAAAGTAGTATATATGTCCTGGGCTGCCCACTTCTCTTAAGAGCTCTTTTGGGAGCGTGACACTTATCTATTTATGGAAAAGATGATGACACACATAGCCAAATTTGTGATAAAAGACAACGAGGTAAAAATTTTACACTTAAAAAATATGTTTACCAGAAACAAAATGAATTGAGTTTGGCCTAACTATGAAGACATGCAAGAAAGCATTGAAGACATTTATATGAGAAATGAACTAACTGTGATGAAGAACCACAGCAAGAAAAATTAAAATACAAACGATGGACATTTTAGGACAGGACTAAAAGTTTCATCATCATCAATTCCATCTTAGCAATGGAAATAGCACATTGAAGATTGCAGTTCATAAATCATTATTAAAAACACTTTGAATTGGATTATTCAGAGGAAGGTGACTTATCTCAATTAGATCTATTTCAACATTCAATTAATGAGTGTTGAATTCAGCATCTAAGATGAACAATATTATAAAAAATAACAATTATGCCACTCAAAAAGGGGTATATTATAACATTAAGACAAGAAAGAGGGAAGAAATTACATAATGGGAGAGAATACCTATTCTGCATAGATTTGTAATGTATTATTTCCTGTTCAATAAACAATTACTCTAGATTCTCTCATCATAAAACTGTTTCGTGAGTTGCTACTTGACTTCCTGAATACTCATAGAGTACCTAATATCTTCCAGGAATATTCCTTTCAAAATTCAGGAAAGTTGGCAAGGAAATACATCTTTCTTGTTGGACATTTTCCTCGAAAGCTTAAGCTTAATGAAGAAGGCTGCGCAGTGCTTTTCTGAGAAATACTTTAATTAAGGCTTAATAAAGCAAGCTTAATTAAGATATTATTCTGTAATTTTCTGGCTTCAATAATTGCAGAGGAATTTATGTAGAAAAGTTCGTTGCAATTTTCATTCTTGCAAAAAAAGTTCGTTGCAGGATTAATTTTCAGATGGCGATTTCTGGTGCAAAATTCGAGGTGGTGAAGTTTGATGAAACTGGAAACTTCGGATTGTAGATAACTGAGGGCGAAGGATTTCTCAGCACGACGAGGAATCACGAAGGCTTTGCGGGCAACGAAACCAGATGTTATGGAGGATGAAGATTATGAAGAATTAAAACAACGAACGACAGCAACCTCACGACTATGTCTGGTAGATGAAGTTATGTACCACGTGACGAATCTAAAATCTCTAGGGGAGGTTTGGAATAAATTGGAAGTTTAATTTATGACAAAATCGCAAACGAATAAATTGTATATGAAGCAAAAACTGTATGGGCTGAAGATGTAAGAATGTTCTGATCTGACACAACACATTAATGACTTCAATCAAATAATCACGGATTTATCAAGGCTTGATGTGAGTATTGAGAATGAAGACCGAGCGATAATTTTGTTGTGTTCGTTGTCTTCTTCCTATGAACAGCACAGTGACTCTTTCGACGTATGGGAAAAAAACTATCAAAGTTGATGAGATTACTACAGCATTATTGGCTCACAACCAGCGAAAGCATAATGCAGGGGAAAACTCTCATGAGGACAGTTTATATGTTAAGAGTAACCAGGATTGTGGAAGGAAGAAAGAGAATGAGGGATATGGAAAGCGAAATTTCATATCAAAGTCCAAAGGCAAAAAGACGATTCGTTGCTACGGGTACAAGTAGTCGGGTCATATAAAACGAGATTGTCTAAAGCTGAAGAAGCAGACTAAGGAGAAATGTGATTGATCATCGAAGTCTATTAATGTGGTGCAGGGTGAAAATTTAGATGCCAGTGATGGTGATATACTTTCAGTTTCATCAACTCAGTTCATGAATGCATATATTCTTGATTCAGGGTACTCTTATCACATAACACCTAACAGAGAGTGATTTACTTCATATATGTCAACTAATTCTGGCTCAGTTTATCTAGGTGATGATAGATGTTGCAATATTGTGGGTATTGGAGAAGTCAGAATTAAGATGTATGATAACACAATTAGAATATTATGTGATGTCAAACAAATTCCAGATATGAAGAAAAATCTGATTTCCTTAGGCACTCTACATCGAAATGGTTTTATTCTTAAGGCATATGAGGATAGGGAAACCATCAGGATTGTGAAGAGTGCACTGACTGTGATGAAAGAAAAGTTAACTGCAGATAATATCTACAAGTTGTTGGGGAGTACACTTGTAGGTGAAGTTCATTCTGTTGAGTTAGATGATGATAGTACAAATCTATGGCATATGCGTCTGGGTCATCTCAGTGAACGTGGGATGGCGGAATTGCATAAAAGAAATTTGTTACATGGTGTGAAAAGCTGCAAGCTCAATTTCTGTAAGTTCTGTGTTCTTGGAAAACAGACTAGAGTCAGTTTTATGACTGGAGAACATAAACTGGAGGAATTCTGGATTATGTACATTCAGATGTATGGGGCCCAACTAGGGAAGCATCAGTGGGAGGATCTTGATATTACGTTACCTTTACTGATGATTTTTCGAAGTTTGGGTGTATTTCTTGAAGCATAAATCTGAAATTTTCTCAAATTGTGTGTGGAAAGGCGAGGTGGAGAACAGTGGCGCGAGAAAGATCAAGTATTTGAGGTCTGATAATGGCACAGAGTACACAGATTCACAGTTTCAGAAGTTTTGCGAGGAGCATGGGATTCAGAGATATTTTTCAGCGCGGAAAACACCACAGCAAAATGACGTGGCAGAAAGGATGAACACGTCCTTAGCTAAAAGGGCAAGATGCGTGAGACTGAATGCAGGGCTTCCTAAAAGCTTCTGGGCAGAGGCTGTGAATATGGCATGCTATCTCATCAATAGATCACCTCAGGCATCATTGAGTGTTAAGGTTGCGGAACAGGTATGGATAGGTAATCCAGTTAAGTTTAATCACTTACGAATTATTGGTTGTCCTGCTTATGTGCATGTACCTAAAGATGAAAGATTGAAACTTGATCCAAAATCCAAAAAGTGCATCTTTCTGGGCTATAAGAAAGGTGTGAAAGTATTCAAGTTTTGGGATCCTATTGCAAAGAAGGCGGTGATCAGTAGAGATGCAGTCTTTGATGAGCAATCCATGTTGCAGCAGAATCAAGACAATGTGTCAGGGAACAGTTCTAGTTCAGAGACAGTGCAGATGAATCTAGAACAAGATCCAGTAGCAGCTGAGAGAGTTGAAGGATCAGATCTTACTCCTGATGATTCAATTCTAGATGATCTGCAGAATTACAATCTAGCCAGAGATAGACAGAGACGCACCAATATAAAGCCTCCTAGTATATTGGGTTGTGAAGACATGGTCTCTTTTGCACTTTTCATTAGTAGTGATGATCCAGCCAGTTTTCAAGGGACTATCACCAGCCAGGAGAAAGAGAAGTGGATGGTGCAATGGTTGAGGAGATGGAGTATTTGCAGAACAATCAGACATGGGAGCTAGTTCAGTTTCCTGAGGGAAAGAAGGCTATTGGGTGTAAATGGGTGACAGACAATGCAGGTGATTTAGATGACATAAAATCTACAATTTGGCTAGTGAAGAAAATGGGCGTTGAGCAAGGTGGAGTTCAGTTGCATTGTGATAGCAAAGTGCTATTTATCTGGCTAAGAACCAGGTGTACCGTGCGAGGACAAAACACATTGATGTCAGGTATCAAAAGATCAGAGAATTGATTGCTTCTAGTGAGATCTTTGTTGCGAAGGTTCATGCGATGAGAATGCGAGTGATATGTTGACCAAGACGAGTTACTGTCAACAAGTTCTTGCATTGTTTGGACTTGTTGAACATTCACAGATGCTAGAGAAGCATGGTGGCCCAACCCACATTGGTGCATGAGAAACTCCCAGGTATTTTTCTCACAGAGGCTGGATATTCGCTAAGGTGGAGATTTTTTAGGTATGACTCTTATACCTAATATGGAATAAATGTTGGAGTGGAGCGAGCGAATTGGAGAGTTTATTATGTGGGTTGGGGGTGCGGGGACAAAGCCCCGCGGTTTAGTACATGGGCAATTTTCTAATTACATATCGTACTCTATGGTTAAAAATATGTCATGTTAGTAGCTCTAGGGCATGTATTCTGTACTCTTTTCTGAATAGTGAAAAGAAAGTCGCTGCTCTGCTCCTGATGACATAGACATCTTTGTTGAACCTCGTTAAATCTATGTGTTCTAGATTGCGTCGATTCTTGCATTTCTTTGCCCAAAAATTTCTCAGCAGTAATGTATTCATTCATGTTCAAAAAACAATTACTCTAGATTCTCTCATCATAAATGTTTCTTGATAAAAATTGATCATTATTCATTGGGAGCATACTTTCTCCTTGAGTTGCTACTTGACTTCCTGAATACTGAGTACCTCAATTATACCTAACGAATTGGTAGAATCGTTCTTGTCCAAGGCGAGTGCAAGTTTCCTCGATTAATTTTTTGATGTATGAAGAAAATTTAATGATATGTCACCGTAAAAGGAGCTATAGCTGATAAAAATCATAAACATTATGGTTATTTGAACCAAATGATGATACTCAATCAAAACATGATGTTGGCAAACCATCCACTGATAACTCCTAGTGACTCAGGAGCAATTAATTGCCCAATTCATTGAGGTTCATGACCAACAATAAATAACTAAACATGTTACTTGCATTAAAATTATTGGCATCATTTCAATAACTCCGCAAACACCACATCAACCTCTATTGAACATCTAGCCCAATGAATGAGTTATACTATAATTTTTTCACTCGAGGTCCTAGAGAAACTGTAACTCCAAACTTCAAAGCTTTGTAGTTTAAAATGCCTAAAAATATATTTAAGTTGTTTTATCTCTATATAACAATTCAGATGCAATAGCGTGCAGAATCTTTGCCACCATCTTTAACAACTTAACAAAATGCCGGTTCAGAGACTTGTCTCCTCCTAATTTTGGCACATTTATTAGCCCAATTTCTAGCTTTCAGGTCGCTCAAAACTTCACATTTTCTTTTCCATTAAAAAAAGGAGGGAGAGAGTGTAAGGGATTACAGGGCTAAATTTAATAAGTCCTCTTGTGATGTCATCGACAGTGACAAGTCATTACCAAATTTAATGTTCAACCTAAGACTTAGACCAGTAACTTTTAAGTTATTTTAAAATTGGGGTGATTACTTACGTGGCATCGAAAATATTATTATTTATAAATCAAGCACCCTCTTTTATCCATTCTTCAAATTCTCACTCAAATATCAAAGGTCGTGATGAAACCCCAACCAATATTTTTCATTTTTCTCAAATTCATAATGGTTTAATCATAGCATGCATGAATGCATCGGTTTCATAGTTCAAAAAATCACATAGATCCTTGATTTGTAAATAGAAGTATTTCTTGTGTTCTGTATATAATTATCCCTGTTTTGTCAAAATAAACATGGAAGAGTACTTAACCACATAAGTACATTAATATAGAAGTACTTGTGTGCATGAATCTTAATATTCGGCATGGGGTTCATCTTAATCTACCCAGAAGAGAGAGAAAAAAATTCTGTCGTCTCAACTCGATAAGGTTTAAAAAGCCTAATTGCTCTGACCATGAGAATCCATATAGCAAACAACCATTTATTGATCCAAGAAAGCATCCATCAGCCTCATCGCGCCTACCAAATATGTAGACGATCATCTCGCTACGCTAGATCAATTATTATCTACCATTATAGAGGCCATCCAAGAGATAAAATATATTAAGTTGCTAGCATCAACGAAGAAGTCATTGGCCTCCATAAATATGTCTTTCACCAAATCAACTCAGGCATAGATTATAATAGCCTACTCAACTTCTTCCAACTCCCAAAGTCAAACTTGTCAGGGTCACAACTCGCAAGGCAATTTACTCTCAATACTCGCCTACACAAACCCATTTCATAAAATCACCCAGCATCCTCCAACAAATATAAACATTAAACCTCCGCGATGGTCTTTCCTTAAGAGCATAGTTCTCTCAGATTACTCCACAACCCACTTGAACTCATTCTCAATGTCGCTAAGAACTCAAGCCTTTAACTTGCTCCCGATGCTCAAGAAAGTGAGCCAAGAACCATTTTCCCCTCTCAGTGAGTCAAAATCTGCTTGCCTTTTAGGTGAGTTCAACTCTACTAACCCATCTTTAACAAATCAAAATACATTTGGCCCCCTTAGTAACTTTAAAACTGCCCACATCAGAAGCGCATTCAAGTATGTTGGCCCCATTTAATGAAACCAAATCTACTCGCTTTTTTGGCAGGTTCAAATCTACTTATCCCTATCAACAAGCCTAGGCCTACTCAAACCACTCAACTAAAGAACTCAAATTCAATTCAACTGTCACGCGTCATAATTTTTTTCAAAATTATAACTTTTTGTTTTAAATTTTTCAATAAGAATGTATATTTCCAAATAACACAAGTAAGACGTATGAAGATAAGAAAACAATTAAAATGTCACAAAAGTTCACTTAAACAAGCTCAAATGTCAATGCATTTTGGACAAGATAACTTTCAAAGTCAAATTATTGAACATTTAAACTCTGATTTTAACAAATTTATATCCAAATTGAAAATATTGATAAAAGCGAATACAGAGCATAAAAAATACTCTAATATGAATCCAAATAAGTTCAAAACAAAAACCTAAAAAATGGGTAATAATTTTTGAGAAATTAATCAAAGAACCAAATGAGCTCCAAATCTCACGTTGTTATAATCAAATCAAGTGTCTCGATGAGAAAAATTCAACAAGCCTGAGATCGCTAACTTTGAAAACATTAAAGAGCTGAATGCTATCAAAATGATATATGATAAAATAAATTGGCATGATTCGATTGATGAAGCACCTAATTTTATTTAGCTTTACTAAAATGTTACGAGAAAAAAATTATAAAAATGCTATAATTCTCTATATGAAGAGGAGCTAGACTTGAGTTTGGAGAGAGCTTAAAAATTTTAAAAATTTTCTAGAGCTCTACTTAATGACCACTGTCGAACAACCACCATTGTCAAACCTGTCATCACTAGACCGTTATTATCAACCATCATCATCCTGCCATCTTTATCTGAACGCCATCATCATCTGGTCGTCATCATCTAATCATATTTGGCCCACTGCCATCATCATTGCCCGACAAACATTTATTGATTGTTGTCAGCTAAGTGGCATTACTCAATTGCTATCATTATCATTCCATTACTTCAAGCTCAACTAATATGGTTGCCTCTGATGAATTTTAAAGACTTTGTCGCTTTCCACTCTATGCCTAACAAATCCACACAATCTATTGGCAATCAATCATCTCCCTTTCTACTCTGTCTAGACATGGAGGATGTTATTTTTTCCTTAACAATTTTATTTTTTTGGATAGCTACAAATCAAAATTTGAACTTGATTTATTTTTAAAATCTAACATCTATATATATATATATATATATATATAAAGAAAAGAAGATCCTTACAAGATGAATATGCTTATGGGATGAATTCATTTGGGACTAATGTTGTGGGAAAGAGAGGCTAGAACAATATAAGTGATATTGCACCAAAAAATTATATAATCAGGCACAAATCTTAATAAGATAACTTCCAAATTCAATTTAAAGTCATTCGAGTTTTAATTCCAGAAACTTTACAGTCAAACTAAACATTTCTACAATACAAACCCAATGACGACAAAAATCATTTGAGCTAAGTAAAAATAAACTCTAATTAATCGCATGAAGTATAATTGAAAGCTTTAAATCATTTACTTAAAAGTAAATAATCTTTAAATTTAACATGCTTATTGCAAAATTGAGCGTCTTAATGAGTGGAGTCTAATGAGTCTAAGATCATTCAATTCCAAAGTTATTAAAAAAACATAAATACTACAAAAATAATTTATGATAAAAAAATTAGCACTGACTGTCTAATAGAATGTCAAAAGAGTTTGATTAAATTCATTGAAATGTTCTTCCCAAAATGTATAAATAAAACCCAATTTTCAACATAAAGGATAGAAGAAGAAACTAAGAACTAAATCTATACTCTTGAAAAGACCGTCGCCAACCACCACTAGAAGTTGTTATAGCCTTGTTGTTATTCTCAAGGGATTGTTGACTTATCTTTGTACTTCAATCAAAACTTTGCAACCTCATCTACTCTACTTAAAGAGAAGAGTGAAACTCTCTACATATATACCTAGAAGGCACGCTCATACTAAAACCTTAATGGAAAGTTAGTGGTTGAAAAAATCATTATTAGAAAGACTTATTGAAAGCAAATGGCTGATAGATCTATACAACACAACAACAACAAAGCCTTAATCCCACTAAGTGGGGTCGGCTACATGAATCCTTTTTCTCCATTGCGTCCTATTTAGTGTCAAATTTTCGTATAATTCTAATAAATTAAGATCATTTTTTATGCAATAAGCCCAAGTTTTCCTAGGTTTGCCTCTGCCTTTCTTAACATAAGTTGTATTTAAAACATCTACTCTCCTAATCGGATCATCAGGTGGTCGACGTCTAATGTGACCAAACCATCTAAGGCGACTCTCTCTAATTTTATCCGTCAACGGTGCAACTCCAACCCTTTTACGGATATATTCATTTCGCATTTTGTCTCCAAGTGTAAAGCCACTCATCCACCTAATCATTCTCATCTCGGCAACACTTAACTTAACATTATGCTTCTCTTTTAAAGGCCAACATTCAGCACCATAAAGCATTGAAGGTCTCACCACCATCTTATAAAATTTTCCTTTCAGTCAAGCGGTACTTTTCTATCACACAATAGGCCGGACGCATTCCTCCACTTCAACCAACCAACCCTGAATTCTACTATTAACATCCCCATCTATATCACCATCGCTTTGAACAATGGACCCGAGATATCTAAATCGTTCACACCTTTTAATAATTTGATCACCCAAAGTTATCTTGTTGTCACTAGACCTACTATTACTAAAATTACATTCCATGTATTCAGTTTTAGTTCTACTCGAAACGAAGACCTTTAGACTCCAATGTAGACCTCCATAAATCAAGTTTTTCCTGGACTTTTTCTCTTGTCTTATCCACAAGGAGGATATCATCGGTAAAAAGCATACACCAAGGTACATCTTCTTGTAAATGCCCGAGTAAGACCATCCATAAATAAAGCAAAAAGATATGGGCTTAAAGCGGATCCTTGATGTAAACCAACGAGAAATAGTAAAATACTTGGTCAATCCTCCTTCGGTTCGAACACATGTAACGGCTCTAGCATACATATCTTTAATGACTTGAATATAAGTCATATCAACACCTTTCTTCTCGAGGACTCTCGAAAGAACATCTACAGGAACCTTATCGTAAGCTTTTTCTAAATCAATAAAAATCAAATGTAGATCCTCCTTATTATCTCCGTACTTACTCCATCAAACCTCTCGATAAATATATAGCTTCCATGGTAGACACGCCGGCATAAATCCAAATTGATTATGAGAAATCTTGGTAATATGTCTTAACCTATGTTCAATTACCCTCTCCATAATTTTAAAGTATGACACATCAATTTAATTCCTCTATAATTTGCACACTCTTGTGCATCCCCTTTATTCTTAAAAATGGGGACCAAAAAGCTCTTCCTCCACTCATCAGGCATCATTTTAGTTTTTAAAATAATATTAAAAAGTTTAGTAAGCCGAAACCCCCAAATCACCTAAACATTTCCACACTTGATTGGGATATCATCGAGTCCTACAAACTTTCCCCTTGGCTTTCTTTAAAAGCCTCATCAACTTCTTTTTACTTAATCGCGACGGTAAAAATGAAAAGTTTTATTATTATTAACGATATTAAGATCGTTAAGATCGATACGTACTTTCAAGCATCATCATTAAAAAGTTTATCGAAATAACTCACCTACCTATGTTGAATATCTTTTTCTAAGAAAAGCGACTTTTTGATTTTCATCTTTAATACATTTTACTTGAGTTAAATCTTTACATTTCTTTCTCTTTGTTTAGTTAGTTTATACGTATATTTTTCACCTTCTTAGTATCTAACATGTTATAAAGATCGCTAAAGCGGAATTTTTAGCGTCGCGGATTATTAACTTCTACTTTCCTGCGGCCGTTTTATATTTTTCTCGATTCTACGACTTTTACGTTTAAACCAATTTTTATAATATAACTTACTTATATTTTATCTTTTCGCACATTATTATTCCATCGCCAATTATTTTTATTTATATAAAGCTTTTTTTTTATTATCAAGATCATCTTTATCACTTGTTTAATAGTATTAGTTAATTTTTCAAACATAACATTCGCTGTCTTCATGAACATCCAGAATATTTAAATCTTGAATTTTACTCATAAAAATAATTTTATTTGTGTCTTTTAAGTCGCTCCAATCTTATTCTACGATGTTGAATCACTAGTATTCTTTATTTTACAACTCTTCATCTTAAAATCTAGAAGCTCAATAATCGAAGTTCGATACTTAATTGCTCACTTGGAATAACCTTACAATCCTTACTAATCTCGACGATCTGCTTCTTCTCGTAAGAAAATAATCAATTTGTGTTTTATTAGATCCAATTCTTATAAGTAATAAGATCGCTCATCTCTTTTCTTGAATAAAGTATTAGTAATAATCATATCATACGCTAAAGCAAAATCTAAAATGGCTCTACCTTCTTCATGAATAAAATATGATAGATCTATATTTAAAAATATTAAAAGACAAAAAGTCTCAAAATATATATGTACTTTAAAAATCTCAAAATGTTAAAAGCCTCAGAAAATACATGTGAGCTCAAAAATCTCATAAAGCTAGAAGCCTTGAAGAATACAAATAAATTAACAAACTCAAAAAGCTATATACCTCATAAGATACAAATACGTTTAAATTTTCAAAAGCTAAAAGTCTCGGATGGTATGATTAAATTAAAAATCTAAGAAGATTATAAATCTAATAAAATAGAGGTTAATAAAAAATTCAAAAAGATTATGAGTCTCAACAGGTAAAAATACATCAAAAATCTCAAAAGTATATAAGTTTTACGAGATACTAATATATTCAAGAATCATATAAGGCTAAAAGCCTTAAAAGATATACACTAAATAATTTCAGAACATTAAAACTTAAGAACGTTCGGATCCTTTTGAAAAACTAATGTCTAATGTTTTATATTCTCTACGAACAGAGATCTTACAACAACAACAACAACAATAACAACAACAATAACAACAAAGCCTTAATCCCACTAAGTGGGGTCAGCAACATGAATCCTTTTTCTCCATTGCATCGAATTTAGTGTCATACTTTCATTTAAATCTCATAAATTAAGATCATTTTTTATACAATAAGCCCGAGTCTTCCTAAGTTTACCTCTGTCTTTCTTAACAACAAACAGAGATCTTAGAAAAGATTAAAATAATTATGATTCCACGTGAAGGGACAATATTTCAATTACAGTATATTGAATGTCAAACAAGATATATCTTAAAAATAAATAATAATTTGATCTTCTATGGGGTACAGTCTATAAAAAATAAATAAATAATATGTATATAAAGATATGAAGTCATCAATTATGATCACTTTGATTTTATATTTTCGTTTTCATACATTCAAAAGAAGAGTATTTTAAAGCGATATACAAAGCTATTGCATCTAAATGAGATCATCAAGATCTACATCAAAATCACCAACAATTTTTTGTGATATTTTATAGCCTTCAAACTCCACAACTTCTATTGGACGGCCTTAACTTCCTCGAAGTTTGCAGCAAGACTAAAATTATGTCTCAATCATAACTCATTGGTATTCAAAAACAATATCTTCCAACAAATAGTCTCTTTTTTTTAGAGTTTATTAACTTAACTGACACTGACGTACTATGTCATCATCAAACAAAAAAATTCAAATCTCGTTTATTTTAAGGAATAACCAGAACCTTGCCTTAAAATTGCAGATTTTGACAGTCATGTGGTCTTGGTAGAGACATATTGGAGCCTGCAAAAAGGAACTACATTACGCCAAAACAAGATTGTGTTTAATCTCTTTTAAAAGAATAAGTTGGAGCTTACAATAAAGAATAGAGAAAATATCAAACTTTCCTTCATTCAAAGATATTTATTAAAGGAGAATAACTTTTATTGGAGAAGCATTAGATCCTAAAAGATGATACATCTGCCTATCGAAGACGGTGTCAAACCTCCATACACAAGAAGAATGGAGCCTGCAAAGAAAAAAATATGCATTGTCTATATAAAACAATAAAGAACCTCTCTTGAGAAAGAAATTGAAGCTTGCAATAAAAAAAGAATATGAGTGAATTTTCATCTTCTCTACATAGAGAGAAGAGTAAAACATTGCACCTTAAAATATATAGTGAATTATTTTGATTGAACTGGGCTCTGTGATTTTTTTCTCTTTCCGGATTTTTCCTGTCGTTAGAGCAAATTGGGCAAGCGAGCGAAGCCTTAATCCTTTTCTCCTCTTTAAACATTTATTTTATATGTGTGTTGGATCAGCAAATAATGTTAAGAGATTAATTTATTATTCTATCACCGCGAGTTTTCTAGCTCGCAACAATAAAGAAAAGAGAAGATGATACAAAAATAAGAGCAAGATAGTTTTTTTTTTTTTTTTGACGCAATATTATCTTGATGTAGTTCGGACAACGTGATGCTTAAACATGGTGTGTTATTCTATAAGCATGTGGGTTGGTGGATTATGGGAAGACTTAAAGCGAATATTTTTTGGGTACTATTTAAAACTTATTTACCTATTATATCTCTTATGTATGGCTTGAGAGATTTGGGACCTTCACATTTTCAAACAGATTGCATGCGTTTAGATTTAGATAAGAGTGTTTTGTTGTGACTTCATATAACAAATTGAGACCATTATTCTCCATTTATCCCCCCATTCAAAGCCTAAGTAGTTTAGACCCATACCATCACCAAGATTTTGGATCCAGAAAAGAGTGGTGTTTTAGTGGAGTGTGGTTGAGTTGTAAGGGTGTGAGAAGCATTGTTTTTTAGTTAAAATAGAAATAGAAAAAGTTTAATTAATCATATTTTAACCAAATTAGAATATCATTTTAAATACGCAATCTGAACATGTAGCCAAAATACCGTAATTAAAACAATATTTCTACCAATGCCAACTTTTCCTCGGCACAAGTTCCTTGCCTGAATTTGATTTGATAAACAAAAATAAAATCTTACTATATTTTGCTTACCTGAATTAGCATGATTGTGCACCAGCTCTTCCCTACATTAATGGTATCCAGTCTGAGAAAACATGTTAAATCCAATCAAGGAGATGATCTCACCTCGAATCATTCTGGTTCTACGAACCAATCCAACCATAAGTTAAGAATTCTATGAAGTGGAGTATAAGGAGAACAAGTTGAAGTTCTCATGGATCCAAAAGCTTCTTGATTGATTGGCAAGTATGCATCGTGGTCAAAATGACATCCCTCAAAGTAGCAACATCCGCTCACCTAGTGAATGATTTCAACATAAAGATGATTGAAGCCGGGAGAATGACATGGTCGCTTGCTTCCCCTCAGGTGCGAAAGGTCAGGCCTTAGGATAGATTTCAAACCTAGAATTCGCCTATTACAAGGAAGCCGTTCACAGTTATTGCTTCATCATGAATCTCCTTGTAAAATATACATTTTTGTCGTTTGGAATTGTTAATCAAAAGAATGCCCCGAGCCACTTCATTTAAGCAGGCAGGAAAGAGCCTCTTTTTTTAAACCCATTTTTTCAGCAGAAAATGGCACCAATTATCAAAGCTTAACTTGATCAGAATTACAATCTGATCCTGCTTCAATCCATTTGTTGGTTTTCAAGTAAAATCTCTCATCGGAAACAGTGAGAAGACTGTTGATCGACGATCCCTTTCCTCTGTTTGCCATCTTTATCGCATACCTGTACTTGATCCGGTCATCCAGCTTATAACCTAAGAATGCAGGGAAACTCAGCAGTTCCCTCACCTCTTTTTCCATATCATTGATCAAGAATTCCATCTTCTTCCCCAGAGACCCACAGTTATACTGCAGCACTTGCGGGTGCTTCCTGCTCATGGCCAGCACATCCTCGCAAGAGAAGCCATAGCTGAGGAAAAGCTCAATTACTTTCTGCATGTTCTCAGTGCTCGTCCTGGTCGTCGCACCAACGGCCAAAGCCATGTCCCTGGTCCGATACACGTATCCCAGCTTAACAAGAAACGCCAGCTTCTTGGAAAGGTTCTCCTCAAAGGACAAGCTTGTGAAAAGAGGAGCTTTCACGAGAAACTTAAAAATTTCCTCGGCATCCAATCCGCATTGTTCGAGGAACTCAATTCTGGAACTAAGCTTCCTCTCTATGCTGACGCTAAAGATATTGGGGTACACAAGCGCTATCTTGAAGACTTGTCCACCAGTGAGACCAACAGATATCCAAAACTCCAGGTGTGACTGAAGGTGCTCGACCGTATATGCAAGGATTCCTGGCAGTTTACGGATCAAGAGAGCGGAGGACCCTTCGTCGCCGCCGGCAAGATTAGCGAAGAACTGGGCACGGGGCATCAGCTGGTTATGCAGGTCCAGGTTGAGAAGATTGGGACGGCGTACAATGGTATTCGGCCATCCATAGCGCTGCAAGAATAATATCATCTCCTCAATATCTTCGATAGTCTTCTCGCATAAAGCCCTCTTGATATCAACAAGATTGAGTAGATGCCCGAGCTTCTCGTGCGGGAATCCATGGTTGAGAAAAAGTTTGGTTCTCATTACAAGGCCTTGAAAGTGCGCGGAATGGGTGCTAATTAGAAGACGCTCGAGCTTTGTCGGCAGTAGTTTTACAGACTCTTCATGGACAAAATTGAGGAAGAGACCAGCCTCCGGCGACGTGAGGATGTCAGGGCGCTTGATGATGGTCCGCCGGAGAGCGGAGTTGCTGAGCCCAATGGACAACAAGGTGTCTATCCGAAGACGAAGTGATTCGGGAGAAGCTGCAGCTACAGATTCGATCTCTGGATGGCGGTGGAGAAGGGCATTCACTTCGTATTGGTCTAGCCTGAGCTCTGTGAAAAGGGAGAGGCTAAAGGCAGCATCGGTAAGGGCGATGCGGGTGAGACATCGGGTTGTAAGGTAGCTGCGGCTGAGGGGAAACGCGGGAGAATGAAGCCGGGAGGTGGAAGAATGGCTTGATGGGTAATGAGAAGGTGATAAGTGAACATAAGGCGGAACAAGGGTTTCGGCTGTGGGAAGCGGGGAGCAAAGCTGGGCTGTAAACATGGAGGGAGGTTGTGCCCTAGATGGTTCTCCTCGATTGAGATGATGCGACTAGCGGCAACGGGACGATGGGTGCGGAGAGCGCGGGCTTTCTACATGTCAAATGAGCGAGGCGTAAGTGTCAGATGAGCCCACTATCAAATGAGCCCACTTAATATGCGGCACTTCATTATTAGACTTCAAATGCACCATTAGATTCTGGACTTATTTGGAATCAAGATGTAATTTATTTTTTCTGTTTGTTAGGTATGACTCATGTAATACATATGGAATAGATGTTGGAGCAAAACGGAGCGGCTGAGCGAGTGAACAGAGTAGAGCAGAAACATCTGTCGATTCTGGAGAGTTTTGTTGTGGGTTGGGGGTTTGGGGGCAACGCCCGTGTTACGGTACATGAGTAATTTAGTAATTACACATTGTACTCTAGAGTTATATATATATATATATATATATATATATATATATATATATATATATATATATATATATATATATATATGTATGTAACCCTAAAAACTATATGTACTTTCTTCTAAAATTTAAAGAAAGTCACTGCTCTGCTTCAGATGACATTGAATATTTGCCGAACACCGTTAAATCTTTGTATTTTTCTTATGAATTTGCATTTTCTTTGCCCTAAATTTCTCAACACTCTTTTAGGGTCCCTTTGGAGGCGGTGGTGCATCCTTGCTTCCATCCCCTTGATAAATCACAGTGCCACCATGGACTTCAGTAGCCTCGCGATGATCATCTTCAAAGGGATCAGGGGCATGGCCCTCAATATTTGATCTCTGGGCTCCGGTGGTCATGATCATGACTCGGTCAATGACCATCTCAAAAAGCAGAGAGTTTCTCACGAATAAGATAATCCTTAACAAGAAAATTTTATTGGATATTCGACAGACACACTAACAAATATTTAGTCTGGGTGTCAGAATAGTCCCCGGATGGATCATCCTTAAAATCGATCTCGAGGCCCATATAGGGGTTTACTCGTGATGGCTCTGAGACACATTCAACATAACGGTTGATCCTATCCAGAATCTACTCAATAGCCTCAGAATTGGAGCTGGAGCCCCAAAAGGAAATGAGGTGGGGACCTTTCAGACGCATTACATCCTAGGATGGGTGGGACAGTATCTCTCCCTCGTATACTTGTTTTTTTGGGTATTTCCAAACACCACCCTTTAAATAAAATAAATAAATAATTAATTAATTATATAATTATTTCGAGCTAAAACAAACTAAATACGAACAAACAAATTTTTGTTCGTGTTTGGCTTGTTTATATATCAAGTGTAAAAAAATTCTTTATATTTAACTCGTAGGCTTCATGAAAGAATTGAACATACACTTCTTAATGAGTCGAACAACAATAGCTCAAAAACAACTAATTAGTTTACAGTCTTAGGTGAGTTTGGATTGTTACCGCCTAAGAGCTATGTCGTTGTAGTTTGTTATCGATCTACACCATTGCCATTAGGGGTGTAAACGAAGCCGAACACGAACGAACAAAGTTAGTGTTCGTGTTCGAAATGTTCAAACACATCATTGTCGTATTTTGTTCGTTTAATAAACGAACGAAAAAAAAAATTGATCGTGTTCGTGTCGTTTGCTTATTCAACGAATCGAACACGAAATTCTCTGCGAGCTGAACACGAGCTGTTCGCGAACAATGAGCTTTTTGACAACCATAGACTTTGATAGTATCTTCTCAAAATGAAACAAATTGATCATGAATTCCGTTACACATCGTGTTATCATACTTCCTCAAAATGAAGTAAACCGAATAAGACATTTAGAAATTTGTTTAGGGCTTTATTTTAATATATAGTATAATATATTAATTATAATATTATAATATTTATATTAATATAATTAATACTATAATATTATTATTGTTATTAATAATTTATCATGTATTATAATTTATAGAAGTAAAGTTATTTTAAATATGATAAATTTTTATAATATATAATTTTTAAAATATCATAAATTTTTTTGATATAATTATTTTAAATTATTTTATATTTCGAACAATAACAAATCGAACACGAACGAATATATCACTGTTCGTGTTTTGTTCGTTTAAGATGAAAAAAATTATTCGTGTTCGTCTCGTTTGCTTATTGAACAAATCGAACATAAACTTTTTGGCGAATCGAACACGAAGTATTCGCGAACAAGAAGTTTTTTTTTGACAACCCTAATATTTACCATCCGGCACCCAATTTTATATCAATTAAAAAAAATAATAATAAAATATATCTATTACATACACAGTCAAACCCTACTCATTCCCTCGTTTCGGTCACTCTCTGGCCCCTGCATCTGTTCCATCCATCCTTGGCTATGGACCTAATTCCCTCTGGCGATCCTAATGAAAAGACTAATCCAGAAAATGGCGGTTGTCCACTTGAAAATCCTTGTCAGCCTCCACCGAAATTAGCCGCGGAGCTTCGAACACCAGAGGAACTAGCTGCTAAGGCGATAGCACCGGTGAAGGCTGAATATCTCCGTCCGCCTCCTTCGAGAACGGCTCTTGCGGCTAAGATTGAAGAAGAAGCCGGCAATGACGTAGCCGAGAAAACTGCTCCTTCAGGTGTGGTGAAGGAGAAGAAGTCCAAGCGGCAGCTTAAGAGAGAGCGGAAGCAGGTCAGTGCTGAATCGCTTTTTTTGGGAACGTATTATGCCATCATTTATGTTTCTGCGTAATTTTGAGTTTAGCGGCCATTAGAAAACAGTTTTGAAGGTAAATTCTCAAGTAAGAACTATTCGAGCTTATATTATTTCGGTTAAAAAAATCTTCTTTTTGATGATATGCTAAGAATGCTTTGTCTAATGTTTAAGACAAGAAGGGCAACGCTAGTGTGTGCGCGTGTGTGTGCAGGCTGGTGCTGAAGATATAATTGAAATGCATTTTGTTATTTGATCGTTCAGGATGATGCGTGCCAGAGGTCATTTTATTTCTTCATTATTCAAATCTCTGTTGGGATTCTAGACCTTTTTGGTTTCTGTGATAAATTTTGATTTTGGTGTTGAGATTAGTGTTTTTTTATTATCTTTAGTTACGGCGCAATATCAGTAAGAGTTTAGCGATCCTTAACCACATGTTTTACACACAAATATTAGACATTAGAAATTTATAAAATTGTAACTTAAGGGGTGCTCTTAAGTAAGCAGAACTGAAGAACTGAAGAACTGCCAGTGGGACGCGTTTAAGTAAATGGTACAATCTTACAAATGGTGAAGCTAATTATGTGACTTCAGGCAGGGAAAATGCTGTTATCAGCCCTTTGAACACTACCATAGGTTGGATGAATGGTTGAGGTGCGTGATCAAACACTTTATTTAGAGGAAAATTTTTAAAATCAAATGTAAAGATTTACACTATCACAAGGAATATGATCTCTAATTTTGATGAGTACCAATATACTTGTGCCGTCCTTTGGGTTTTACCCTATACTCTTTGTTTATGCTTACGCGCTATAATTTGGGGTCATTGTTTGTAGGTATGATGTTCATACAAGCTATACTACTAACGCAATATGTTCCTTAAATTTTAATGTATATTATTTTGATTCTGTTTATTGGAAGACCTTTTCTTATTTACCGACTGAGTAATTCACTCAGTTTTTCTTAGAACATATATATATATACATATGTAACTAAAACTGATAAATATCTTTGCCAGGACACAACAATAAGGCGTCGTACTGCTTCTATAATAAAATAATGTCATGTTGTGTGAATTTTTTATTTCATGCTTCCATTTGGGTAACCTTATATTTTATACTTTTAGTAGTATCCACTCTTTTTATTCTATATCCTTTTAATGTCATGCTTTTGTTTGCGGTCTCATTTTGTGATGCTACCAGTGTCAATGCATGGAACTATCAATCAATCTCATATACTATTTAATGACAGTTAGTTTGTGATTGTTGTGTTGTGTGTATGTTTCTCGATTTAACTTAGCTTTATAGTTGCAAAATGTGTAGCTGGTCTATCTTGTATTGAAATTAATGTTTAGCTTTAATGCATCTGCATATGGCATGCGGTGTCATGTTTAGCACAAATTATGCAATTTCCTTATGAGAGAAGTGTCAAAATGATCTCTTAACTTTTTGTTGGGGGCCATTTTGGTCTCAGAGTCTATAAGTATACCAGTTTAGTCCCCATATTTTTGTTTTTAATCGAGGCTAAAATAGTCATTTTTGGGGACTATTTTAGCTCATATTAAAAGAGTCATGGGACTAATTTGACATTTCTATATATTCCCGAACTAAAATGGTCCCATGTAAATAGTGAGGGGACTATTTTGACACTTTATTCATTTTCATATAATATTTTAACGTATTGAACTTCAAGTTTACGTTATATCCAGGAACAAAAATCTGCAGTTCATATTTGTTCTGAGGTTGCAAAAAGTGGTAGGTCAGAAGAATGTCGTTTTGGTGGAAGTTGCCGCTTTAATCATGATATTAATGCTTTCTTGGCTCAGGTGCACTTTTCTTATACAAACTCATATGATGGTTGTTATCTCATCAATAATGTTTTATAGTTTGTAATGATGAAAGTAATGACAATCTTATCTGCAGAAACCAGCAGATCTTGAAGGGGTTTGTCCTTTTGCCACTTTTGATGAGCTATGCCCGTATGGAATAACTTGCAGATTTTTAAATACACATAAAAACCAGACATTAGAAAAACGGGATATTTCTAAGAAGAGCTCTGAGGTTAATGTTCTGAAGAAAGATTTGCAAAAGCTTTTGTGGAAAAATAAATTTTCTTTTACCAAGGCAGATTCTCAACTAAAAGCCCTGGGGTTAAAGGTATGCTAAATATTATAAAGTTTGATCAGCTTGCTTAATTTTAAGCTCGAATTATCTTAATTGTTTGCACTGCTCTTAGTTAACGTTTCTTTTATGCAATCAACTTGTATTTTTGCGCATTGTTCTTTATAGAATTCTTTGTGCTACACTAATTTACACTCTCTTTGAGGTAGATTTTTAAAATAGTGCCTTCATTATTTATATTGAATCTATACTGTTCAATCTGCAAATCACCTACAGCTTATTTGTACTAAGATTCCATGCCGTTCTTATCTACAAATACTTCCGAGCAAGTGCTGGTGGAATGTGAAATGCTTTTCTCTTTGCAGCTTCTTAAACCCTTTTCTTTCTAAAGCTTCTTTTATTATCATCCCTGGCCTACCAGAAATTTTAAATTATCACACCATCCTTCACTTAAATGAATTGTATAAATTATTTATGTTCCATACAAGCATAATCAAATTTTTGCATTTTTTTTTCCATTGTTTCAAAAATGGTTTGGTGGCATATGTTGATCCCTGTTTTGAGTTGGAAGTTATACATGTAATTTTCCTTTGTCTGCAATGCAAATAAAATAATTTCAATGACCTTAATTTTGTATCTTTGCGATGGATATGTTTTCCAGCTTACTTGAAATGAAAGTTCATCTATTCCGAGTGAAAAAGTGATGTTCATGATCACCGAAGAAGAATTTATATTACTCCGAAGATTTTTCGCCGTGACCCATCTTAGGCTTCATAAACTGTGCCTTGTGTACTTTATCTCACAGCGATTGGTAAAAATCATTCATAAATGTAGTAGCTATAAAGGTGATTATTAAAATGGATTCATTGCATTCCCATGAAAGTTTTAACTTTATCCTTTTTCTTTCAAACATTCTCACCCTTCCTTTTTATCTCATAGTTTCGTTACTACTAATTTTTTCTTGTTTTACTAAGGATAATATTTAAACCTGTTTTAGTTTTCTTTCACTCATTATTCTATTTACTTTGGCCTTTTTTTTTTAGTTAAAGATTTCAGTCTGCTACTGTTCCGTGCTCTTTTACAATTCATCTAAACTAAATTAGTGAAAGCCTAATCAGCTGTTTTGCAAATAGCAACTTCAAAAATTGCGCTGTTTTATTTTTTCATTTTCCATCTCTTACAGTTGCGCATTGCAGGGGAACAAAAGTATCGAGTCTAAGGCAGGAAATGGTCAGTTGGACACCAATCAAGAAAATTCCATTGTTTTGAATGATCTTTGTGCTGATGAAGTTGATGATACTCGTTCTATGATAGCTAATGAAATGAGCAGCTCTCCAGGGAAAGCTATAGAAACAAAATGTTCAAGCGATTCCTCCGACTTTTATGAGTCTAGACATCTGAAGAAGGTAAAATCTCATGTTGATGGAGTTGAAGCAACTTATGGTGAGGGTACAATTAATCTCTTCTCTACTATTTTGATTTGTCTTCTTGAAGTTCAGGTAGCACATAGTCTTAGCTGACTTATCTTTTGTTCATTCACCAGGTAAATGTGAAGGGAAAAATGATCTTCCAATTAATAATTTGCTTTATTGTTGTGAAGGGGCCTCAAGCATTAAAATGTGTTCTAAATCTGATTTGAGTTTAGAACCTTATGCAAGGGAGAAAAAACTTGTTGATTTTAGAGGAAAGCTTTACCTTGCACCTCTTACTACTGTTGGGAACCTTCCTTTCAGAAGGATCTGCAAAAATTTTGGGGCTGATATCACTTGTGGAGAAATGGCTGTTTGCACTAATCTCCTGCAGGTATTAATTTTTTATTCTTTCAGCTGTATTTAGTTCCTGCTGAAGTTATCTGTTGAGCAAGTGATTTTATCTCTGTTTTCTTAAGAATAGTAAGTAGAATAACATTTGTATAGGCAGCCAAATTTTTATAATTTTATTCTAGTGCACTTAGTCCCCAAATTGAATAGACGATGTACATTTATGCATGATAGTAGTGTTTTTTAACTAAAGGAGTGTACTTCAGTTGACTTTCTAAAATCAAACCGCCTCTTTTTTACTTTGCATACTAATAGCTTTTATTATAAAACTAACTAAAACATTGCAAAAATTAATTCATTTTACTAGTTTTATTGCATGTAAACATTTGCATTTTGATAAGATTTTTAAATCAACAAAATCATTATGAAAATTTTGGGAACTTACGAATATTATGAAATTATTATATTTCAATTTTTAACTATAAAAAACCTGTTCTTTAATCATTCAATTATGTTGAATCATAAGTAGAAGAACACATCATATGGATAGAAAATAGCTTGGAGGATAATAATATTAAAATTATACTAAGAATTCATGTGAGCTTTTGCTTGCATAAGTAAAAGAGATGCACTATTAAGAAAATAATGCACAGTTTATGAATTTAGGTAATTAGGTCCATCTTCTCATCTCACAACAATTGTCTTAGTTACAAATAGGAAAATATTATAAAAGCTACTGTGATCTGCCTAGGCCAACTTGAAGGCTTTTGGATGGATATTTAATCTCTTCAGCCATTGTTGATGCGGAGTCACAGCCAACTACATTTAGGATGAAATCTACTCAGAAAATTAAGTATTATAATTTGGGATGAAGCACCTATGGTTAAAGAAACTACTATAGAATCTTTAGACAAGAAACTCAGATTTTACGAGCAGCTCCATTTATTTTGGAGAAAGTAATTGCATCTGTTGGGGATTTTCGATAAGTTCTACCAGGTGTAAAACTTGTATAAAGATGCGTTTTACTATTATCTACAAAAAATCATATTATGGTACCCTTATGTAATCCTTATGTAAATATGATAACCAAAAAAGATCCTTTTTGTGAATTCATACTTAGAATTAGGAGAGAAAATGAACCAACGGCTGAAGATGGGTTAGTACAGATATTGAATGAGGTTATTTAAATTATTGGACTAATGAGACTTTAGAAGATTATTTGATATAGTGATTTTTTCTTGTTTGTGTTGTGGTGTATAGGGAAATCCCTCACATGAAGGCAGATTCGAGAAAGGGAGGTGGAATTGCGCATTTAACCCGATCACCCCCCCCTCTTTTCCTAGCCGTTGGATTGAATCCCTCAAGCCCTTGCATGTGCGTGTAAGTGCGGTGGAGTCAAGGAGTATCGAGAAGGAGGCCGGATTAGGATTATAATTAAGGTAAATTAAGGTTTAAATTAAGTTAATTAAACTAAAACTTTAAATTTTTATGTCTTCCAATTTAGGCATAATTCATATATAGTGCCTTATAACAAATTCAATAGTTCGATAAGTAAAATTTTATGAAATTGTTTTGGTTAAAATTAAGAGGGGTGCAAAATTTAGATTACTTTTAAAATTTTCCTATCGTTTACCTATTTTTTTCAATTTTTGGGCATTACATGAGCAAGGGTTCTAGTGGGGCAGTTCAAAACGGTTTAAGCTTCAATTTAGGATGAAGGAATGGCATGATTGAGTGACTAGAGGGTTTGAATGTGGCTTTTAGATTCAAAGATGAAGGATAGGAGGACTCGATGCGTAGACTAGAAGGTTTCGTGATTTGCGAAGGCGGCAACATGGAAGAGAGTGACAAACTCATGCACGGCTTCGGTTAGGATAAAATTGAATAATATCTCTTCATGTCTGTGATATTATCACTTAGAATATCAAATAGTACTTTATAGAGGTTAATCGGTTATGTGATGCTGAGCTTATGGTGGAAATGATTTTGATGCACAATTGATAGTGTTACCCTTAGTGAAGTTTGAAGTGACTTTAGACATTGATTATTTAAAACTATCATAATTGATTGGTAATAAAAATTATCAAAATAAATGTACCTGGGAAAGCAAAAGTTAAATTTTTTAGTGATAAAGGAATGACATCCACAATAATTATGTGTTTGAAAAATCAAATTGTTGAATTGAGAAAATTAAGATTTACTTGCTTGATAACAAATATCTCTAAGTGAACTCATTGGGTGATACTATAGAGACAGGGAAAGAACAAGGAGCTATAGAGTGGGAAATAAGAAAGAAGACAGAAAACGAAAAAAAGAAGAAGATGGAGAAGGAAAGACGTCACCGATCGAGGTGTGGAAGGCTTTGAAGGTTGCATAGCCGAAGGAGGAGGCGACATTGTGCCCTAACCGAAAGAAGGAGAAGGAGGCAGCATGGGGTCGGTAAGGGAAGAAGAACCTAGCCCTAGCAAAAAAGAGACTCCTCTACGTGTCGCATGCAGAGGAAAGGAGGTGAAGGCTTGTGCATACGGTGGGACTTGAGCCTCACATGTCGAGGTGAGAGGAGAAAGAAGAAGAAGGCCTGTGTGATCTACTAAGTCGAGCTGAGATCGAAGGACGAGAAGGGGAATTTAGCTCATGTGCATAGAAAAGAGGATGGAGGCGGCTCGCATGTGAGAAGCAGAGTCGAAACTCTAATCCTCGAGGCCGAAGAGAACGGTGATTTAGGTTTTATTAGGTAATTTAATGAATTTTAAAATGTTTGTGTGTAATTAATTAATGCTAATAGACAATTTGATTGAATCGAGACTCAAGATATAGAAATTTCAGTTTGAAAGGAGATCGATCCCAGAATTGATAAAGTTAATGTTAATGTTATTGTTATTAGAAAAAATAATATGATTAGTTAAATAAATGTTATCAAACTTTTATTCAATTAGGGAGGTGAAAAATGAACTTAATTTATTGTGTGGAAGTGTGGAACACTTGAGCTTATTATATAAAAAATTATTTAATTTATTAGAATTAAATGAAAATATGACACTAAATAAGACGTAATGGAGAAAAAGGATTCATGTAGCCGACCCCGCTTAGTGGGATAATAATGTTGTTATGTTGTAGGAAGTGTGGAAGAATGTTATTTATTTTTGAGATTGATAAAAGATTGATGATATAGTGAAGTGGATGAATAAACTTTACAGAGTTCCCTTAAAGGTTACGTGAGTTATTATTTTCTTTGCATATATTAAATTAAGGTTTTATTAAATAAAGAACTGCATTAATGATTCATATATCTGCTTTTATAATTGAGATATGTGAATTAAAGAATTACTGAAATGAATAAAGTGAAAACAAAAAAATAGTGGTTTAAATAATCTTAAATGAAATGTAAAGGCTTAGGCCATCTAAATTACTCTCAAATGGTACTTCCAGAGAATGCGACATACTCGTGCATGAAAAAATAAATGTAAATGCAGGCAGTGTATCTTCGGGTGCAAATTTTTAAGGGCAACTGAGTGTAATTTTAAGAATATCGTGTTTGGTATAATGGTATCCTGATATGACTTTTTAAAGAGTTAAAAAGGTAACATTTATGTTGAAATGGGAAGAGTTCAATTTAAAATGAAATCTTACAATTTTATCAAGTAATGAACTTTTTTTTTTTTTTTTTTATGCATCGCATTTGTATATGAATTTAATGCATAATAAGATTGTAATTTGTTTCTAAGCTATAAAAATTTACGGTTTTAATTATTTTTTAGAAAAAAACTGTAGATTGATATGTCTGACATGAGACATTTAGCTTATTAAAAGAGAACTGCTGCCTGAAAGGTATTATGTTGTATGTGATTGTAGTTTTCATTTTGTAATCGTTTTCTTCCGGTGTGAGATGCTATTATATGTTTAATGAGAGGTTGTCCGTAGATTTTTTTCGTTATTTCTAGATGCTTAATTTTTATATAGTGTACTTGTAATTTCATAGCGGCTCTTTTATATATTAGAAGTCATAAAATCCTATGGAAAGAAAATGAAATGTTGATATCATCCAAATCGCGCTTCCTGACTTAATTAAAGCTAAGCTATCAGACCGAGTTGTGAAACCGTCGTTCGACTTTTGAGCTTTGAACATGAAAAACACGAACGCTATGGCATCTAGTGGGACAGTATACAGGTGATTTTATATTAAATAAGCTTAATGAATCTTCATTAATAACATTAATAATTATTGAAAAAAATCTTTTTAGCGTCAACAGTATGATATTTGGTTTTTTTAAAACTAATAATATTAGTTGCTGCAATGTTTTTCTAGCATCTTGTTTATTACAAAGTGAAAAAAAAAAGCTTGGCTATTGCTTTGCAACTACAAATTTCTGCTTCAACCAGTAGTAACTGGACAGGACAAATGCAAGAAGAAGATGTTGCTATAGGAGTAAAGATGGTATCATTGTACCATAAAATCTACTGCAAAATAACAGAGTATAACCTGCCGCACGCAACAACAATGTCATCAAATGAACTCCACCAAAACTGCACTTAGTTTCATCCCTCTATCTCCCTTATTGCTTCAATGTAACCCTGAAAAAAGGCAACCACTAAATCATCAACTGATAACATTGACACTACAAACAAGCCATGCAATACTGAAAAAATCTTGAATTTCAGAAGCAATTCAATCAGTTGAATGAGCTCCTAAGGCGCATGTTCAAATTTGAGAAGTTTTTGAAACTAAATTTCACTCTGCTACAAATTTCAAAACAATAGACAACAAGCACATTGGTAGCATTCTAGCAGGAGCTTGAAGAATAAAGCTACACTCATCATCAGTATCAGTAGCCTAATCCATACTGTTTTGGTCTTGGCTTTATGAATATTTTTTTGGCTTTTCTATTTTTTAAAAAATAATATGCTGAGAAAAATCAACTCTGGAATATTTTTTGCTCACAAATTTAGTCCACTATGTAGTTGGCAGGCAAAACTCAATAAGGAGATAAAAAATCAATGTAAGAAGAATCTGAATCTATAATAGAGGATTTGGGAAGGAAATAATTGGTTGAAATGTAGAGCATAGAAGAGTAGGTTGTTGACAGTAGAAGGGCATGGAGGTTGGTGAAGGGTAGTAGTTGGTAATTGCGGTAAGCACCTGCGTCTGACATCACAAAAGCAGCAACAGATAGTAGGAGGGACACCAGTAGACTCTGCTATTTATTCTGGCAATTGTTGCTAGCAAAAGCCTACTAAGGTGGCATATGTTGGGAGCGTCCCTAAATTGATCAGCCAAACCTTGTTATGCCCATGATTAACCGCACTAATGGACCACATAGCAAGCTTTTGGTAATCTAGAAAATACTCTGGCCAAGAAAATGGAAAACAAAATCATCAGTTGTATGTTACTAAAACAGAAAATGTGGACGGGGCACAACTCTGAATTTTAACTCCTGATATATAAATCCGAACTACAGTTTCTTCTTAAATGTAATCCACTAGGCCCAGCTATCCCACTTTTATGCTAAGATTATATTGCTACCAACAATTCATTCTACAACAAATTCACCCAAAAAGGAGCCTCAATAGGACTAAAAAGTAATAAACCCAGAGAAAGTTTAGAAAGAATTCCCCAACAATTCAGTGTTGCTTGAAACTTATTAATTACAGAACAAGGTCGATTAGTCGGTTAGAACAATCTCAGTGAACTCTTTCCAATCAGATCAAACAAGTTTCAAAAATGACGCATGTTGCCCCTGGGAAAATTCATTCAAACTTCAAACTAAAGCAGATCAGCCAAAATTCCTAGCCTAATAGAATTTATTAAACCTAAAAGTTTAAAAGTTAAGTTATGAGAATTTGACAACTTAACATAGTGCCTTACTTCCAAACTCATACAGTACATGCAACAACAAAAGCACCTGCTTGTTTCATTCCGTTCATTCACCAATTGCTCAAGTTTTCTACTCTTTTTGAAAGGTATTCATTATCTCAATCGTTTCTCTCCAGAAATCCAATTTACGTTAACCTTCATCAGCTAGAACAACAAAAACTGATATGTTGCTGGTCATAGAGTCATCATCATTGTCCAATATCCTATCTATATCATTTCCTACCTAAGGTGCGCCTCTTTCTAGTGTTAGATAACTGGTCAGTCCTCTAGAGGTGCGACTTTGTGGTTCTTCAAATATTATAGCCATATTGCCTGCATTTTGGTTTAATGTGCAAAAGTAGATTTATTTCTTTTCTTCCTTTCTCTTTTTCCCATTTTTTATCATGAGTGCTACAATTCTAAGTCTAAGATTATCCAAAAAAACATTTAGCTTTGACGAAGTATTAATGTAAAACATTAAACCAAATAATATGTTTCCGAAAACTGACTGAATAGCATAATAATGATTGAAAATGATGAATTCTTAACTTATGACATCAAAGATGCTAAAAATAATGAGAAGTTATAATCAAGCTAAGCTAATGAGACAATTATAAAAGCAAAAAAAAGACCCGGAAAAAATTATTATTATTATTAATATTTTTTAACAGTTGTTAATGCTTTTTTTAATAAACCAGAATTTTATAGCAATCAAATGATAGAAGCACATGAAAAATTTATTATTATTATTAATATTTTTTAGTGAAGCTGTTAATGCTTTTTTTAATAAACCAGAATTTTATAGCAATCAAATAATAGAAGCACATCAAGAGAAATTAAATAAGAATTGCTAGGGGAAAAAAATTACACCAACCATAAAATGAAGAACTTGAACTAAATTATTAGATACATGAAATTACAAAATAGATCATTTAGATCTCCTTACTTGGAGTAAGAGAGGGGAATGCCGATAGATTATTTTTATTTCCCAGTGGCCTGGTAACTATGCACTAAAACAATTTACTCACTAACGAGCCAATAATCTGAGTACTTCATCCAAAGCATATGATTGAAAGGCATGAATATCATCATTGTGATCACAACTTTAGGAGTTCGAAACTCTGTTGTAAGTAATGGATCTAGATCAATGAACAGATATGGGGTGAAGAAGCTGCTACTACTACACAACAAGGAGGAGCAAGGTTTTCAACAGCCAAAGAATGCTGTCCCACATCCTAATTGTAGACTTGATCTGATTAAATTGCCTCCAAGTTGATGTTAGTTGACTCTACTCCTGTAGAATGACCACTTGTGTTTGAGAAATTAAGTACTTAATTCTAAATGTGCCTTGAAGGAATCAGCAGAACGATAACAAAAACTTTTCTGGATTGGCAATAGGGTTGGGATGCTTTCAAATTTACTTTTTGCCAATATCCACAAGCAACTGAGCCAATCCATATTTCTTTTCCAAATGAGAAGATCAAGCTAAACTGGCATATGGGCGGCCACCTAAGGTTTTGAAAAATGAGCCACAGTATTATCTCTTGTAAGGGTTTGCCAAATATTAATCTTAATGAATACAATGATAATTGGTTGAAATAATGAAGCCGAAGACTTGAGATTGATGTCCTTAATTAGAGTAATTACTTGTTCCTCTGAAGAGTCAAAGTGGAGTGACTATATAGGATACACAATGGAATAATATAATAGGTTCATCAAGAAAAGCTCAGTGCAGTTAGCTTCTGATGTTAGCTTTATTATGATATGATGAGAATCCACGAGCCCAACAGACTAGGTTCCAACCAATTTTACAACTCACAAAAATTATAGATGATTTTCATATTAGAACAACCCAAAGAAAATTACCGATAACAGAAAAGGTAAAGAGATTTAACATGCTCAATGATCACATCATCAGAAAAGAAAAGAGCAAGTTTACCTTAATATGTAGAAGAACATTGGGCCCGATTGAAGAGAGGAGAAAAGATTGGTAGGTTGGGATGAACGATTTAACCCACCAACAACATCAGCATGTTGGATGACTGGAGGTCTTAGGGTTATGGGGAGATGGTTCAATATGAGTTTCAACTTCAACCCTAGGAAAGACAAAAGAAGGCAGAAACAAAAGTAGAATTATCAACAACAAAGGAGATTGATTTGAGTTGAAAAGCAGGATGGTAGGCAAAGCATCAATTGGAAATGAAAGGAGAGAGCATGACAGCAAAAAAGAAAAGTGGAAACAAAATTCACCCAAATGTGAAATAAGAGGCTGCATTCAATTGACCACGACAGAGCAGAGGCATGGGATCCTCGTGATCACAAGCGGAAGCAGTGTAGAGCATACAAAGTAAATCATGTTGGATGACGATGTAATATGAAATATTTAACAAATAAATAATAATAATAAAATAAAATAAATAAATAAATAGATTTTAGAGGGAGAAAGAAGCACCCCTCCCATGAAACTTAGTGCGCATCTTTCACATCACTTCCTGTCATTTGAACCAAAGAACAAGCGAGATGTGGCCTAGCCAATCATTCGAGGATAAGGAAGATGTGAGGAAGGAGAAGGAAGCAACGATAGAGATGGAGAGGAGGGAGATTAAGAGAGTCCTCGTGTGTATCTCTCTTATCTGAGATTAGACGTCAAGCCCTAGTCGAAGGAAGAGAAGCCTCGTGTGCGCGGGAGAACAAACTGCTTCAGCGTTGTGCTTGTGTGCAGTGGAAGAGAAAGAAAGAGGATGAGACATCGCAATGTGTGGTGCTGATTGAGTCATGACTGAAGAGAGGAGGTTGAATGGCTTTGATGTTGTTCTCATGTGCAAAGGAAGAGGAACCACTCTGCGTGAAGGTGCGAGCGGAGAAGGAGAGAGTAGAGGCTCATGTGTCGAACCCTAGCCAAAGAAGAAGAAGAAGAAGACAAGGAGGAATCATGCGACTCAATTGAAAGGAAGGAAAGTCAAAGTCCAGAGTAAGCCCCATGCGTGCAAGCCTCATTCATGTAAACCAAAATATCTAAAGGTGAGTTAAAAATATTTTCAATATTTAAAAATATTAAAAGATAAAAAGCCTCAAAATGTATATGTACTTTAAAAATCTCAAAATGCTAAAAGCTCAGAAAATACATGTGAGCTCAAAAATCTCATAAAGCTAGAAGTCTTGAAGAATACAAATAAATTAAAAAACTCAAAAAGCTATATACCTCAGAAGGTACAAATACATTTCAATTTTCAAAAGCTAAAAGTCTCTGATGGTATAATTAAATTAAAAATCTAAGAAGATTATAAATCTAAGAAAATAGAGGTTAATAAAAAATTCAAAAAGGTTATGAGTCTCAACAGGTAAAAATATATCGAAAATCTCAAAAGTATATAAGTTCTACAAGATACTAATATATTCAAAAATCATATAAGGCTAAAAGCCTTAAAAGATATACACTAAATAATTTCAGAACGTCCGGATTCATTTGAAAAACTAATGTCTAATGTTTTATATTCTCTACGAACAGAGATCTTACAACAACAACAACAATAACAACAAAGCCTTAATCCCACTAAGTGGGGTCGGCAACATGAATCCTTTTTCTCCATTGCGTCCAATTTTGTGTCATATTTTCATTTAATTCTCATAAATTAAGATCATTTTTTATACAATAAGCCGGAGTCTTCGTAAGTCTACCTCTACCTTTCTTAATAACAAACAGGGATCTTAGAAAAGATTAAAATAATTATGCTTCCACATGAAGGGATAATATTTCAATTACAGTATATTGAATGTCAAACAAGATATATCTTAAAAATATATAATAAGTTGATCTTCTCTGGGGTACAGTCTATAAAAAATAAATAAATAATATGTATATAAAGATATGAAGTCATCAATTATGATCACTTTGATTTTATATTTTCGTTTTCATACATTCAAAAGAAGAGTATTTTAAAGCAATATACAAAGCTATAGCATCTAAATGAGTTCATCAAGATCTACATCAAAATCACCGACAATTTTTTGTGATATTTTATAGCCTTCAAACTCCACAACTTCTATTGGACGGTCTTATCTTCCTCGATGTTTGCAGCAAGACTAAAATTATGTCTCAATCATAACTCATTGGTATTCAAAAACAATATCTTCCAACAAATACTCTCTTTTTTTAGAGGTTATTAACTTAACTGACACTGACGCACAATGTCATCATCAAACAAAAAAATTCAAATCTCATTTATTTTAAGGAATAACCAGAACCTTGCCCTAAAATTGCAGATTTTGACAGTCATGTGGTCTTGGTAGAGATATATTGGAGCCTGCAAAAAGGAACTACATTACGCCAAAACAAGATTGTGTTTAATCTCTTTTAAAATAATAAGTTGGAGCTTACAATAAAGAATAGAGAAAATATCAAACTTTCCTTCATTCAAAGATATTTATTACAAGAAGCACCCCCCCCCCCCACAACAAACAAATAAAAGGAAAAGAACTTTTATTGGAGAAGCATTAGATCCTAAAAGATGATACATCTGCCTATCGAAAACGGTGTCAAACCTCCATACACAAGAAGAATGGAGCCTGCGAAAAAAAAATTATGCATTGTCTATATAAAATAATAAAGAACATCTCTTGAGAAAGAAATTGAAGCTTGCAATTAAAAAGGAATATGAGTGAATTTTCATCTTCTCTACATAGAGAGAAGAGTAAAACATTGCACCTTAAAATATATAGTGAATTATTTTGATTGAACTGGGCTCTGTGATTTTTTCTCTTTCCGTATTTTTCCTGTCGTTATAGCGAATTGGGCAAGCGAGCGAAGCCTTAATCCTTTTCTCCTCTTTAAACATTTATTTTATATATGTGTTGGATCTGCAAATAATGTTAAGAGATTAATTTATTATTCTATCACCGCGAGTTTTCTAGCACGCAACAATAAAGAAAAGAGAAGATGATACAAAAATAAGAGCAAGATAGATTTTTTTTTTGGACACAATATTATCTTGATGTGGTTCGGACAACGTGATGCTTAAACATGGTGTGTTATTCTATAAGCATGTGGGTTGGTGGATTATGGGAAGACTTAAAGCGAATATTTTTTTGGTACTATTTAAAACTTATTTACCTATTATATCTCTTATGTATGGCTTGAGAGATTTGGGACCTTCACATTTTTAAACAGATTGGGCGCGTTTAGATTTAGATAAGAGTGTTTTGTTGTGACTTCATATAATAATAAATTGAGCCCATTATTCTCCATTTATCCCCCCATTCAAAGCCTAAGTAGGTTAGACCCATACCATCACCAAGGTTTTGGATCCACAAAAGAGTAGTGTTTTAGTGGAGTGTGGTTGAGTTGTAAGGGTGTGAGAAGCATTGTTTTTTAGTTAAAACAGAAATAGAAAAAGTTTAATTAATCATATTTTAACCTAATTAGAATATCATTTTAAAAATGTAATCTGAACATATAGCCAAAATACCGTAATTAAAACAATATTTCTACCAATGCCGACTTTTCCTCGGCACAAGTTCTTTGCCTGAATTTAATTTGATAAACAAAAATACAATCTTACTATATTTTGCTTACCTGAATTAGCATGATTGTGCACCAGCTCTTCCCTACATTAATGGTATCCAGTCTGAGAAAACATGTTAAAACCAATCAAGGAGATGATCTCACCTCGAATCATTCTGGTTCTAGGAACCAATCCAACCATAAGTTACGAATTCTGTGAAGTGGAGTATAAGGAGAACAAGTTGAAGTTCTCATGGGTCCAAAAGCTTCTTGATTGATTGACAAGTATGTATCGTGGTCAAAATGACATCCCTCAAACTAGCAACATCCGCTGACCTAGTGAATGATTTCAACATAAATATGATTGAAGCCGGGCGAATGACATGGTCGCTTGCTTCCCCTCAGGTGCGAAAGGTCAGGCCTTAGGATAGATTTCAAACCTAGAATTCATCTATTACAAGGAAGCTGTTCACAGTTACTGCTTCATCATGAATCTCCTTGTACAATTTACATTTTTTTCGTTTGGAATTGTTAATCAAAAGAATGCCCCGAGCCACTTCATTTAAGCAGGCAGGAATGAGCCCCTTTTTTTAAACCCATTTTTTCAGCAGAAAATGGCACCAATTATCAAAGCTTAACTTGATCAGAATTACAATCTGATCCTGCTTCAATCCATTTGTTGGTTTTCAAGTAAAATCTCTCATCGGAAACAGTAAGAAGACTGTTGATCGACGATCCTTTTCCTCTGCTTGCCATCTTTATCGCATACCTGTACTTGATCCGGTCATCCAGCTTATAACCTAAGAATGCAGGGAAACTCAGCAGTTCCCTCACCTCTCTTTCCATATCATTGATCAAGAATTCCATCTTCTTCCCCAGTGAACCACAGTTATACTGCAGCACTTGCGGGTGCTTCCTGCTCATGGCCAGCACATCCTCGCAAGAGAAGCCATAGCTGAGGAAAAGCTCAATTACTTTCTGCATGTTCTCAGTGCTCGTCCTGGTCGTCGCACCAACGGCCAAAGCCATGTCCCTGGTCCGATACACGTATCCTAGCTTAACAAGAAACGCCAGCTTCTTGGCAAGGTTCTCCTCAAAGGACAGGCTTGTGAAAAGAGGAGCTTTGACGAGAAACTTAAAAATTTCCTCGGCATCCAATCCGCATTGTTCGAGGAACTCAATTCTGGAACTAAGCTTCCTCTCTATGCTGACGCTAAAGATATTGGGGTACACAAGCGCTATCTTGAAGACTTGTCCACCAGTGAGACCAACAGATCTCCAAAACTCCAGGTGTGACTCAAGGTGCTCGACCGTATATGCAAGGATTCCTGGCAGTTTACGGATCAAGAGAGCGGAGGAAACTTCATCGCCGCCAGCAAGATTAGCGAAGAACTGGGCACGGGGAATCAGCTGGTTATGCAGGTCCAGGTTAAGAATATTGGGACGGCGTACAATGGTATTCGGCCATCCATAGCGCTGCAAGAACAATATCATCTCCTCAATATCCTCGATAGTCTTCTCGCATAAAGCCCTCTTGATATCAACAAGATTGAGTAGATGCCCGAGCTTCTCGTGCGGGAATCCATGGTTGAGAAAAAGTTTGGTTCTCATTACAAGCCCTTGAAAATGCGCGGAATGGGTGCTAATTAGAAGACGCTCGAGCTTTGTCGGCAGTAGTTTTACAGACTCTTCGTGGACGAAATTGACGAAGAGACCAGCCTCCGGCGACGTGAGGATGTCAGGGCGCTTGATGATGGTCCGTCGGAGAGCGGAGTTGCTGAGCCCAATGGACAACAAGGTGTCTATCCGAAGACGAAGTGATGCGGGAGAAGCTGCAGCTACTGATTCGATCTCTGGATGGCGGTGGAGAAGGGCATTCACTTCGTATTGGTCTAGCCTGAGTTCTGTGAAAAGGGAGAGGCTAAAGGCAGCATCGGTAAGGGCGATGCGGGTGAGAGATCGGGTTGTAAGGTAGCTGCGGCTGAGGGGAAACGCGGGAGAATGAAGCCGGGAGGTGGAAGAATGGCTTGATGGGTAATGAGAAGGTGATAAGTGAACATAAGGCGGAACAAGGGTTTCGGCTGTGGGAAGCGGGGAGCAAAGCTGGGCTGTAAACATGGAGGGAGGTTGTGCCCTAGATGGTTCTCCTCGATTGAGATGATGCGACTAGCGGCAACGGGACGATGGGTGCGGAGAGCGCGGGCTTTCTATATGTCAAATGAGCCCACTGTCAAATGAGTCTACTTAACACGTCGCACTTCATTATTAGACTTCAAATGCACCATTAGATTCTCGACTCATTTGGAATCAAGATGTAATTTATTTTTTCTATTTGTTAGGTATGACTCATATAATACATATGAAACAGATGTTGGAGCAAAACGGAGCGGCGGAGCGAGCGAGCAGAGTGGAGCAGAAACATCTGTCGATTCTGGAGAGTTTTGTTGTGGGTTGGAGGTTTGGAGACAACGCCCGTGTTACGGTACGTAGGTAATTTAGTAATTACATATTGTACTTCTAGAGTTGTATATATATATATATATATATATATATATATATATATATATATATATATATATATCGTGTGCGTGTGTGTGTGTGTTTTGTAACCCTAAAAACTATTATGTACTCTTTTCTGAAATTTAAAGAAAGTCACTGCTCTGCTTCCGATGACATTGAATCTTTACCGAACATCGTTAAATCTTTGTATTTTTCTTATGAATTTGCATTTTCTTTGCCCTAAATTTCTCAACACTCTTTTAGGGTCCCTTTGGAGGCGGTGGTGCATCCTTGCTTTGTTCCCCTTGATAAATCACAGGGCCACCATGGACTTCAGTAGCCTCACGATGATCATCTTCAAAGGGATCAGGGGCATGACCCTCAATATTTGATCTTTGGGGTCCAGTGGTCATGATCATGACACGGTCAATGACCATCTCAAAAGCAGAGAGTTCCTCACGAATAAGATAATCCTTAATAAGAAAATTTTATTGGATATTCGACAGACACCAACAAATAATTAGTCTGGGTGTCAGAATAGTCCCCGGATGGATCATCCTTAAAATCGATCTCAAGGCCCATCTAGGGGTTTACTCGTGATGGCTCTGAGACACAATCAACAGAACGGTTGATCCTATCCATAATCTACTCAATAGCCTCAGAATTGGAGCTGGAGCCCCAAAAGGAAATGAGGTGGGGACCTTTCAGACGCACTACATCCTAGGATGGGTAGGACAGTATCTCTCCCTCAGATACTTGTTCTGGTGGGTATTTCCAAACACCACCCTTTAAATAAAATAAATAAATAATTAATTAATTATATAATTATTTCGAGCTAAAACAAACTGAATACGAACAAACAAATTTTTGTTCGTGTTCGGCTTGTTTATATATAAAGTGTAAAAAAATTCTTTATATTTAACTCGTAGGCTTCACAAAAGAATCGAACAACAATAGCTCAAAAACAACTAATTAGTTTACAGTCATAGGTGAGTTTGGATTATTACCGCCTAAGAGCTATGTCGTTCTAGTTTGTTATCAGTCTACACCATTGCCATTAGGGGTGTAAACGAACCGAACACGAACGAACAAAGTTAGTGTTCGTGTTCGAAATGTTCAAACACATCATTGTTCGTATTTTGTTCGTTTAACAAACCGAACGAAAAAAAAAATTGTTCGTGTTCGTGTTGTTTGCTTATTGAACGAATCGAACACGAAATTCTTTGCGAACTGAACACGAACTGTTCGCGAACAACGAGCTTTTTTGACAACCCTAGCTTTGATAGCATACTTCCTCAAAATGAAGCAAATTGATCATGTATTCCGTACACATCAGGTTATCCATACTTCCTCAAAATGAAGCAAACCGAATAAGACATTTAGAATTTTGTTTAGGGCTTTATTTTAATATATAGTATAATATATTAATTATAATATTATAATATTTATATTAATATAATTAATACTACAATATTATTATTGTTATTAATAATTTATCATATATTATAATTTATAGAAGTTAAGTTTAACAAATCGAACACGAACGAACATATCACTGTTCGTTTTTTGTTCGTTTAAGACGAAAAAAATTATTCGTGTTCGTCTCGTTTGCTTATTGAACAAATCGAACACGAATTTTTTGGCGAACCGAACACGAAGTGTTCGCGAACAAGAAGCTTTTTTTGACAGCCCTAATATTTACCATCCGGCACCCAATTTTATATCAATTAAAAAAAATAAAAAATAAAATATATCTATTACATAATACACAGTCAAACCCTACTCATTCCCTCGTTTCGGTCACTCTCTGGCCCCTGCATCTGTTCCATCCATCCTTGGCTATGGACCTAATTCCCTTTGGCGATCCTAATGAAAAGACTAATCCAGAAAATGGCGGTTGTTCGCTTGAAAATCCTTGTCAGCCTCCACCGAAATTAGCCGCGGAGCTTCGAACACCAGAGGAACTAGCTGCTAAGGCGATAGCACCGGTGAAGGCTGAATATCTCCGTCCGCCTCCTTCGAGAACGGCTCCTGCGGCTAAGATTGAAGAAGAAGCCGGCAATGACGTAGCCGAGAAAACTGCTCCTTCAGGTGTGGTGAAGGAGAAGAAGTCCAAGCGGCAGCTTAAGAGAGAGCGGAAGCAGGTCAGTACTGAATCGCTTTATTTAGCAACGTATTATGCAATCATTTATGTTTCTGCGTAATTTTGAGTTTAGCGGCCATTAGAAAACAGTTTTGAAAGTAAATTCTCAAGTAAGAACTATTGGAGCTTATATTATTTCGGTTAAAAAAATCTTCTTTTTGATGATATGCTATGAATGCTTTGTCTGATGTTTAAGGCAAGAAGGGCAACGCTAGTGTGTGCGCGCGTGTAGGCCGGTGCTGAAGATATAATTGAAATGCATTTTGTTATTTGATCGTTCAGGATGATGCGTGCCAGAGGTCATTTTATTTCTTCATTATTCACCTTCTCTGTTGGGATTCTAGACCTTTTAGGTTTCTGTGATAAATTCTGATTTTGGTGTTGAGATTAGTGTTTTTTTATTATTTTTAGTTACGCCACAATATCAATAAGAGTTTAGCGATCCTTAACCACATGTTCTACACACAAATATTAGACATTAGAAATTTATAAAATTGTAACTTAAGGGGTGCTCTTAAGTAAGAAGAACTGAAGGACTGCCATTGGGACGCCTTTAAGTAAAGGTTCAATCTTACAAATGGTGAAGCTAATTATGTGACTTCAGGCAGGGAGAATGCTGTTATCAGCCCTTGAACAGTTTCCATAAGTTGGATGAATGGTTGAGGTGCGTGATCAAACACCTTTATTTAGAGGAAAAGTTTTAAAACTAAATGTAAAGATTTACACAATTACAAGGAATATGATCTCTAATTTTGATGAGTACCAATATACTTGTGCCATCCTTTGAGTTTTACCCTATCCTCTTTGTTTATGCTTACGAGCTTTAATTTGGGGTCATTGTTTGTAGGTATGATGTTCATACAAGCTATACTACTAACGCAATATGTTCCTTAAAATTTTAATGTATATTATTTTGATTCAGTTTATTGGAAGACCTTTTCTTATTTACCGACTGAGTAATTCACTCAGTTTTTCTTAGAACATATATATAACTAGCACTGATAAATATCTTTGCGAGGACACAACAATAAGGCGTCGTACTGCTTCTATAATAAAATAATGTCATGTTGTGTGAATTTTTTATTTCATGCTTCCATTTGGGCAACCTTATATTTTATACTTTTAGTAGTATCCATGCTTTTTATTCTATATCCTTTTAATGTCATGCTTTTGTTTGTGGTCTCATTTTGTGATGCTACTAGTGTCAATGCATGGAACTATCAATCAATCTCATATGCTATTTAATGACAGTTAGTTTGTGATTGTTGTGTTGTGTGTATGTTTCTTGATTCAACTTGACTCTATAGTTGCAAAATTTGTAGTTGGTCTATCTTGTATTGAAATTAATGTTTAGCTTTAATGCATCTGCATTTGGCGTGCAGTGTCATGTTTAGCACAATTTATGCACTTTCCTTACAAGAGAAGTGTCAAAATGATCTCCTAACTCTTTGTAGGGGGCCATTTTAGTCTCAGAGTCTATAAGAATACTAATTTAGACCCCATATTTTTGTTTTTAATGGGGGCTAAAATAGTCATTTTTGGGGACTATTTTAGCTTATATTAAAAGAGTCATGGGACTAATTTCACATTTCTATATATTCCCAAACTAAAATGGTCCAATGTAAACAGTGAGGGGACTATTTTGACACTTTATTCATTTTCATATAATATTTTAACGTATTGAACTTCAAGTTTACTTTATATCCAGGAACAAAAATCTGCAGTTCATATTTGTTCTGAGGTTGCAAAAAGTGGTAGGCCAGAAGAATGTCGTTTTGGTGGAAGTTGCCGCTTTAATCATGATATTAATGCTTTCTTGGCTCAGGTGCATTTTTCTTATAAAAACTCATATGATGGTTGTTATCTCATCAATAATGTTTTATAGTTTGTAATGATGAAAGTAATGACAATCTTATCTGCAGAAACCAGCAGATCTTGAAGGGGTTTGTCCTTTTGCTACTTTTGATGAGTTATGCCCGTATGGAATAACTTGCAGATTTTTAAATACACATAAAAAACAGACTTTAGAAAAACGGGATATTTCTAAGAAGAGCTCCGAGGTTAATGTTCTGAAGAAAGATTTGCAAAAGATTTTGTGGAAAAATAAATTTTCTTTTACCAAGGCAGATTCTCAACTAAAGGCCCTGGGGTTAAAGGTATGCTAAATATTATAAAGTTTGACCAGCTTGCTTAATTTTAAGCTCAAATTATCTTAATTGGTTGCAGTGCTCTTAGTTAATGTTTCTTTTATGCAATCAACTTGTATTTTTGCGCATTGTTCTTTATAGAATTCTTTGTGCTACACTAATTTACACTCTCTTTGAGGTAGATTTTTAAAATAGTGCCTTCATTATTTATATTGAATCTATACTGTTCAATCTGCAAATCACCTACAGCTTATTTGTACTTAGATTCCATGCCGTTCTTATCTACAAATACTTCTGAGCAAGTGCTGTTGGAATGCGAAATGCTTTTCTCTTTGCAGCTTCTTAAACCCTTTTCTTTCTAAAGCTTCTTTTATTTATCATCCCTGGCCTACCAGAATTTTTAAATTATCACACCATCCTTCACTTAAATGAATTGTATAAATTATTTATGTTCCATACAAGCATAATCAAATTTTTGCATTTTTTTTTCCGTTGTTTCAAAAATGGTTTGGTGGCGTATGTTGATCCCTGTTTTGAGTTGGAAGTTATACATGTAATTTTCTTTTGTCTGCAATGCAAATAAAATAATTTCAATGACCTTAATTTTGTATCTTTGCGATGGATATGTTTTCCAGTTTACTTGAAATGAAAGTTCATCTATTCCGAGTGAAAAAGTGATGTTCATGATCCCCGAAGAAGAATTTATATTACTCCGAAGATTATGCGCGGTGACCCATCTTAGGCTTCATAAACAGAGCCTTGTGTACTTTATCTCACAGCGATTGGTAAAAATCATTCATAAATTTAGTAGCTATAAAGGTGATTATTAAAATGGATTCATTGCATTCCCATGAAAGTTTAAACTATATCCTTTTTCTTTCAATTATTCTCACCCTTCCTTTTTATCTCATAGTTTCGTTACTACTAATTTTTTCTTGTTTTACTAAGGATAATATTTAAACATGTTTTAGTTTTCTTTCACTCATTATTCTATTTACTTGGGCTTTTTTTTTTTGAGTTAAAGATTTCAGTCTGCTACTGTTCGGTGCTCTTGTACAATTCATCTAAACTAAATTAGTGAAAGCCTAATCAGCTGTTTTGCAAATAGCAACTTCAAAAATTGCGCTGTTTTATTTTTTCAGTTTCCATCTCTTACAGTTGCGCATTGCAGGGGAACAAAAGTATCGAGTCCAAGGCAGGAAATGGTCAGTTGGACACCAATCAAGAAAATTCCATTGTTTTGAATGATCTTTGTGCTGATGAAGTTGATGATACTCGTTCTACGATTGCTAATGAAATGAGCCGCTCTCCAGGGAAAGCTATAGAAACAAAATGTTCAAGCGATTCCTCCGACTTGTATGAGTCTAGACATCTGAAGAAGGTAAAATCTCATGTTGATGGAGTTGAAGCAACTTATGGTGAGGGTACAATTAATCTATTTTCTACTATTTTGATTTGTCTTCTTGAAGTTCAGGTGGCACATATTCTTAGCTGACTTATCTTTTGTTCATTCACTAGGTAAATGTGAAGGGGAAAATGATCTTCCAAATAATAATTTGCTCTATTGTTGTGAAGGGGCCTCAAGCATTAAAATGTGTTCTAAATCTGATTTGAGTTTAGAACCTTATGCAAGGGAGAAAAAACTTGTTGATTTTAGAGGAAAGCTTTACCTTGCACCTCTTACTACTGTTGGGAACCTTCCTTTCAGAAGGATCTGCAAAGATTTTGGGGCTGATATCACTTGTGGAGAAATGGCTGTTTGCACTAATCTCCTGCAGGTATTAATTTTTTATTCTTTCAGCTGTATTTAGTTCCTGCTGAAGTTATCTGTTGAGCAAGTGATTTTAGCTCTGTTTTCTTAAGAACAGTAAGTAGAATAACATTTGTATAGGCAGCCAAATTTTTATAATTTTATTCTAGTACACTTAGTCCCCAAATTGAATAGACGATGTACATTTATGCATGATAGTAGTGTTTTTAACTAAAGGAGTGTACTTCGGTTGACTTTCTAAAATCAAACCGCCTCTTTTTTACTTTGCATACTATTAGCTTTTATTATAAAACTAACAAAAACATTGCAAGAATTAATTCATTTTACTAGTTTTATTGCATGTAAACATTTGCATTTTGATAAGTTTTTAAATCAACAAAATCATTATGAAAATTTTGGGAACTTACGAATGTTATGAAATTATTATATTTCAATTTTTAACTATAAAAAACTTGTTCTTTAATCATTCAATTATGTTGAATCATAAGTAGAAGAACACATCATATGGATAGAAAATAGCTTGGAGGATAATAATATTAAAATTATACTAAGAATTCATGTGAGGTTTTGCTTGCATAAGTAAAAGAGATGCACTATTAAGAAAATAATGCACAGTTTAGGTAATTAGGTCCATCTTCTCATCTCACAACAATTGTCTTAGTTACAAATAGGAAACTATTATAAAAGCTACTGTGATCTGCCTAGGCCAACTTGAAGGCTTTTGGATGGATATTTGATCTCTTCAGCCATTGTTGATGCGGAGTCACAGCCAACTACATTTAGGATGAAATCTACTCAGAAAATTAAGTATTATAATTTGGGATGAAGCACTTATGGTTAAAGAAACTACTATAGGATCTTTAGACAAGAAACTCATATTTTACGAGCAGCTCCATTTATTTTGGAGGTAAAGTAATTGCATCTGTTGGGGATTTTCGATAAGTTCTACCAGTTGTAAAACTAGTATAAAGATGCGTTTTACTATTATCTAGAAAAAATCATATTATGGTGACCTTATGGCAATTTTCAAATTACATGTAAATATGATAGCCAAAAAAGATCCTTTTTTGTGAATTCATACTTAAAATTAGGAGAGAAAATGAACCAACGGCTGAAGATGGGTTAGTACAGATATTGAATGAGATTGTTTAAATTATTGGACTAATGAGACTTTAGAAGATTATTTGATATAGTGATTTTTTCTTGTTTGTGTTGTGGTGTATAGACCTAGGAAAACTTGGGCTTATTGCATAAAAAATGATCTTAATTTATTAGAATTAAACAAAAATTTGGCACTAAATAGGACGCAATGGAGAAAAAAGATTCATGTGGCCGACCCCACTTAGTGGGATTAAGGCTTTGTTGTTGTTGTTGTTGTTGTTGTTGTGTTGTGGTGTATAGAACGATCGACGACGAAGTGAAAAAACAGAACGAGAAAATTCATACCAGGAAAAGAACACGCAGAGATTTACGTTGTTCGACAATTTTTGTCTACTTCCATGGAGTTGCAGAATATTTTATTACTTGAAGAATTTACACCATCGACCGCAATTACGTACAAAAAAGCTCTCTCTCTCTCTATACTCAAGAGAGCTACAACCAAAGAAGCAAGAAACTGATAGGGAAAGGGAAGCCTTGCCGTTTGCGATATCACCTTGCTTTTTTCTTCTGCCTTAAGTTTGGTCGCATAAAGGAGAAGCAGGTTTTTGTTTTTGTCCTTTTTAATGAAGACACATGTTGTAACCTTCAAATTCAATTTGGTTTGCAATTTAAAGGTGGTGGGACCTTGCACTGTTTCGTGGATCGACAGGGAGGAAGGGTAGGCGGGAGTAGGTGGGAACAGTTAGAGGTATTTTCTTTTTTTTTTTACTTGTGAATCTGTGTCCACTTAACAAATCTCTCTCTTGGAGACTAGTACACAAGCAACAATATTCTTTCTCCTCAAACTGATATCCTCAACCTCTGCAATTCAAGACCCCTCACTGTCTTAAAGCTAGAAGACCAACTGAGTTCTCAAGTGTAACACCCTCAGTTAACATATCAACAAGGTTATTTCTTCCACAAAATTTTCCAAGCAACAACTGTCCGTCATCCAATAATGACCGTATGAACTGATATTTGATCTGAATGTGCTTGGTCCCTGGTCGAAATGCTTGGATTCCCGACGAGCGAATATGACACTCGATCGTCCTGTAGATAATGTCTTTCTGATTCTTCTTGCCCAATTCTTCCAAGAAGCCCTGTAGTCATATCATCTTCTTTATATCTACTGACACTGCTATATACTCAGCTTCTCTAGTAGACAACGAAACTGTCTTATGCAGATTAGAGCGCAACGACACTGCAGTGCCACCAAGAGTGTAAATATAGCCCGTAGTACTTCTTCTGGTATCAATGTATCCAACTCAATTAACATCAACATAGCCCTGTACCTCTGAACTATTTTCTGAAAAACATAAGTTTCTGAAGTGCCTCTTAGGTACCTCAAGATCCACTTCACTGCTTTCCAATGTTTCTTTTCAGGATTATTTATGTATCTGTTGAGAACTCTCACTACATGAGCAATATCCGATCTGGTGCAAATCATAACATACATAAGTGAACCAATAGCTGAAGCGTAAAAAACCTTACTCATGTGGTCTCGTCTATTCTCTGACTTGGGTGACTAACTCTTGCTAAGTCTGAAGTAACTGCACAAGGGCGTGTCAATTGGCTTCGTACCTTACCTATATCAACTCCGCAAGTATCTTTTCACATACTCGACTCGAGAGAGTCTTAACGTGTCTCTGATTCTATCTCTAAAAATTCTCATGTCAATGATCTGTTTTGCAGCTCCCAAATCTTTCATTGCAAAGTGATCTGACATCAGCTCTTTTAGATTATTGATCATTAATACTAGCCCCATGCAATAAACATGCCATCAACATAACAGTAGAATAATATAAGAATTGTCAAAATGCCCAACATAGCAGCAATGATCTGGCTGACATCTGCTATACCCTGCCCCGTGCATGAAATTATCAAATTTCTTGTACCATTGTCTAGGACTTGCTTCAGGCTATATAAACTCTTCTTCAGTTTGCAAACCGAATCTTTCTTTCTTTGTACCACAAACTTTTCAGGTTGGTGGATGTAGATTTCTTTTTCAAGGTTTCCATGAAGAAAAACAGTTTTCACATCTAACTGCTCAAGGAATATATCTTCAGTAGTAACCATAGACAGTACCATTCTGATGGTTGTGAGCTTCACCACAGGAGATAAAATTTCAGAATAATCAATACCATGCTTCTGCTGAAGGCTTTTCACAACAATTCTAGCCTTGTACCTTTTAATGCCATCATATTCAATTTTCACTCGGCACATCAACTTTTTGTGTGATGCCTTCTTCCTTTATGGAAGAACTGTCAGCTCTCATATTTGAATCTCTAGCAGATAATGAATCTTCTCCTTCATGGCCAGCTCCCACTTGCTCGAATTTTAATTTTGTAAGGTTTCTTTATAACTCTGAGGTTCTCCATCATCTGTCAGCAGAATGTAGTTCAAAGTTGGAGAGTAATGCTGTGGAGAACATCTAGTTCTTTCTAACTTGCGAATTGCAGCTGTAGGGGTGGACTGCTCTGAAACTAACTACGAAATAATAGGAATGGGTGTCCCGGAACCACTTTTCTCATCACCTGCATTTCTGCCTTTCACCGTGACCTCTGGTAAATCATCAAACCTTATCAACTCAGATTCCTGCGGTACTGTTTCAGAACTTGTACTGGCCTTGTTCTTGTACATAATCTTCTCATTGAAAATCACGTTCTTGCTTCTTATGATCTTTCGATCTTGATCATCCAAGAAACGATACCGCCTCATCTCCATAACCAATGAAATAACACTTCTTCGACTTAGCCTCAACTTGCTACGAGCATCAAGATTAATGAGAAGATATGAAAGACAATCAAAATTTTCAATGTGAGAAAATTTAACATCTTTCCCACTCCAGACATCCTTAGACAATTTACAATCTAATGGAACAGATGATCCCCTGTTGATCAAATAAATTGCAGTGCTGACCGTTTCTGCTCAGAAAGTAGGTGGTAATCCGGTGTGCAATCTCATGCTTCTAGCCTGCTCATTAATGGTTTTGTTCATGCGCTCTGCAACGCTATTTTGCTGTGGTGTCCCTGGAAAGTTCTTCTCCATTCTGATGCCTTGAGCTGCATAATACTCCTTGAACTCACCATCAATGTGCTCACCACCATTATCAGACCTCAGACATTTATACTTTAAGCCTGTCTCTGTCTCAACCAGGATCTTCCAGGTCTTGAACACATTAAATACATTTGATTTATGCTTCAAGAAATACAAACATATCTTTCTATTATGATCATCGATGAATGTGGCATAGTAACGAGAGTCTCAAAGAGATGCCACTGGAGAAGGTCCTCACACATCTGTGTGTACTAGATTCAACTTTTCTGCCTTTGCGTCCTGCCACTTTTCAAGAAACTGACATTTCTTGTTTCCCCATATTGCAACTCTCACCCATGCTGAGATCAACTGACTTCAGTCATGGTAGATTGCCTTTGGACCGAAGTTTTTTTATACCCCTCTGACTCATGTGGCCAAGTCTGCAATGCCACAACTTTGTTGTGTCATTTGCAACGGTAATATCAACAATTTTAATTAAACCAGTAGTCATATACAACGTACCTGTTTTCTTATCCCGAGCCAGTACCAGTGCTCTTTTAGTAATCTTTCCGGTGCTATATGAGAACACAACTGAATGTCCACACTCATGGAGTTACCCAACATAAATGAGGTTTTCTTCAGTTTAGGAATGTGTTTGAACTTTTGAAGAGTCTACTTATTCTTGTTTGGAAGTGCAATGTCAATGTCTTAAACTTCTACATTTAAAGTTTTTCCACCTGCTAGATATACTTTTCCAAATTCACCTGCAATATAATTCCACATCAATTCCAGATGAAAAGTTGTATGGAAAGAAGCTCCTGAATCCTGTATCCAGTCATCAATAAAATTATGGACTACCAGCAGTAGTGCATGTCGTACTTCAATTACCATATTTGCGTTATCATTCTTCGTCGTCTTGAGATTTCTGCAGTTCCCCTTTATGTGGTCAGTTTTGTCACAATTCCGGCAAGTTACTTGTTTACCAGTCCTTGACTTGCTCCTGCCTTTGTGATTTGATTTTGATCTTCCTCTGCTTGAATTCTCGTCATGTGATCTCCCTCTGTAATTAATATTTAATGTTGAACACACCCCAGATCTCACCAGAATTTTTTCTGCACACCTCAGTCAAAATCAAATCATGAATATCATCATATTTCAGTTTAGATTTATCAGCAAAGTTGCTAACAACCGTCTTCATAGCTTCCAAACTATTTTGCAATAAAACCAAGAAGATCACTGCACGTATCATATCATCTAATTTAATTTCCACAGACGGTAATTGATTTGTGATAATATTAAAATTATTCAAGTGTTGTATAATATACATACTTTTCGTCATCTTCAAATTAAATAAGTTTTTCATCAAATATACTTTTTTATTCGCCGACGACTTTTCATACATACCTGACATGGTTGCCATGAGATCTGCAGTAGTCCTTTCCTTGACGACGTTGTGTGCAATAAACCTCTACAGAGTTAATCGAATAAATCTCAGAACTTGTTAATCCAACAAATTCTATTAAGCCTGATCCATCATTTACAGTTTTTTCCCCAATAATAGAAGATGAAGTTTTTTTCCACAGAGGTAGTCTTCTATCTGCATCTTTCAGTAACCAAAATATGTGCCATCAAATTTCTCGATCCCTGAAACCTTTACTTCATCTATAGTCATATTATTTTCTCAGATCTTTACCAAAGCTCTGATACCAGTTGTTGTGGTGTATATAACGATTAACGATGAAGCGAAAAAATAGAACGAAAAAATTCATACAAAAAAAGAACATGGAGATTTATGTGGTTCGACAATTTTTGCCTATGTTCATGGAGTTGCAAAAGATTTTATTACTTGAGGAATTTTCACCATTGACCACGTCGACGTATAAGAAGACTCTCTCTCTTGCTCTCTCTCTCTCTACTCGAGAAAGCTACAATCGAAGAAGCAAGAAACAGAAAGGGAAAGGAAGCCTTGCCTTTTGCGTACTACCTTGCTTTTTTCTTCTGCCTTTAGTCGCGTAAAGGAGAAGCAGGATTTTGTTTTTGTCCTTTTTAATGAAAACGCATGCTGCAACCTCCAAATTCAATTTGGTTTGCAATTAAAGGTGGTAGGACCTTGCACTGTTTTGTGAATGACAGGGAGGATGGGTAGGCGGGAGTGTTGACCTCACTTTTGTCGAGGTTTAGTTTTCCCCCTAGAATTTAGGGTTCTAGCCTTAGGAGCTTCCCCGATGATCTTAGATGCCTAGCAGTGAGACCCACCTTGTTTTAGAATGTTCGAAGCCACTTCGTTACTCTTTTAAAGCCCCGCACGAGATTCCGTACATCTAGCTTATAACAGGTTGAAATTGACGTTAGGAATTCAAATGGAGTCCTCATAGGACCACTGAACATTAGGACAGCCTCATGCATGTTTTTTTTCCACTACCGCACACAAATTCCTCGAGTCGCAGCCTCAACGCCTTTAATTTCTCTATAACGAATCGAAGCTGAAGTCAATTTGCCCGGATGATCGACAACGAGCCAGAATTTCAGACATGACCAAATTTGATGAACTTTCAGCCCGCCCAACGACGAGGTTGCCCGAACGGCCTCAGATCGCGAAACGAACTATGCCGGTGCGTCCGAAACGTCGAGTTTGCTAAGGAAGAACATATACTTTGCTGGGGTTCCAAGCACGAGCAAGCGACACGATATTTGGCGTGTTTTGAATAAATTATATATTAATTTATACTTTATTACTTAATCCCTCCCCTCCTCCCTAATTCCTTTCGGCGTGACTCATTCCTCCTCGCGCCCGAGCTTCGGCTCTCTCTCGCTCGCCCCTTCTTCCCGTGCGAGCCCTACGGCCGAAGCTGTCTCGTTCGAACCCGCTCCATCTTCTCCCGCGAGCAGCCGCACCCAGGCCCGCCTCTTCTTCGGTCGAATCCAAAACCTAGCTCTCGCCTTTCCCTCTCGATCTCGGCCCAGGTGAGGCTCTCGCCAAACTTTTTTTTTTGTTTTGTCGTGACGCCATAGCCGAGCAGGATCGGTGGCACCGCGATCTTCTGGCGCGAGTTCCCCCTCATCGTACATCCGCGTGTCTAGTAAATGCTCTCCTTCTCTATCGTCACCTTCCCCACGTGACTTTTGTCGCTTCTTCCGGTCCGGCTCACCGTCGAGGTGAAGACTCCTCCTCTTGCTATAAAATCCCCATTTTGGGGAGCTTTTAGAGGTTGGCTGAATTTCTGTTTGCAAGGAGTTGCTGCCATTTTATTTTCTCACCCCTCTTTTCTCTCCTCTTCCTCTCCTCTGCTCACGGTTTAAGTTGGTGTGTGTGTGAGACTTGGAAGCGTGCTGCCAGCTCTTGTTCCTGGGCTTACCCGAAACCCTTCGTCGCTCGGTTTGAGGCTCGTTTTTCCCGCGGCCCTTTGTCGGTTGTTTGGTTTTGGTGTTTGGTTGCTTACCCACTCACTAAGGTATGAGCTTGCTTAGCTCCTTGACTTGGCATGCTTATTAGTTATGAAAAATACTCTTGGTGGTAAAATATGGCTCACTAGCCCTTTCTCCTTTTCCTATTGCAAGCTCTATGACTTTGCGACCTCTTGAAAATAACATCAAATGCATGTGATTTGATATTGGAAGTTAAGTGGAGGCCTTGGAATGCATGTGATACTTCTCTTTGCTAGAACTTCTCTAAATTTTTCACTTAGATGCTCTAGAGATTTGCATCATTGTGAAGTGCATATACATGATGTGTTATGATATTCCTTTTGGTTCCCATGCATGATTTGTGGGCATGTTAAAATGTAAGATATTGCTTGGCATGGCTTGTTAGGTGTCTTCTTTTCATTTCTTCATGACAAGTTCTATGATTTCTATTCTTGAAATGGCATGAGATACATATGACTTGAGCTCTGAATGCTAAAGTAGAAATTTTAAATGGCATACCTCTCTTCCACTACTAGCATTATTCTATGTTTGGCATGTTTTACTTGGAAGTATTGAGACTTTACCTCTTTGTGAGGTGTATGCTTGTGAAGGTGGCTTTTCTCCCTTTCTCCCTATTTTCTCTAGTGCATGGGTTGATGCATGTTGGGGTGAAAAGAAGAGGGAGTGGGGGAGATTTCGGTTGGCCTTGGTAGGTGGAGGGATTGCTAACAATGACTCTTTTGCTCTCTTTTAGTCGACTTTTGAGCTTTGATATATACACTTATGGCATTTTATATTTATGATAATATCATGGCATGAAATGGAAAGTAGGCATGGTGGTTTGTAGGGGTTAAATCTCATGTTAGTGTTTTATGAATGTTGATGCTTCTCTTTTACCCATGTTAGTTGTGTTTATAAAACGTAGGAATGCCTATTTGGAAGCTCCTATGGCAATATACCCCCACTTTATTTCATATATTCGTTATTTGCTAAGAATTATACAAGGTAGAGGGGAATAAGAGAAGTTTTGTATCCATAAAGTGTTTACAAAGTTCGGAACCGTATCTTGTTTATTGTTCCATATTTGAAACAGGGTGCTTTGCTTTATGTAATTTGAAGTTTAGCCCCTCTTTTTAGCCTGCTGAAACGCTTTTGGTTTATGCTGTTTGGGGCCTTTCTTTTCTCCTGTTTTGTGTCTCGGTTTAAACTGTCTCAAAGCTTGAAAGAAGGGGGGTCTACCTCGATTTTAAGTTGTCTTTGGCAGTTTTCGCTTTGTTTTTCGGGCTTGGCTTGGGTCATTCTTAGCCCCATTTCGAGGTATCATCGGGCAGTTCGCTTTGTTTTTCTAGATTGGCTTAAGTCATTCTTCGACTTCGTTTGAGGTACATTTGGGTAATTCTTTGGCCCTGTTTTGAGGTGTGATTAGGCAGTTTTATGGTTTTAATTTGAGGCATGGCTAGACGGTTTGTTTGCCTTGTCTTTTGGGCTTGTATTTGTCGCGGCTTTGGGCTTCAATGTGTTATAGGTTTTGCATTTAATCAATTCGGTTTCGGGCTTAAATAAGCTTTCGTTTTGCATTTGATTGGATGGTTTCCTCGGCTTGTTTGTTGGATGGCTGGGCGGTTTTGCCCTGCTGTTTGGGCTTGAGCTGGTTCAGCTTTGAGCAGCTGTAGGTCTCGCTTCGAGCTTGATTTAGTTGCAGTCCTTTTTGCATTAGTTTGGTTACGGTGGTGAGTTTGATTCAAGCTATGGTTTTTGCACTATAATTAGCTCGGTTTGGGCCATGAGTTGGCTCGGTTTTGGTCTAGCCATGACGCACCATTGTGCCTCTTTCTAAGCCTAAGATTGACTCAGTTATGAGATGTGGTGAGCTGTAGTTTTAGGTCTTAGGTATTTCTGTTTTTCAGGTCTGAGTTGCTTTAGCCTGGGCAATGTCGGATGACCATTCTAGAAGTTTAATAGGGATCTTCAGGTTAGTCTTTTGACTTTATATTGATATACGTAGGAAGTTGTTTTAGGCGTTGTTTTGAGAAACAATTCACCTCTTCTTGTTAGCTGTTTTAGGTGAATTGTTCTCTCCTCTCTCATTTTTTTGTCTCTTGTCCTTTGTTTTTTCTTGCTTATTGGCCGAGTCTTTTGCACTTATGTACGAGACATAAGTGTACCCGTATAGCCTTTTGCTATATGTGGCATCAATGCAGCGCTCGTAAGTAGGGTGGTTAGGGGTTAGGACGGTGATTGCAGTGCTTATGTGTGTTTAAACGAGGTATTATTAGAATAGTATCCCCTGCCTTTGAGTGGAGACCTTCACTGAAGGTGAGGCTAGGGACCAACAATACTATTCGCCAATTCTTGATGGGATTGTTGTCACCAACACTCTTAGGTTGTTAGTAGTCCTAGTTCGATTAAGGTAGTTGGCCCGTGGACTGTACTACTTTATAAAAAAAAAAAAAAATTGAAATAAAATTTCCTCTACAATAAAAGAATTTTCTTTCACCCATAAGTTTTATGTGTATGCAAACTAAATTGAAATGAATGAAAATTTATAAAGGTCCACAGTGAATTACCCGAGTCGAAGTTAGGATTACCCTTCAGAGGGTGTTGGTCCCAGTAGTTCTTATCCAAGATTGGGACGCACACAGCCCAGCTTCGAGTCCTCTCTGCCATCATGCTTACGGTTCTCCCGGACTTGTAGTCCGCTCTTTGTGGTTTTATACGGATTCTTACGGGTTTCCTACAAATTTGTTTTCTTTTTTCTTCATTCTTTTCGTTTCTTTTCTTTTAGCTTTCTGTGTGGTGGTCCCAGCTCTCACATATGTAGAGCACCCCCTGGTTGATTAGGCTTTTTCCCTACTACTTTTACTCTTGTTTTCTTTTGGTTCTGATGCCTTTTCTTGCACGAAATGATAATAATAACAATAACAGGTAGCGACGCATTACAGGTAACCAACATTTACGGTACCTTCGTAGTACTACCCCTTTTTATTCTGCACAGCTTGTCTGTTATTACCGTTTTACTCTTACTATAACACTCTTGCTTTCTTGCTACTACTGTTTTACTTATACTGTAAGATACTCCTGCTTGCTGCCTATCGTCGTTTTACTTTTTACTGTAGCACTCCTGTTTAGTATAACATGCTTATCATACTTGTTTTATGTTGTTTATTATAACATGTTTTGTGATATGTGTGTTCTCCTGTTTAGTATAGCATGTTTGTGATGTTTGTTTACTGCTTAGTATAACATACTCTCGTTGCATGTTAATGTGTGTCTTTCTTTTTCTTTACGCACCTTCCCCTAGAATAGGAGGTCAGTAGTTGGTTTTATAAAAGACACCAGGAAATAAATTACTGACCAAACGATTTGCATGTCCACTTTAAACTTTAAACTTCAAATTTCAACATTGCAACAGCAAGGAGCTCGGAGCAAAATTTCGAGCGCAGCACGACCACCTTCAACAACAAAACTTGTCTATATCAGCCAAATCATTCCTTAGTTTAAATAACAATCCATAGGACTTCGAGGTGGTTCGCCTAGTGCGACATAAATCCTCACTTGTTCTTTTAGGCTTTTGTACAACTATATTGTGCAATATAAGCCCTAACTCGCTTTAGGATTCCGTATAAAACCACAAAGAGCGGACTACAAGTCCGGGAGGACCATAAGCATGATGGCAGAGAGGACTCGGAGTTGGGCTGTGTGCGTCCCAATCTTGGATAAGAGCTACCAGACCAACACCCTACAGAGGGTAATCCTAACTTCGACTCGGGTAATTCACCGTGGACCTTTATAAATTTTAATTCATTTCAGTTTAGTTTGCATCCACATAAAACTTATGGGTGAAATAAAATTCTTTTATTGTAGAGGAAATTTTATTTCAAAATTTTTTTTTGTTTTTTTTATAAAGTAGTACAGTCCACGGGCCAACTATCTTAATCGAACTAGGACTACTAACAACCTAAGAGTGTTGATGACAACAATCCCACCAAGAATTGACGAATAGTATTGTCGGTCTCTAGCCTCACCTTCAGTGAAGGTCTCCACTCAAAGGCAGGAGATACTATTCTAATAATCCCTCGTTTAAACACACATAAGCACTGCAATCACCGTCCTAACCCCTAACCACCCTACTTACAACCTTGCTTGATGACCCACATATAGCAAAAGGCTATACGGGTACACTTATGTCTCTTACATAAGTGCAAAAGACTCGACCAAGAAGCAAGAAAAAACAAAGGACATGAGACAAAAAAAATGAGAGAGGAGAGAACAATTCACCTAAAACAGCTAACAAGAAGAGGTGAATTGTTTCTCAAAACAACGCCTAAAACAACTTTCTACGTATATCAATACAAAGTCAAAAGACTAACCTGAAAATTCCTACCAAACTTCTAGAATAGTCATCCGACATTGCCCAGGCTAAAGCAACTCAGACCTGAAAAACAAAAATACCTAAGACCTAAAACTACAGCTCACCACATCTCATAACTGAGTCAATCTCAGGCTCAGAAAGAGGCACGACGGCGGGTCATGGCTAGACCAAAACCGAGCCAACTCATGACCCAAACCGAGCTAATTATAGTGCAAAAACCGTAGCTTGAATCAAGCTCACCACCGTAACCAAACTAACATAAAAAGGACTGCAGCTAAATCAAGCTCGAAGCGAGACCTACAGCTGCTCAAAGCTGAACTAGCTCAAGCCCAAACAGCAGGGCAAAACCGCCCAGCCATCCAACAAACAAGCCGAGGAAACCATCCAATCAAATGCAAAACGAAAGCTTATTTAAGCTCGAAATTGAATTGATTAAATGCAAAACCTACAACACATTGAAGCCCAAAGCCGCGACAAATACAAGCCCAAAAGACAGGGCAAACAAACCGTCTAGCCATGATTCAAATTAAAACCAGAAAACTGCCTAATCACACCTCAAAACAGGGCCAAAGAATTACCCAAATGTACCTCAAAACAGGGCTGAAGAATGACTTAAGCCAAGCCCAGAAAAACAAAGCAGAAACTGCCCAATGATACCTCAAAATGGGGTTAAGAATGACCCAAGCCAAGCCCTAAAAAACAAAGCAGAAAACTGCCCAAAGACACCTCAAAATGGGGCTAGAAACCCCCCCTGGTTGATTAGGCTTTTTCCCTACTACGTTTACTCCTGTTTTCTTTTGGTTTTGATGCCTTTTCTTGCACGAAATGATAATAATAACAATAACAGGTAGCGACGCATTACATGTAACCAACATTAATGGTGCCTTCGTAGTACTACCCCTTTTTATTCTGCACAACTTGTCTGTTACTACTGTTTTACTCTTACTGTAGCATACTCTTGCTTTCTTGCTACTACTGTTTTACTTTTATCGTAAGCATACTCCCGTTGCATAGCTATCGTCGTTTTACTTTTTACCGTAGAAGACTTCGTTTAGTATAACATGCTTATCATATTTTTTTTATGTTGTTTATTATAGCATGTTTTGTGATATGTGTGTTCTCCTGTTTAGTATAGCATGTTTGTGATGTTTGTTTACTGCTTAGTATAACATACTCTCGTTGCATGTTAATGTGTGCCTTTCTTTTTCTTTACGCACCTTCCCCTAGAATAGGAGGTCAGTAGTTGGTTTTATAAAAGACACTCAAAAATAAATTACTGACCAAATGATTTGCATGTCCACTTTAAACTTTAAACTTCAAATTTCAACATTGCAACAGCAAGGAGCTCGGAGCAAAATTTCGAGGGCAGCACGACCATCCTCAACAACAAAACTTGTCTATATCAGCAAAACCATTCATTAGTTTAAATAACAATCCATAGGACTTCGAGGTGGTCCGCCTAGTGCGACATAAATCCTCACTTGTTCTTTTGTGCTAGACAATCATGTCATGCAATATAAGTCCTAACTCGCTTTGTGATTCCGAGCGTTGTCGTCCGGTACGACATAAATCCTCCTATCTTCCAAGTTATTTGCATAATTAGGATGTTATGCAAATGTAATTCCTATAATTAATTGACAGAATTGAAATTTAAATAAATTCATTTCCAAAATCTAAAGCCCAACAGTAGGATAGTCTGGGATGTCACCGGGGTTTACTCGGATCTGTGTCATCCCCTACTCCTATTTCCTTTGGATTCTTATATAAATCTGTTCCAATCTCGAATCACTCACCTGTTGGTTTTTCTATTACCACACTACTTTGAAAACCCTAACATTTGAATTCATGAAAATAGACACTTCTGATCTAAATCGAGAGTTCTCTCAAGCGATTTCGGTCATTTAAGGGTAATCGACTATAGCGGTCATTTCTATAGTGAAGCTTTAAGAACCCGTATAATATAAATCATATTTAATTCTTTTAGTATTAAATAGGAGAATTTGTTTGACCAACACAAAAGCGTTCATAGCACTTAACGAATGTCATAAATTTCGTAGCTTTATTCGATCGAGCTCGTATCATTAAGCAAGGTGTCTATTCATCGGGATAGATGCATCGCTTGCGATATTGTGCTCGTTCATTTCAAACTATTAAATGAATGAGATTCGTTCATTCTCATTTTTCAACTTTAAAAGATTATTTTCATAAATCCACACACACACACACACACACACACACACACACACATATATATATATATATATATTAAATTAAATCAAAATCTTATTTTATAAAACTACATTTCACTATAATTCTCAAGTGTTTCAATTCCAGACAATTTAACGACCGACAGGGAGCAGGCGGGAACAATTAGAGGTATTTTCCTTTTTTTTTTAAAGAAACTCATGGACCTGTCTCCACTTAATAGTTTGCATCAAAATGCTATATGATTACAATACATTACTAAATGACCATCCTATCTGTTAACCTCATTTTTGAGGTCTTTCATTTCCTCCTCTTTAGATCCTAGTGATCTCAGCTCTGTGATTTCCTTATTTCGACTCTCTTGATGACTATACCTGGACCGACCGTGTTTAGAAATTCAAGCCATCTCCTCGCTCCTCGAAGCTTCATATGGACGGCTCTAAATCCTCGACATCTAGTCGAGTCGATTAAAAGCTCGACGTATTAAAACTCTTGTCGAGTTCCTATAGCTGATTCGAAAGCCATAAATGCACCCCACCGCGTGCGACGTTTGGCTTTTGTCACGAGCAATATGTTTGGCTATGGTTCTCGCTTAGGCGAATACCGGTGAATACTTGCTCGTTAAGTAGCTCCGACGGTCAAAATAAATTCATTTTTCGCGACGTCACGCAAATTTAATTTAAATCGATGCGACCGTCGGCGAACTCGTCCGAACGCCCCGGATGATGAAATGGACTGCGCCGTTGCATCCGGAACGTCAATTTTAGCTAGGTAGGATACCCATTTTGCTAGTGTTTCGTGCACAAGCAAATTGCACGGAAATCGATGCATGCAATTGAAAAAAAAAGGGGATTTCTCCCCTATTTAAACCTCGCAACAACCTAACCCTAAGCCCGAATTCATTTTCATTCGGCGCCCCCCACTCCACTCACGGATAGAGGGTCGAAAATCCCTCACACGCGTTTCTTCTCCCTGGCATGCCCTAGCCAGAGTTCTCCATACCGTAGCTCCCCTCTTGGCCGACCTTCTTCTTCTTCTTCTTGCTCGAGGCTCTAGCCCTAGCTGTTGCTCTCCTCTTCGAGCCGAACTTCCTCTTCTCCTCCATTCGCGAGATCTCTTCGATTCTTCGAATCAAGCAAGGAGCTTCTTCCGCCTTTAATCGCGAGTTGTAAGTCTTCTTCCTCCTTTATCAAGAGGATATTCTTCCTTCTTGGTAAGTTGGGGCATTTCTCTTCCCTTGTGGTGTTTCTCTTCACTGCCAGTAGGTTGTTTGGTAAGATACCTTCTCCCCTTTTCCGGCTATAAATACCCCCTTTGGAAAGATTTTAGAGGCTGGCGATTTTATTCTCAACTCATTTTTTTTTCGTTTGTGGCTTGTTTTGAGATCAACTTTTTTTTCTTTAAGTGAGTTCTTCTTCCTCTTATCTCTTCTTTAGCCTTCTAATGCGATGTTCTTTTTTATGTTGAAGTTCTTTTACATCTTTAGCTGGGTAATTAAGGATTAAAGATGAGATTCTTGATTATAAAATAATGGATTTAAATTTCTTTACTATATCTTTTCTTGAATTATTGGAATATACATTCCACTTAAATTGTTTCTATTGAAAAGAAACTATCTCCTATAATTAGCATATTAATTGAAATATTTGCTTGATTACTGTTGAGATTTAAAGAGCTTTATGCCCTCCTATGTTCTTGGCGGGTGTGGGTGGAATCATCATAGGCAAGAACTTAATCTTACATCTTCTTTGACTTTAAATCAGTGAATGTATAAGTCTTATTTCTTGATGATTTGGAGCGGCTTCTTTCTCTAATATTGCTTCAATTGATTTGAAACGTATAGAATTTCATGCTTTATTATGATCAATGGAGTTAGGAAACTTGTTTATATTCAAGATTATTATCTTTTTGTTGTAAAACATGATTCTTTGGTTTATTTGTTGGATTGGTCTTTTATGTTAAAGTTTAAAGAATTCTTTACAGTAGTGAAATTATAACTCTATTAGTTAATGGATTATAGATTTGAGCAGGTTTCTCAGACTTGTTTCAAGCATCAGATGTATAATCTTGAGGTGTTATAAATTAAATGGCAATGATATATTGATATCAAGATGAACATTCGAATTTTGTTATATATTTGCTTTGACCTTAAAGATTTTGGAATATTATTCAAGATTAATTAAAAAAAAATAAAAGAAGGAAGCAAAGGATGAGTCAGATTTTTTTTTTTTTTTTTCATTTACCTCGTTTATCATTAACCTTTTTTGAATTATGCATAATTAGAAGACATATATATTCTTATACCATTATTTGTTGATTGAGAAGCAGTGTTTATATAAATAGCTAACATGCAAAAATAGATGTTTACATAGATTCATAAATGGTGGACCTGAATTCATATTCATTGACTATTATTTTAAGTTTATGTTTGATGAAATTAAATGTATAGCATGTGATTTTTATACATTTGGATATCCTGCTTCTCTCACCTTTATACTTTCCTGAATGTTGGATGCTTATACTTTCTCCCATTTGTATTAAACAATAGGATTACACATGAAGGTTCGATGGTAGAAATGAATGCTTATACGATCTAGAGAAATTTAGTTTCATATAATTGACTGATTAGTGTATGTTTATTAACACAATGAATTTTGCAATAGCTATGGATTTGAAGGCTTATTTTTTTTGACAGTCTAGCTATTTTATTGATTAAAATCGCTTTGAATCATTTGGCGCACGTCATTCATGTAAGTTTATGTATGTTAGCAGATGTTTTCGACCCTGATATGAGTGCCTTATAACAAATCTATTTTATAAGTGGATTTATATATATGCTTCATTCAATTGCTAGGTAAAGTATTACTTAATATCTATATGGAGTTAAAAGGTGTTGGTCATTCCTTTTTTGGTTTGTATATATAATGCCTTTATATACAAAGCATCTGTACATATTTTTTTATATAAAAAAGAGAATTCTGTATGCTTACATATATGTATTCCTGTATTAAGAATTAGAGTTGAACAGTCTTCTATGCTTCTAGTTCTATGACACTATTTATTTCTCTTTACCCGTTTTATTATTAGATATCTGACTTGAGAAATGTTAATTTTTTTATTAAAAAAAAAAAAAAAGAGTCTGAAAAGTTTCTTTTGAGCTACTATTTGTTCAGGATGGTAAGCCTAGCCTAGGTGTTTTTTTTTTGTGTGTATATTTTAAAGTCTGAATTTTTTTTATATATTTTCACTTGATTTGACCAGTTTTCTTCCTCCTAAATTTACAACATCTAAAGCACTCATAGAATATATAGACTGAATGGTATGTACGTAAATTTATGACTGTTCTTTAGTGGCTGTGCCTAAGAGCTTGCTTGATTGATATGAGAGTAATCAATTATGATACCCCTTTCTCAAATGAAAGCCCATCAGAATCTATATATATTTTCGACCCACAGTATTGTGTCTATTAGTCTGTAAACTTACAGTTGTTATTAAAAGACACATCTTATCCAAAGAAATACATAATTTGGGTTTTATGCTTTGAATCATTTGATATTTTGTAGAGATTGGATTGTTGAGAAATAAAAATTGATTGCTTTTTTAATATTTTGAAGTTAAACTTGAAAGGTAAAAGGCTGATACTATAGAACTATATGGACATTCATTTCCTCCAATTTCATGATATGAGATGCCTTAGTTATGGAAATATGCATTTGAAAAATCAAAGTGGGTGTATAAGTTGGAAATGCGGGGTACGTACAATGATGCACACTCGAATAATCGTGCTTTTATAAATGAGACAAATAATAAAAAATCAATACTCGTAAATACATGCCCATTTTACTTCGAGTTAGATAGTTCTAATCCCTACCTTTAAGAAATTCGTGAATCGATAACGTATACTACGACACCGTATATTACACCTGCTCGGCACGTATACTTCGACAAATGTATGCTACACCACACCCGTACGATAAATAACACCACGTTTGCACGACAATAAACACTGCACCTGCACGACAACAGATACTACGCCGACACATCAAATCAAATGCCACACACAACACAACACATATCACATCACACATATATCACAACAAATACATATCATATCGAACACATACAACACATTAAATGTCACACAAAAAAAAAACCACACATAGCACATCATACACAACACATTTAGTACATTAAATCAAACACGACATATCAAACATATCGCATCAAACACAACACATATAATTATCAAAATTATCATACACACCCTACACATTAAACATCACATAAACACTATATATTAACCATCACACATACACACTACACATAACACATCGCACACTATACACTACATATTACACATCACACCTCACACACTCGTATACCACACACGTATATCGCACTCAATAAGTAATTCGTATACTACGATAACACATACTACACTTTCAAAATTCAGATACTACAAACTGGTTCACTCACTAATTAAGTGGTAGGGATTAGGATTACCTACTCTAGGGCGATTTGTTGGTGACTTTATCTGAGATTGATACAGACTTCAATACTTCGGCTGCTCGTGGGATCGAGATAAAAAGAGCCAACAGACCGAGCCTATCCTCAAATAGAATTCTTATTCCCCCACTTCGATCTTTTATAGGTTTATAGCTAAATTTGATTATATACCGCTCGTAGCTATTAGCTTCGCTTCCGAGGCATCGACTGAGTCGGCCATGTACACATTTTTTTTATTGTACAGCTTTATTTACTTTCCGTATCGTATGCATTCTTTTACTTTTGTATATACACTTACCCGTATTCATACTTTTCTTTTATGCTTGCCCTTAGGATAGGCCATCTAGGGCATGGTTAGTTTCTTTTTATTACACATGTTTATTTTTTATTATTGTTTCTCTTGCATACTTGTACATACCCTTAGGATAGGCCGTTCGAGGCATGTTTCTTCTCTTTTCTCTTCTATCTCTATCCTTTCTCGAGACGAGACGACATAGGACGAATGAAGGATCTTCGATTGAACTTTCGTAGATTTAAATAACATCTATAGGGCGTTGAGATTGTCATTTGATACGACATAAACCCTCACACTATCTTTTAGGACCTAGTACGATCGTACATTGTACGATATAAGTCCTAAACTGTTTAGGATTCCGAGGTTGTCGTTTGACACGACATAAATCCTCTCTTTTTTCGGTCATTTACATATGACATGTCGATATAAATCCCAAAACATCTAAATAATTTGCAAGATCGAAATATAAACACAACTTCACTTTCAAAGATATAAAGCCCAATCATAAGTTAGTATTGAGATGCCATCAGCTTTTCAACGATCTTCGACATTTCCTACTTTTCATTCATTCGATTCCGAAAATAACCGTTCCATATCGAATCATTCCTTTTGATTTTCCTACAAACAATCGTGAAAACTCGAACGTCGAAATTCTCAAGACGAAACCCATGATCCTTATCGAGAGTTTTCTGAAGCGATTTCGCCGCCTAAGATGTAATTAACTATAGTGGCTGCCTTATAGGAATTAAGAACCCAAATTAATCTAAATCCCGTATAATTCGAGCATTAGACAAGTGAATTTGTCAGTTATAAAATACGCAGCACTAAATATAGTCATTAACCTTAAGTTTAGATAGTTAGCTCTACTAACAAGTGGTACGATTATCTTTCAAGATGATGTATCACTATGCGATATCGTCTCAACTATTTAAACTATTTGATATGAGATCTATCTCAGTCTCGTTATTTTCAAAATAAAATAATATATCATCATTTTCTAAATCAAAATAAAATACTTTACATATTACACTAAATTTAAATTTTAAAATTTTATTTTCAAAATAATAAAATAAAAATTATCCGACACTATCAACAAAAAATGAGTTTGTTGACAAGCTGAATGAAAAAAATTATTAGATGCTTTCTAGGTGATGATGAGGTAACTTTCTTTAGTTTTGATATTGTATTGATGATAACTCCAATCTTTCTCAAATAGACATTCTCAACTCACTAACAGTGAATGACATTCCTTCATGTCGACACTTCCTCAAGAAAGAATGTCCAATAATGTTATTATAAATTTAGATAATTTAAATGGATTATGCAATAGACAATAAAGATTTACAAAATTATTTAGGGAAAATGTAATCATTGAAGAAATTTCTACTATTCAGACACTTTTGCAAAACATTCTTGATACACCAAATTCTTTTATGTCAAAGTGAGGATGAAACTCAACTTGAGAGGAAAAATTTCTCAATACTTCTGTGTTTTGGAATGACAATAAGCAAGTCACAAGGGTAAACAATACTTAATATTACAAAATACCTTCATCATAGTATCTTTTCACATTGACAATCATGCATAGCATTGTCAAGCACCTAGCCTTATGACCTTCCAAGAGGTCGAGACCGTCTTTCATGAATTTGGTCATGCAGTACAACATATGCTAACTAAACAAAATGAAGGTTTGGTTGCTGGAATTAGGGGAATAGAATGGAATGCTGTGGAACTTCCTTCTCAGTTCATGAAAAACTGGTTTTATCAGAGGGATACATTATTGAGCATTGCAAATTATTATGAAACTTGGGAATCTCTACCTGAAGAAGTTTATCAAAAGCTTCTTGCTGCAAAAACTTTCCGTGCTGGCTCATTGAGTCATCGACAGGTACGATTTGCTAGTATAGATACAAAATATTTTCTCGGCGAGCCTGAATCAATCTTCGATGTTGATCAATGAGTAGGATGGAAAACACAAGTTATTCCTCCATTGTTAGACGACAGATTTCTTTGCAGTTTCAGTCATATATTTGGAGGTGGATATGCAGCTTGATACTACAGTTACAAGTGGGCTGAGGTGCCGTCAGCAGATGCATTTTCGGCGTTTGAGGATGCCGGGTTGGACGATGACAAGGCTATCAAGGAAACTAGTCAGAGGTTTTTGTGGAATTTCGGGGATAACAGCCATCGCCTGAAGCCCTACTCAGAGACAATGGATTGTTGCCTGTTGCTGCTGCTTAAGCTCAACATTTCCCACTTCTCAACTCCAACATTTATGAATATATATATATATATATATATATATATATATATATATATATATATATATATATATATATGGCCTAGTTGGAATGATTGTTGACTATACCGCTGAGAAGACCGGTAACTTTGCTGAAGCTGTTCGGCTCAATCGGTTGCTTGCCTTTATATATTGTTGCAACAATTCCATAAATTTTTTTAAGGCTTTCATTGGTCTATGTTTTTCAAATTTCTCAATGAAACCAAGTTGTTTGACTTCCTCTTGGAGACTTCCAGCTTTGCCGAGTAACTTTTTAAAAGTTTTAATTGTAAATTTTGAGAAGAAAGACGAGTGACCCTTGAATACTCTTTAACAAGATTTCAATTGCATGATTTCTTGGAGCTTCGACTCACATTTTGAGAAGGCCTTGGGAAGGAAAAACCTTTCCCCATTCGTGCCACGGGAGACCAGCTCGATTGGAGCGTAAGACCAAAGAGGAAAGCCCACGACATCGGGAAGGAAGGGCTCAAACAGAGCGTCACGATGGGTCAATCCCCCTTGCGTGAAGGGAAAGTCTTGCAAAGAGGCAGGCTAGGGCTTTGCCCTGGGACGAGATGACACGAGGGAGGAGAAGCTCGCCCGAACCCAGAGGGAGAGCTGGGCACGCATGGTTCGCGGGAGAAGGCACTGGGCACGTGCACGGGTGCGTGAGAGGGGAACTAGGGCACGGGTCGGCCGAATGGAGGGATTTAAGGGTTTTAATAAGAAAAAAAACATATTATATTAATTTATTTTACTTAAATGTGCCAAATTTCGTGCCGTCTATTCGTGCTCCGAGCCGTGACAAATTGCATGTCCTTCCTAAGTAATTTCGATGTTCCAGACGTGCCAGCGCAGTCCGTTTCGTCATCCGAGTCGTTTGGACAACCTCGTCGACAGTCAGACCAAAAGTGGCGTCGAATTTGATTCTTCTGACATTTTAGGTTCGTAGTCGACCATTCTGGGGAATTGACTTCAGTTTCGATTAGTTGTAGAATATTTGAAGGCATCGAGGCCGCAAATTGTGAAATTTGTGCACGTGGAGGTGCAAAATGTGCGCGAGGCAATCCTAGGGCTTAAAGGTCCTATGGGGACTCCCTTTGAGTTCTCTTATGTTAGTTCCAATCTTCTAGGTTCTAGAGGTTAAGAACTACACACGCAGAGCTCCAAAATGAGTAAAGAAGTGGCCCGAGCTTCTAAACGAGGTGGGTCCCATATTAAGGCTCTAAGATAGTCGAAGGAAGAATTCTAATGCTAGATCCTAAATCCTAAGAGGAAAACTAAACCTCGACAAAAGGGAGGTCAACAAATCATTCAACACAGACTTTATGATTAAAGAGCAAGTTTTGAAATATAATAATACTATCATACCAATAAGTCCACAAATTTTTGTAATAATTTACTTTATTTGAAAATCTTATCATAACACACTTGGTGTACATGCAATATAACCAGCAAGTGAAGAAAGTGGTCATGAAACCTTGTTTTATGGGGATATCAATCTTTATTAGTGGCATGTATGAAAAAGGGATGAATGATCATGAATTTTTAAATTTTAAAGTTTGCAGCCTAAATATTTTAATTAACGATTCAATTGAATTATTAATACACTTATAATAGCTGCAATTTGAAACTCATATATCAGTGGATTTTGAAAACAGTAAGATTCAAAACCCTTGCCTCGGTTTATTGAGACACGGGTTTTGAAAGATCAAGGAGAAAAAAAAATGTAACTTTGAATCTTTTTGTTAGCCCAAACAGATTTTGGGTTGTAGCTTTGAAAAGCTTTTTCACGCAATGGCACACTATATACAAAACAAATGAATGACCATGACTACTTTAGGCATTCAATCATTAAACAACTTTCTAGTGATTTATAGATTTGTTAAATGTTTGAGTTATTTTTATAAATAGTTTTTAGGTTCCTAGCACCTATAAATATTTTTGTAGCTGTTTCCTTTATATCCAACTCGTGTATTAAATTTGATAATTGTCTTCAATATGATCAAATTATTGGACCCATTTGAACATTTTTTAAAATAGAAGTGTTTTAAATTCTAAATTTCTACTTTTAGATAATATTAAAAAAATTGATTAAGCCTGCTGAAATAGAATAAATCCGTTACATCAAACGAACTCAGAAGCGGGCCTTTTAATGTAATTATTCACATGGCACATTCAATATGGAATTAACCTTTACACATTCTCGGTTTTCAAGTCTATTTAAACAAATTCAAATCTGCTATGTCATGTTACTGATGGATTCTTATGAAATATAGGGGCAAGCTTCCGAATGGGCATTACTAAGGAGGCACTCATCAGAGGACATTTTTGGGATACAAATTTGTGGAGCTTATCCAGACTCCATAGCTCGCACTATTGAACTTATAGGTCAACAATGTGAAGTTGACTTTATCGACATCAATATGGGATGTCCTATTGATCTTATTGTTAATAAAGGTGCTGGATCTGCTCTTCTTACGAAACCCATGAGGATGAAGAGCATTATTCAAGTAGCCAGTGGAACGGCTAAGGTGCCGATAACTATTAAGGTCGATCCCTCCAGCTTGATAAGCCCGCAAATTTGAATTTTTCCAAAATATTGTGGCCATATCCTTCCGAGTAAAGTGTTAAAGTAGTGACTATTAATTTGAGACTACTTTCGTGCTAGAGTCTATACAAGTGTCTAATTAGTCTTCCATTTCTTTTAATTTAGGCTGAAATGATCCCCACGGATGACCATTTCATATCTATTACAGAAGTCAGGGGACTAATTTTGCACTTCTATAGACTGGGATTAAAATGACTCTCTGCAAAAGTCAGGGGGACTATTTCACACTTTTCTCACATCTTTCCTAATTCAAAGAAAATTACTTTTCTATTTTTGGCTTGCTTTCAATTTTCTCTATGTTTGTTTTTTACTACGTGCTTATGTCTTTTTTATTTTTAATTTTTTGTCTGATTTAAGGTTCGAACGGGTTTTTTTGAAGGAAGAAATCGAATTGATTCCCTTATTTCAGATATTTATGATTGGGGAACGTCCGCAATAACTGTACATGGTCGATCCAGACAACAGCGGTATAGCAAGCTTTCTGACTGGAATTATATTTATCAGTGCACAAATAAAGCTCCTGCTGGTCTCCAAGTGCTTGGAAATGGTGATATTTTTACATATTGTGACTACAATAAGCATATGGCTGATTGTCCTGAACTTTCTACTTGCATGATTGCTCGTGGTGCTTTAATTAAGGTTGGTTGACTCTACTTTCATTTGTTCTGTGTTTAGTTTTTCTGTCAGACTTCTAGAGCGTTATGATTATTTTAATTGCATTTTTTTTCAGCCTTGGATATTTACTGAAATTAAGGAACAAAGGCACTGGGATATCAGTTCAGGAGAGCGGTTAAATATTTTTAGGGACTTCGTGAACTTTGGTCTTGAACATTGGGGCTCTGATACGAAAGGTATGATGACATGGTGCGTGCTTAAATATATTTTATCAGCGTGCAATGAAATTTGCAGTTTCATAGCCCAAAATTGATTACATATTCACAATAAACAAAATGTGATTAGTTTGTGCAAAATGATAATCTAATAAATACGGCTAGAAATTGAAACCGCAAGGCCATAAGTTGATTTAGATTGATATCTTAAAAAATTAAGTTACCATAAATTTTTGCTAAAATCTAGCTTATTTGCATAGATCATCAACAAAATATTTAAAAGAAAAAGGAATGATGTAATAATTTACCTCAGCAAAGAAAATTCAAGTTGACTTTTTCCAGAATTTGGCGGCTACACTTACATCACATTTGAAGAAAAAAAGAGCAGCGATCCAAGTAAGATTGAAAGAATACCAAAAATTTAATGAAGCTAGGAAGCTCCGATTACATGTCTTGTATTACCTTAAATGGGCGGCCCCTACTACACAAATGGAAGAATATATGAAGTGCTATAGTGCTCAGAAGTCCTGCAACTGGGTCTGGAAATCAAATTAGGATTACACTTGCGATAGTCAATCAAAAAGGAATGATATAAGTTATAGGTTTAAGAGCTAAAAAAAGGGTTTTGCGAGGTAGAGGATTATTAATTGACTAAAGTGTCAAAATAGTCTTGTGACTATTTACATGAGTTCATTCTAGTCCCATACTTTATAGAAGTGTTAAACTAGTTATCAGACTCTTTTAATATGGGTTCAAATAATCATGGATGACTATTTTAGCCTCAATTAAAATAATATAGGGGCTAAATTGACACTTATATACTCTGGGACTAAAATGTAACTCTACAAAGAATTAGGGGACCATTTTGTCACTTTTATCATTATTCCTACGTTGATGACTACAAGTAACATATTTTCTATGCATAAACAAACTCGGTGCTCGTCGATTGAGGATATAAATTTGTAGTGGGGATCGATGGCACAATTTAAAATATTTTGTGTCTTTTCTATTTAGCAACGCATCTATAACTTATTGTTTTCTTTTTTTTTTATTTTCCTCTTTGCATACTTTATGATAATCCTTAGTCTCTGGAGCTTTTTTTGACATTAAACTCATAACAGAAATAAAGTGAATTATCATTGGACAGTAAGTGTTACAATTTTTTTTTTTTCAAAAGCTAGAGAAATCATACCTTGGAGATGAAAATTAGTAGAAGAAACACTTTTAGAAAACAATGTAGCAAGCAGTGTCAGTAAGTTATAGGCTCTTGGATCTTTGAAGTCTTTGCTAGTATCATTGGTTTTATTTTAGGGCTAGGGTTTGGGGGATGAGAGGAAAATAGGAAATAGGTACTATGTTTGTGCAGAGAGGAATGGATGATGCATTGCAAGTTTTTTTATGGGAACAAGGGTTAATAAACTTGGAATTTAAAGCCATGACAGGAGAGATCACAACCATCCTGTTTAAACGGGTTGATTTCTTGTTAAGTTTGGGTTTGGCAGGTCAACTCGAATCTGACTTGAAAAATCAAACATGGCAATAATTCAGACTTGAGTCACTCAAAATTTAAACAAGTCAACTCGAACCCAGTTTTTTTTAGCCGGTTATCATATCGGGTCATTTATTGATACCCTAATTGTTTCCGTTAGCATAGATGGGAAGGCTAGCAAACTTCACTTCTAGGCTTAGCATATGGGAATGAAAACCAAAAGCTGATTTTTTATTTTCATTGCAAAATGTTTGAATTTTAGACTCCTGGGTTAGATATTGAAGTAAACACGACTTAATCAAAGTAATTGGGAGTCATGAAACCCAAAGCACTCGGAAAAGGCAAACTTGGAAGGATTTGCATTCATCAATTGATTTGAGAATCTTCTTTTTAGTTGCAAGGCTAATCGAATTATTGTTTGAAGCACTAGAATCTCAAACTTCTACAAGGACTAATAGATATTTGACTAATTGCCAAAGTTTCTATTGCTAAGAACAAATGATGCATAATGCTGTTTGCTGGGAAGTTTGCAATTACTAGAAATAAGCCTTGAAGGCTGGCCTCTCTTCCATGAGTTATCTTTGTAATTGCGATGTCGGCGCTTTCATGAATTTTCCAAATCAGGCTTTGTAAATTTTGTTCTCATTTTATTAACCAACTGCAGCTTGCTTTGTGCGTATGATACGCGAATTGAAGAGGACCACACAAAATGTTAACTAGAGTTTGTTCCAAGATTTCTCCCCAAATAAAGGTCGCCTAGTTATTCAATTTTATACTTCCTGAAGGCTGTTTAATGAATTTGAAACTTCTGAAAGTATCATGTATCTTGCCAGATATCGCCTTCAACAACAACAACAACAATAACAAAGCCTTAATCCCACTAAGTGGGGTCGGCTACATGAATCCTTTTTCTCCATTGCGTCCTATTTAGTGTCAAATTTTCGTTTAATTCTAATAAATTAAGATCATTTTTTATGCAATAAGCCCAAGTTTTCCTAGGTCTGCCTCCGCCTTTCTTAACATAAGTAGTATTTAAAACATCTACTCTCCTAATCGGATCATCAGGTCGTCGACGTTTAATGTGACCAAACCATCTAAGGCGACTCTCTCTAATTTTATCCGTCACTGGTGCAACTCCAACCCTATTACGGATATATTCATTTCGCATTTTGTCTCTAAGTGTAAAACCACTCATCCACCTAATCATTCTCATTTCGGCAACACTTAACTTAACATTATGTTTCTCTTTTAAAGGCCAACATTCAGCACCATAGAGCATTGAAGGTCTCACTACCATCTTATAAAATTTTCCTTTCAATCTAAGCGGTACTTTTCTATCACACAAAAGGCCGGACGCATTCCTCCACTTCAACCAACCAACCTGAATTCTACTATTAACATCCCCATCTATATCACCATCGCTTTGAACAATGGACCTGAGATATCTAAATCGTTCACACCTTTTAATAATTTGATCACCCAAAGTTACACTTCGTTACTAGACCTACTATTACTAAAATTACATTCCATGTATTCAGCTTTAGTTCTACTCAAACGAAGACCTTTAGACTCCAATGTAGACCTCTATAATTCAAGTTTTTCCTTGTCTTATCCACAAGGAGGATATCATCAGCAAAAAGCATACACCAAGGTACATCCTCTTGTAAATGGCCAGTAAGACCATCCATAAATAAAACAAAAAGATATGGGCTTCAAGCCGATCCTTGATGTAAACCAACGAAATAGTAAAATACTTGGTCAATCCTCCTTCGCCTCGAACACATGTAACAGCTCTAGCATACATATCTTTAATGACTTGAATATAAGTCATATCAACACCTTTCTTCTCAAGGACTCTCCAAAGAACATCTCTAGGAACCTTATCGTAAGCTTTTTCTAAATCAATAAAAATCAAATGTAGATCCTCCTTATTATCTCTCGTACTTCTCCATCAAACCTCTCAATAAATGAATAGCTTCCATGGTAGACCTGCCCGGCATAAATCCAAATTGATTATGAGAAATCTTCGTAATACGTCTTAACCTATGTTCAATTACCCTCTCCCATAATTTTAAAGTATGACACATCAATTTAATTCCTCTATAATTTGCACACTCTTGTGCATCTCCTTTATTCTTAAAAATGGGGACCAAAATGCTCTTTCTCCACTCCTCAGGCATCTTTTTAGTTTTTAAAATAATATTAAAAAGTTTAGTAAGCCAGGAAACCCCCATATCACCAAAACATTTTCACACTTCAATTGGGATATCATCAGGTCCTACAGACTTTCCCCCCTTGGTTTTCTTTAAAGCCTCGTCAACTTCTTTTTTACTAATGCGACGGTAAAAATGAAAAGTTTTATTATTATTAACGATATTAAGATCACTAAGGTCGATTGTACTTTCAGCATCATCATTAAAAAGTTTATCAAAATAACTCACCCATCTATGCTGAATATCTTTTTCTAAGAAAAGCACTTTTTGATTTTCATTTTTAATACACTTTACTTGAGTTAAATCTTTAATTTTCTTTTATCTTTGTTTCGCTAGTTTATACATACATTTTATACAGATATCGCCTTCAATGTAAAAATTTTTATTTGTATTTGTTCATCTGCAATATAGTTTTCTTACTTGATGCATGTATATATGGTTTTTCTGTGCGGCTTTGCTGGAATATTTAAGGCTAGTTCTATTAAGAAATTATTAGCTATTTAAAAGAGGGAGGGAATTTACATACATAGCACACAATTCTCATGTATTTACATATCTCACACCTAAACTTTCATATACATACGTAGCACTTTTGTGTTTAATATTTTGCATGAAAATGTGTATTGCACTTTTAAAAAGTGATAGTAGTACTGTTTTTTATGTGATATTAAAGATTTGAGTGCAATGTGGTAATGAAATTTTGTGAGATATGTAAATACATAAGAATTGTGTTCTATGTATGTAATTGCTCCAGAAAAAAAAAGGACTTTACCACTTACCTCTCTAGCTAATCCTTAATTCTATTTTATTTGTACAGGTGTGGAAACAACTAGGCATTTTCTGTTAGAGTGGCTTAGTTACACCCACAGATACATTCCAGTTGGTTTATTAGATATTGTCCCACAGCGTCTTAATTGGCGGCCACCAAGCTACTCTGGCAGGGATGATCTTGAGACCTTAATGGCTTCCGACTCTGCTGCCGATTGGGTACGCAGCCAAACTAAGCAAAAAGATTGAATATTACATGACATTTTATTAATGATTATAATCCGAGCTTAATATAAATGTTTTTAATCACAGATTAGGATATCCGAAATGCTGCTTGGCAAGGTTCCGGAAGGATTTACTTTTGCACCAAAACACAAGTCAAATGCTTATGACAAGGCTGAGAATGGCTGATTTTTCAAATATTCATCTTTAGGTGCAGCTGAAAGATTATTACAAGCATCACCTTCCCCGGCCAGTTTAGAGCAGTTTACCAAAATTTGGAAAATTTCCTTCTGGGCAAAAGAAGGGAAAGGCTGCTTGATATGGGCTTCAAATTTCCAAAATTTGGAAATTTGAAGTGCTTGTATTTCAGTGTTACAACAATTTGTTTGCATAATCAAGCATTTTAATCTTCTAAATCGCTCATTAATTTAGTGAATGATGGGCAACTTTGTTACAACAATGACAACAAGCCCTTATCCCATTAAGTTGGGTCAGTTACATAAATTCTTGTTCTCCATTGTGTCCTATTGAGTGATATTTTCAAAATATAGGAATGCTAGTTTATTTAATACTCATTTCACATTCTTCACTGTATGTATTCAGGTTATACAATACGTTTCTTCTAGGAGACGTCCTAACATTTACACAATAACTTAAAAGATTCATGTCAAGTTTTGTTTCGATAAAGATTTTACGCCTGTTGTTTACTACTAAACGTATCCCTTCACTTTTCGCATTGAGGCTTGGACCCAACAATGTCCTAAGTTTGCATAACATTGTTAACTATATTAAATTTATGCATTAAAAAACAATTTTTTTATACATTTTTAAAGTTCTTGTCTCTTACACAAGCAATATTTAGCATTGGCACACATGAATCATGATTACTTCAAAATTATACATCTTTTTTCTAAAGAGGTGTATAATATATTGATAGTCAATTGTAACTTTTATTTAATAGATTTGGAATCCATCTTTCTAAAAAGAATAGGGTTGGGATTGTTGGGTAGGTGTAGTTCGGTTCCGTGGCCAACCACTTTGGGGCAAATTGTCATCATCAATGAGTTCTTTCGTTCCTTTATTTCATCTGCCTTTTATAAAGTAATTTTACACCTAAATTTTGAAGTTGGAGTTTCAACATCTAAATTTTTTTGTCACAGAAGTCTATCCTCAGCTAACATCGTTGATTTTTTTTTTTGTTTTGTTTATTATTTATTTATTTTTCACTTTAATCCTTACACGTGCGTCCTATACAATTTACAATTTCAACCCTGGGAGCTGTAATTGGCAATTTTCAAATTATTATATGTTTTTTTGTATTATTATAAAAATAGAATTTTCTTGTCTATTTATTAGCTGCAGGTAGCGGTGTAAACGAACCGAATACGAATGAAGCTAGCTTGTGTTCTTGTTTGGTTCGTTTGAAATTTTATTTGTTTAAAATAAGCTCGTGTTTGAAATTGTTTGTGTAATTACTGTTCGTGTTCGTTTCTTAACGAATGAGTCGAACATGAGCCGAATACGAGCTGTTCGCAAACGACAAGTTAGTTTGACAGCCCTAATGTTAATATATATAAATAATATATTATATTAATTATATAACTTATACTATATAAATATATAATATCAATATTAAAATATTACTAATATAGTATATTAATATATTATTATTATTAATTAATTACACATTATAATTTATAAAATTAATTTTTTAAATTATCATAAATTATCAATAATGTTCGAACACGAACGAACACATCACTATTCTTGTTTGGTTCGTTTAACTAATCAAATAAAAAAAAATTATTCATGTTCGTCTCATTTACTTATCGAACGAATCAAACACAAACTCCTTAACGTATCAAACACGAATTGTTCACGAACAACGAGCTTATTTAACAGCCCTAGCTGCAAGGTGTACGACTTGGCATGAAATAATTTAAGAAATTGTTAATTTTTAAAATTTGATTATTTTCTTATCATAGATTTTACAGTGATGATTTTCATGCATTTTTATTATGATGGTTAAAAGACAAATTATATGTGAATGTCGTGTTAGTTTTATTATTTTGTGAATTTGTCATTAGTAATTTCGTTAGTTTTATAACATCTGTAAATCAAAATCATTTGTAAATTCCAAGATTTACATATCACTCAGATCTTATGTATTTACATATCCAACACCTAAACTTCAGTTTTTACATGCGTGACATCTTCTCGTTAGGCTGTCAAAATGGCTCGTTGTTCGTGAAGAGCTTGTGTTCGGCTCGTTAAGAAGCTCTTGTTCAGCTCGTTCGCTAAGTTAACGAGCCTTAACGAGCCGAACACGAACAAAAATTTATTCGTTATTGTTCGGCTAGATTTGGCTCGAAATACTATTTTCAATTATATATATATATATATATATATATATATATATATATATATATATATATATATATTGATGAGTAGTCTTTTAAAAAAAATTTAAAAGATTTAAAATCAATTAAAATTATTAATTAAGTAAATATAATAAAAATTATTAAATTAAATTCAAATGATGTTTTAATATAAATAATAATTGTTAAATTTTTCCCCAACCCTTAACATCGTATGCTTATGTGATCAAGGTTGTCAAAACGACTCTTTGTTTCGTGAACAACTCTTGTTCGGCTACGTTAAGAAACGAGCAGAACACGAACACATTTTCGAGCTCGAAATATAAACGAACCGAACATGAAGTCGAACCCGAGCTCGCTCGTGTTCCGCTCGTTTATTCCCCTAATTCTCGTTGCATGAGAAGTTGTTTTTCAGTTTTAAGAAGTTAAAATGGAGTTGTGTGGTATAAATGTAAAAATTAAAACTTGTGTTAGATGTGTGGTATTTATGTAAATTACCCGTTATAATTTTGAAGAATATTTTAATACTAATGCTTATAAATCAATATTGATATTATTATAATATTAACATTGTTCCTTGTCAGCATTAGAAGCAATACTAAATATATATACAAAAAAATTTCTGAAATTAAAAAAAATTTGATGGTTATATTCGTAATGCATTAGCTAGAAAATAAATTGAAGATTAAAAAATGGCTGTTTAAAAATTAAGAAGTAGCAAATATTTAAGATAAGTTTTCGTCTTATTTAATTTTTTTTAAAATTTTATATGTATTATGTTAATAATATATTTAATATTAAATTTGTATTAAATTTAAGTTTAGGGGTATAATTTTTTAATTTAATACATAATTTAAGGAGTTAAGTAAAACTTTAGAGGTGCAAGCTATTATGTGGAAAATTGAAAAAAAATGAAGAAATTCACACAATAATAATTAAACACAACGATTTAAGTGGTTTAGTATTGAATTGATTCGCCAACGTCTACGGAGAGGGATATTCCACTAATATCGGATGGGGAGAAAAAAATGATTAGGGTTACAAGTTGTGCACTTCTCACCATAATGAACCCAAAGTCCATTTTATAAAGGAGGATTAGGGTATACAAGTAAATAATGCTAAAAGATCAAATTACTCCTAATTACAATGAAAGATATAAATATAACAGTTTTTAGGGTTTACACATTTCTTACTTTTAGATAAGTGAGATATGATCAAATGAGCTCCCAACTCTAATTTAGTTACACCAAGATGATTGCTCACGTATCCCCCTCCCGAAGGGTTCAAACATTTTGTAGTTCTTCAAAATACACGACTAGGCAATCAATCCTGAGCTCAGATGTTCACCAAACTCTTGCATTAGTTGAACTTCTGGACAGATGCTATCTTCGTAAGCATGTCTGTTGGAATCTCATTGTATATATCTTCTTTAATGGAACATTTTCGTAATAAATTAAGTCTTGAACAAAGTGGAATCTCACATCAATGTACTTGGTATGAGCATGATGAACTGGATTTGTGGCCAAGAATATTGTACTATGAATGTCACAGAACACAGTTAGACTCCTGATAAACTCTCAAGTCATCTAATAGACTCTGCATCCACATCGCTTTCTTCACTGCCTTCATGATAGTCATGTGCTCAGCCTCCATAGTAGACAAAGCAACAATATACTGAAGAACCGACCTTCAACTGATTGGACCTCCTTCCAATGTGAATAAATAGCAAGTCGTAGATCTCCACCTATCTAATCACCAACATAGTATGAGTCATATTAGCATACACACAAATCTGTAATTGATGATTGCTTCTCAAATACCAAGCCAATATCAACTTTAGCCTTAAGATATCTCAGAATACCCTTTACAGCCTGTCAACGTTTCCTTCTTGGATCATGCATGAACATGCTCACAACACCGATTGCTTGTGCAATGTCTGGTATAGTACAAACAATGAAATACACTAGACTGCACATTACGCTAGCATAAGGAACCGACTGCATATCTTTCCTTTCCTTGTCATCATTAGAATATTGATTTGAACTCCCTTAAAAGTAAGATTCAATGGGTAGACTCACTGCATTGCTGAAGTCATCAACCCTAATTTCTTTAGCACTTTTCTAACATAAGCTCCTTGTGAAAGCCAAACCTTTCCAGTTGTCTTGTCTCTGAGAATTTTCATGCTAAAAATTCTGCGTGCTTTATTCAACTCCTTCATTTCGAAATGTTTCAACAAATGATTCTTCATCATATCAACCTCGATCTGGCTAGTAGATGAAATAAACATAACATCAACATATAGAAGCGAGTAAATGAACTCATCGTTGGCCAACTACTTAAAATATACAAAATGATCATACTGGCTCCTCATGAATGATCAATTTTTTTATTCCACTATCATGTTGCTTGCTTTGATCCATACAAAGACTTTTCTAGCTTGTAAAATAAATCATTTGATGCTTCATATCCGGATGATTGCAACATGTATATCTTTTACAATACTTTGTATTGAAATGCATGCTTCACAATGAGGTGTTCCAAGTTCAAATTGTACCATGCTACAAGTGTTAAGAGAGCACAGATTGATGGATGCTTGACCTTGGAGAGAACACCTCGTTCTAATCAATATCTTTTTATTGCGTAGTTTTTTGTCACTAATCTCGCCTTGTATCACACATCAACTCCATGAGATCCTTTCTTCTTTGCATACACCCATGTGCACCCAATGGTTACCTTTCTGAAGGAAGCTTCACAACCTCTGAGTACCATTCTTCTGAAGAGTTTCTATCTCTTCATGTGTTGCCTCTCTCTAAAGATCATGTACTGAGCTCTCAACCTCTTCTTTGTAATGACAAGAAATTTCTACTTCTGTGGCTGAAAGTAAAAATACAATGTGATCCCTCAACCAAGCTGATTTTGGTACATTTTGGCGCCTGGTCCTGCTCCTAGCAATAGATTCATGAGCAATAATCTTAACCGCATTATCATATTAACTCCTCTTGAGAACTATCAACATATATCTTTTGAGCTACAACTGAATCATGTATCTAAGTCAGAGTGAACAAACTCTGTGGAATAAATAAAATTGTATTAAACTCCAACTTTTGTTGCATATCTATGGTATCAGTAGAACTCTTCCCCTGCTTTCCGTCCTGATTTTTCAACAAGCTTGCCACATCGAATGTAACATCCCTTCTAATGACAACCTTCTTTTCTAACTGAAAATATAATTTGAAGCCCTTGACTCCATGCCTGAAGTCAACGAATATCATTTTTTCTTTCTTGTGGTTACAGTTTATCATTCTATACGTGGTAGCAAACCGGACAACCAAACACACTCAAGCACTCATAATCTCCAGTACGATGCCTAACACATCTCCATTGTGGACTTTTTCCTAATTGTTGTAGAAGACAGATGGTTCATCAAGTGAGCAACATAGCAACATAGTCTATGGCATTAGTCATATAGACTTTATCCAACCTAGCAATACATAACATACATCGACTACAAAAGTCTAGCTCATCCTCTCTGTCACCCCATTTTGTTGTGGTGTTTCTCAAACAGTGAAATGGTCCTCTATCCCAGCTCTCTGGTACCCTTGCAAGAACACATCTGAAGTGTAATCGCATCCACTGTCTGATTTGATGCACCAGATCATTTTACCAGTTTGAGTTTCAATCCACACTTTCAAGTTATGAAAATCTCCACCACCTCACTTTTTTGTATGGTGTACACCTAAACATTTATGGATTAATCATCAATAAAAGAGACAAAAATATCTCCACTTGCTGAATGATGTTGTTATCATCGGCCCTCACATATTTGTGTGAACATACTCTAAAATATCTTGTGTACTGTGGATTGCAATACCAAAAGATACCCACATCTTCTTGCCAAATACACAATGTTCATAGAATCAAGTTTCCAAGTGCTTGCTCCTTTGATCAATTCTTATTTCAAACGAGCCTGAAGTGAAACTTCTCTCGGATGAGCTAGCCATATATGCCACAACATAGTGGTGTCAGAAGAATCATCCATAACAGTAGTCATTCCAGTCACTGTACCATCATAAAGAAAGTAAATATTATGATGGCGAACTCCCTTCATAAAAATCATTGCTCCACAACATATCCTCGTACTCCTGCCACAATAATTACCCTATAACTCTTGGACTCTAAAGCACCAACTGACAACAAATTCTTTCTGATATTTAAAACATGTTTAACATCAGTTAGCTCCTTCACAGTTCTATCATGCATCTTGATAAAAGATAATCCATACACCAATAGTACTACATACTTGATTGTTACCCATAACACTGTACCGCTATCTAGCTCCTTATACATACATAACCACTTCTGATGAGGAAAAATGTGATAGGTAGCACCTGTGCTCATAATCCAACACAAATTAATTGTAATCAAACTGTGAGAAACTGCAGATAAAGATACACCTGAATACACCTCTTCACATCTTTCCACGATGATATTGAATTTAGCCTTAAATGTTAGTTTCTTTCCCTTATCCTTCAACTTCAAACAATATTTCTTCCAATGACCAGTCTCTAAACATAGAACACACACGTTTTTCCCATGACTGCACCCACGAGACTTGCTCCGCTTTTGAGAAGTGTCGTCGCTATTGAGTTTCTTTTCGGAATTCTTCTGATTCTTCTTCTCAGATTTGCCACATTGGAGTATAAGTGCATCAGCTGACCCCATCTTTGTGAACTTCTTGTCCCTTCAATGGAACTCATGATTCAACAATGCCTATTCACTTTACCATAATTCAAGACCTCCTTCCAATGAATGAGTTTCATTGTGAAGATTTTGTACACATCTGGGAGCGAATTCAATAGAAGGAGTGCTTTGTTTTCATCTCAACCTCCTCATCCAAATTTAACATATCAACTAATAGCTTTATGAAGTCATTCATGTGCTCGTCAATAGTAAATTCCCGTCGCATTTGAATTATGCAGAATCGACGCTTCATACGGAGACAGTTCTCTACGCTCCTCGTGGGATATCTATTCTCTAACATTCTTCAAAATTTCCTTGTAAAAGTCTTCATCACCACTCCATATTTGAACTCTTGGGCTAAGCAATTTTGGATCAAGCCACAAGTACTCTGTTTTATTTTCAACTAATATCTTTGACATTTTTTCCATGAAATTCCTCGCCATCTAGGTCTTCATCAAGATTTAGAGAACATAGTGCATCCATTACAATAAATCGCCACATGCAAATGTTTCATTTGCTGTTGAATTTCATCACATCAATTTTGATGGGATGGATAATCACCAGATGAATTAACTTTTCTACCGCCATAGTTGACATTGAAGAACTTAACGTCATGTTATTATTCATTGCTACTGCTGTTGAAATCTATCTCTCGAATAAGTATTTCTTCAAGCATAATATCTGAAAAAAGAAAAAAAAAACAATAAAAAAGATTCACTTAAAAAATATAAATTTTCTTTTTTTCTTTCTTTTTTTGTTCCTAAAAACAGAATATATATTTTTTTCTCTTTTCTCTTTCAAATATATATATATATATATATTCTTTTTTTCTTTCCTAATTCTGAAATTCCTTTTCCTTTAACAAAAAATATTCTGTTTTAAAACTTTATTTTTTTCTCTTTTTTTCCACAAAATTTCCTCTCTCCTCAGAAGCTTTCTTTCTTTTTTTTTTTTTCTTATATGTTAAGCAAAGCTTTCATGCGAACTGCGCTGGACTGCGCCGGAGCTCACCGGACCCTGCCAGAACTGTCGCCAGCAGCGAGAGCTGCTGCAGTCTACCACCGGAGCCGCCGGAGGAACAAAACTCACCTGACATTCTCCTCGAGCCGCGCCTCTGCCTGCTCGTCGGATTTCCACATCCAAGCAACCAACCTGCCGCGAAACTCCGAATCTACCTACAAAGCACATCGGACGACCTGAGACAACAATCGCATGCAACTCACGCCTTATTGCAATTGTAGAAGTCAAACAACTCTTTGATCACTAACCCGAAGCTCTGATACCAATTATTACGTGAAACAATGCTGAAATGAAAAATTCACACGACAAAAATCAATTACAAAAATTTATGTGCTTCGGCGTTGACTTGGTTCGCCTACGTCCTACGTCCATAGTGAGGGCGGTTTCACTAGCACGAGATGGAAAGAAAGAAAAATGTTTGGGTCATAAATACAACACAGGCTACCTTTCATTTCACCTCAGACTTTATTTTGAGCGCATTAGTGGGAATAACTGAAAAATGTTCAAAAGGCCTACTTCAAGCCATCAAAATTCTGCTAAAAAATAATTAATAGTAAAGAAGTAAAGTGGCATTGGAAGCTCCACCAAAGGCAAAGCTGGCTTCCTTCTTTAAATTTCCTAATTTTTTATCTTCTTTTTATGTGGAGTTCTATGATTCTTTCATTAAAGTTTTGAAGGGATGATTTTTTTTTTTTTGAAACTTTGATCAAAGAAGAAGGAAATATTAGGCATAATCACTGCCTCTTAATTACGTCTTTAAACGCTTCAATTATTTCATAAAAGTGTGATTACTATATGGTTTTAGAATTGCTTCCCACATGTAATAAGAACACATTGGTTACGTTGAAAAGATTATATATAAAAAAAATATCTAAATGAATGTATAATCTGTTTTTATTTCAATTTACTTAAACAGATATAAGATATTTGATCTTCTTATAAAATTTAATAAAGTGTTATATATTAAAATAAGACTATTGATTTGACAAAATTCTAACCGTATGTCTGAACTATCATGAAATACTTAAATCTTCTATTAAAATGTAAGATTTGATTGAAGGAAAAGTTTTTGCTTGACAAGTTCAGTATGGGATATACGAGTTGATTTAACATAACTATTATATAGAAGAGTTCAGTCGTTGTTTTTATCCTGATGTTCTTTTTTGTCAAATCGTCGTAGAAATCAAGATCCGATCATAGGTTTTCTCTTCAAAATTGGCGAGAGGTCACGAACGGCCAAGGTCTTCACTTTCAGAGATTTTCGTTATACTCGACCCACAATTCCCGACCTCTCGTATGATCTTCAGTACCTGACCCTCAGTACTTTTTTAGAACATTTATCGTTCGGAATATGTTCTCTTCATCATCTACTTAGGGATTCACGTATCATCAATTGTGGTTGGGGCAAAGAAAGGATTACTCTCGTGTCTCGCTAGTCCAATTTATAGGTCCTGCTAGTCCAATTTATAGGTTGTACAATTTATTTTTAAAAATAAAAAAATACATAAGAAATATACTAAATAAAATGTTATTAAAATAAAATTGATATATATATATATGAACGCAAACAAGAGTTTGGACAAAGTAGCCATCATGGAAAACATGGTTGGTGAGGTTATAAATTAATTCACATTGTAACCTCAGAACTATTCAAAAGTTGATATTTTCCGGCGATAGACCATAAACTTACACCAAAAGATATTGAATATTGACAATGAATAATGATAAATGGATAAATCTAATGTTGAATAAAAGTTATTTTCTAGAAAATTGATAAAGTTTCGCATTTTTTAATTTCAATGAAAATAATTTGTTCAAGTCGAAAATAATTTTTTCAAACAACCTTTCGGAAAATGCGCTAACATCTAAGACCCGAGGATAAAATATCCGAACATAGCCATAATAATAATAATAATAATAATTATTATTATTATTATTATTGCATACAAAATCACGTCAATAAATAAAATATGAATATTATTGAATAATAATTTATCTGTGAATCTCACCCCTAAGGAATAGAGCGTAAAAAATGAGTCAGAGATGAGTGACAATACTGAATAGTAATCATGTCAATCATGTCGACATTTCCCATCGTTTTTAGCTGATTTGGCTATTCTTTGTTCATAAAACGATCTTCCAATTTATAGCGGAAAAAGTACAATATAATGATGTTACATTTTTGCTATTGCTTTTGATGAGGGTTGTACATGATATTCTTAATATTTTATCGGTATGAGCCTATCACTTAGCTGTACTTTGGCTTAGTCGATTGAGTTTGTGTGGTTTTCGCTCGGCAGGGTCGGTTCGGTCAGTTTGATTTGGTTGGTGTTGCTGGTCGACTAAGCTTTAATTAGCCACGTACTGGCATAACTGATTCAATCAGCTGGATTATGATTATATCATGCCTAAATGAAATAAAATAAAATAAAATAAAATAAAATAATACCAATTTACTAAATTCAAATTTATTTCAGGTGCTCATAATTGGATCAATAAAATTTCATACAATTAATAAATTAATCGCCTTTCGATCATAATTGAATAATATAAATTAAAAAAAGAGAAATAGAATTTATAGGATCAAAAAATTCGGAAGCTTCGGGAATGCTGACATAATTAATTTTTCTTAATGATAAACTTTGACCCCCGTTAATGCTAAATTAGCTTTATAAGCTGTTCCGTTGATTAATTAATTCTGGCTGTAAACGAAACGTGGGAGTTGATCCATCTACTAATTAGATATAAAATATTAATTTTGTAGATAATCAAATTTTAATTACTATTTCTTAAATCGTCCCATGGAAAGTTACCAACTATTTATCATCATGGGTAGCTCATTTAATAAAATAATGCATGTATTTGTTTATTTCTTGGGACATTTACATATATACCACCCAATTCTTATGTATTTACATATCTCACATCTAAGTTTTGCTTTTTATATATTTACACATCTGACTATGAAATATACCTTCTCATAGTCAGTCTAGGTGTTAGATATGTAAATATATGCATTTTTTCTTATTTCTTATTAACATTATAGAGATAATTTCATTAAATGTTTTCAAAATTTTTTTTTCACATTCCATTTTTTTATGTCTTTATTAATTATCTTTCTATTTAATTTGACATGTTTTAATAAAGTAAATATATTTTTTAAAATTGCTGTTTGATTTGAATATCATATCGAATTTAACTTGAAAAGTTGTGGTGTGCAATGGGTGACCTGTTAGATGGTAGCTTTGATCGTAAGTCCCCTCTAGGGGTGTAAACGAACCGAACACGAACATATAGAGCTAGTGTTTGTGTTTGAAATGTTCGAACACATCACTGTTCGTGTTTAGTTCGTTTAACAAACTGAACGAAAAAAGTTGTTCGTGTTTGTCTCGTTTGCTTATTGAACGAATCGAACACATACTTACTGGCGAACCGAACACGAACTATTTGCGAACAACAAACTTTTTTGACAGCCCTAGCTTTGGTAGCATACTTCCTCAAAATGAAGCAAATTGATCAGGTATTTCGTACGCATCAGGTAATTCATATTTTCTCAAAATAAAGTAAACAAAATAAGGTGTTTAGAGTTTTGTTTAAGGTTTTATTTTATTATATAGTATAGTATATTAATTATAATATTATAATATTTATATTAATAAAATTAATACTATATTATTATTATTATTAATTTATCATATATTATAAGTTATAGAAGTTTAATTATTTAAAATATGATAAATTTTTATAATATATAATTAATTTTAAAATATCATAAATTATATATATATAATTATTTTAAATTATTTTATATTTCGAATAATAACGAACCGAAAAAGATCGAACACATCACTATTCGTGGTTGGTTCGTTTAATAAACTGAACAAAAAAAGTTGTTCGTGTTCGTCTCGTTTACATATCGAACGAATCAAACAAGAACTTTTTCGCGAATCGAACACGAACTTCTTGACGAACCGAACACGAACTGCTCACGAACAACGAGATTTCTTGACAGCCCTACCTCTATCCCAAGTGAAATTCAATTGAACTGAATTAATACATATTAAGTGACAGAATCGTCCACATTAAATATCGATTTCTTGTAAAAAAATCAAAAATGAAAAAGTTGTGGAAGCTTTATCAGGCTTTGATCTCATCAAATTGACCGAAAGGCGGACGTCAAGAGGAGCTATGAATCAGTTTGAAGTGTAGAATCAGAGTCCGGCGGGTGGAAATGGGAAAGCAGTCATGCACAGTAGCGTATAAATAAAAAATTTTGAATTTATATATTCCTCTGGTCATGTAGAAAATTGAGGTCGATCAACAGCCAAAGCTGCAGGAGATTTTCGAACCTGTGACATTTTAAAAGGGGAAAGATCGTTCATTCTCTTCTAAATCTCGGAACTCGGTGCAGATGGGGAGATCGCCGAGCTTCTGTTTCAGTATCAAGGGGTGCGCAGGCAAGGCCGAAGATGGCGATTTCTCGGGGCCGCGGCAGGTTTATCCATTAGTTTTTATACTTGGTTATACTTTAATCTGTTTGTTTTACACTTTTTTTACACTTTTTTTTTGTTTCGTCTTTAATTTCTGTGAAACTGGATTGTGGAGAATTTATTTGAAATGTGTTGTAGATTTCAGTTTGTGATTGGAACTAATACAGTTTAATCAAGAATGAGCTGATCTGGTCTATTGCCTTTCTGGATTGGGATAGTGATAAATGTCCGCTTCGCTTTGATTCAAATGTTTTTTTTTTTTTTTGGTTTTTCATGAAAAAGATGAATCACAGACTTCTGGAACCAATAACAGGAAGAAGGCAGAAGCAGGGAAAGAAATAGAATGGAGGGAGAAGACTAACTCACAGATTTTATTAAACCAGCAAAAATGAATAAATATACGGCAATACTGGAACTGGAAGCCGGTACCTAAAGCTCCCCTGGACCGGTTCGGCTAACAACAGAAACTAAGCCAAGTAACCCACATATTAATACTGCCCCTCAAGTTGATGGTTTAGGTACGGAGGATCAACTTGTTGTAAATATTGTGGAAGCGTTTAGAGTTGAGGGCTTTGGTGAAGATGCGGCTAGTTGATCAGTGGTTAAGAGGTGGTGAACCATGATGTGTTTGTTGGTGATGCAATCCCGAATAAAGTGGATGTCATTATCGTTGTGCTTGGTTCGTGCGTGAAAAACTGAATTGTTGGAGAGAACGGGCGTTGAAATATTATCACAATAGAGTGGCGTTGGTTCATCCAAAGAGATTTTAAAATCCTGAAATAGTTTTCTTAGAGGATGTCTGCTGCTGGGGTGGATAGTGCTCGCTATTCTGCTTATGTAGAGGAGCGAGCAACAATTGTTTGTTTTTTGGTACTCTAGGAGACGAGAGGTGTGTCGAGAAATGCGCAATACCCAGTGGTGGACTTTCAGTTGGCTGGATCACCTGACCAGTCGGAGTCGGAGAACGCACGAAGGTGTAGGTTGCCGCAGTATATTGGTAACCCTTTGTCGCCGGATCCTTTTATATATTTTAGTAGCCGTTTCAGTTGAATGAAATGTTTGTTGAGGGATTGGTGAAGATTTTGACACAGTTTATTGATGGAGAAGGTGATGTCGGGACGAGTGAGCGTAAGGTATTGTAGTGAGCCGACCAAGTGTCGCTAAAGTTGAGGATTTTCGAATAAGCCTTCCTCGGCTGGACGGAGCAGCCTTAGTTGAGATGGGAGTTTTTGATCGGTTTAGATGACTGCATGCCAGCCTTTGTTAAGATATCTTCGGCGTTTTTTTGGCTGATGAAGGTATAATCCATTGGTGGTCTGATTTATCTGGATCACAAGAAAGGTACATGGTTTGCAGAGAATTTTGAGGTGAAAGTGGTGATCTAGTTGATGATAATGTAAGTTTTTGGGATTGAGTGAAGAGATTGAATTGAGAGATTTTTTTTCTTATTTTTTCTTATCGAATAAGAACATATTACAACTTATATTTATATACATGATGACCGACCTACAATTATATTACCTAATAATGACAAATAACGGAGAGAATCACTCATAATAATTACCGAATAATTGCCTCATAATAATTATGAATATTCTGTAATAAGTACAGAATAATTGCCCAATAATTACGAAGATTCTACACTCCCACTCAAGTTGGGTTGTACAAATTGTACATGCCTAACTTATTACATAATTTTTCAAAGTTGATTCTTTGGAGAGTCTTAGTGAGGATATCCGTCGTTTGATGTCGGGAAGGAATGTATGTAAGTTCGACGACTCTCTCAATGTTTTATGAGATGAAGTGTCGATCGATTTCGATGTGTTTCGTTCTGTCATGGTGTACTTGATTTTTTGTAATGCTAATGGCTGCTTGGTTGTCGCATCGTATTTTGACAGTTTTTTCAGTTATCATTTCAAGTTCGCTGAGTATTCTTCGAATCCACATTCTTTCGTAGATCCCGAGTGCAAGAGCTCTGAATTCCGCTTCAGCGTTGCTTCTTGATACCAAGGACTGCTTTTTGCTTCTCTAAGTGACTATGTTTCCCCAGACATAAGTGCAATAGCTGGAAGTCGATCGTCGGTTCGAGACATCCCCTGCCCAGTCTGCATCTGAATATACTTCTATACCTCGATCCTTATTCCTTTGAAATAGCAGGCCTTTGCCTGGAGTCATCTCGAGGTATCTCAAGATTTTATAGACTGCATTCATGTGTTCTTCCGTAGGGCTGTTCACGACTTAGCTCACAACACTAACAAAAAAACCAATGTCGGGTCGTGTGTGTGAGAGATAGATGAGTCGCCCCACGAGTTGCTGATATCTCCCCCTATCTACAGGTGCGCTGTCTTTCTCATTGCCGATCTTCTTGTAGGGATCCATTGGAGTGTCTACGGGTTTGCAACCAAGCACATTTGTTTTCTTCAACATGTCCAATTTATATTTCCATTGTGACACAAATATTCTTCATTTTGATCAAACTGGTTCCATGCCGAGAAAGAACTTTAGGTTTCCGAGGTCTTTGATTTCGAATTCCCGAGTGAGAAGCATTGCCAAATTTGTGAGTTCTTCGTGATGTCCAGTGAGGATGATATCGTCGATGCGCACAATTAGAATTGCAATCTTCTTTTCAGGAGAAATTTTCACGACTAGTGTGATCTACCTGACACTGAGTATACCCGTGTTTTGTCACAAATTTTGTAAATCTATCGAACCATGCTCGGGGAGATTGTTTGAGGTCGTACAATGATTTTTGGACTTTGCAGACTTTGTTGTTTGGTAAACTTATTCCAAATTGCCATTTAGGAAAGCATTTTTCACATCAAGTTGATGTAGCTGCCAGTCTTCATTTGCCTCAACTGAGATAAGAATTATGATGGTCTTAAGTTTAGCCACGAGGACAAATGTTTCTTGATAATCAATACCGTAGGATTGTGAAAAATCTTTTGCTACGAGACGTGCTTTCAATCTCTCAATTGTTCCATCTGCCTTGTGTTTGACTTTGAAGATCCATTTGCAGCCGATTGCTTTCTTTCCCTTTGGTAGGTCTGAAATAATCCATGTACCATTCTTTTGTAGGGCTCTTACCTCCTCCTTGACGGCTGTTTTCCACCCCGGGTGTTTGAGAGCTTCATCAATGGTGTTTGGGACTTTTGTGTTGTCGAATGCAGTGACATAGGCTCGGTAAGTTGAAGATAGTTCTTTACAGGACACAAAGTTGGCGATCGGATGCATCGTGTGTTCGTACCTGAGTGGAGGTCGGATGGACCTAACACCTTTCCTTAAAGCAATTGGAATGTCAGAGTCATCAATCATATGTATAATAGATTCATGTTCAAGTGTGTTCATACCTGAGTGGATTTCTGTAGGAGTTGGATCCGATTCTGACTCTTGGACTGGTGCTGGATGTGTCGGGTGGTCTATGTGCTTGTTGTGCGTGGGAGATGGTGCAAGAATGGGTGATGAGTTTGACTCTTGAGGACTAGACGTAGACTGATTGTTATGTACATTTTCACATGAGTTGGACAAACTTGATGGATCCAAGTCGGGAGATGATGAGTTCGGTTTAAGTGACAAGGATTCGGTGTGTGGTGGTATGAAGTCGTTATCCCCCAAGACTGATGTTCCCTTAGAGTCTCCCCCTGAATATTAGAATTGAGGTAGTAAGACTGATTTTCAAAGAAGATGACATTCATAGTGTTGTAGGTTTTTCTTGTGAGAGGAGAGTAGCACTTATACCCTTTTTGAAGAGGCGAGAAGCCGAGAAAAATACATTTAGTAGATTTATGGTTAAGTTTGCTGTGATTGTGTGAATGAATGTGAACAAAGGAGGAGCAACCGAATACTTTGTTGGGTAGATTTTGGGTAATTACCTTTGTGTGGAGAAACAACTTGAGAAGGAGTTGGACTGAACTTTGAAATTTGAGTACTCGAGAAGGCATCCTGTTGATGAGGTAGGCTGCAGTGGATACAGTGTCACCCCAAAAAATCTTAGGCACGTTAGAGGAAAACATGAGGCAGCGGGCCACCTCGAGAAGGTGGCAGTTCTTGCGTTCGACGATCCCATTTTGTTGAGGAGTTTCGACGCAAGAACTAAGATGGAGGATGCCTTTAGAGGAGAGATAAGAACCGAGGACGGAAGTGAAGTACTCCTTTGCATTATCAGTCTTGAGTACCTGGATGGAGGTTTGGAATTGTGTTTGAAACATTGAGTAAAATTTTTCAAATATATGACCGACTGCAGATTTATCTTTCATAAGAAATATTCACGTTAGTCGGGTGTGATCATCAACAAAGAGACAAACCACCGAGTCTCGGTAAGGGTTGTAACACGGGATGGGCCCCAGACAATGCTGTGAATGAGTATAAAGGTCCGAGAAGATGTGTAACCAACACGTGGAAATTACGTACGAGTATGTTTGGCAAGTTGACAAAATTCACATTGAAAGAACGAACATCTTTGTCATAAATAAATTCGGAAATAGTTTTGAAAGATACATAAAATTTGGATGGCCGAGACGATAATGCCATAACATAATCTCAGAATCTTTGTTGACACTAGAATTGAAGACATAATGATTGGTAGAGGTCGTGGTGGTGAAGCACTGTTGATGGTGTAGAGAGCCGAGCACAACTCAGCATTGTCAATCGTCGTTCACGAATCCACATCATGAAATTCACACGCGTAGGAAAAAATTTAGCAATACACCTCTGATCACTAGTCAACTTTCCGATAGATATTAAATTACAATTTAAAGTAGGAACATGAAGCACAAATTGGAGTAGAATGTTTGGGGTGATGTGCACGGAGCCAAAGCCGGTGACTTTGAAGATAGAACCATCGGCAACACGGATGGTGGAGTTTTCTCTGTATGGCATATAGTCATGGAGAAGGGAAGCATCGCCAGTCATGTGATGAGAAGCGCCGGAATCGATGATCCATTGACCGAGGGATCCTTGATTGACTGTGAAGGTATTTTAGAAAGTACATTGTTGCGCTGGCAAGCCGGTGATTTGGTAGGAAATGCCATCGATTCCAGTTGGAACTGGGGCAGAAGAGAAGGATGATATTTCTTGGGAGGAAGAGGAAGATTTCGTCATACCGAAAAGATTGGTATGACAGAGAGGATCGCACGAAGAAACAACCGAAATAGAGAGGAGTGTGCAGGAATTGAAGCACTAAGACAGTAATTTTGACGTCCTCAATTCGAAGGAGACATTACTTAATGCCTTCGGTGCAGTGAAAGAGGATTGATCAGACGGATCACGACAAACGGGATTTTCTTCAGCGCATCACGACACACGATCGATGCAGAGGCGATGATCGATCTTCCTCTCCTTCACGATTCGTGATAGACCGGATTGCGGCAAACAGGCGCTGAGAAGGCTTCTGCGGAATTGATTCGGTGTCAGGAGACGAAGATGAAGCAGCTGATAGCGCCAGTCGAAGATGTCGCTAACGAAGAAGACGAAGGCGGACGAAGTACAACTTATGCTTTGATACCATGTAAGTTTTTGGGATTAAGAGAAGAGATTGAATTGAGAGAATTTTTTTTCTTATTTTTCTTATTGAATAAGAACAAATTACAACTTATATTTATATACATGATGACCAACCTACAATTATGGTACCTAATAATGACAAATAATGGTGAGAATCACTCATAATAATTACCGAATAATTGTCTCATAATAATTATGAATTATCTATAATAATTATAAAATAATTGCCTAATAATTACGAAGATTCTACAGATAATATGAGTGAAAAAGTTGGAGTCACTCTCTGTGATTAAAATATCACCGATGCATATCAACACATAGCTTTCTGGGTTGGAATTACTGGAGACCATGAGGGAGGGGTCAACTTGACTTGGTTGAAATTTAAGAAATTGTAAGATAGAGGTGGGGTTAGACTGCCAGTGTCATAGAGATTGTTTGAGGCTATAGAGGGATTTCTTCAGAAGGCCAACATGGGCTGATTTGTTGGGGTCTTCAAATCCAGTGGTTGTGACATGAATACGGTCTCATGGGGTGGACCGTATAGGAAGGCATCAGATATGTCAACCTGAATTATTTCTCACTGTTTTGAAGTGGCCACGGCGAGAAGAGTGCGGATGGTAGGGAATTTGATGACAGGACTAAATATTTGATCGTAGTCGATACCGTGTTGTTGTTTGCGTGCCTTGTGACAGAGAATGGTCCCATCAGATATCGACTTTGTCCTATTGGTCCTTTTAACCCCTAGGATGTTCTGAGATGGCGATGGAGAGACTAAAGTCCAAGTCCCATGGGAGAGAAGCGCTTGGAATTCCTTGGACATAGCTTTGCGCTAACAGATGTGCTTGACAAACTCAGGGTAGGAGTTTGGATCCTTGTAGTTGTCTGTGAGACTATATTGCAAATTGAGGATTTATTTGTGTTTTTATTGACCGGTTTTACCCCATTTGAGCATAGTGTGGGTGTTCTATGGAGTTTGGATTTGGATGGAGGTGCTGTTTGAATTGCTGTAGGAGAGTGGAGATGAGTTAGTGATGTGCTGGACCAAGATGAATCTAGCCACAGATTTCTGGAACCTAGAACAGGAAGAAATCAGAAGTTCAGGGAAAAGAAATGGAATGATGGGAGAAGACTATCTCAACAGATTTTATTAAACCAGCAAAAATGATTACATATACTGCAATACTGGAAGCCAATATATAAGCTCCCCTGAACCGGTTCAACTAACAACATAACATAAAAATAAAACCGAAACCAAACCAAGTTAACCACATATTAATAGAATACAATAGGACATGTTTCTAGCTGGATGAATCCTTACACCTGATACTGTTCTGAAAGGGATGCTATTGTTGCGAATATTTTTACATAATTTACCATCTATAAATTTTGTAATCCTAACTTTAAATAGTAACCAATAAAATAATCATTGAATGTTAACTTTTTTTTTTTTAAGATAACAAGCTTAATTACAATAATCAATCATGTTGTGACAAAGATATTCATTGTTAATCACACATTCACGTTATTAATTATTTTGGTAAAGAATAGTTAATAATAAGACTTTAAATGTAATGAATTTAGCAATTAGAAATTTATTTATGATTTTTTTCTTATTTAGCTCAATAGATGTTTTAAATCTTCATGAGGTCATTATTGAATACTACTTAATTGATATTTAGAGTTAGTTATTTTTTTCCTTTGATTATTCTTATGGATGATCAGATAGTAATTAAGCTATGAACTGAATTTTAATTTGTTATTTATCTTATGGAAAGTATTAAATCTAATGGGTGTAAATTATGAAGTTTATATTAGAAAAAGATTGATATTAGATAATCTTATTTGAGTAGATTTAATTATATGATTTTTTTGTATTATGAAATACAATTAGTTAGATCTAATTACATGATCTTTCTTATATTTGACATATTCTTAATTTGTATGCCCCATTTATCTTTTATTTATATAAGGGATTATGCAGGATTTGGAGTACTTGAATAACCTCTTTCTATGAACAGGTGAATGTGTTGAATCATATAAATTGCATTACTTTTGGTTGTTTGTTTGTCGTGTGAATTTTTTTTTTTTTTGCATTGTTTTGCACCATGATTGGTATCAGGGCTGGATCGATGATTCCGACGACAAACGACTGCGATTCTGGCGAAGTCACGACCGCAAGACAAATACATTAGAGCAAGTTAGACTATGAGATCTAGTGGAGTCATGAATAATAGTCCATCAAGTACTTCAACATCCACCACAATGTTGGAAAATATGTTGATTCATTAGTTGGTTATGTATCCCGTCAATATTGAGGTGATGAAATTTGACAACAAAGAGAATTTTGGTATGTGGCGATGCGAGGTGATAGATTTGTTGATATGAAGAAAGTTCTTAATTTCAATGAACATCTTGGAGTGGTGCTAGAAAGATATTAGTCGAAAATGAACCAAAAGGCTTGTGACTTAATTCAAAATTGTTTATCTTAAGTGATCAAATATGGGGTGATAATGATTATTTTTGCAAAAAAGTTATGGAGAATATTGGAGAACAAACATCTCTTAAAGAGCGTGAATAATCATCTCCATATGAAGCATCGACTCTACTAGTTTTAGATGAGACTTGAGGCTACTATTGATGAGCATTTAAATGATTTTACGAAACATTTGACAGATCTGTTAAAAGTGAATGAGACAGTTGAACATGAAGACAATGTAATTCTTATATTTAATTTACTCTCGAATGAGTACGAGAACTTCAAGATGACACTCCTTAATGGGAAGGAGGTCTTGAATGTTAGCGAGATAGCTACGACGTTGTTGAATCATGAGGTCTGTCGAAGGAACAAGGAGTTCGTAAAGATGGAATTTGATGAGACATTTACGCTCCAACATGACATATTTGATAAGGAAAATTGAGCAAAGATGGGTGGCAGGGGCGATACTTCTCAAAAGAGGCATAAGTCTCTTGAGCGTAGCCTTAAAAAATACTCAGTGTGTTTTTTGTTTAGAAATTGATCATTGGAAGAAAGATTGTTCAAAGTTAAACGAGAAAAGAAAGATAATTTGCTCTAAAATGAAAGTCAACCATATTGTGGAGATGAGTGATGAGACACATTCAAATGTATCATTATTTGTAGTTTCTCATAGTTTGTATACAAATGATTTGCGTTAAATTCTGGACACAGGTGTTGCCTATCATGTCTTTCTCCATCAAGAGTTGTTCAGTACGTACAAGAAACTGAAGAGTGGCACAATGACTGTGTAACAATCGAGCTTTTTGCTCTATTGATGTTGGCAGCCTCTTTATCAAGATGCATGATAGTACTGTGAGAGAGCTGATGTTAGACATGTTTCAGATATTACTAAGAATTTGCTGTCAGTTGGGGCATTAGTGGCCAATGGCTACAAGATAGTTATTAAGACGTGAGTTCAAAGGACATGTTTTAGAGCACTGATTTTTATGATGGGAGTTTATCATCACAATCTTTATTTTCTTTAGGGTAGTATAGTGACTGGAACGATTGTTATTGTTGATGATTCTTCTGACGTCACTACATTGTGGCATATGCGATTAACTCTTGTTGGAGGCTTCACTTCAGGCTTTGGAGAAGCAAAGATTAATTGAATGAGCAATTACTTGAAAATTTGATTTCTGTGAATATTGTATGTTTGACAAGAAGACAAGGGTATTCTTTGGTATTGCCATCCACAGTACAAAGGGTATTTTAGAGTATGTTCATGCAGCTGTTTGGAGCTAGATGAAGACGACGCCATTCGACGAGTGGAAATATTTTCTTTTTTATCGATGATTTCTTCGTATATGTTTGGGTGTACACCATGAAGCGCAAGAGCGATGCATTGAAGATTTTCATAGCTTGGATAAAGTGGATTGAGACTCAGACTGATAAAACGATCTGGTATATCAGATCAAATAATGAGAGTGAATGCATATCAAATTTATTCTTGTAAGAATGTTAGAGAGCCTAGATAAAATACCGCTTCACTGTTCAAGAGACACCACAACAGAAAGGGTGCGTTTTCAGAAATTGGTCTATCACTTGATCTATGGTGCTCTCATTAGTCATCACCATTGATTGATTAGCTTGAGCTTTCAAAGAGGCAACTGGTGGTATAGGTTAAGCTACTTTCAAAGCTAGTGAGCGGTTTGTTGCATCGCCTGATGTGTGTGCGCCTTTTGAGCAGCCATACTGGAGTGTAGTGCTTGGGCAATATTCCTTATGACCATCTCCTCGCGAGCTGCCATATTAAGTGGTGGTGCTCAGGTAGCCTTGATGATTGAGTAGTATCAGCATGACAACAATTAAGGTAACAAGGACCCTAGGGATAGGTATAACTTTTATAATAACTCTCAGGGATTCTGTCGCGTGAGTAGCTGCAACACCTCTTCTTTTCAAAGCCATTCTAAGCAATTAAAATTTATAAAATCAAAACTCGCTAAATAACTAGCTAATTAGTATTACCTATTCCATACATAGGCATAAGACGACAAAAAATATGTAATGTGAAGATAAGGGATGTGGAATGCAAAGATAAAAGATATTGAGTATAAAAGAAAGAGATATTAATTACAAAGGAAGTTAATATAAATCATAAGAATATTTAACACAATGACAATGTTATTGAATACAAAACATTGACTTTGATATCACTTTGTCACACCCGGTTTGGAAGGCGGAACAACGTGACAATGCAAGGTGTGAAAAAATGAATTGAACATGTTTTGTATTCTCAAAAGAATGATTGTATGTAAGTAACAATAGAAATAACAAGGAAATATCAATTTTATTTCAAAAATAAAGGTCAAAATGATACCCTGAGCAAAGAACAAGAAAAATGACAAACAAACTGAAATGAAAATAGAAAAACACTATTCAAAACTCAAAAGAACAAAAAATAATAAATAAAAAAAATATTAAAATATCAAAATATAAACCTTGAATTGGAAAAGTTTGATTCTATAGGGGCAGTCCTGCAAGTGGCTGTATGTAAGTTGTTATATAAAAATATGAACGAGTGAGTTTGATAAATCAAATTTAGTAAATAACTACTATTTATTAAAGTATAAATGACAAAAGAAATAGAGTATGCATTATAAACAATAAAAATGAGGTTTTTTTATGCATAACAAAATTTGCAAAAAGATCATCACATGCTTATAATCAAGAATATAAGTGACTTGAATACATGCACTTTTATGTTGATATTTATATGTTACTACATCAGGCATGTTTATATGTAGAAGGTTTAACAATATTTTAACACTACCGATATTATATAAGTGCAATGTGTGTGTGTGTGTGTGGATATAGATATATAATTACGTTTATATAGTCGATGGTCTACAAAACCTCGAAACATGAAATGGTAGACACCAATTCCATAGAAATCCACTGATTTCTCTGAGGACCCGTTGGTTCAACTAATTATAATAAAAGGGTTTAATATCGAAATAATAATATTATAACATCATACATATTTCATACACCATAATTAAAACACATGAATATAATCACAATATGTCTATTAGTATTTATATACTATTATGAAACTGCAATAATGAGGTTTAACACATCAAATTATTAAAAAAAATAAATAAATACTTACGAGACACACGTGACTAAGCAGAAGTCAATGCAACAATAAATTATATACAATTCGTTATGAAATATAAATAAAATCTAACTAGGAAGAGTACGTTATCCCATGACAACAATTAGTATTTATATCTGGATGAACGCTAAACTCCGAATTTATTAGTTCAACCGATGCTGACTAATAAATCCTACATAAATCAACTTGGAATGATACTCCGAATTGGGAAGGCGGGTTGCATGAAAGAGGAAGGCGGTGAATCGAGGAAGACAAGAAATCACAATTCTAAAAGGTGGCGAGCAAAAAGCAAAGAAAAATCGCGCGATTCACGTGATTCGGGAAGCAAGGCGGTTTGTGTGACATTAATGTAGTATTCATAGAAATTTTTTTTTCAGATCTTACAAGTGACTGGGAAGTTACATCATTGAGACAAAACCAACAATATCTTGATAGATTTAGAGTTTGGGCTGTTCCAATTTATTCTTGATACAAGAGTTTATTTGTTAGTCTTCAAACACTCCACCAGCTTTCTTTTTCTTTGATTTCATATCATAAATAGAATCATGATGGGCTTGCCTATCTAAGCTGCTTCTTTCAATTTTTATATGCTATAATCCTTGAAAGTATCAAAATCTTGTTTTCTAATTATCTACTTATCTTCTATGTGTTCATGTTATTTTTTCATTGTTGCGTTATTGCAAGGATGAGGCTTATTGATTATTCTGGAAAGCGAATGATAAAATATACAGAAATCATAATTAAGCCTAGGCAAAGGACTAGATACTTAGAAGTTGTTTCTCATGCATATATTAAATGCATAAACCTGTGTTTTTTATTTTTTTATTTTTTGTCTTCTACATAAAAAAACATCAGTTTGAAAGGAAAATCTTTATGTATCTAAAATTTGGAGATCAGCACTATTGTTGTTCATTCAATTATACTATTCAAATACTATTCATCAATGTATACATTTTTTTATATTATGCTTACCATAAAGCACATTTTCTTTTCTCCTGTATTTAAAATGTCAACGATCTGATTTGGTACTTATCAGTATGTTCTTCCATGAATCTTTCTTAAGTATTCAAGTAGCATTACAGGTTAAAGAATCACCAGAGAAGCGACGGTGGAGTTTCCGAAAGAAACATGTTAGGCATCATGTGTCAAGCAACAATATAATGTCAGAACCTTTGCCACTTTTTAGCGAACATCAGAATCAAGAAGCAACTGCTGGTACATTGTATTCTGAGAAAGCTCTATCAGACCCACAGAAAGTGATCACTGCGGAACAAACAAGCCCAAAACTGCAATTCCTATCATCTGTGGTTTCATCTGGAGTGCATGAGGAATTTTCCAGTACATCTACTATCTTAGTTAATAATAATGTTCCAGACCATGTCATTGTTATCCAGACTTCTATTCGGAGATGCTTGGTAAATCCATATCTATGTTCACAATTAGTAAGAAATACAAGCTGCTGCTGGATGCTTACTTTATAACTTCTAAAATGTCTACAGGCTCAAAACGAGCTCCAGAAGCTTAAGAATGTTGTAAAGCTTCAGGCTGTTGCACGTGGCTTTCTAGTTAGAAGACAGGCTGCGGGAACTTTGCGTTGCATTCATGCCATTGTCAAAATGCAAGCACTTGTACGGGCTCGACATTCTGTTCAATCTGCAGAGTTAATTGAGAAAAGTAACCTTGATGAGTTTATACAAGCTGATCTGGTAAGATTTTCCTGATATATCTTGCATGAATTGGTTTTCTTATTGGCCATATGGTCTAAATATTTGTTTTCCCATCCTTGCAGGTTGTTTTACTAAACTTGTATATTTAACTCTACTAATTTATTTTCCTCAGTCTGTCAGTCAGTTCTTTTTCCATTTTTGCTAATTGAAACTCTTACGGAAAGTGTTTACTGCTATCTTCTTTCACGTTGTATGATTTGTTTCAGTACATAACATTTAAATATCATTTTCTCCCAGCCTCAGGTGAAGCAGTCTAATAAGGAACTAACTAAAACACCATCTGCAATCAGGAAGTTAGTCTCTAGTGCATTTGCTCGTCAGGTAGGCTAAGCATTGTCTCCTGTGCTTTCCAGAATTTTATTTTTATTTTTATTTTTATTTTTTGGGGCATTTGCATACATAGTACACAATTATATCGTTTTTACATATCTCTCACCTAAACTTTCATATTTCCTCATATAGCACTCAAATCTTTATTATCACATAAAAAATAGCACTATCAGCACTTTAAAAAAGTGAAATATGTCTTTTCATGCATGAATTTAAAGCACCAAAGTGCTAAGTATGTAAATATGAAATTTTAGCTGTGAGATATGTAAATACATAAGTATTGTGTGCTAGGTTGTTTATTTTATTTTTTCATTTTTCGTGTGGAAAATGCTTTTTGTTTATAGGTATTGAAAATGTGCTATTTTTTATGTTGTCACAGCTTTTGACGTCCACTCCGAAGGCCAAGTCCATCCGTATTAGCTGTGATCCTTTGAGGCCAGATTCAGGTTGGATCTGGTTGGAGAGATGGATGGCCTTAACATCAATGGATCAACAGAAGCTCATTCTTAACCCGGAGGATCTGAAGAAGAATATGACATTCGACCCGGCTGCTTATGAAGTTGATAATGGGGTGCATGTTATTCCACATCATGCATCGTCAGATTCACTGTTAGCTGGTAATTCTCCAGAAGTGCCAGAGTTTGAAGATGATCATATAACTAAGAGTTCTAGTAGTACAGAGCTTTCGGCTCCTGTATGTGTTTCAGATCAGCTCCTTACTTCTCCTGTTCATGGTAATGAACTGCAGTCTCTTGTTCATGAGACTGTTGCAACGGAGAATCACCACGACCAGTCTAAAAGAGAAGCTAAAGAGATTTCTATGGAGAACTTAGATGCCAGTTTACATTTTGAAGTTGATGTTAATCTAAGCAAACCTGATTATACTGAAGATAACCTTAAGAACAGTGCCAGAAGTGAACTCATTAGTGCTGAAAAATATGAAGGAGACAAGGCTTTGAATGGACCTAGGAAGTCCAAGAATCCAGCTTTTGCTGCAGCGCAAGCGAAATTTGAGGAACTGAGTTCTGCTTCTGATTCTAATATATATTTTAATTATGTGTCGAGTGTGGTTGTTAGTGTATCAAAATCACCTTATTCCCAAGTGGATTTCACATCGAAGGAAGATAGTGAGATAAAATCAATTCACTCTAACAACGGTGATGAAGTTAATCTACATGAGAAACTACCCAGCCATAGTCCAAAAAGCCAAGGTGCTGCTTCAGGGTACGCGAATGAAATTTCTGTTGACAGACCAAAAGATTCTGTTACTGAAAATTTTCCAGGACAAACATTTTTTGGTGAAATAAACCATGGTGCACTAAGTCATACCACTGGTTTGCTGAAATTTGATGAAATTAAAGCTGAAACAAAGAGCGATTTACCCAAATTGGTTACAGTTCAGCCACAAGAAAAGGAGAGTAGCAAAAATGCAGCAGTTCAAGTGGATGAAAATGCAGAAGATATATATGTTGATAAGCCATCGCCATATGAGACTCCCAGAAGCCATACAGTTGTTGAAGCTTCTCCTGCAGCGCTGTCCACTCCAAAATCTCTCATTGTACGAACTGCTAAAGCAGAGGAGAATTCCCCTGCAAGAAAGATAAAGCCCCAATTTGCAGTAAAGAATTCACCAACTCATTCAGTAAAGAATTCACCAACTCATTCGTGGAATGGCTCAGATACCCGATGGGGTACAAAAGTTTTGAAGAGACCAAACTCATCTGGGAGTGATAGAACTAATCATGAAGACAGAAACAGTGGCAAATCTCTTCCAAGTTATATGCAACTTACTGAGTCTGCAAAGGCTAAGATCAACACTAATTTCTCCCATAAATCAACTATTGGTCTCCATCACAAAGATAATCTCATAAAGAAGAGACATTCCTTGCCAATTGGGAATGAAAAGCCGGGTTTATCTCCTCGGATGCAGAGTCCAAAATCTCAAACATCACAAGATTTGAAGGGAAGCGGTGTTTCTTTTGATAATTCTAATGGTGAGCCTTTATCCTTCATTTTTCTATTCTCTCCCTTTTATCATTGGTGGTTACATATGTTTCAAGAAAAAAAAAACTAGGTTACCTTGGGTTTCAAATATGTTGGAGTTGCTTTGAGATGCAGGCAATTTAATTTTTTATTAATTATTCATGCATTGCAATCATCTTGAGCAAATTTAAAGACTTTGAGACTTATCCTGATCAAACTTTGATCAAGATACCTTGGCCCAAAAATTTGTTTTCTATCTTTCTATCTATCTATCTATATATATATATATATATATATATATATATATATATATATATATATATATATATATATATATATATATATATATGCCGAGCACAGCAATTGTTAGCCGTTGCCTTTCTGCTTCTTCAATAAAATGATGAATATATCATATAAGTGAAACCTCAATTGTTTTAAATTTAACTAATGTCTTATACTACTTGGATTCCTTTCAATGGAAGCATATCACATATGATAATTGCCATTTTTTATATATTTTTACTTGTCATTGTTTAGCTTTTGATATTCAGAAGGTTGTTCGGTTGAATATTGGATAATAACTAATATCGTTGGACTCCAGAATTAACATATTTTTCTGGCATTCTATTTTTTTTTAGCTATGATGCTTATGAAAAACTAACTGATTCATCGACCTGGCTTCTTAATGTAATACAATCTAATAACCTTTTTTTTCTTCCACCAGAGAGGAGATGGCAAATATGAGTTGGACTGGTGAAACTTAGTGCTTTTCACTGCAATTTACTGAATTTGGATTGTCGACGGTGAGTTGAGCAGTGGTTATTTTTATTTTTATACTTTTATAAAATCTTCATTATGAGATGTTCCTACAATTAAGAGATGTGAAGTTATAGCTGTAATTATACATGTATATTGACAATACATCAGAAAACTTGCCTTGAGAGTGGAGATATATATTTTTTTTAATCTCCAATTGAGGTTTGTATGAAATATAGTGTTTGTATTTGAGACATTTACCTCCACAACATGAGAATTTGGTGTGTGATGTTTTTATAGAATTTCTAAGCTTTTGAATTTCGGTTGCAATGAAACTAATAGCTATGCTTTACTGGGAGGTGTAGTATCTCTACAGTATCAATTTGCAATGTTTGATACTTTTCTTTTGCATCTGCTCCCTGCATAACTGAGTGAAAATAGTATAATATGCTAAATTTGTATTAGTAAATCTTTAATAACATTTAAACAATTATTAATTGATATTGAACTAATGTGTTCGTAGTTTGCTATTTACTTATATTGAAGAGCCACATTTCAACCTGGCCAGGGATGCAGGCTCACCCTTCGGTTAGGACCCTGCTGAGCTGGGTGCTGGGTGTTGAAGTGCGGCCAAAGGAATGCCACTGCCAATTCTGTCAGTACTTTCAGGCTGGCCAAACTAAGACGATGAATTCTCGGGTTGGCTGTTTGGGCTAGCTCAGGTTTGGGGCTCGGTGAACCAGCAAGCAGCTCCTCCTGCCTGACCCAACTAGCACATGACCTAGGTTTCATTAGATAGACTTAGTTACTGGGTTTCATACGAGCCAAGACCCTTTGGGTTTAGCTGTGGCTGTGTTCATTGGAATGCTTGAGAGTAGGCTACACCTTGAAATTAGTTTTAGCTTTAATCATTCTATGATCCAAGTTATGATTATGTAGGTTTTAATATTGTTTTAGTTTCATTCAACTTAAATAAGGCTAATCTTTAATTTGAGCTTGCTCTTTAGGTGTAGCTTAGGTTATAATTTAGTTTAAATTTAAGTTAGGTTTGTATTGAAATTGGGTTTAATTGGGATTTGAATTAGATTTATCTTTAGGCTTGTATTAGGTTAAGTTAAGATAAGTAACATGCGGACAAAGTAAATACAATAATTGTGAAACTTAATCTAATATGCAGGGTCATGTGGAATAATAAATTAAGATAAAGGCTATTCATGCAAACTATTATCATTATGAATAATAAAAGAATTATACATCATGTGTTTAATAGTGTAATAAAAAATAAAGGTAGAACTGACAAAACAGTTGACCACACTATTGGTTTCACTTCCCTAGGATTATAACTCCTCCTTAGTTCCCCTAGATGGTTCTTGGTCCTAGTTTGCATGGCTCAGTTCGTTTTCTATAGTCCCAGAAGAACTCTTATTTGACCCCTGCTCATCCTGGGTTGTTGGGAGTCCAATGGTAAATCCACTTTGGAATTTGAGGAGCCCAAACTCAAGTTGGGTTTGGTTTGGTTCAATGCATGGCTGGCTTATGGGGTTGCTTTGGTTGAGATTAAAAGCTAAATCAAATATTAAATTAACCTAAACTAATACCTAATCTAATTATAAAACAAGAATAATTTTATCTGCTATGAACTTCATACTTATTTCTTCAAAAAAATAAATAACAAATATTTCAGTCAATTGCTCTAGTTTTAGATATTATGAATTGCATATAGTCAAATTTACTTATATTAAGGAGGCTTAGGGCCTATTTGGGCCGCTTTTTTCGTGCGGCGCGGCCCTAAACCGCGACACAATTTTTTTTTTTTCATTTGGGTGCAAGCTTCACGGCCGCACACCGTGAAAGCCGGCCGAAAGTGGGCCGCGGGATCGACCCTGCGGCCTGCATTCGCGTCGATGATATTACCTCTTGCCCCGCGCTCCTTGCCGATATCGTCTTGTGAACCTGTCTCTGCCCTAGCGTCCCGCCCGCTGCTCCCAAGAAGTCCTCTGCGCATTCTTGGCTCCTTCTTCTCAGCTCGCTTTCAACTTCTTCTCAACTGCCGAGTTTTTAAGGAATGGCGAGAGAGCAGAGTCTGCGAACGAGCTCTCAAAATTTATCCCCACTTGGAGAGACTAGAGGCAGTTGTGAAGAAACTTGATAAAGTTTCAGCCGAGGTCAGTATCTTCCTTCATCTCATCGAAAACGCAAAGCAGGAGCTGGAGCTTCAGTTGTACAGAGATCGTTAAACAGGATCCAAAAAATGATCTCATCGGTAGAGGCGAGGAGAAGGATTTTGTTATGCAGTAGTTGAGGAAGCCAACAAATGATGTTCCAACTCATATTGCTAGCCCTACTCTGTACAAAAATATCTCTCTTCTATCCATAGTGGGTCATGGTGGCATGGGCAAGACAACTCTCCTACAACACATCTATGAAGATCTGAAAGAAGATTTTGAACTGAAAATGTGGGTTTGTGTTTCCAAGGTCTTTGATGCAAAAATTTTTTAAACAGTTTTAACAAACATGGGCAGTTCGTTCATTTTTACAGAAAAAGTTGTCCCAGCACTTTTTTCACGCAAACTCGCACCAAACAGTACAACCAACTTCTCCGCAATGCTACTCCCGCAACAGCCTTCGATGCAGCTGAATCGCAGTACTGCAAAGCTTAGAAGCTGCAGCTGCGCCAAACATACCCTTAGACTTTTTATGATGAAATATAAAACAAAAGAAAAAAAAAGAAAAAAAAAAGAATGATATATCAATAAATAAATAAGAATATATTATACTATATAGATAAAAAAATTAGAATAAAAAACTTATGCACCACATTCCTCTTAAAAAATGATAAAAAGACCATTCAGTCGTCAATTAAGGGAAGAACGTGGAGAAACCTCAGACATAGAATCCATATTTCACATTGAATTACAATAAATGCCATCATTATCAATACTGTTTATTTTAAAAGTATGGCTATCAATGGATAGGCTGATAGGTGCTATAGAAATAAAATAAAAAAGCAATAGGCATATAGGTCAATATGGCCTGCACGCCTTAGTATCCACACGTAGCTCCATACTTCTGTTAACAAGTACTTGTAGGAAACCCACGAGAAAGGAACAGAAGACTTCTAATTTCCCTCCCAAAAAGTCTTGATTTTGACCTTCAGATTCCTCACCCTCCTCACATTATTAGCTTGTCCACGCTTCAATGACTTAGGCCTTGTTTGCGGCAGTTTATTACAGCGGTGGCGTTTTTGAAAAAGCCACCGACTATTTGGAAATCACATTCAGCGAGCATATCAAAATAATGTATTTTTAATTGACATTAAACGCGGATCGCAAGTCCTCCCCCGCGATCAGCATTTCATTTGAGCGAAAGACACCTTTTGCCCCTGCCATCGCTCCCTCTGCCCTCCCGTTCGCTGAAAAGTCCGAAGTCGATCAGCGAAGTGGAAGGAATTGGAGAGATGCCATCCTCTTTCGACGCCATGAGATCTCTAGGGTATCCACCAAACCCTTCGGCGACGCCAGCTATCTAGCGTTCGCTCCACATCTCCTACTAGAGCTACGGTTCCTACTCGGCCTTCGCCGTCGAGGAGTACGATAAGGACCCAATTCAAATCTCAGCGGATGGGGTCACCTCCTCCACCTTCCCTGTCGGCTTTTGCTTTATCCATGATGACAACACCCTCCCTCACGAGAGGGATACGACTATCTATCCGATCAACATCCGAGCTTCAATTCAACTACTTCTCATTTCTCGATCTCGATGGTGGAATCCAATGGAGTATTTATGGAGAGGGAATGAACGGTGGACATTTATTTTCAATTGTCCGATCCTTCCACCTCCCAGCGAGATGCAACCTAATGAAGTTTTTTTTCTGCGTGAATGACATCACTGAGGTTATTTGACTTTGTTCTATTTTCTTTGAATTTGAATGATATGTTTTGATGATTTTCGTCATGGTACTTTGGGATCCGCAAATTAGTGTTTGACATATCTTAAAAAATGGTTAGATTTGTGTATTTCAGCATGTCTTTGTTGGGTGAATTCCTCACATAATTGATTCAGTTGATGTATTTTTCCCTTGGGATGCTTTACGCTTGGTGCTTGAATTTCCTTGCGAATTCTATATAAATAACCTTGTTTGAGTCCATTTTTTAAGATGGTTAGGTCTTATTTCAATTTGTATGTAAGTAAAGACCAATTTTTTTGCATGCTATTAGAAGCCATTGAAGTTTTGCTGCAAACAGCTTATTCAAAACAGGGACAGAATAGTCATTTATCCAAAATCATCTGTTTTCCAAACGCACAAACCAAACAGCCAGCCAGCCAGCAGATTATCATGATAACCTGCTTATTTGGATAAGCTGCAGCTGCCCCAAATAGACTCCTATAGTGAGAATATAATTCATCTATCTGAATTCTGAGAAATTATTATGTACGATGGAGATTGTATGTATCGATTATAATTTGAATGGATCGTCGTGTGATCCACATCAATGTGACTGGATCTGAACTGTCATCGAATGTGCTGACTGCAGTCCCACAATTACTCGAGATGATCATAGCCAACAACCATTGTATTCTTCAGCATGGCCCGCCATTGTCATACTTTTTTCTTTGGGCTGCTTTAAGGTGAAAACATGTAATTACTCACCCTTATTTAGCGCTTCACAACATGAATGAAAAAATTAATTTATATTTCATATATACTCTAAATCATATAGTTAAATAGTATTGTATATAAATATGTGTAGATATGCATATAAAAAATAATCACATTATCAAGCATGTGGAGATAAAAAAAAATATGAAGGAATTTTTATATCACTATCTTTCATATATATTCTATGAGAAATAATATTTTTTATTATTTATTTGAAATTGATCTGTATCACACAGGTTCACAACTATTAGTTTTCTCCAATCACCTAAGTCTATAATTTTATTGAGAGACATTTTAAAAGAACATTTGAAGCTGATAAATTACAAATATTACTTGAATTTTTTTTATAATATAAATAATTATCTTGAAAAAATCAATATAAAAAAGTTATAATAAATTTTATTATTTAATTATTTAATTAGCTAGTTGAAGCTAAAATAGACAGAACATGATCAAGTAAAGATCTATTTGTGCTTGAATTGATTGAAGATCGAGCTTAAAAATAGTATCTTGATGTCATGAAAATTTTTTTGTCGTAGAAATTGAATCTCAATGCATTTTGAGCAAGAAACATACTAAATTAAAATTTAACCTCATATAAGCTCGATTTCAATAAGTTTGTAGTCAAACTGAGCATCTTAACCAGACGAACTCATTGATGTTGAAAGTGATCCAATCTGAGTTCAAATAAGCTCAAATCAAATAATTGAAGTATTTTCAAATGCTTTATTATATCAATAGGAAAGTTAAAAAATCTAAAAATTTGCAATGCCTTGTTGAGAAAACTACATTTGATTAAGAGAATTAATGCTAATCATTTGATGAAGTATTTTGAGATCTTGACTAAATTTACTGAAATTTCCATTTAAAACAATTATAAATATGTTCTCATTATTCACTTGAAAAAGAAAATAAAAGAGAAGAGTGAGCTGATTACAAAAGCTTAAATCTTATAATCTTAGCAATTGTCACTAGTCACTAGAGATTGTGGCTGACCATCAGAGTTGCACACACACTACCAAAAGTCGCCATCATGCACCAGCGATCGTCGACCACCACCAACAATTTATGTAGCCAATTGTGTTTGTTATAGCTACCAACTATAACTTCATAGCTAACTATGACTGTCATAGCCTCCAATTATATGACTTTGGGGGCTCTATTACGACTATTATAGCGACAAACCATATTTTTATAGTCAACTACAGCTTCTATAGCCAACTACAACTATTGTAGTTAGATTATAATAATTATAGTCATAACTATCCTTATACAATTATATCTATTGGGTGATTTCAAATTAATTGTGATTTTAACAAAATCTTGTAATTCAATCTTCTCTAATCTCGTTGAAAAGTGAATCTCTGTACTAATTATATAGTTAATTATTTTAACTGAGCTGAGCCCTATATTTTTTTTTCCCTTTTCAGAATTTTTCTATATAAAAACATCATAATATCTCCTCCCATAATTTTTTTTTTATTATTATTTTTATGTGAGTAATATCTTCTTCTAACGTTAAAATATTAATTTATCACTTTACCGCTACTGACTTTTGAGCACGTAGCAATTTATATTTAACTCTCTTGTTTGACGAATGAACCGAATATAGCTTGCCGAATAAGCAGAATAGAAGTTGTCAACAAATAATGATTTTATTTTGACAATCCTAACTTGACGTGATGGCACCATGCATTCGTGCCCTCTTTTTTTTGTCCACTTCTCTATAGGGGTGTGAACATTCCGATTTCATGACCGGCTTGAAATCGAATCAAATTTTTTTTAACCATATTGAATTCTGATCATGGACCGATCCTATTAAATCTCGATCCGATCCGGTGTGGATGGATCCAATTTTCGAGTCAACTCGAATTGTAAATGAGCCGGCTTGTATGTATTTTTTGGCTCGTGAGACGGTTCGATTCGGCTTGAACCCGCCTTGGCCCGCTCAAGGAAAAAATCCCTCATCAACCGAGCTAACAATGCGTTATGCATGTAAAACTAAAAGTTTAGGCATTACCTATGTAAATACATAAGAATCCAAAGCGAGCGGAGGACAAATCAAAATTGAATCGAAATAAATTCGTTCCTTTAATTTAGCTCGTAACTCAGCTCGAATGGTTCGATCAGATTTCTAGCCGAGCAAAGATTCGATTCAATTCAATTTTTGAGTGATTTACAATTTTAGAGTCAAATTTACAGCCCCATATATCTTAGAAAGAGAAGTTTATGAAGAATATATGATATTTGAATAAATAAATAAATAACAATAAACGAGTATTCGGAATCTTCTCTTTCTGCTTGTTTGATGTATGAACATCCAGCTGATGGGTAGCATCATTGAAGACGCACTTAATGGAAGCTTTAGATGTCATCCATTACGTAATGCGACTGTTAAATAATAGGATTAAGCTCTGAGATAACTTAATTCGCATCGGCAATATCAGTGACTATTCTAAGGCCACTGAAGCCCAAATCTCTATATGTTTTTAAAATAAAAATATTATCATACTTTTCCGATAAAATTATTTTATTACATGTAATTTTATTTTTATATGTAATATATATAACAGTTTGAATCTTGATTTGTCTGTGAATAATGACTCAAAGGTTAGAGCGTAAGACAGAGGAGAGAGAGACAAAGAGAGAGTTTCATGGTAATGTACAGTCCTGTGTATTAGTCACTTTCTTATAAAATAGTCTCATATTTACAGGGAAGCATGAATAATATGTGAAGTTACATGTTTGCCCCAGTTTTGATTGAGGTGTTACAAGGTATATTTATATGTATGGGCATACGATTCGGCCATCCTCTAACTCAGTTAGTTGAACCCATCGGGCATACAATATGGCTTGCTCATTCGACCATGCTAAGTTGAGGTTGTCGGTCAGCTATCGATGGTCTTCGGGTTGGTAGGGCTGACTCGATATACTTAGGTTTGATGATCGACTGTTTTAGTTTGACCACTGACTGTCGATTTTTGGTGAGGTGCTTCCATTGGTTGAGCGATGCTAGTCAATTGGGTAGTAGCTGAATCACTGTAACACGATATGTAGCTCACTCCACAACAAGGAGAGCCGGAGAGATGATTTAGATGTCATATATTGTTACTTCTTGATCCCTGACAATGAGCCTCTTGAGCGTCCATGGGGTGACTGAGAGTGTTGAGGAGCTGACTCTTTCCTAAAGTTCGGGCTTAGACCATCTGGACGTCTTTTGTCTTGCGGACTCTAGCTCAGATGATCTCGTTCGGTTGGCTTTAGCTTTGGTTTTGATTTGGACTACTACGCTGAGTTGGATAAATGAGCTTCTTTGTCTTTTAACTACGAGCCCTCCTAAGTTATACTTTTTTGTCTCATAGATCATTAGATCTCCTCGAGATTCTTGATGACACATTCCAGATGTACAATAAATACAGTAAAATTATCATGCTCTTGTTTTATAACATTATATTATGATGCTCAAATTTACTTTGTTATTAACTTTTATTTAAGGGCAATTTATTTTAATGTTATTAAAATTAATTAAGAATACGTAGTTCCCCGATTTTTCTAATTAAAGATAAATAAAATTAATTTTTTCTCAGGATAAAAATTAATTTTCAATTATTAACATTGAAATTAAAGTCACGTTCTAAATAATGTGACAAATATAAAAAAACCTAAAATAAATATGTCAATTCAATTAAAGCAAATTGGCCCTAAAATGACGTTCATAAAACCGAGTTATTTGAGTTTATTTTTTTTTTAGGGTGAGTGCTCGAACCTGTCGCTTTAAAATTCTTTAATGTTGAACTGAGTTTAGAAGAAATTCGCCAAAGAAATATCCCATACATATGCATATATACTCAGTAGCTAAAGGCTGTTAACGATTCAATTTTGAGCCGTTGGAGTTGACTCGAAATCACCTCGTGGTTTATAATATTCGATTTCGAGCCAATCCAGCTCGAAATTGAATTGAGGATGATCCAGTTCAAGTCAAAACAAACTGGCTCAAATTGAGTTTTTTTTGGGCTCCTAGCTCACCTCCTTCATTTTGATCCGAGTCAAAATTCTAATTGATTTTCGAGTAATTAATGATCTTCGAGCTAAATTTACAGTCTTACTCGCCACATATAGGGGTGTAAACGAACCGAACACAAGTGAGCCAGGCTCAGCTCGTGTTCGGCTTGTTAATATTTCGAGCTCAAAAAATGTGTTCGTGTTTTGCTCGTTTGCTTAGCGAGCCGAACCGAGCTGTTCACGAACAAATAGTTGTTTTGACAACCTAATCACGTACCCATAAGATGTTAAGGATTGGAGCAAGATTTAAAAATTATTGTTTATATTAAACAATTATTTGAATCTAATTTAATATTTTTTATTTTTTTTCTTAATTAATACTTTTAATAGATTATGAATCATTGTAGCCTTGTAGTCAATTAAATTTTTTAAAAATACTACTCATCATAATATATATATATATATATATATATATATATATATATATATATATATATATATATATATATATATATAATCGATGAAAGTAATATTTTGAGTCAAAACGAGCCGAACGAACAAATCTTTTTTCATGTTCAGCTTGTTAATTTAGCGAACGAGCCGAACATGAACTTCTTAACGAGCCAAACATGAGCTGCTCGCGAACAAAGAGCCATTTTGACTGCCCTAGTGACATAGTGATAGATGGTATAGTTCTCACATGAGTTTGTGGGTAAGAATTGTGCCCCATGGGATCACCTTACCCGTAGGTATATGGCATCTTTAATGCTCCCGGTCCCTTTATTTCTAAAGAGATAAAGAAGGTATGTATTATTTACATAAAAATCTAAGAAATAATACAGAGCCAACCTTATCTTATTGGCTTGGTCGTGTCCTTAAGTATCACGTAAGTAATTTATTGCGATTTTGACTTCTTGACTTTTTTTTATTTGCTCTACATTTACTTTTCAAAACCAATCATAAAACAAAATCATTTTATTATTATTATTATTAATTGATAAATCAATAAAGCTAATGAAGTTTATAAAAATACGTAATAAAATGTCTACATTTCTTTTAAATAATGGCCGGAGATTGTTATACGAACCCCAAATTATACTCATGCGTCTAGAAACAATATTAGGTGTGGACTCTGCACCTACGGAGTCTAGTGGCGGGGGCTCCATGTGGCAAGTGGGCCCCGCCACCATACACTGGCACTGGTCAGTGTTAATGGCGGCAGGGCCCACTTGTCATGTGACTCTCCGCCACTAGACTCCAGATGCAACTGGAGTCCGCACCTAATATTTTTTCCATGTGCTTAAGTATTTGAGGTCAGCCCTCACTACTGGCAAGTGGTCAGAGGGGGATTCGAACTCATGACCTGCGAGGACTTCCGACCTTCAAAGAGGCTGCTCTACTAACAGGTCACGATTGGCGGCACTAATAAAATGTTTACATGAATATAAAGAATTATAAATTTTAAAAAAAAATCTTATTTTTGTCTTCTTAATACATATTATTCAAGTTAAATATAATTAAGTTTATTGCTAAAGTTAATCATATTTTGTTTCATACAAAAGTTTACTGAAATGATCAAATTAAAGTTTAATTTTGATCAATTTAGTTTAAAATTTAGGATAAGTAAATTTATTAACTTGTTTGAGTTGAATTCAAATGGATTTGTTAGTTCATAAAACAAAGCATTCAGATTTATTGAAAGAACATATGCTATAAATTTCATAACAAACAATAAAAAAATTTCATCTTTGCATATAGCTCCGCGGAAGGCTCCATAATTTAAAAGAACTCTAATGAAAGTGGTTATTTGATAGCCATGGTGTGTATTTGGTATAGATCTCAACAATCACTTGGAGATTTTGTGCAATATGCCCAATAACATATGTATCTATTACAATTATGATAAATTTGCAATATTAGTGATATGATTGCTTAACACCGATCATATTCATTCTCAAAGAGTTGATGCAGATAAGTTGTTTGTCTATTTATTTTTTATAATTTGAAAACAGCTGTGCTGTAACTACTTCTAGACAAATGACAATTTTGCCCCTATATAGTAATGTTGTTTGCAACAGAACTGTTCGTACCAATACATTCTATATTTTAAAAGTAAATATACAGTGTCGAACATTAAAAGTAAAAATAGAAACCTCATTAAATAGTGAGTAGCATGACTATTAAAACAATAATTAATAAAATGATAATCTTTTTTTAAACTACAGACAGCGTATTTTACAAGGTAAGAGTCCTCCAGGGATACTCGTCTGATCACTCTCGACAGTAAAATCTTCCAGCTCTTCTGCCCATCGAAAATGGTCACATTTTTCTGTGATTCTCTTTGGGAATCTATAAAACTGCCTCTCCAAGCTTTGTGGCTGGCGTCAAGTGAGCAGAGAATATTGAAGTCCACAGTAACAGTGCAATCCTCTAGAGGTACTGGAAATCCTTGAGCTCATGTTTCTTGAAGACTTAAAAAAACATACCGTTAGCCATAACACTAGTAAAAAATGATAACATAAGTAATTAATTAAAGTTTTATACAGCTGTGAAGTCTTAGAGCACTCCGTATATAAACCAATGAAATTGTTATTACAAGAAGACAACATACCTTTTAAAAAAATGTTCTTAGTTGTTTTTAACGCACGTAATACCAAACATATGTGTGTCACATATTTATATCACCAAAAAGGCTATCTAGAAGAACTTTAAAAACTGTAGCACCAAAAAAATAGAGAAGCTTGGTTGCCTTCATTAGGATTCCACATGCGACACCAACTAATAACAATATACATTCTATTAAGAAGAATCTATATAGTCAAATGTCTCATCATAAACCTTCAAAACCTCAAAAAAAATGCAAAAGGAAAAAAAATAAACTAATATAACTTGCATAAAAAACTAATATAGTAAATATAGGCATAAGGAACAAAAATATACATGAACTGTATAAAATATTGATATAATAAACAGTAAATGTTTTCAACGCCATTACAATTAACATAAATAAAAACTAACATTACCTCCAATCTCCATCCAACTATTTCATCCATAATCCGTTCCCTCAGCTTTACCATTTCACTTGCTTCTTCCACATCTTAAGTGCAAGTCTAAGGAACAACATTTTCAGTCTGTGACAAAAGACTATCCAAGATGATACTCATATGCTTAAGTAGAGACATGTACATGACCTCATCCTCTCTACATAATTCGTGTCATTGCAGAGATAATATTGTTGAATATAATTGTGGAGAGTCACCGTGGCAATCACAATCTGCGCCTATTTGGGAATTAGGTAAAGATATCACATCGTTAAGTATAACTCATTTCTTCTTTCAAATACTAAGTGTTCCTCTTAATGACACTTTCTTTTATTAAAAGTTTCATTCATGCATTCCGTGACATTGTTAGCTCACTCAAAGTCAGGTATGTGGTATCTCATATTAGGATATGACTTGAGATACCCTCGCTGCAATGAATACCCAGCATGGACAAAATAATATTTAACTAATGTGAATTGAAAGATTAGTGTTGAAGGAAAAAAGAATTAGGAGAGTAGCTTAGTCTCAAGTGAACTTGTGGGTGGATGAGAGAAGTTGTATTTGCTATTTTGTGTTGCAGATTTGAAATTTGACTGTCATGTGCACTTCCCTTCTAATCGACCATGATGAAAGTGAAGCCATGTTGAAGTCATATACCGCAATGACATTTTGCGTCGGGGACCCACAACAACCGATGAATGCGAACTTCTCATTAGTTGGAGCACATGCATCAACATGTGTTTCATCGATTGCTCCAATTCAATTATAAAAAGATAATGACGGGCTACATATTTACGATATTCATATAAAAATTAAATCTAATAAATAAGAGAAATTATCTTAAAGTGACATATACAGTGCGTCACGCAAAATCTCTGTGGGTATCTCTTCGAATGTAGAATTTGTTTCCTTTATGATTTGTGAAGAGAGACGTTCAAGTGCATTCAACCCCACTGAAAAGTATTTGCAAATTATTTTGTATGAATGTTAAAATTGAATCATTGCTCCTTACATTGATTCATTATGTGGAAATATGTAGAGAGTTATTGCTAACACCTCTCGTGAAGTCATTCTAGATGAGCGACGAAGTTCATGCTTTTTGTGCAGTACCTCCAACAGAATGGTAAATACTGTCCGTGTAATGCAAAATATATTGCTAAATCTCATTGAGTCTGCAAGAAATTCTCCTAACCATTTAACGCCAACATAAAAGGATTTTATGCAAATGGAACGCTCTTTGTACGGGTTATATAATCGTACATCAAGCATACAACAACTGCAACTCTTCTCTGCACCTTTCTCTATATGCGTCCATGTATTTCAATGTTGAAGTGGCTAACACATAATAAACAATGAATTAGATAAAATAATTTAAGGTTATGAACAAACCAACACAATCAAATAACATTACATAAGTAAAAAAGAAAATATAACAAGGAATGAAAGACTCTTAAGTAAAACAGCATTTCAAGAGCAGCATAAATATCCAAAGTAACATGAAAAATCATAAACAAATAAAAATGTCCAAAGTAACTAATCAAATAATAAATATGAAATGCCCCACAAATATTAAAAAAAATCTCCCTCAATCGTCACCATTCCCATGAAAACATAGGTAAGCCACCCTACGATCAGCAATCATCGTCAAGAAACTCTCTCTAGGTCAGATCTTCAAGCAACTTCATAGAGTACAAACACAACAGCATCTCATAAATTTATGGAGTTGCCTCTAGAATTCATATAAACTACTGAACAATTGTTGCTTGTGATGGGTCGGTGTCATTAGTGCATATTCCTATCAACTGCGATTTCTGACTTCTAATAAACGTAGTTCCCTCTTTTCTCTTCTTCTTCTCTACACTGGGCTACTTTGATTGACAAATTTGTAGGGATGCCACCAAGTCTAAACTCACTGGGGGCACATGCATTGTTGCTCGTGCCAAAGACACCCCCAAACATATGATCAAAATTCTCTTTCAGCTCAGAATTGATGCCATTGTATTTAAATTGTTTTGCAGCTAGCACCACCTACGAATGCAGATGACATCTTGATGGACTTGAAAAAAAATAAAAAATTGACAGAAGCAGTGCAAATTTCAAAACTCCTCACCGCTAGTCTCTCAACCCACCACTCCATGGAAGGATCAATTGGTCGCTTTACTGGATCCAACCCAAGCTTGTGGTTCTTCGCTTCATTTCCTTCCAGATTTTTCAATCCTTTCTAAGCTCGTCCCACTTATTTTATAAATGCATTATATCATTTTTTTTGTCTATACTTTCTTTAAATTTTTTAATAATATTTTGTCATTCCTCCTTGTTGAAATAGGTTGTCAGCCAATTTCCCTTTTGAACCTTCTTAAGATAAAGATGGCAAAATATCATTTTGGTATCCTTATCCCACATTGTAGATGAACCAGCCTCATTGGTATGAAGCATTATGTATACTAGCATGAAAGAAACTAATTAACAAAAACATTTGCTATAAAATCATTTTCCATAAAGAGAAATAAAATGTCACAATAGCATCACCACTGCCTCACTACGCCACACCACCACACCACATACGCATCAACCCTGCCATAATCACCATACATACAACATCAATACAATCACCTCCACACACACAACACAACCACAATAGTACTACCTCCACACACCTAAACACATCCACTAACACAAACACAACCACACCAACACATCCATAACCCCACAAACACACCAACACCTCCACCATCACATCCTCTACACATCCACTAACACAAACACAACCAGACCAAAATCTCCTCAGCCACACACAAACACATCCAACATCACCAACACAACCATAATCATAAACCAACCACCACCACCTTACAAACACACAAACACATCTACCAACGCATACACATACGCACACCAATCACCCTACACCACCACCTCCACCTCCACCTCCACGTCCATGCACTAACCACCTTTCATCACCACCTCCTCATCCTTCAACACAATCACATCTACATGCAAATCTACCACATCAACACCATATGCCAACATCAACCAAATATACAGTGACTGAGCAAAAGAAAAACCATAATCCACCGTTAGATGTGCATTCAAAACCAACATGTATTACACCATAGTTCAAGAACATAAATGGGTAAGCATAATTATTTAACAAATAAAAAATTCTAAAATTCCAAGCTATTGCATGTCGAATCCCCAAAAATCCTAAGCCATTGCAAGTGGGATCCCCAAAAATTTCAAAATCCAACTTCAACCGAGAAACAATGAAGCATAAGAATTTGCCAAATCAAGAATTCCAAAAATTCAAGCCATTGAAAGTGGGATCCCAAAAAAACCTAAAATCCAACTTCAACTGAGAAGAAAAGAAGCATAAGCATTAGCTAAATAATAAATTACAAAATTCTAGAGCACAGAGAACCACACTAACACTAAGAGGAACCAACAATGAGCTTAAAAGCACAAAACTAAAAGCCACATAGTTATGGTAGAGAAACTTCCACACAAAGATTACCCAACACAAAGTTGAATTATTGCACAGAGGAACCACTACAAAGAGGAAAACCATAAAAATATTAGATACATACATATTTCAAAAATCAAAGGCAATGGTATAGTAAAGGTAGGGATTACCCAACACGAAGAGGAACCACTGCACAGAGAAACCACGGTACAAAGGAACCACCACAGACAGAAACCACCGCACCAAGAAGCAACACCTCACATGGATCAAAAGATCCAAACAAAACCACGGAGGAGTTAGAGGAGAGGGAGAAGATAACTTAAAGAGAGAGACAAATCACCGATTGAAAGAATCGAGAGAGAGAGAGAGAGAGAGAGAGAGAGAGAGAGAGAGAGGAGAGGGCTACTAGGGCAAGATATGAGAGAGAAGATCACGGGAGAGGAGGGGTAGCTAGGGTAAGACCTACAAGACAAATGATTGTGGAAGAGAAGAGGCAGCAGCGTCAACACTATACAAATGAATGCGAGCCGTGGGGTCGAATCCATGATCAAATTTGGTTTGGATTTTTCATAAAATCCGCTGCCTCGTCAAAACCAAATGCGATGCATTGCGTTGTTTGGCAGATCTGCGGTAAAACCGCTACCCAAATGGGGCCTTAGTATTCTTAACAGATTTACTTCTTTCAACAAGTCTGGCAAGACATGTGACTTAGATAGCTAGCCTCTTGATAACCCCTATTCATAATCTTGCTTAAGCATCCACTTCCACTTCTCAAACCTTCAAATAGTATGTGGTTGGTGACTTTATTATAGTTCCTTAAAAAATATTGAAGTCTTTTGTTGAATATTCTACATTCACCAAAATGCCAGAGTGCAATTATTATTATTCATGTTAAACTTCTTCCAATTGAGGTAATTACTCTATTTTATATTTTTATCTTCTGTGCAACTTGTTCTAATGTACTTAAGTAGCAACAAAAATTAACTTTCTCTTAGTGTTCCCAAAAGTAGGGATAGAAACATTATGAACTTTTATCCACATTCTTATGCTCTATTTTCTTTCTAATGTCACCTCACATAATGATTACAATAAAACTATTATTTTATTTCTCTTATTTTTAAATTCCTTAAAATTTGTTATTTCTTTCATTAACGTAAGTTTTTATCATTCAAGTTCTGGGACATTACCTGTAAGAAGATCTAGTTCTATTTGCAGTGAAACAGAGCCATAACATAAGAGAATGCTCAACCTAATATTTTCACAAAAGAATCACATGCTTAACCTAGCTTACATTACGGTGGACTATTTATTGGCAGTATTTTTGTTATAAAGGGCCAACTTGGGTGATCTAAACTTGGAGAGCCTTCACCACTAGATCACCCTAGTTGTTGATGTTATGCTTGCCTTCTTCAATCATAAAGCTTCATGCCTTAATACTAACATAAGGAGAATCAAATTTTAGATGTTGTTGTCACGTTTTCAAGTGGCAACCAAAACTCACAGTTTTCAAGTGGCAACCAAAACTCACAACAGTTTTTTTTTTCCTTTGAATATTTTTATGTTCTTTTGCTCATGTTTAAAGCTCCACAACTAAGTACTTAAGGTCATTAATATACTTAACAATATTTCTCTTCATAACAACCTTGAGATCATTAAGTATCACCCTTTTTACAAGTGTGATAAAAAGAAACATCATCCTTACGAATAGCAAAAGAAACCTTTTTTGCGCTGACTTTTTAATAAGCCCCAATAAGCTCACCTATCTCGTATCAATCAAATAATGACCATGAACAAAAAGAAACATTACTTTTTATTGTTAGATCTATCATATAAGATCACTGAAGAATGGGGCATTTATGAATTTTTTATGTATTATAACGACCAAAATTATGGTGCTAAAAATTATATAGTCTTAAAGATTATCTTTAGGAAGTTGGATAATAGAGACCCTCTAAGAGAAATTTAATGCTAAAGTTGGGAAGATTGCTAATGAAAAACAATAAAAATAACTTGTAACTAATCACAACACAATTATTCAAATTATCAAGACCGTTCAAGATAACGCCAGAGGAGCTGTTCATTAGTTTATTTTATAACTTGAAGAAGTTCATAACTTTTAAAACACATACAGATTTTTTTCTCCGTATGGTTTCTATTTTTTAATAATGAAATTTCTCTTTATCATAGTTTTACTATGATTATTTTTTATTTTATTTTTAATAAAAATTTTAAAATTTGACATTTCCCTATTGACACCAAGAGTTTCATAAACATATATTTTTCTAGTTGGTCGAGAAGAGAATACTCACTTCGAATTTTCAGGTATGTGAAAGTTCTCTAAAAAAATTAGTCAGACTTTAGGTTCAATCACAACTGAAGTTGTTTACGGGATGCATGACACATTTGACTAAGATGACTTGATTTTTATATTATAAATCACTTAATTTACTATAATTCTATATTTGGAATGTCAACTTTGATTTCTTTATGTGTTGGAGTATCTATTGACGACTGTTTATAGTTCTTGCTTAACATTTTTTTTATTTTTGGTCATCATTCTCCAATCTCAAAGATGTACCTACGATCATTAAAAAGGGTGCCCTTATTACTCATTTCATTCACTTTGCTAAGATCTACTAAGTTTAAGATTCAAAGGAAGTTAAGAAAGTCATCATCTTCGTAGGTAAGCCTGCGAAAAAGACCCACCATATTAGCACATCTTGGACATGCATCATCGATCATTACACAAGCCACACAGACAACTCTTAGAAAGGCCTTCGTAACTAGTCCCAAAATAAGAATCCCTAAAGATGGAAAAACCACATCACTTGCACCTTCCACCACATAAGAGTTAATATGTAAATCTTGAAGAATGATTTAGTTCATATCATTTTCATACTTCATTATAGAAGACAATGATAATGACTTTATACTTAAAAAAAATAAATAATGATGGTTGTACCTCAATTTTTATTCTGTAAAGTGAGCTATTTTATTTGCACACCCATCTTTTCTTAACTTTTATTTGACATATTTTTTGAAAAGAATATTTCCTCTAATGATTGTAAATGAATTTATTGTTGTCGCTCCTAGGGACCCTCTGAAGGAATCAATTTAGAACTCAAATAATTTTATCTCTCAAGAAACAAGAAAACATCCATAAAAAAAATCATGACCAGTAAATTCCATTTAAAAACTGTATAAATTATAATTTAAAAAACAAAGTGCTTAATCTTAGAGTTTATCAGAGAAATTATATATCAAAATTTTAGCGATAATCATTAAAAACATACCAAATAGTCTAGCTGTCCCCTACTTGTGATTATATATTTGAATTAGCTCCAATACATGTTAAAAGAAGTCTCGTGTATGAAAAGTTGACGATAAAAAAAAAAGTAGACCAAGGCAACCACATGTCAAAATAATCTTGTATGTGAAAAGCTAGCAGAATTTTAGAATAAGACCTATATTTCATTTTGTATTGACCGATGTTAATATTTTATTTACAGCAATACAAGATAACATTAATCATACACGTGGACTAATGTGTATATAAAACAAAATTTATGATGTACATTCGCCTAATCTTCTCTTCAACGGAAAAGAAAGTTTGGTAACAATCTAAAGATGTGAACACTATATTAAGAATTAAGACTTGAATACTATTGATAAAATAGGCAAATCAACAATGACTTGTGAGAGGCTCTAACATACCAACCTTATCATTAATTAGAGCATGTTCACACTCACTTTAAGCATAATCTCACTTTATTTTCAAACATGTTGAAGACTTTTAAGTTACCTCCATCATTTTTTGTGGGAGTAAACAAACAAAAGTATCCTAAACTAATGATGTCTCAAGTTGGGGCTTTGGGATGAAAGGGACTTAAATTAGTTATTAATGCTTTTAATTTCTTCTCTAATTGAAGCTTGAATGGTCATTAGGTGGAGCAATTAATGTTTCAAAGTCAAGCCTTCAGCTACTCGCTTTGGTTTCTTTTGCTCTTTTTGGGAACAATGATAAGATAACAATAATATTTTAGAACTATTTAAGCTTTGGAATGAATAGAAGCAATTATTTAGTATACACTGTTGAAATTTAGCTTTGAATAGAAAATAAGCCAAATTTGGGGTAAATTATTATAATAGTAATTAGTAATTATGATGTCATTATCACTAATTAAGCCGATCTTAATTGGACCCTTGAAGTGCCTATGTTGGTTGGTATTTAGTACAGATGACGTGTGGGCTTGATCTGATTTAATTAGGGTTTAGGGTGTCGAATCACTAATTGGTAACGTATGAGTTGTATTTAGCAACTTATTAGAAAGATAAAATTAAGATTAGAGAGAAAAGCTAATGTTTCAATGCGACTCAGCTCGTGCTAGCTTTTGTTTGCGAGAAATGTTACGTCAGGATAACAGACGTGCAGATGATGGGATGGATCGCACTATACCGTCCAACACACAATGTGGTGTAGTCCACACCGTGATCCACATATTCGACTAACCTGATGTAATATTTTCCCTTTGTTCACCGACAAACTGAAATAAAAAATTAGAAGGGGCACTTAAATACTTACCATCCAACACATAATATATATTTTTTTACATTTATATCATTCAAAAATTTTATTATAGCACATAAAAATATCAATATTTTAATTTTAAAAAAGTGAAATGCACCTTTTCATGAATAGATACGGAGGAATATATGTAAAAATTAAAGTTTGGATGTTATATGCGTAACTATATAGGAATTGAGTGGTATATATGTTAATCTTCCAACAGAGAATTATGAGAGCATAAATTTGATTTATTTATATAATTATGAAAGTAATTTTTAGAAAGTCTTATGAAGTAAATAATTAGCACCAAACTAATTAAAAAATTTTTAGAGCTGAAAATTTTTTATGTTTCAAAGTTTATATTGATGTACACAGCAGATGTTATTATAACGAATTTATAAGATTGATATTCAGTAGATATGGTCTTTTTGAATTATTCATAGGCATCACAAAACAGTGACTAAAAATCAGATATGGGGTGTTAATGAGTCTAATTTAAGTGAGTTTAGTGTTTGTTTGCGCTCGACTTATTTGAAGTTTATCTTTTTAAAATTGGCTTGTGTTCGAAAATTTGTGTGGATTTCATGATCATGTTTGTCTCAGTTGATTTATTCTATTTTGTGTTGCTCATGTCTGACTCATATTAGCTCAAACATTGATGTGTGCGAGAAGGTTCGTGGCTAGAGAGTGATTACTTTTTGTCGAAATAGGCCGTGAATGATGTAGTAGATTGTTATAGAGGCAGAGTTCGTCGTGAAACTTGTTGACAATGGTTGTAGCGTCAGTTTGTAGCAGAGTACATACCTAAAATCCATGCTAGTAGTTGGTCGTTTGGGTTGTAGATTGTTGCTTCAGAAGCATTAGTGAGCCATAGAGGATATAGTAGGAAGCTGCAATAATGTTTGTAGGCCGCAGAGGCCGGACTGGTGAGCTACATGAGCTATGAGCCGTGTATGTCGTAATTGGTCACAAAGGCCACATAAGAAAGTTGTAATAATGTTTGTATGCCGCAAAAACTAGAGTTGGAGCTGCATAAGTTGTGATAACGTTAGTAGGCCGTAGAGATTGGAGTTGAGAGTTGCATGAACTGTGGTAATCTTTATAGGCCATAGAACATAGAGTTGGGAGTTTCATTATCTGTGATAATGATTATTGACTGAAGGCCACGTAGACGAGAGTTGGGAGTTGCATGAGCTGTGACAATGTCCATAGACCACAGAGGCTGAAATTGGGAGCTGCAAGAGTTGTGATAACATTCGTAGACCATATAGGTGAGAGTTCGGAGCTACATGAGATGTGATAATGTCCGCAGGCCATTCAGGTTGAAGTTGGTAGCACATGAGCTATGATAATATCTATTTTGTAGAAATCAGAGTTGAGAGCTACATGAGTTGTCAACCTCGTAGACCGTAATGTTTAGTTGTAATAACGTTTGTAAGCCACTGAAGGCGATGTAGAGAGCTGTGTGAGCTTGTGGGCAAAGTAGGCCGTACTAGAGGGCTGAGAGGAGAGAACTTCGTAAGTTCGGAGAAAGTCGTATATCTTGAATATGGCTATTTTAAGAAGTTATTGCAGGAATTTATCGTTGGATCCTTGATATAACGTTATTCATGATCCCACATTTCGTTACATGGTATGTGGGATGCATTATTACACCTTTTTTTGAAGACGTCATTGTAACGTATGCAGGATGCATCGTTGCACCAAATTCGAGATGCATTGGTACACTGTTTGCGGAGTGCACATTGCACTATCTTCAGGGCATTGTTGCACCATCTTTGAGGTGTTTTGTTGCTCCGCCTTTGGGGTGCACTGCTATATAGGATGTTTTGTTTCTTCTCATGGTTGGTCGCTACACCGCATAGGGCTTTGTTACTTTGCAGCGTACGTCGGGATTTCGCAGTGCACGTCGTAATTTTGTAAGAGGCTTTGTTATGATGAGCGGGGCGGCCAACAGTGGTTAATTGTAGTCGATGAGCGTTGATAGATGGTGGTCAACAGTTGCAGGAGTGGGAGGTGCTCACGGGACTTTTCTGTGAAACACTAGACCTCAACTTCTTTTCCTTCAACTCTTAGGTTTCCTTCGGGTCAAGGTCTTAGTCGTCTTTCATGAAAGGGGTAGGGCTTTATTTACAGATTCTATGAGAGGAATGAATTTGAACCACCTTATCGGACAGTTCAAAGATATTCCCTTGATCTGATGACATTTTGTAAACATTTAAGTGCATTTGTGAAGTTAGAATTTAGTGATCTTAGGCCCATTAGATTCATCTCATCGAGATGCTCGATTTGACTAAACGCTAGTTAGATTTGAAAATTTGTTTGAACTTCCAATTGGACACCACAAGCTTCCAAGAATGGTTTAATGACTCGATCTACGCTTGATTTGACTCGGATTGGATCAACTTGGGTGTCATTGCGTTCATCTTTTCTAGCAGCCAGATTGACCGTAAGTTTCCTGGAATTGGATTTCTTGATGATTTTTAATTAGAGTTTGAATGTTCTTTGTTAAAAAATTATCTCAAAATTTTGTATCACACTTTAAGATCAGTATCAGATGATGAAAATTTGTTGACGGCGTATCTAACAAAGAAATCATATAAATATATAAAAAAAAATCATTACAAATTTATGATTTATATAATTTCTATGAATGTATAAAATTAATGATAAGTATTAGTTATTTAATTACTTAATGATTTTGACTAAAAAAGAGCCGAATAGGATCTCACAAGCGTTCCTTCATGCTTCCCTCGTTTACAAATCAACCTCAAATCTTTTGACCAACGAGCATTTTGACAACCTTATAAGTAAAAATGCATTCTAAGCATAATTTTTTAAATTTTAAATCTCATTATTTTAGAGTATAATTATTGATGCTATACTCAAAAAGTAGAAAAATTAACTGAATTAATTTTATTTATATTAAATGATTAAAAGTGATACAATAATGAAATCTATCTTTCAACAAGCGATAAAGGAGTCTGACTATTACGTTGTCTTTCGAATGCCATTGTCAATAATAAGAAAGAAATATCAATTAATCGTAATGATATGTAGGGGTCTAAACGAACAGAACTAGTGTTTGTGTTCGAAATGTTCGAACGCATCATTGTTCGTGTTTGGTTCGTTTAACAAATCGAACAAAAAAAAAATTTGTTTGTGTTCGTCTCGTTTGTTTATTGAACGAATCGAACACAAATTTCCTGGTGAACCGAACGCGAACTGTTCTCGAACAACGAGTTTTTTTTGACAGCCCTAGCTTTGATAGCATACTTCCTCAAAATGAAGCAAATTAATCAGGTATTCCGTACACATCAGGTAATCCATACTTCCTCAAAATGAAGCAAACCGAATAAGACGTTTAGGATTTTGTTTAGGGTTTTATTTTAATATATAGTATAGTATATTAATTATAATATTATAATATTTTTATTAATATAATTAATACTATAATATTATTATTGTTATTAATAATCTATCATATATTATAATTTATAGAAGTTTAATTATTTAAAATATGATAAATTTTTATAATATATAATTATTTTTAAAATATCATAAATTTTTTATATATAATTATTTTAAATTATTTTATATTTCGAACAATAACGAACCGAACACGAACGAACACATCATTGTTCGTGTTTGGTTCGTTTAACAAACCAAACGAAAAAAATTGTTCTTGTTCATCTCGTTTGCTTATTGAATGAATAGAACACGAACTCCTCGACAAACCGAACACGAACTGTTCGCGAACAATGAACTTTTTTGACAGCCCTACTAATATGATTATCAATAAGCCAATCATTTTTTTTCCGGAAAGATAAGCACAAAGAACAATATGCTTAATTACAAATCCTTAATATCCTTAATTAGTTGTGGTCTTCTTAGGCAGTATATTATGATTTCTTTTTTATCCCTATAATAAAATGAGTTTCAAAAGCCGTTGAATTTATTTTGAAATGAACACATTGCATGAAATATTATTTCAAACTAAATCTAAAAAAGTTAATGTTAAGTTTAATATTTAATTAAATTCTTAAACACATATTTGGCTAAATGTGTAATTATAATATTGGGTTGTGGTTGCTTGCAATTTTAAATTCTTTTAGTTTTAAAATGAATTAAGATGGGTTGGCAGTGCTATATTCACAAAAAAGGTATCTTAAATGGTTTTGTTTGCTTAGCACTTAAGACACTTTAATTAATAGTTTAAAGTGATTAATTTAATTTGTTACAGATAATATATTGTACTTATGACATTTTAATTCCTTGAGACTTGATTGATACTGACAACATTGGCAGGCCTGAGATTTCTTATTATGATTTTTTTTTTCAAAATGGCATTAAATCGTAAATATTTTTTCTACGAGGTACATTTATAATATTTTATTAATTTAAAAGCTGGCAGAGGATAATTAATTTTTTAGGAAAATATAGGGGAAGCAACTAAATTCCATGGAAAATAATAAAGAATATTCGATTTGAAGAAGAAGGCTGCGTGCGGTAGGGAAAGGAGAGATGAGGAACCGACATGCTTAAATTTTTAAATATCTTAATTTTTGTATATTCTGTTAAAAATGTTGTCAAATCAAATTTGGGTACTTAATTCTAATTTAATATCATTATATTTTAGAATTAATTATCGATTATATATATATATATATATATATATATATATATATATATATATATCTTAAAATTAATATATTTATCATTTTTTAATTATATATAAATCTCAAAATGTATGAACTAATTTAAATATATTTTTTTTATTTTAAATTTATTGATGATTGATACATCATGAGCTAAAACACAGAACTCTGACAGATATTTTGGGCAATAATTGCTCAAACTGAAATTAAAATAATACAAGGCTAAGATTTCAGCAAACTTACAATCATACTAACAATGAGACGAACCAACTGACACTAAATTTAATCCAATCTAGTGAGATCAAGCCCATATCAAGCTATTATACCACTTTTAGAAGTTGAGTAACTAATTGGCAGGTCAAATGGATTCCAAATCTGACGAACTTATAGTCGAATAGAGTGTCTCAATAAGAAGAATTAAACAAGCCCAAAATCATGCAATTTCAACATCATTAAGCGTTGAAATGCCCACAAAATAACATTTGATCGTGGGAATCTCACAGGGTCATCTGATGAAGTGATCCAAAATCTTTTCTTACTTTCACGGAAAGTCAATCTCCAAATCTATAAACAGAGCTTTCCCCCATCCATAAGGGGGACCTGGTCATGGAAAAGAGAAGAAGAAAATGAACTTATTTCAAGTGTTACTTTGGGTTTAAGACAATCCCTTCTTTCGTAGCTACTAACTACTGTAAACCACCTCTCATAGATTGTCATCGCCACCATCAGCTACCCCTGCTTCGTTATAGACTTTGTGGAGTGACAACATAATTTGCAACAAAAGTCCAATGTAGAGAACGACATACATTGCAGAATAGCCATACTATGTGGATTAAAGAAGTACGCTGAGGAGTAACGAAGCCCTTTACAGAGCAACACAATACTGTGCAACAACATACTTATAATACGGTGTACCAAAGTTTTGGTTATAACTCTCAATAGCAGTCGCGCCCAACCATTGTACTTAGAGGGAGTGTAACATTTTTCTATCGGCAAGATTAGAGTTTATGCTCGTACTTACACATTTATAATAGATCATTTTGACTGTTCCAAGCCCCATGTTTTTTCTTTTTCATTATTGTGTTTTCTAATGCAAAAGTCTGGTGTCGTTTGTCGGAAGAGCAATAGCTTTGTCGAATGACTTATGAAACTTTTTGAATGGTGACTAGATGCAATTTCACAAAGGTAGTCAAAATCGAACCATACATCAAACCAAAAGAAGAAAATGTTCTAGAATCATTAGTTTAATCGAGGTTGAACTTGATGACATAATAAATATAAAAATAATTGAATATGATTTAAATAATATAATAATAACTTAGTAATATAAACATAATAAATAAATAAATAAAATGCTTTTGAGTACACATATGAGGGTGTCATTGAAGTCTCTTCCATAACAACAATTGGATCTATTCCAAAAAAAATATTTTTAATATTCCCAAAGAAAAGTTGGCCATACCCCTATAAACCTTCAAGTAATCTTACTCTCTCTCTCTACACACACACACACACACACACACACACACACACACACACACACACACAGATATATATATATATATATATATATATATATATATATATATATATATATATATATATATATATATATATATATATATATATATATATATATATGAGAATTGGAATCACGAGCATGTCAATACCAACATGTTGACTTCAATGTTGTTTTTGAATCGAAAAAAAGACTGACCAGAGGCCATGAGTTGTAACCAATTTTAGACTGACAAGAAGAAAAACTATAAAATAATATTCACGGTTTTCAAAAGATAGAACCAGTTCTCTGATTTGTTTGGTTAACTGACGATTCGACCAGTTTCAGACAAATCGACGACAGAACCGGTCCATTATATGTCACTGATGTATTGTTAATTTTGCATTAGTTGTTATATGTATTTTTCAATTTTATATGATGATATTGCACTTTGAGGAAGGTTATTGCTGTTTTTGTTGGTAGTAGAAGGAAAGAAGAATAGAATCGAATTGGACCAGAATGTAGACTGAAGCAAGAACCTGACTATTGGAAGCTTATTGGTGCTTGGCCTCTGGCACTTAGGGAACATAAATCTCCCAAGCACAAGATGTTATCGGAGAGGCAGGAGCTTAGACGCCGGCCAATGGGCTCTTAGGCACCCAATACAAGCTCCTACTTGAGAGTCTAACACCAAAGCTCCCTAACTTGAAACTGGCAGTTAATGCAGTTCCGACTTTGAGAAGAAAGTGAATAAATATATAAACTTTGATGTCAAGTGAAGAGGGCTCTTTGATTACATTTTCTTTAGTCATTTTTCTTAGAGGGGAATTGAAGGAGAAGCCCATGGAAGATATATCAAGTTGAGAGAAGTGAGACTTTGAGAGATTTTGTGTGATTGAATGCTCGTCATCTCAGAAACACAGGATTGAAGGAAGGGAGATAAGTTCTGAAGTTTTATTTTGTAATTGCTTTCATTTCCATTGTAAGACTTTTGTATTGTTATTTCTCTTTCAATCAATTAAGCAAGTTGGTGTTTCCAAGAATTCATAGTGAATAAACTATCCTATCTTATTTGGAATGGGGAGATAAGAAAGATGAATGTGGAAGTTTCTTTATAGATTTGTGTTGACTTATAATGGATGATGATTAACTTGATGCACTTACTTTGCATTTCGTTTTGTTCATGTGGGGTGTTAATATTTCTCGCGAGTTACCACTCTCGGAAGAGATGAAAATATAATCGATATAGTTAATCACATTAATTAGCTGGAATAGGAATATATCTACTAAATTAATGCAACTTATATCAAGATATTTGAAAATGGGTTAAAGGTTGGTATTAGGGAACTAATTTGATTTTTAGTCACTTTTTCTTATTCCACTGAAAGGGGGTAAGGAAAGTTTTTGCTCGAGTTTGTCATCTATATATTCAATTAACTTTCTCATTCATTGACTTATTGAACCATTTCAAGGGAGGTCTTCTCAAATTCTTGAATCTTTGTTTTCTTTGTTGACAACTTAGAATTTTATTTTCGGACTTAAGTTAAATCAACATTACAGGCTAGGATAGACATTTATAGGTTAGAAATTTTCTTAATTAGACTCCTCTCGTTCCCTGTGGGATCAACAACTAGACTTTAATCTCGGTACTACTGATATGCCACATATACTTGTGTGGGCCAACAGTGCTTTGCAACACCATGTGTGTGTCAACCCCTGGTTAGCGGTTGAACTAGTCGAACGGCAGATCTGATTCAGTTTTCTAAACCTTTGTACTAGAAACAATGACGAGATAAAAAAAAAAAATAATAATTTTCACAATTTTCAAAAGATGGAACCAGTTCTTTGATTTATCGGCTGAATTGGTGGTTCAACAAGTTCCAGAAAATTCGATGAAAGAAACGGTCCATTATATGTTTTTGAGCAGAACAGCTGCAGCTCACGTTCGAACCAATCAAACAACTAGGTTCGATTTGGTTTTCTAAACCTTGGTACTAACAACAAAGGAACACACCACACCCACCATTATAGAAGATATTCACAGAGTCAAGGACATCAAGCCTTTGCCTCTTCCTACGATGTAAAACGTTATCCTACTAGCAAAGGTGCTTCAGGTTTCTCTCTGAAGGATCAAGCGCGCAGAGTAAAGGAGTCTTAAATTGAGACACTCAAGCTCCTATGAGAGGCTCGAAAATGGGTAATGCTCCGCTTGATCATTCTAGCATTAAGCCCACTTCCTACTGTGGAGCCCTTCCTTTGTCAGGATGGGACACTGACATCCTTGATACTACGAGTTTCACTTATTCCTCCAACTCAGTTAGGTCGGTCGGTAACCCTCTAGTGCTCACAAGAAACTTGGCCCCGCATCTTACTCCTACTCTTGATAGCATAATACGTGATGAGCTACAATGCCTGATTCAAAAAAGGTTCTCTTTATGGGATAAGGATTGCATCCCTACTCATCATAACTTTCAAGAGTCTTCTCCCTTAGCTGAGGCGGTCCTCTAGTACCACATTCCAGTAGCCTTCAGGATCCCTAACCTCACTTCTTATGAAGGGATCATTGAACCTTATGAACACATCGATAATTATTAGACCATTATGCCCATTCAACATGTCTTTGATGTGCCACTCTCAAGGGTAAGTTTGCACTTGGTTCTATTCTCTTCCATGAGGTACTATCCACACCTTTAACAACTTTTTCATGTTATTTGTGAAACAATTCATAGTAAATAGAAGAATCATCAAAGATTTATCTTAGTTATTAATAATTTGCCAGTATGAGAGAGAATCACTAAGGAATACTTTCGTAGATTCTCCGCTGAAGCTCGTGAGATTTTAGTGGAGGATCATAAATTACTAAGGGAATTCTTTCTTAAAGGGATGTGTCGGGACCTTTCTACTCATTGTTGATGCCGAAGAAGGTTTGCTCTTACACTAATCTCGACCATCATGTTGAAGCCTAAATCATTGTGTATGAGGTCATCTGCACACATAATGAGCAATTTGAGCAATTTAGGAGCACATATAACAATAACCACAAGGGGAGCTAATTAAAAATCACAATGAAGGAGGTTCAAGAAGAAGTACACACTGCTCAAATCGTCACATGTCAATATTCTGATGATCATTAGGGATAAGAAAATGTTAAGTGGCCTCACCCTCTGAAGCCCAACTTAGGGAATCAAGACCAATACAGTCACTACCATCGAAGTCGTTAACACACCACTAAAGCATGTAATCAACTCAAGAAAGAAATTGAAGGGTGCACTTGACAAGGGTACTTGGGTCAGTTTGTGTAAAAAAAAACTTGCTTATATGGACAACACTCCCACTGGGGGTAGCAAACACAGAAGAAGTAGCATATGAGCCACCAAATTGTTAACAAAATTCAAACAATTATTGGGGGGCCATTACTATCTAATCAAGTTCTCATCAACATGCCTGAAGAACCGGTTTAAAAGAAATCATGCTTCTAGCCCATTACCTTTGATGACTTTGACCTAGAGGAAGTATGAGTCTCTCACCGAGGCCCTATCATAATGAGTGCAATAGTTGGTGAATATTGTACTAATGTGAAGAGGAATCTTATTGATAACGATAGCTCTGCCAATTTCTTGGTTCATCCAACATTCCTAAGTTTGTGCCTGATAATAGAGAAACTTCAAACTGCATTTGAGTCATTATGTTGGTTCAATAATCGATTGGTGAGGGTTAAAAGAATTATCAATCTTCTCATCAAATTGAGAAACTTTTCTCGACAAATAACTCACTCCATCCAATTCATCATTGTAAGTCAGAGTTGTCATACAACACTGCCTTTGAATGATCCCTCAAATCCATCTTTGACATTTTCAAATATGTGTCACACCTCATGTTGAAGTTCCAAACCCCAACATGAATTAATGTTGTGATTGGAGATCAACAATAGCATAATTGTGCTACCTCAGGCAAGCCTAGCCACGCACATGAATGATGGATACTGCCTCTTTGAATCGGCTATATGTTATGATTTTGGTTATTTTGTTTAGAACATAAGATGGAATTCAAATGTGTATGGAGGGCTCCTCCTTGTGACTTTCTCTTATATACAATCTTCTTTTTTTCCTTCTGCTATATTATGATATATTATATTTCCTTCGTCACTCACCCTTTCAGCTATTTTTTTTTCTAGAGGAGTGCATCCATTGCATTCTCTTCTTCATATTTATAGCTTTGTTATCGATTGGGATGTTTTCTAGATGCATAAGTATTAATCCTTTATTAAGGCACGAAGGACGACACATGACTAATAATCTATTATTGGGTTGCATTCAATGACAGCGTTGTGCTGCCTTTCTCCTATTAGATTGATATCAATTCCTATATGTGGTTCAAACAGATAGTTGGTGCAAACAAATTATTTCCTATCGACGATTAGTTCACAACGAAACTTGGACCATCTATGAGCTTTTTTCAGTGTAGTGTTCTAAACTCTAACTTCAATTTTGTATCTTCCATTGTATGCTCTCAAGCTTTTTGTGCAATATTTCTTTCTTTCTTAATTGTTAAATGAAATGGTTTTGGGGTGGCTCTCAACTTGAATGTTAAAAAATCTTAAGATAGAAGAAGTTAAAAAAGCAATTTTGAAAAACCATTTGTTTTCTTTGTAGGTCTTTTCATGATGCGGGATCCCAGCATTAAATTAAGCTCTAATGATTACAATTAAAATAATTAATTCAGTTACTAAAGTAAGCTATGGTGTAGGTGTTAAAAAAAAAAAAAGCACTAGCCTTGCCGCATAAAACGTCAAGGAATTGAATAGTTTAGATAGGCCCTTTTCTTAATTTTTTTTTAATTGTGGCATGATGTGCTAATGATTTTGACAACAGTGCCGATATAACTGTTTCAATGATGCCGTAGGAGAATAGTTAACTAAATTCTAACTTAAAAAATTGAGTTAATTTTAAGTTTACTTTTGGATTTCAAGTTGATTTTGAATTTATGTTGGATACAAATTAAGTCCATTTGAAATAAATTTAATGAATTAAATATACAATACCAAAAAAAATTATATGTATTTGTGGTTTTAGATTTTAAATTAAATTCTTTACTATCATACAATACACTAACTAAAAGATAAATTTAGCAATAACTTGATATTTTGTTTATTATTAATATACTAAATAAATTAATATAATTTTATTAAATTTTAAGAAAAATATAAATATAAATATTCAACACTTTAAAATTTGAAATTTGCCACAATATATATATATATATATATATATATATATATATATATATATATATATATATATATATATATATATAATTTGAATCAGCTTCACTCAAAATTATTCCAAATTTAAGATAAAAAATTAATGTTAAGCTGAGATAATTTCAATTGGGTTTGAATTACTTTCGAACTTAAGATATTGAAAGAAAGGAGGGGCATTTACATACATATTACATACATTATTATTTCAATATATTTACACATCTAGAATCAAAACTTATGTTTATATTTATAGTACTCAAATCTTTCTTATCATTAGAAAAAGCCTCTATTATTCATTTTTAATAAAATATCATGCATTTCATGTGTTCTAGATATCATGTCTTCATCTGAATTGAACTTAAAATGTATTTTGAATAAAATATCAAACATATATTTCAAACATGCATAGTTAGGCTTATAAAGTCCTTTTTTTCCTTTTTTATCTTTGTTTTTTTTGTTTTTTATTTCGCGGGGGAGGGGGGCGGGGGTGGGGAAGAGAATAGCAAATTTTTCATCTTCTTGGTGGAGGGAATAGTAGTAAAGGCTTTCATTAAATTTTTTAATGGCTTTCATCATTGAGGATGTTGGCTTCTGAGTCATCATCAGCCAAAAGGTTTACACTTTAGATAAAAAAACATTGTTCCTTTCCCATTAGAAGAATTTGAAGCTATTACCATATTTTTATAATCACTTAAACAATACGATAAAGTGGATTTTACATACGGACAACACGAAACTTACTATTTACAAATCAACAACGGTCTTTCTTCCATTTTTCAAATTCTCACTCAAATATCAAATTTTCAATAGTTCGATCGTTTGATCGTGGCACACATAAATACATCGGCTCTGTAGTTCAAAAAAGCCACCTTGAAAATGAATTTGAAAATATCAATATTTTGAATGATCTGCATGTAATTACCCCAACATAAAAAAAATAGCATTCTTAAGTAAAATTATTTTTAAATATATTTATTCTTTGTTGCAATTTCTTAAGCATGTGATTATTCATTATTTGGATAAAGTTGTTTAGGGTTTAAACATGTTGTGATTAGATATATATATATATATATGATAGGGATTTAGAAGATAATCTCGCTTAAAGAGTTTATAGAGATCCTTTAGTTCAATAAAAAGAATTATATAAGTCATGCCAATACTTAATCATTGACCACTTATTTCTGGATGAGAGTGAAGATGGTGGAATAGGATGTGCAACACGATAAAATTATGAGAAAAATATTTGAAGTAAACTTTGCATAACTAGATGTATCAATGGCAAAGTTCAATTTATAATTGGCTATCAAGAGGGAAGTTCGCGTGGGTTTTGAACTGAGGTTGAGTTCCCTTATTGAAAATCTCAAGGCGATGGAAGGGTGCTCATAATTGAATAGTTGAGTTTTATGCGAAGACAGACTTATGAAGTTGACAACTTATAAGTTCCCGAGCAAGCTTAATAATTAAGTGTTAATCTTGAGGATTGAGTAGGATCCATGTTCTATACGAATTGATGTTATCACGTAGCTGGGGTTTGTTCTATATGGAGTCTAATTGACAGCAAGAAGAAGCACCCATGAGAGTTTTTGGTGCTGAGTACCCGTGTTTGAACGGTGCCCCTATGTCTTAAGACTTAGAGTGCGGTGCGCCCTTGACTATATGTGGCGTCCCAGTTGGAAGGTTTGCAGCGCCGCCATGTCACATTTTGTGAGAGTATGCAGTCGGTTGGAGAGAACAAGACACTTTCAAGCCCAGAAATTGCGCGGATGTGTCTTGTATGATTCCACTTTCGATTCACTTTAAAGCTTTCAATTGAAGCTATGAAAGTTAATGACTCTTAAGTGAGGTTGTATTACAAAGTTCTCGTAAAATTGAGAAGGGTCGATGGAGAGGATTTTAGCAAGCAATTTCTTTTGTGAGATATAGAGAAGGGGTTGGAGCAAAGTCCTGTAAAATCTATTGATTTAAAAAAGAAGATTTGAGTAAGTATTTTTGTACATTTCTTGTTCTTCATCATAAAAATTTCTCGTTGGTTTGGCTCCGTGTTCTTATCATGTTCTTGGGTTTTCTACGTTAAGAATTATTTTTGTTTTCGATTTCTCAAATTGATATGATTCTATTCTGCAGTGTGATTTTGATTTAACGAGCTCTTGAGCATAGTCCAAATCCTTATGAAGACAAAACCAGCTTTTTCACTTAGATCAATGCGTGTGCGCAAAGTTTTCTCAACATTTTGACAGCCCTAAAATAAGTAAACAATTTTTCTTACTAAAAAAATATAATTTGATAAATTTATATATTGATCCTTTTCTTAGGCCGTCACCCTCTGTGTGTCCGTGAAGTAAGGAACAGAAAAGCAGAAAGGTGAAATAAAGGGAAAAATTTCTTGGGCATGGCAGTAAAAGTTGTAGGAGAGGGAGTGGATGAGTTACATGGATAAGGGAGGGGTGGTTGACAATAAGACGGGCAAGCCGAAGGTAGAGAGAAAGGGGGAAGAGAGAGTGGGCGGTGATGGTCAAAAGAGCCGGCAGAGACATTCAGTTCATGACATAGACACCTCAATAAAATATATATTTCTTAACTCCAACGAATTGAATTTTTCACTCTGCCGAAAGCCACCAACAAGCCAACCCATATTATATCTTTAGCAATAAATTGGTAAATTTCTAATTCCTTTCTAACTTTATATATATATATATATATATATATGGGTCAGGACTAATATTATTATTGTCACACTGGAATCAACCTTAGAAGCTGTGCTGATTTCATCCGTTCAAGGCACTTGAACGCCGACATGCTGAACATCTCCCAAAATTATTTAAAGAGAATAGCAAGTTTTTATCATTTTAAAACTCAGATGATAATGTTCATTCCGTCACCTGACTTTTAAGCTGATACTGTTATAGTATGCCGTCTACAATATGAAAAATATTACTTCTGAAGTCCGGACAATATGATTGTACCTAAGGTCTTTCTTTGGTACAATCATATTTTACTTAGTAAAAAAATATTCAAATAAGCATTTTGTTGTGAAAATCATATAGTGCAACATGATCGTACTGAAGAAAAACCATCAGTACAACTATGTTGTACTCGTCCGCATAGATGAACTTTAGGCTTCTCTGCTCTTAGATAAAGGTTCGTCAAATTTTAATTGAAGTCCGTATGTCAAAATTCCAAAAATAATATCTTTTCACACACATCAGAAGCATCACAGTACCAAATAAAGCCAAGAACTATTTTGCAACATTGAAATACCGCAGTTAGGCAGCAAGACAAAAGTACAATAATGGTCCATTCTGAAGAAAATTTACTCTCTTAATTTCGCTATCCGGAGTCCAGACTAACAAGATAACAACAATAATATTTCTCAAATATTTACGTGCCAGAAAATCTGATTTAACGTCAGATTTTCTTAAGAAAATTATAATACAAATCATAATAATTTTCAAAAGAAAAAAATCCTAAATAAAAAGAGGTGGTTTAAATGTGAAACGACGCTATAAATAATAAGCTTAAATGCCTGACCAAAAAACTGGGTATTGCACTATGAACTATAAATGGGCCACCTGGCTATCTTCCGTACACTAAACCGGCCACTTTTCGATGCCCATCCACACTACTACATCTATATGGTCATTGGGAACTCGGCCTACCGTCTTATCTGCTGATTCTGGTCGTCTCAGGATTGACTTGGCCAAATTTCATCTTTGCTTTCTTAAATATATCGTTCAATTTAATTTGTGTAGCTTATGTTTGGTCTAAATATAAGGATTTGTATCCATATTATAAGTTTACACTTAGAATTTAAATTTCGCTAATTTTTATGATTTTAACTTAGATAAATCAATCAAAATGACAAATAAATAAAAACAAAAAAATATATAATTATTTAAATTTATTTGCTAAGAATTTAGACATTCAACTGAAATTTTCTAAATTTGGAGAGTACTATAATTAAAATTATTTAAACATGAGTTAAAATCAAAATATAAAAATATTTAAATGAAAAATAAAATTAAATTGTTTAAGCAACATTAATCTTGCGGTCAAATTTACTGCCGTCCCCAAAAGTCCAGAACGCTCTCGCCATCCCTGCGTTTCTCTCCGCGAGAAATTGGCGCGATAAGCAGAAGAGAAATCGCATCGTAATTCTCGTGGCTTGGCGTTGATTTAATAGTGCCCCTTCTGCCACTCAAGCCTGCACCCTCCATTCCTCTCGGGCAGAGCAATCCTTAAGCTTCGTCCTTCACCCAGCCAGACTCAGAGTGAGGGAGAATAGAGAGAGAAACCTTCCTTATCTTGCTAGTTGATGATGGAAGTCCAGATGAACGAGACGAAATCTTCCTCCAAGTTTAAAAGGATTTGTGTCTTCTGCGGGAGTAGCACGGGGAAGAAACCAAGCTATCAGCTTGCAGCCGCTCAGCTCGGTCATGAATTGGTCAGTCTCTCTTCTTCTTCCTTCTTTCTCTTCCAAAGGTTCCACCTTTGTAAATTTATTATGAAACCAGACCTCCACAGTAGAGTTCTCTCCTCCCTCTCTCTCCTGCTCTGCTTCTCCCCTTGCTTTCTTAACCTCATTGCTCTGTTCTCGTTGAAGAATGGAGGGAATGACCTTTTGATAAAAAATTTCGAAGGCTGGATTGTTCAATGGTGAGGAAGGGATTTCTCTGCTTTCAGGTCTGTAGTGTTGCTCATGTTTACTCTGCTCTACTTGCAGGTGAATAGAAATATAGACTTGGTGTACGGTGGCGGCAGTATTGGTCTTATGGGATTAGTCTCCCAGGCAGTTTTTAACGGCGGCCGCCATGTCTTAGGGTCTCTATTTCTCTCCAGAAACATAAAAATTATTTCTTTCTTTTTCTTAATGAAGTTCTCACTTCTCAGATTTATTCTGTTTTACTAATGCAGGGTCATTCCCAAGACTCTCATGCCCAGAGAGGTATTCTATATTTACCTTTCCTCAAAAAAAAATAAAAAAATATTATTTTTAGTTATAGGTCACTATTTTAATTATTAAAAAAAAAATTTAATTCTTTTTCTCTATTTTTTTCTTCAAAAATCTCCTCTACCTCATCCACTGGTTTGCCATCTGTCTTGTCTAAGAAGTTTTATAATATTCAAAGTCTTCTGAATGTGATGTGGGCATGTTTGAAATTAAATTCGCCCAAATTTTAAAAAAAAAAGAAAAAGAAAAAGAAAAATTGAAACCAAGCCTAATTTTAGCCATAAAAGGCAATGCCTACTAAGTGCTAGAACAGCCATTATAGGTTAGACAATAGTTGCTCATGGTTTCCTGCTTTCTCATCAATGCCTTATCCAGGTGATTTTATTTTTTTATTTATTACAAAGGCGTTTGTTGGCCATATTTATTGCTTTCTCATTCTACTTCACTAATATCAAATAAAATCATTATCTTTTTATTTATCGAGAAAATCTATAAATTTCTATTTTTTGAAATACAATGGAATGAAAAATAAAAAATAAACAAAACAAAGCTTTATGAGTATAAATTTTTTTTTCCGTCGTTTATTAGAGCTAAACTCTTGATTAACACATTTTGTTGGGCTTTTTAGATAACTGGTGAGACCATAGGAGAGGTGAGAGCTGTATCAGGCATGCATCAAAGGAAGGCAGAAATGGCCCGGCAAGCAGATGCCTTCATCGCCTTGCCTGGTAGGCCTCTCACATATTTATAGCTAATATTACTTACATATTGACTTTAAATGCTAGTTTCAGGCCTCCTTTTTTGTAAGTCACTAGTCAATCTATATACCTATATTTATATATATATGATAAGATTAATCACTTGAAAAGTACTCAATAAATTGAGTTAATACTTATTTCATATGGAGTAATGAACTCACTGTGAGGAGCAGTATTTTGGTTGAAATACTTTATTGTGAAAACGGCATAACTTATTTTAAGCAAACTATCATATTGTTACATATGATATTTTCAAAATATATAACTTGTAAAAGCCCATCAGCACCCTCCCACACCCTTTAATTATTGATGTCGGCTAAGGAAGGACACCCAATCATTCACTGAATGTTTCATAACTGTGTTGCATAAAATTTCGTATAAAAAAATGTGTTACACAGTTTTGACAACTTGCACTCATTTTTTGAAATTGTGAGTCAGGTGGCTATGGAACTTTGGAAGAACTTCTTGAAGCTATCACTTGGGCTCAGCTTGGGATACATAACAAGCCGGTAATTACATTTATATTATACATGTAGATACACACACATTCTAACTGTATATGTAAATTATGTCCACTTATTCTATCCCATTTATATTTTTAATTGATAATTCTAAAGTTATTATTAATGTCACACTCATTGAAAGGTTTTTTTGCTTCATTTAGAGTTGATTAATGTTAATAATTATGATTAAGGTCGGTCTGCTGAACATTGATGGTTACTACAATTGCTTGCTATCATTCATCGACAAAGCTGTGGAAGAGGGATTCATAGATCCCGCCGCTCGTAATATCATTATCTCCGCACAAACTTCCCATGAGTTGCTGTCTAAGCTCGAGGTACGTACGTAGTCGGCAACAGCATAAAAGCCTGTATACAAAATTTCAGACGAGACAATATTTTATGCGAAGATTTCATTTTTGAAGATTATGTAAATTGGGAGATTTGATTATAAAATTGGGTGCAGAAAAGCCTATACACTATTGAAGGGGCGGTGCAAATGAACCACATAAAATCATATAAATATACCATTAAATATTAATATTATACTGTAGTTAGACAAATTGTCAAGCTACAATTTAACTATGTTTAATGGCGTATTAATTCAAATTATACAATATTTTATAGTTTATCTAATTATTCCTTTTGTATTTGGCTATGTTACAGGAATATGAACCCCGAGAGCAGGGCAATGCGCTGAAACTGAGTTGGGAGATGGAGCAGCTGAGTCAGCCACCGAAATTGGACATCGCTCGCTGACTCAGTGCTGACTCGTGGCTGCTGTACAGTCTTTCGTTTGATTAATATTTTTGAAAAAGTTTTATAACTTTCCATTAGCGCTTTTTTTTATAATTTAAAGTTAAAGAAAAATATATTATCTTTCTGCTAACGAAGTGTGGACGTGGCAGCTAGTTCTTGCTTACCTCCCATTCGCATTTCCTTGCGTAGCAAAGTTGCGGTGCGCGGAGGGGTGGGGCCTAGAAAGCTGTCCTCTTCGCCGACCTCTATATCTGGGAAATATTGACTTGCTTGTTAGTCACCCCCATAGGTTCCTCTACATAACTTGCAAGACATGTATATGTATATATATATATATATATTTCGTAGCTATTGTCTTAACAAAATTGTGTGTGGTTAATGTTAGCTTAAGATATATATGAATTAATTTGAAAATTTTCTTTAAAATTAAATTAAATGCTACCTAAATATATCGATCATTATCATTGGTTTGATTTTGTTGGCTTTGAACGGCGGATGCTGCCACAATAATCAATTACTTGGGACGGAGGGCACTGGGGTTGGGTATTGCGCTTTTTTTATTTAAAAGAATAAACTCAGAAATGTTTATAAAATTATTAGATTTACATTCTGATGGTCACGAAATATATATAATATTTACTTTGGAGTTAATTTTTGATTTACAGTTCAATTATATTTCTTATATAAGTGAATGAGACAAAAAAATAAATTTGTAGGTAACTTTTTTTTTCTCGAAATGTTTAGGAAGCAAATTTTTTGGTTATTAGCATTACATTATCACCTCTTAATAATTTTTATTTTCTTTAATTATCATCATATTTTATACCTTCAAATTATATTTCGGTTTTTGTAAGATCGAATCGTTTAAACAGAATTAAATTTTTGTTTGACTGGCTCGGTTTTAAAATTTTATTTGGTTCAGTATATTGAATACTAGATTTTGATTGAAGCCGGTTTGCCCAATTTGAAAACAGAACTATTTGAACTGGCTGAATGATTGCCTCTAGTGTAATATATATTATTCGAAAACAATATAGAAGTGTAAAAAATCATACAACAAAAATCAAACACAAAGACATACATTATTCTGCATTAAATGGATTCGCTTACGTTCACGGGGAGAGATATTTCACTAGCACCAGGCTGGAAGAAAGAAAGACCTCTTGGAATTACAACACTTCTTGAAAGCCCTAAGTCCCTGATTATAGAGGAGAATTAAAGCATATATAAAAAAAAAAGAAACAAAAAAAAGGAAACAAACCAAATAAAATAAACCCATTAAATAAAAGCCGTAAATACAAAATAAGTGAGAGATGATCATATGAGCTCCAACTCCAAATCAGCAATACCAAGATGGTTGCCTATGTACCCCTCATCCCAAAGCGATCAAGCCTCACGTAATTCTTCTAAATGCCCGAGTGAGCAATCAGTCCTAAGCTAGAATGTTCACCAAACTCCTACAATATGTAAACTTCTAGACTGGTAGTACCTTCATGAGCATGTCCACTGGATTCTCTTTTGTATCTATCTCCTTCAACAGAACATCAACTTCTTCAATCAAGTCTCGAATGAACTTGTACCTTACATCAATGAGCTTTGTATGATCATGATGAACTGGATTTGTGGCCAAGAATATTGCACTCTGATCTTCACAAAATACTGTCAAAGTCTCTTGATAACTCCCAAGTCATCTAATAGATCCTACATCCATATTACTTCTTTCATCGCCACCGTAACTACCGTGCTCAGTCTCCATTGTAGATAAAGTAATAGTAGAGTAAATAAATGACCTCCAACTGACTAGAACTCCTATTAATATGAATAAATAGCTCATCGTAGATCTCCTCCTATGCATATCACTTGCTAGTCTGAGTCGGTGTAGCCTAGATACAAATATGTATCGGATGACTGCCTCTTAAACATCAAGCCAGCATCAACTGTACTCTTCAAACGCCTCAAAATACTCTTCACAACCTACCAAAGCTCCTTCTTAGATCCTGCATGAACTTGCTCACAACACCAACTAGTTGTGCAATGTCTGGTCTAGTACAAGACATTACATACACCAGACTTCTCACTGCACTAACATAAGGAACCAGTCACATATCTTTCCTCTCTTAATCTTCTTTGGGACACTGATCTGAACTAAATTAAAAGTAAGATGTAATGGGTAGACTTATTGCCTTGCTCGAGTCATCAACCCCAAATTTTTTCAACACATTACGAATATAAGCTCCATGTAAAAGCTAAACATTTACTATTGCTTTGTCCTTAAGAATCTCCATGCTAAGAATTTTTCAAGTTTCACCCAACTCATTCATTTAAAAGTATTTGGACAGTTTATTCTTCATCCTATCAACCTCAGTCTGACAAACAAATGCAATACACATATTATCAACAAATAAAAGCAAATAAATGAAGTCATCATTGGTCAATTCTTGAAATATGCACAATGATCATATTGGCCTCTTGTGTACTCCTACCCCATCATGAACTAATCAATTTTTTTATAATGCTACCGTGGTGACTGCTTTAACCCATATAAATACTCGTTTAGTTTGCAAACAAAGTCATTTGATGCTCCATATCCAAGCAGCTACAACATATAGATCTTCTTCTCTTGCAATCCTCCATGTAGGAATGCATTCTAAAAACTGAGTTATTCCCGTGATACAAGTGCTAAGAGGATACGGATTGAGGGATGCTTGACCACTGGGGAGAATACTTTATCATAATTAATCTTTTCTCATTGCGTAGAGCCTTTTGCCACTAATCTTGCCTTGTACTGCACATCAGCACCGTAACATCATTCCATCTTTACATACACTCATTTGCACCAGAAGAGCTTCCTTCCTGGAGAAAGCTTCACCAACCTCCACTACCATTCTTTCAAAGAGACTCCATCTCTTCATCCATTGTCTCTCTCTAAATATCTTAGTCTGAGCTCTTCACCACTTCTTCGTAGTAACAAGGAATTTCTGCTTTTGTAGCTGAAAGTGCAAATGCAATATGATCCCTCAACAAAGTTTTGGGACATTCTAGCACATGTTCCTTCTCATTGCAATAGATTCTTGGTCAGCAATCTTATCCTCAACATTTTCTTCCACCTCCTCCTGAGCAATATCAACAGATACCTCTTGATCTATACCTGAATTAAATATCTGAGTCGGAATGGATGTACTCCGCGGAACGAATAAAGTTGCATCAAACTCCAACTTCTGTTGCATATTTATCAACTCAGTAGAACTATCCACCTACTTAATAAGCTTGCCTCTTCGATGTAACATCTTTGTTAATGACAATCATTCTTTCTATCAGATCATACGACTTGAAGGCCCTGACTCCATGCCTGAAGCCAATAAAGATCGTCTTCTTTAGACATAGTTCAAGTTTATTTATTTTGCATGTGGTAGTAAGCTTGACACAAAAACATTCTCATGTGTTCATAATTTCTAGCAGGATGCCATGACCACATCTTATTTAAAGTATTCTTCCCAATTGCTGCAAAAGGCAGTCGGTTCACCAATTGGCAAACATATTCTATGGCATCAACTCAATGGATTCTATCCAACCCAACAATATATTACATCTACCGAACTTTCTCCACCAAAGTTGGAGTCATCCTTTGCCACCCATTTTGTTGTCGTGTCTCTCAAACAGTGAAGTGGTTTTATATCCCAACTCTCTAACACTCTTGCAAGAATGCATCTGAAGTGTATTCACCCTCATTGTCAGATCTGATATACTAGATCTTTTTATCAGTCAGAGTGTCAATCCACTTCTTCCAAGGTATGAAAATCTCCAGCACTTCACTTTTGCACTTCATGGTGTACACCCAAACATACATGAAATAATCATCAAAAAAAGAGAAAAAGTGGCTTCACCCGTTGAATGATGTTGTCCTCGTTAGGCCCTAAACATCTAAGTGAACATACTCTAAAATATATTTTGTACTATGGATGAAAATCCCAAAAGATACATGTAACACACAATGGTCACATAAATCAAGATTGCAATTGCTTGCACCTTTGATGAGTCATTTCTTCACCAAACTCTAAAGTTAAGCCTCTCCAACATGAGCTAGCTGCATATGCCACAACATAGTAGCATTAGAAGAACTGTCAACAATAGAAGTCATTTCGATCATTGTACTGACCTGAAAATAGTAAAGGTTGTGATGACGAACTCCCTTCATAGAACCATTGTTCCACGACATATTCTCAGAACTCTTGCTCAGTAACTGCCTTGTAGTCTTTGGAAACTAAGAATTCAACTAATATCAAATTATTTCTGATATCTGAAACATGTTTAACATCAGTCGACTTTCTCAACGTACCATCATGCATCCTGATAAAGATACTCCCAACACCAATAGTACGACTAGTTTGTTTGTTCCATATAATCACTGCAATGCTATCCAGCTCCTAGTAAATACAGAACTACCCTCGTTGAGGACAAATGTGATAGGTAACACCTATGTCCAGGACCTAATGCAAATCATTTGTAAACAAATTATGAAAATCTAAGATACATCTGAATCCGTAACTTCACATTCTCCATCAGCTTCAGATAATCTTTCTTTCAATGACTAGTCTCTAAATATAAAACACTGATTTTTTTCAAGACTTTGCCAAGGAGACTTGTCCAGTTTTTGAGAAGTGTCGCCACTGCCGCATTTCTTTGACCAATTATTCTTCATCATCATCTTCTTCTTCTTCTTCTTCTCAGATCTGTTATGTTGGAGTGTAAGTATTTTAGCTCATTTCATCTTTGCATGCACCTTGTCCCTTCGACAGAACTCATGATTAAATAGTGTCGTAGTCAATTAGCCGTACTTCAAGACTTCCGTCCCACGAATGAATGTCATGGTGAAGTTTTCATACTCATCCGGGAGTGAATTCAACAGAAGGAGTGTCTTAGCTTTTTCTCCAACATTCTCATCCAAATTTAACAAATCAGCTAACTGCTTGTGAAGTCATTCAATTGTTCATCAATCGTAACCCAATCTCATCTGAAATCTGTAGAGTTGATGTTTCATATGAAGATGATTCTCCACACTCTTTGTTAGATATTTGTTCTCCACTATCCTCCATAATTTTCTTGCATTAGTCTCCATCATTATCTCATATTTGATTTCTTGGGTCATGCAATGTTAGATTAACCCACAAGTACTTTTGTTCATCTTCAATCAATTTCTCTCTTGATATCTCATCAGGACATTCTTCACTATCTAAGAATTCCTTCAAATTTAGAAAATACAGCGCATCCATCACCTTGCTTCACGCATTCATCACCTCGCATCGCCACACGCCATAGTTTCATTTCTCGTCAAATTTTATCACATCAATTTTAACAGAATGCATAATCACCTGATGAATTAATTTGTCCACTGACATAGTGGATGTCGAAGAAACTAACAATTATTTCTATTAATATTGGAATCTCTTTCTAAAAAAAAAATCTTCTTGAAAAAAAAAACTAAAAAAAAGTTTATCTTCAAAAGAAATAAATTTCAGAAAATAAAATTTTTCTGTTTTCCTCTCTGAATATTTGTTTTTACCTTCTTTCTTCCTAAAAAATTCCTTTTATTAAAAAAAAAAAAAAAACTTTCTTTTTTTTTTAAAGAAAGAATTTTCCTAAAAAAATAAAACTTTCCGAGGTGAAGATCCTCTGCTTCTGTTAGGAACCTTTCAAATCCTCTCCGCCTGAATAAGTGAATAATTCTTTCTTTATAATCATCTTACGGTTCTGGAGGGCGCCACCCTTCCTGAAGGCTTATCCCACTAAACTACCGCCTTACACCAGCCCTACGAACTGCGGCTGGACCACCCAATTTACCGGCAAAGTACATCGGCCCACATGTTACCAACACATGCTGAATTTGTTGCTATCGATATTGTGGGGTCCAACTTGCCGTCGACTCTCAAATTAAAAAATCAGACATTTTGATATCAATTGTTATGTGAGAATAATATCGAAGTATAAAAATTCACTCAACAACAATTAGACATAAAGATTTACGTTGTTCAGTGTTGATTAAATTCGCAGCACTGAATGGGAAGAAAAGTGACGGTTTGAAATTACAACGCTCATAAACACCAAGTTTATTATTTTTTTTAGAAGAGACTTAGGGTCCGTTTGGGGCGGCTTATTTGATGCGGTGGCGTTTTGAAAACGCACCTGACGTGTTTGGGTAAACTGCGTTTTGGCAGCTTATGTGTTTTCATGCAGAAAATAGTTTTTTCAACCCGCGTCTATCTATGTACGGTGGTAGTTTTCTGGTTACGGTCTGACTTTTCCAAAAAAATAAAATTTTGTAATAGTCACCGCACCTAGCTTATTAGTAAATTATTTTTAATCAACTATCAGCAGATTATTCAATAAGCTGCAGCTGCCCCAAACAGACCCTTAGAGTATATACCGAAAGAAAAAACAAAAAAGAAAGAGAGAAATAAATCAAATAAAATAAATCGATTAAATAATAGTCAAATAAATAAATCCCAGCAAATCATATTATTTTTAAATCATAATACGTTATTTTAAAATATATTAATTATTAAATATACATTATATTAAATCATAATACATTTTATAAAATTAACAAACAACGCCTTTTTTATGACATCTGCAATAGATTTTAAGATATTAGCCATTAAATTCTAAATTCGAAAAATGAAATATTTTTAAAAATCTAAACATTTATATCAAAAATTTAGATTCCTAACAATGTTTGTTAAACATATCATTCTCTTAATAAAATTCAAGATTAATATCTTAATTACAATTTTAATACCGACGTCATAAGAAAAAAAAATCTAAACCTCCAGTACAGGATCCACAAGTTTTCAACCACTCTCCTGGGACCACGTGGCAGTGTTAGCGATAAGGCCAGTGGTCCCCGATTGCCCGCTTACAGCAAAGTCAATATTTCTCACGTGGATTAATTTAATAGTTTTGTAATATACACGTAAAGAGAATGACAACATCAAATTTTAATAATTAGGGGTGTAAACGATCCGGACAAGCGAGCCAGGCTCAGTTCGTGTTCGGCTCGTTTGCTTAACGAGCAGAACATGAGTTGTTCATGAACAAAGAGTCGTTTGGAAAATCCTAATCAACCATAAATGTTAATGATTGAGGCAAGATTTAACAAGTATAGTTGATATTAAAACATCACTTGAATCTAATTTAATACTTGTTATTATATTTACTTAATTAATAATTTTAATTGATTATAAATCTCTTAAATTTTTTAAAAATACTACTCATTAACTATATATATATATATATATATATATATATATATATATATATATATATATATATATATATATATATAAAATTGAGAAATAGTATTTCGAGCCAAAACGAGCCGAACACGAATGAACAAATCGTTGTTCGTGTTCGGCACATTAGGACTTGTTAACTTAGCGAACGAGCTGAACACGAGCTTCTTAACGAGTCGAACACGAGCTGTTCACGAACAACGAGCCGTTTTGACAGCCCTATTAATAATGTCTTATTTTGTAATAAATTTATATCTAAAATAATATAATTTTCAAAATAAAATAAAAATATAAAATAAATTGATCCAACCCCTAAAGTTTTATAATTAAATCAATCTTCTTTATCGAGATGATTGCAAAAAGATTTAGGCCATGTGAACTGTAGATCATTTGGGGCACTTATATTAATGGTCTGCTACTTAATCCCAGCGCTGTAATATTGCCCACCATACAATTAACTTGATGATAAGGCACTACCAAAAATAAGTTGCAGTTAAAATATCTGGGAATTAATATGGATATTAAATCGAATGTGGAGTCAAACCAATGAGGTTGCTGGAAGATAATTATATAAGATCTTAAAAGGGGGTATTATGGACTTCACATTCGACGATCAAATCATTGGGATAGCACATGCTAATAGATGTGGCCATAACAATAAAAAAATAATAAAACTAAAAAGTTCAGTCGTTTTATGCCAAAGATGGTATGTGGCGTAATTCCGACCACACGTATAGTATCCCGTTCTGTATTAAAAAATTAGGATGTTCATAATTGTTTCTTAATATGAAGGACTCTATATATAAATAGGATCAATTTTCGGGCTCTTGTCAGCATTTATTAGTCTACAGTGATGTCTTCGGCATTAAGAATTGGGAGCTTATAAATTCGTCTTCTCTATTTCGTAAGAAAATAAATGGAGATGTCAGATCTTTACGCAGAAAATTCATAAAAGAAAAAAATCACGAGAATTAATCAAACTGAAAAATTTCACTATAAAAAATGATTATAATTGTAATGATTTATTCCACGGGCGAGAAAGGGTTATTAAATTTTTCAAGTTACAATAGAGATTGACGGCGACTAATAGCGATTGTCGGAGTCTAGTCTTTGGTGGTCGACGGTGGTTAGTGGTGATCGATGGCAGTCGGTGGTTGTCGACGACGGTTGTTTGTGGTCGACTATAGTCGACAGCGGTTAACGGTGGTTGACGGCGGCATGTTGGTGCTGGACTATCATTCCTTCTCGAAGCTTCAAGTTTTTTCTCAAGACTCGGTATCCAACTGGTGAAGCTCTATTTATAGAGTTTTGAAAGCAATTAATGCAGGAGTATGAATTACTATGATCAGATAGCTCAGAGACTTCCATAGATCAGATGACATTTGATGAACATTTGAGTGTCTTAATGATGCAAAATTGAGTGATCTTGGGCTCATTTGATTCGTCTTATCAAGACGCTCAATTTTATTATAGACTCATCATAGTCGATATTATTTTGACCTTCTAAATGTGCCTAGAAAACTACCAAAAGCATTTTCATGGCTTGTCCTGGGCTAGATTAGGTTCGGATTGAACCATTTTTGATAACATTGAGTTCTTTTTTGTTAAAATTGGGGTTTTGGATGAATATTTACCAAGATTTGAATATTTATTACTCAAAAAATTACATTGAGATCCACGTCATACCTTGAGATTCGTGCCGAATGATGAAATTTTCTTTATGGGGGTACCAATAACAAAAGTTCTTATAAGATAACATATAGAAAATATTCTAATAGTTATATCACATCAAATTGATTCTTATTAATCACTGTATGAGCTCTATAAATTATATATTCAAGAGAAATACTTATTCTCACAATGATGATACTCAATTCATTTTTAAAGGATATATAATCAATAAATAATTATTTAACCAATATTAGAAAATATGTTCATTAAGACTTAAGTCATGATTAATTACAAATTAAAATAGTTCAAATCATGTTTAAACAATATTCAAATCTTATTTGAACCATGATTGATCATGGCTTGAACAAGGGCAATGAAATCCTAGATGAAATAATGATAAAAAGTGAGAAAATCAAAGTGTGGAGGAGAGGAACATCAATGTTTTAAAAATAAAAGTATATAAAACATATTTTGATCAAAATAAGCATTCAATCATATTCCTTCAATGAAATAAAAGTGACATTTCTTCACTTAGGGCTATTTTGAAGCATGAAAAGTCAAATTATACACGTGCGCATGGATATATGGTAGCCATTGTGGCATTGTACTGGAGATGTTATCAATTCTCCTGAAGGTAATATTACATCCTCGTTCGGACGTGCAGACAATGCTGTGAGTCATTCCATGTTGTGCGTCCCAAATAATATCACACTATTCCTACGTATTTACATTTTGAATACCTTAAATTTTAAATTTATATTTATAGTACTTAAAGTTATATTTCAATTTTAAATATCTATCAAAAGTCGTAATTTTGCTGTGGGTGAGTATTATGTACATAAATATAAATTTTTTAAGTGTTAGATATATGAGATTTTTATTTAAATGGTACGGTATTTTTAATAATGATAATAAGTAAGTGATAATTATACATATAATTGAAATGATTTAAAAAAAAAAAAGTACTTTCAACCAGGGCTATTACCAATCAGATTTCGAGCCGAGTTTAGATCGGCCCGAATGAATTGAGTGTGGCTCAAAATCTGCTTGTTACTCGTTATATATTTGATTTAGAACTCGATTCCGGTTCATAATCCAAACAAGCTACAGCTCAAATCGATTTATTTGAATCTGTTCCAGCTTGAAATAGGTTCAATTCGACTCGAAATCAAAACAAACTATCGTAAATTAAGTTATTTAGATCCGTCACAACTCGACATCATCTTGTAACACATTGTCTTCTATTATTTTATTTAGCATTATATCTATAGTTTTTATAAATAAAAAGATACTGTAAGCGATTTGACTGCTGATTCACACGATCCTATTACCATGTAAATTTAATTCTTTTAAGTGGATCAAATCAATCATGATTTGGTCTATTTCTTATAGTTATACAGATAGCCTATAGGCTTTAACGGCATTTACTATATATATGTTGGCAAGAAACAAATAAATAAGACTGTTGGGAGGATACTGTCAATGATTAATTAGGTACCGGTTGGGAAGGACACTTGTCTATGTAATACTCAGCCTGCCTAACTTTTCTATCCTCATTGCATCTTTTCTTTCCTTTTTTTTTTATTGGAAAATTTATGTGGTTACTACATAATTATTACATATTTACATATCTAACACTAAAAATTTGATATTTACATTTATAACGTCTGTCATATCATAAACCTGAATATAACACTTTTAAAAAAATAATAATGATGGTACTTTAGACATTATGTTAAAGGTTTGAGAGATGTATATTTAATTATGAATGCTTAGGTCTTAGATATGTAAATATATCAGAATTATTTGGTATGTATTTAAATACTCTTTTTTGTTATATTATTTCCCATAAATAGAACGTTTTGGAGTTAAACCGAGATTTTGGCCCATTAACTCGTTATTAGTGGGCCGGTAATAGCCTGTTTAATTCAGGTTCATGAATTTAACTCTGGTAGCCGAATTAAAAAGATTTGTGGGTGTTTAACGAAAATTTAAAGCGTGTTATTGGGCCTGTTATGTTTGAGAAAATATTGCCGATTTTAATAATATAATATTATTTATAAAGTTGTGATATGGAATTTTTGCGAATTAACAAAAATATCAAAAAATTATTTTTTCATGCGACCTGGCTTGAAGTCTGACTGATGTTATTTCGGTTGTATTATGATGATATTATGGTAGTATTGTTGAGATATTATAGTTGTATTTTAGTGGTATTTTTATTATTATAGTTGTATTTTTGTGGTATTCTGTTAGTATTTTGGTAATATTATAATAATATTTTGGTGGTATTATATGGTGTTATGGTGATATTCTGGTGATATTATGATTGTATTTTGGAGTATTCTTGTGGTACTCTGGTGGTATCATGATGATATGTTTGTCATATTATTGTAGTGTAATAGTGATATTGTGATGATATTCTGGTGTTATTTTTTTGGCATTCTTATTTTAATTTTGCTGATATTCTGTTGGTTTAAATTTGCCGATTAATACTAAAATAACAGATCTTTTTCTGCAACATAATCACATAAAATATCTTAAGTTTCTAGGACACTTTATTTGATTTTGGATCAATTCATATTTAGTATAACACTGAATAACTCTGATCATGCAGTAAATACTATTTAAATATTACAAATAAATATTTTTATTTTCATTCTTTTGGTGTGTAACTATGTTTCATATCCATTTTATGACACGTCTTCTCTCTCTTTACAAAGAACATTATGTCATACGGGCGGATTGGGGGAGTGGACCCAGAAAATACCCTCAGTACACTGGGAGTAAACTCGAGTGCACCGATCTGCCCGTACTATTTTTTCCCTTTGCCACCAACCTAGTTTTGGGTTGTGACTTTAGGTTGAATATTATTAATTCATTAAAATTTGATTCAAAATTTAGCTCAAATTTGTTGTGAAAAATGACAATAATAAAGTGAAAAATGAAACAAGAAAAATTTCATGCAGAAAAAACAAACACTAAAGCGACACAGATTTACGTGGTTCGACACATTTGCCTACGTACACGGAGCTGTAGAGGATTTTATTTCTTCGAGGAATTACACCGTCGAGCGTCCCGATGTTTACAAGAAAATCTCTATTTTCTTCTCTCTCTTCCTCTCTTTCTCTCTTAAAGGACTTGGCTTGGCCCCTACTTTCCTTTGACTTAACTATTCACTTGGCTTGACTTTATTTTTAACCAAATAAGGCTATTTATAGAAACCAAGAGAGCGGTAGGTGAGAGGTAGGTGAGCGGTAGGTATGATGTGGTAGGTGAGCGGTAGGTGGGATTCTTAATTAGGAAGTTAATTAAATCGCAGTGGACCAGGTCTCCACATTACCCAACAGAATTAAGATCACATCGAATAAACTTGTAGAACTATGAGCCAAAACTTTGGATCAAAAATTTTCAAGCTGATTTCAAGACATGTGGATTGACTTTAGGTGGCTCGAGATCGGCTCAAATTATTTTTTATTATATATAAAATCACGACTTCTTATACAATATAGATCCACAAAAATCAATGCCTGCACCATCTAATCAACCTTCCCAACATTAACTAACATTTATCACAGCTTAATTGGTCAGTTTAAAGTAGAATTAGATAAGATCCAACTGATTAACTCTCCTAAAACTTACAAAGCATTCAAATCAAACTTATTTATTAATTTAAACTGGGTCAACGCTTCCACCATGGCATCTATCGTGTATGCATGTAGATCAATGATAATAATAGGAAAATTTACATCCATGCCACACAATTCATATGCATTTAACATATATTTAATATCTAAACTTTGACTTTTACATTTAGGCCACCTTATTTAGGCATGGAAATGTATATTTTATATTTTGGAGGTTAACGATGGCAGTATTTTTAATGTGATAAGTACAGACTAATTGTTATAAAATTAAGAATCAAAGTTTAGGTGTTAGATATGTAAATTTATAAGAATTATGTGGTATTTATGCAAATACGTAATAATTATATCAACAATGTTTAACTTATAGGCTACAGCTGCTCATAAAGTCGCACCCTTTTGTGTCCGTTATTCAAATTCTAATTCAAATATTAGTATTCACAATAAAATTCTAACCTATATTTCCTGCTTTTATCAAATTCACAGTAATTTGTTTGCGTCAAATATAAATTCTTAGATACGATACTAAAAAAAAGGCACGGATACCAGTTTTGCATATATATATATATATATATATATTAATGTGAGGGTCTGTTTGGGACAGCTGTAGCTTATCCATATAACCAGCTTATTCCGATAAGACTGCTGATAAACAACTGATTTGGATAAGTTGTATGTACTGTTTAGTTTGAGCGTTTGGAAAATTACTGATTTACAATTGTTTGTGGATAAATAATCATTATGACCCTGAACTGAATAAGCAGGTAAACTGTTTGGTTTCTACGGTTTGAGAACAGCTGATTTGTAGCTGTTTGTATAAAATAAAAATTTCTCACTTAACTTTATTGCTAAAATTGGAGGAATGAAGGCAACATGAGCAAATAATAGCCACTGTAAGCTATTCAGAGGAAAATAATAGGAATGACTCACTATAAAAATTTCTGATCTTTTGTTTAGAAAAATAAAAAAGGGAACCCAAATTTGAATTGCAGCAAGGTCCACAATCAAATTTTATAGTTTCACAATATATCTTTCAATTAAACTTTTTTTTTTAAATGACTACTGCAAGAAAAATAAGAAATTCAACTCCAAATTATAAAATTGTTCCAACTTTCACAGAAATTCAACTGCAGTTGCCCGGACATCCAGCTACCCCATACGACCTAAAGAGGATCATTCAGTTGAAGGCCAACAAATTTTTTAAGAATTTTTTTGTTCAGCAAATTCTTGCCACAATCGTTACCAATTTTACCAAAATTGCACACTATTCAATTTTATCATACACACATAAATACCTTGGTTCTAATGCATACCAAGTTAAAGAAATCACTTCACAAACACAAACTATAACCTAGTATCACAAAATAAGTCTTTTAAATGCAAAAAAAAGAATAAGGAAAGATCATTGCCTACTGGCCCAATTTTCACATTGTTATAACCTTTCCAAAGTCCTTTTTACATTGATAAGTTTCTTATAAAGGGTTGCCTACGCACTAACCATTTTAACCATACCTTCCAGTCAAATGATCATACATGATTAATAGCACCAACCTCAATATAAAGTATTAGATTGTGGTAAGGAGATAGAAAAGCCCCAAAAAACTTTCCACACATGAACTCCTCTTTTGCTGATAACATAAACCCTTGAGATGCTTGAATGGTTTGTTTAGTAAGTATCCCTCCATGCAATCTACTCATAAAGGATTATTTATTAATCATCTTTATTTTGCTGATGATTTAATCATTTTTTCTAATGCTAAAAAAGGGTCTATTAATAGGATTTGGGAGTTGGTTTTGAGATTTCAAGCTAATTCTGACTTCGTTTTTAATACTTTTAAGTGCTCTTTCTATTGTGCTAAGCGGGTTTCTCATGCTAATAGGTAGTGGATTACTGCTTTAACTGGTTGTGTGCACTCTTGTTTGCCTATTCACTATTTGGGTTTTGATCTTTCCAAGGGTAAACCACGTACGGTGCTTTTTCATGAGCTTGTTGGTAAAATCAGACGGCAAATCCTTTCATGGGAAAATAGTTTTCTGTCTTTTGGAGGTTGAGTTACACTTCTTAAGAGCATTCTCACTTCACTACCTCTTTATTCTTTACAAGTTATGGGCATGCCTAAGACTTTGTGTAAGCAGCTTGAGCTCTTTTTCAATAAATTCCTTTAGGAAGGAAAGAATCATATGAAGATTTATTGGAAGTGTTGGGAAAAGCTTTGTAAGCCAACTGATTCTGGTGGTTTGGGTTTCCGAAGGCTTTCAGATTCCATTAATATTTGTCATATGAAGCTTTGGTACAGGTTTCATCTTAAAAATTCTCTTTGGGCTGATTTTATGCATTCCAAGTATTGTTATAATGTTCATCCTTTTACTGTTTCTGTGAAGAAGAGTGATTCTTTCATTTGGAAGATGATGCTTAAAGCATCTCATGCTACTAATGATCTCATTTTTTGGGATATTGGACATGGTCAATGCTCTTTTTGGTATGATGATTGGATGGGGAAAGGGCCTCTTGCTTCTTTTTACGGTGGTCCTAATGATGTTCGTTTAAAGGTTAAGGATCTTTGGTATGAGAATAGGTGGTGCTTACCTAGACTTAATCGTATGGTTAATCTTATTGATGTTGCTTATATTTCTGCTATTCCTATTTTTACTGATAAGCTGGATAAACCTATTGTTAAGGGCAATTTAGGAGAGTCCTTGGCTAAGTATTTTGCTAATTCCTTTGCTACTTCTCCGGGTATTAATCTTAAATGGGCGTGGAACCCATGGATTAAACCTTCTATGTCTTTCTTTATTTGGTGACTCTTTCACTCTATTCTTCCTACTGACGACATTTTGAAGCTTAAAGTTTTAAAATTGGCATCGTTTTGTATTTGCTGTAAAGCTTTTGAGGAAGCTATTCCTCGTCTCCTTATTACTTCTCCTTTTGCTATTGAGATTTGGATGAGGTGTATGGCTGCTTTGAATATCAATTGGCCCCCTTTGTCTGTTACTACTATTGATGATCTATTCTCTAATTGGCGTAAGTTTGGTAGCAGGTTTTTTCCTTGTATTCCTGTGGTAATCTTGTGATTCATTTGGATTTCCAGGAATGACCTGAAATCAATGCTACAGTTCCTAGTGTTGTGTCTACTGTTAAGTTGATTATGGGTTACTTGTACAAGTGTTTAATTTTGGTTCTAGCTAAAAAGGGTCAATCTGTTTCCTTACTGAATGTGCTGGAAGCTTTGAATATTCCTTTTAACATTTCTTCTCATCACTGTAATACCGTTAAATGAGTTAAGCCTATTGTTCCTTTTATTAAGATAAATACAGATGGGTGTTGGACTGATACTGCTTCTAGCGTGGGTGGTGTTTGTCGAGACACTTTCAGTTGTATCTTATACTGGTTTGCGGCTAGGGCTGTTTCTAATTCCCCTATTCTTACAGAAATGGATGTTGTGCTTTTCGGTCTGCAGTTGGCTAAGAGGTTTGGTTGGCATTATGTTGAAATAGAAACTGATTGTCTTGTGCTTTGGAAGTGCATTTGTTTGCAGGAGGGTCATCATTGGAGTCTGTCTCTTTCTTTGAAGAAGATTCTTTTGCTTTCTCAGAATTTGCATGTCAAGTGGTCGCATGTCAGGCGGGAAGGTAACAGGGCTGCGCATTGGGCTGCAAAGTTTGATTTATCTCTTTCTCGTGTTCAGATTGCTTCTATGGTTTCGGATGCTCTTTTGGAGCTTGCCTCCTTGGATCTTGCGTAGCTGTTTTGTTTGTTTGAGTTGTCTGTGTGTGTTGTGTGAGTTGTATTTTATCTTTTTTTTTCGGAAAGAAGACCTTAGATTATATTTTTTTTGCGTGAGTTGTATGGGTGTGTTAGATAGGATCTCTTTCCTGGTTTTGAGATAAGATCTTTCTCCCGGTTTTGTAATTTTTACTTTTGATGAAACGCGTGGGGAGCTTAGGTCTCCTTCAACTGAAAAAAAACCCTTGAGAGTTCTGAAAAATCCATTGCTTTATCTCTTCCTCTTCATCCAGCATTAGTTTTTGCTCTATAAAAGCCAGTAGGCTTACTTCCCTTACGCTGCATTGCCTTACTACCCTAAAAGCAACTACAATTCTTCTCTTACTACAATTCCCAGATTTACTTCCTTTCCACTCCAAGCTGCTGGAACTTGTCAATATGGTTGTCAACTAACAGAAAGTTTGTGACAATTATCAAATATGGTAGTTGCTAAGTAAAAACTAAAAAAATAGAAATAGACAGTAGATATTTAAACGAGAAAAAGTACAAAATTCTTAAGTGCCACTAGATTCTCCCCTTGAAAAAAAGAGTGAACGAATGGAAAGAGAAAGTAGTAACAAAGGATACCATTGCAGGCTTAAGCAAAATAACAAAGGATACAAAGGATACAAAGGATACAATGAAATAAAATTTAATAAAAAAGACAAAAAATACAGGACATACATATAACACTTGTGCCAAATAATAGCAATGAATTGTTTGCTGCTCGTATTCACCAAAATCATGCATAAATTTTATATTGTCGCTTTGAATAATTCTAACCATTGAGCATCATTATAGCAGCAGCCTTTATAATTTTTAAATATAAGACAATAAATATAAGCTTCTGAAGGTGATCTAAGAATGGAAGAAACACCAGTAACTGTGGACGAATGCAGTTTTTTTGGAGTACAAGTGTTGCAATGGTATTCCCAAGGGAAGGAAACTCAGGTCTGAGAAAATTTTGACCCAATCTAATTCACTGAAAAGGGGCATGGATTTGAAATCAGGAAAAGTTCCATTGAAATAATTGGAGCTCAGATTGAGGGATTTCAGAGAAGACGTCTGCTTGATTTTGGTGGGCAGAGGGTCCCAAATACCTAAGAAGACAAGTAAGAGAGATGTGAGGTTGTTGAGTCTGTACGGAGTGGTGAAGAGGGAGTAGGAGGATAAGTTAGCCGACAGAGCAGGAGGACGAGCGTCGGAGGAGATGGAAAGCTTGGTAATTTGGTCGGTGGGGGAGCAGCTTCTCGGAGAGCGATGGTGAGGCGCAGAGCGGCGACGATGGTAGCGGGAGGCGCACTCGATGGAAATCTTAGGGCGAACACGAACCGTAGCGAGGGCAGTGGGGTAAAAGTGGACCGTGCGAACGCGAGACGCAGCCAATAGCCTCCGTTTCGAGTTTAGTTCAAACATTAAAACTCAGTTTAACAAAAAGCTATCAAAACACAAGAAACAAACACCTAAAAACGCCGCCGCACTTATAAGCTGTCACAAATGGGCACTAAGTTAAAAATTCACGACGGTAGAGTAACAAATTATCGCCTTAGCGTGATGCGAGGATTCCACATACACTCAGATAAAAGTAAATAACCAGTAGAGACACAAGAAGATTTTAAGTGGAAAACTCGGAAAGAGAAAAGCTAACAGGAACTTGCCTAATTAAAGAGATCTACTAGAAAATGGTGATTACAGTTTTAATCTATTGTCCTATAAGAGGAAAAATATTACACAATCTCTTGAAGAGCTTGTCGAAAGAAATGGGTGGCGGCCGATGGTGCTCAGCGGTAGCCAACGACTAATGTTCGATGGGTTGTCGGTGTTTAAGTAATATTTAACTTTAGCCCATTCTCTAAGCTTCAATTTTTTCAGACTTCAAGCTCTTCCACTCCTCCAAGAAAGGTTTATGACTCTATTTATAAAGTCCATGTTGCAATTAAATGAGTATAAACCACTTTGATCGGACGACCCAAAGAGATTTCTCAATTGGATGGTATTTGATGGACATTTGAGTGTCTTAACGATGTCGGAATTGAGTGGTTTTGTGTTCGTTGGATTTGTCTTGTCTAGCTGATTGATTCAAGTATAAACTCGCCAGATCAACATTTTTTTGACATTCAACTATGCCTAGAAAGTATTTAAAAAATGTTTAATGGCTTGATGAGAGCTTAATTTGGTTTAGATTGAACCAATTTTAATGACATTGGGTCGACTCGTCGGGCCGGTCAGTTTGATTCTAAGTTTGCTGAAATCAAAGCTCTAGATAAATTTTAATCAAATTTTGCACAGTGCTTGCTCAAAAAGTTACTCTGAGATCCGTCATGCCTCGATATTTGTATCACCTGATGAAAATTTATTGAAGGAGTATCAGTTGCCCCTTTTTTTCATGCGAGATCATTTTAAATTAAAACATAAATATGGAAATTTAAGTTATATGAATATGAAACCATTAACTTTTAAACATGAGAGTTTGAAATGTTTTTATATAACTTATATGAATGATACCATTAAATTATAGGGAATTTGAAATGTTTTTACATAACTTTGTATATGAAACCATTAAACTTCACGCATGGGATTTCAAACATTTGCATATAACTCACGTTTACTGATTAATATGAGTTTTTTTTTAAATGGCTGAAAGCCATTTTATTTTATCTTTTTTTAAGGACTGAAATTATTTTTTGCCATAATAGCTTATGGTTGTTAAGCTTATAAATACACAAGAATGAGAGGGTGAAGGTGGAGTCCATATCCTTGCTTAACAGTTCATCTTAGATTTTCTTATTATCTTTCATGCGTAACATGCGATCAACGAGATATTCTTTCGTGTTACGGTGCAGAAGAAAGTCGAACATGTGAAGCATAGTTGACGATCAACGAGATCTTCTCTCGTGTTGTGGTGCGGAAGAAAGTCATTACTGTCCTGTGTAGCAAACGACCAACATGATCTTCTTTAGTCTTATGACAGAAAAATGTCATCCCCGTTCTACATAGCAAAAGATCAATGAGATCTTCTTTCATGTTATGAAACACAAGAAAATTGTTCTCGTCCTACGTAACACAAGATCAACGAAATTTTCTTTTGTGTTGCCAATATGAATGTTATCCTCGTCCTTGCCCAGCAGGTGATCCAGGATCTTCTTTCTTAGTCTCTGCTCAGTAGGTTATCCGAGCTCTTCTTTCTCATTGCTGAGATGAAGAGAGTTGTCCCCGTCTCTGCATAGTAGGTGACCATGTATCTTCTTTCTTGTTGCTGAGCCCCGTCCTTGCCCAATATATGACTTAGGATCTTCTTTCTTATTGCTTCATCACATTTCGACTGTGCTTCTCATGTGGATGTCACCCAATCCAAAGGAGATGAAGAAAAGCTGAAGTTTTTTGTCGTGCTTTCTATGGGAGATTTCGTGTTTTTGTGGCAGCAATATATGAAGAATCTCATCCCTCAATATTTATTGGTTTTTTTGAATTTTGAATGTGACATTATAGGTGGTGATAATGTCTTTCTTTGTACTTCTTTGATGTTGCTTCTAAGATTGCATTTACCTTTCTTGCCGAGCTGTGGTTACTCAATTTTTTGGATGATTTCACCCAACTTATGAGTCATTGTTGTTCTTCAAGGGTGCATATTAGCATCGACCTCTAACCTTTTGCCTTCTGAGGTTCTTTGACTTCTCAATCATGTAAAAGTTGCAATCAAAGTTATCATGTACACGTTTTATTAAAAGAATCACGCACCTTTTGAGACTCCTGTCTTCTGAGGTTTGTGCCCTCTTAGGATTGTATCTTTTAAGGCTTGAGTCTTCTTAGGATTATGCTTTTTAAGATGTTGAAATGAGTCGGTGTCTTCTGAGGCTCGTAGTTTTTTGAGACCTTTGATGTACCTATCTCTTCTGATGCTTGTAGTATTTTGAAGTCATTGATGTATATGTGTCTTCTGAGGCTTGTAGTCTTTTGTGGTCTTTGATGATCATGTGTCTATCGAGGCTTGTAGCTTTCTGAGGTCTTTAAGTGGAGACCATGTCAACCACTTGCTCATTTGGAGTCTTTCTAGTGCGGACTCTTTCAACTACTAGCTTCTCATCAAGACTTGCCTCATGGGCTAATCTTCTAGGGGTATGGTAGCTTCATATTAAGTCTTGCTTCTTGGGCTCGACTTCCAGGGGCACCGTATGCTCCCATGATGTCTTACCTCTTGAGCTCGACTTATAGGGGTGTGTTATCTTCCCATCGAGTCTTGTCTCTTGGGCTCGATTTTTAGTGTATATTTTCCCTTTGAGTCTTACCTCTTGGGCTTAACTTCCAGAATTATTGAATATTTCCATTGAGTCTTGCTTCTTTGGCCTGACTTCTAGGGGAACTTTATCTTCTCATTAAGTCTTGTCTTTTGGGATCAACTTTCAGGAGTATTTGTTGAGACTTTATCTGATGGTTTCCCACAAGAAACTTTCTACACAAAAAAAATTATTCGTGAGAATATAAGAAAATTTCACTAAACGACATTTTAAGCCAACATGAAAAATCTTTCTTGAATAAAATTATGATTTTATGTACTAGTCTTTTACTAAAACTGATAATTTGGAGCTATACTTTTCATTTGAAACCCCAAAGATTTTCTTGTTGTTTCCATCACCTTATTCTTATAAGTTGCGACCTAGGTGACCTTAGCAAATAAGACATTCAATTTCTTCCTTTAAATGGAAACAAATTTCTGTTGAATACCCTTTTGGAAGGTGAAAATAATAATATTGAGGCTGATCTCCACTATCTAGTTTTTTTAACGATCTTGACCACTTGACGACCTCTTCGTCCTTGATGATCATTAAGATGTTGACATATGATGTGTTGTGTGTCATGTATTCTTTTTATGATTGAGCCTCACATTGCTAGTTTGCTGGTCGAGGAGGAAAATCACGATTCCACTGTGATTCGAACTTCTTTCGCTATGCGATTTGATTGACATTGCCGACGTTATTTTTGTGTCTACCCCCTAATCGCTCAAATTGCTCATTGTGTGCATTAATGGTTTTAACTGTAGAGATTTAAGCTCAGATTTGATTTTAATTGAAGTTTGAACATTTCTTGCTAAAAAAAAATTACTTTGAGATCCGTGTCATACCTCAAGATTCGTGCATGATGATGAAAAATTTTTGAAAGCGCATCATATACAAATTTCTATTGCTGTGTTTAATTATTTAAAAAATATATTATTTTAGGAATGAAGAAACATTGCTCTGTGATCTTAGCAATGAATGAATTAATGTGCTATTTTATTTATTTATTTATTGCTTTTTATACTTAAATGGTTGTTTGATTTGATGCATTATGAATATATCTAGTTTAAGAGGATTGTTTAAATTTTAAATCTTAGAGTGTTTAATATAAATTAAAATGAATGCCAAAAAAAGTTTTTTAAGGTATTTAAAAGACTTGAAGGGGACTTTTACCTTGAAAGAAAAATAGCTAATACAAATTATCATTTTGTATTCTTAAATCACCCATTCTTGTCATTTCTTGTTGGGATGCAAACATGACTTTTATTCATCTTTTGATTGAAATGTGCCATAGAAAATCAAAGACTATGCTTCTACTTGCCACAGCTCCCTTGCAGACTATCACTCTCATTCCTGTATAAAATCATGACATTATAAAGGAGTATGATTTGATCAATATTCGAACATGTTCCAAATAAGTTTAACATGATTCAAATAAGATATATATATATATATATATATATATATATATATATATATATATATATATATATATATATATATATATATATATATTGCATTATTTTTCTCTCATTATCTCTTTTAGAAGTAACTTATTTGTATTATTTTATTATGTGTGTAGATCTTTGCTTGAATCTGACATATGGAGAGGAATAATATTTCTTGTCACATAAAAACTGGGTGGAATGAAAAAAAAAAGAAGAAAATTTAAGGCTGATGACCTCAATGCCTCATTAATACATCTCAAACATTTCCTTTTAATCATTTCTTGAAGTGTCATAAACTTTAATTTTCTTCTATCCTTGATTCATCAACTAAAAATGATAAGTGTTAGTAATGATAAAAAATTACTTATTTGGAGAATTATATGTGAATCTTTTTTTTTTGGATGAAATTACCCCTAATTAGAAAACTTCTATTAATGTTTATGACATGAATTATGTGGTGCTTGAATTTAAAATTTTACGATGCAACATACATGGGGCAATCAAAATTATGGGAAAATTTTTTAGTGGGATCTGTGGTGGCTGTAGGATTTGGTTTGATAAAATCAATCTTGGAGCTTACCTCTAATCTTGAAGGGTGAAGGGGCACTAGCCTTTAAGGAATAGACATTTTTTCAGAGTAAACTCTATTATGATGTTATACACAACTACACACACACCCAAAATTTTCTATGCCCGCATATGAAGAGGCAACAACTATTTAACCTAAAGTTCTCCACTTTATAAGGTTCTTCGAAAGTAGTGAATTTTTCTCTTCTACTTGTGTTAGTCTCCATCTTTTTTTTTCACATAAGTCAGCATGTGTTGGCCCTTCTTTATTTGCTATTCATTGCAATAATTAATGGTAATATTTTGTATTTACTAATTTCTTGTTGAGGATGAAGTTTTTTTGAACTGGGTTCAAATTTGTTTGAATCTTATTTGAACATGGGATCAAACTGAAGTTCAAACCAGATCTAACAAGCTTCCATCACAAACTCATCTTGTCATTCACTTGTGATCATTCACATCATTTATTAAGCTTCATCACAAACTCTTCCCCTTCGTAGGGAACTTGTTTTGGTGATGCCTACCCAAAGTAAGCTCATATGATAAAATCATCTTCTACTTCAAGTATTTTTAGTCTTAATAATACTTGTCCCCAATAAATAATACCATGAACTTCTTTGTCGTTTCACATGTTGTCAGTCTCTCTTAGTGAACCTCTTCTCATTCACACATCAATAGTAATATCAATGCCTACTTCTAGCAACTCTTGCCATAATTAATCTCTCTCTTTTTCATGTATCATTGGTCACACCAATGCTTTCTTTAATGTGATCTCAAGTGAAGAACCACATTTAAGTTTACACCATTAATTGAACATATTTTAATTGATTCTAGCTCATTTTGATGTGTCATCAATAAATTTTTATCATCATGCATGAATTTTGAAGCTTTTTGAGCAAGAAATATATAAAACTCTAATTTCATCAAACTTGTAATCAAACAGACATCTCAAAAAGGCAAACTCAATGATTCTAAAGTTGGTTCAATCCAAGTCTAATCAAGAGTAGATAAAGTTGTCAAGGCAAAATTAAATGCTTTAGATCATCAATTGAATGATCGAATGAACTCCCAATTTGACATATTTATAGTCTAATCGAGCATCTCAACTTGAGAAATCTAACAAACATACGATCACACAATTTTGATGTCATTTAGACAACCAAATCCTTAAATTCTCATTTATGATAAAGGGAGATTAGTTGAACAGTCCGATCAGGTGGTTGGGGAGTTATGTGACTAAAATGCTCATCCAAAAAAAGCCATAAATGTGCCCCCTCTCTTTAATTGGAGGGGAAGGAGGAGAAGAAGATAGTAAAGTTCCAAAGCATGTTCATGTGAGAAGATCCGACGAGTAATCTCTTACGTCCATAACCACTGGCTACTGTCGACCGCCGACCACTATCGATCTCCACTCACCATCTCCACTTCCCTCCACCTCCATCAACCAACTACCATGCAACAATTTCAAATGAACTTACAATTCATAATTATTATATCTTGATTTAGATTATCTCATGTAAGATTATGTTAAGGGCTTATTTTTTCAAATTAATAAATATCTGAGATATTACACATGCTATATATTAAATCCTAAAATGTACTTCACTTTACGCCCAAGGAATAAAATGTTGGTCAAATGAGAGGAACAAAAAGGAATAGCGAAAGGGAGTGAGAGAGAATAATGGAGCAACAAATAGTACTGATTCTCTTTGAATAAATTCAATAGTCTTTCTTGAAAGAATGACTACATCCATTCTAGATTATAGGGGGTGTCTAGAAAATTACATGTTTGTCCCTGATTAAATAGAGACATTATCAATCATTTATGAGCCGTTATATCTTTACATATTCGTAACTGACATTTGGATTTTTTACCCTTAGTAACCTCTGTTGGTGTCTCTTCATATTGGTAACCGTTCTTGGTGTCACTTCATATTTGTAACTGTTTAGCTTGGTTGTTTGGTTGTCATTCGGTCGGCTGAGATTCATTTAGTTGATTAATAAGTATTCGATCGACTTTCATGAAGAAACCCTATTTTCATTCTTTTATCTTTTTAGTTTTAAAGGAGCCGCTAGTTTATCCAACGTCGTATACTTCTCTTTCTGGAATAAGTCATCTGGGTCATATGAATGATCAGGAGAAGAGATGAACAAGAAAAGTCTGAAATATGAAAAAGGTGACCAACAAGAGAAAGAAAACATGGATAACCTACGTGTGATAAACCTCGCAAGGTGTGTCAATTATGTCTGCCTAAATAAGATCGAACGAAAGCTTCTTGGACCAATATCCGTGAAAGAATACTCACGCAGACGACCCACAACTAAAGATTCAGGTGTCTTTGCCTGTTTGGGGAACTAGAGTGCTCCTAAAGGAACATATCTCATTTGTTTAATTACATCTTGGGGTGCCCAAGAATACTCTTGATCCAAAGATTTTTGCTTACATTACTAGTGAGCATAGGGCTTTCAAAGGGCATTTATTTCATAAGGGAATGTTTCAATACTTTCAAAGTCCAGGGAGTTTTGCTTACATTAGTAGTGATAACTAGCATAGAGCTATTAAAGGACATTTATTTCACAAGGGAATGCTTCTATACTTTCAAAGCTCCCAGTAAGTTACAAGACGGAGAGTGAGTCTCTCACAACCTGCACCGGTAACTAGGGGTGTAAACGAACCGAACACGAACGAACAGAGCTAGTGTTCGTGTTCGAAATAATCGAACACATCACTGTTCGTGTTTGGTTTGTTTAAAAAACCGAATGAAAAAAAAAAATTATCCGTGTTCGTCTCGTTTGCTTATCGAACGAATCGAGCACGAACTTCCCGACGAACCGAGCACGAACTGTTCGCGAACAACGAGCTTTTTTTGACAGCCCTAGCTTTGATAGCATACTTCCTCAAACTGAAGCAAATTGATCAGGTATTCCGTGCACATCAGATAATCCATACTTCCTCAAAATGAAGCAAACTGAATAAAGCATTTAGGGTTTTGTATAGGGTTTTATTTTAATATATAGTATATTATAATAATTATAATATTATAATAATTATAAAATTATAATATTTATATTAATATAATTAATACTATAGTATTATTATTGTTATTAATAATTTATCATATATTATAATTTATAGAAGTTTAATTATTTAAAATATGATAAATTTTTATAATATATAATTATTTTTAAAATATCATAATTTTTTTACATATAATTATTTTATATTTCGAACAATAACGAACCAAATACGAACAAACACATCATCGTTCGTGTTTGGTTCGTTTAACAAACCGAACTAAAAAATTTGTTTGTGTTCGTCTCATTTGCTTATCGAATGAATCAAACACGAACTTTTTGGAGAACCGAACACGAACTGTTCGCGAACAACGAGCTTTTTTGACAACCCTACCGGTAACGTACTCATTGACATACGGAGCCTGCGAAAAGATTGAATCATCTGATAGGGAATCCCAATACATCAAAGAAAATCTAGGTCATATGGGTAGAGGACAAATTGTCGTATCCCAAACGAGCGACAACTCATCGGTAATTTGGCTATCATACCAACGAAGGTAAAATGGGAGTGATATGGCTCAAAGAGGGATATTCAAAGAAAAGAAAGAGTAATCCCTAACAGGTAGAGGCAGTCAGGTCTGGGCACCACAGACCCGACACCCAAGTCACTAGGACCCTAAGTTTACCTGGTCGTAAAGCTAGTCGACCCAAAATGTCCAGAGATCCCCGGTCAACAATTCATGAACTGCGCCATCCACGGGAACCTCAGTGTCCCTAAGGTCAAAGGAAGTAGAGATTCGAGAGGTGGGACTTATACCAGCTAAAGTGACGAGGATGTAGCTAGAAAGGAAGAGAAAGAGATGCTCAACTACAAAGCTGAAAACGCTCCAACAAAAGGACTTACACCCCGTCTGAGTCGGGGAGCCTTCTAACGACCTAAACGCATTAGACAACTACCTAAGTAGAAATATATATTGAGCCAGTTGGGTTGGAAAAGTGCTTAGAATTTTCATCGGGACATGCGAAATGATGCAGTTATCTATCCAAGTCCTATTGTCGTAGCCCTATTAGTATGACTTGGGTGAGAGACATGCTTTGTAACTTGTATAAAATCTAGCCAGAAGAACATGTGTGAAAGTAAAAACAGGTTTTTGAAATCCTGATAATTTGAATCCTAAAATTTTGATTAACTTAATCTTTTATTATTAATATTTTGAGTATCAAATTTATAATTAATGAGCCTAAATTTTAATTTGCATAACAACCCAGGTAAACTTGAAAGAAATATGGAAAACAATCCAAGCATGCAAAAATGTAATAGAAAGTAAAACACACCAAAATATATAAGGAAGACCACAACTTATCCTAGAAAAAGAAAAAGACGGACATGCATCGCATAAGTATACGCATGACCCTATTTCTATACATAAATGAATTTAAATTATGGTGCGGGACACGAGCCGCTGCTCCTGGTCCCTGTCACGTGGTTCTGTCTGCTTGACGCCTTGAAACCTATGCCCGTACCTTATCTCTAATACAAGACTCTCTTAGGACTCTAAATGTATAGAGGAAAAAGAGGCAAAATGACTAGACCTGCATGAAAATAAAGTTAGCAGGAAAGTCAACATATATGCAAGTATAATGAATCATTTTTTTATTAGGGAAACTATTTGACACCTGAAACTAAAATGTTAGTATAAAACATTAATATTACCTATGTACTTGATATGCATGGCAGTATATTAGAGTGTTCTTATGCATGGAGCCGTGCATATATGGTAGTATATTAGAGTGTTCTTATGCACGGAGCCGTGCATATATATATATATACTACCATGCATATATATATATATATTATATATATATATATATATATATATATATATATATATATATGTATATATATATAAATGCATGGTAGTATATATATATATATATGCACGGCTCCGTGCATAAGAACACTCTAATATGCTACCATGCATATCAAGTACACAAGCACACAAAAAAACACAAAAGTGACGCTTAGCTAGAATAACAAATCCAGCAAAGAGTAATAACCAGAGGCGTCAAATATACTTTCTAGAATCCTAATTCTAGCCTAGCACATTATCTAATGAGAAGATGTCCTAACCAACATCTAAGTACTCAGGGTAAGACTCCTGATATGTATGACTTTGACGGAGTCACTACACCGACCTTGTCCTAAGGATCCAAGGTATCTAAAATGTGTCACTGAGGATGGGTTTTGAAAAGAGATGGCTTAACATATGACTTAACTTGATATATGCATAATTTTAAAATTATGAAGAATGTAATAAGTAGAAAATATATTTTTTAAGTTTTAAATTAAGGGTCATTAAATATAGACCCATAACATGTAAGGTGACACAATTTTGATCACTTGGATTCTAAACATAATCATACTGATGTCAATCCCAATGCGTAACTCGCATTTCTCATCGAGATTCACACAACAAGCAATCCTCGTTATGTCATCGTGACCAATAAGGGGGTCACTCACTTATCGAGCCTGACTCGCTATCCAGACACACATACAAGTGCAAATGAAAATAGTCATACAATAAAAGTGATGGGGACTGTTTCATGGACGCAGTGACTTAAGAGCTGGCATACAGTGGAGGCTGCAGTGTACTGTGGAGGTAGTGACCCGCAGGATAGGTGTGTCATGGAGGCAGCGACCGAAAGGACGGGTGTATCATAGAGGCAGTGACCTGAAAGGGTGAGCATGTTGTGGAGGCAGGAGCCCAAAAGTTTGAGTGTGCACATGGAGCAGTGACTTGAAAGAGTGTGTATGTCATGGAGGTAGCAACCCAATGGATGGGTGTCGTGGAGGCAGTGACTTGAAAAGAGTGGGTGCAGCAACCCAATGAATGGGTGTGTCATGGAAGTAGTGACTTGTAGGGTGGGTTTATCGTGGAGGTAGTGACCTGGAGGATGGGTGTGTCATGGAGAGAATGACCCGAAAGGATATGCGTCGTAGAGGCATCAACCCAAAGTAATGGGTGTGCCTTGAAGGCAGTGGCCTGAAATGGGCATGTCGTGGAGGCAGCACCCTGAAGAACAGGTGTGTTGTGAAGGTAGTGACTCGAAAGGGTGAACTTGTCGTGGAGGCAGCGACTCAAAGGAAATAGATGTGTCATAGAGGTAGTGACTCGAAAGATTAGGCGTGGCGTAGAGATAATGGCCCAAGAGAATGAGTGTACCACAAGGGGGCCATTGACTCAAGAAAATGACGATTCTCACTGAAGAGAATTATTCAAGCGGGGTGAGTGTATGAATGAACACTTAAAATGTAACTCAAGCATGTGATGATGATTATGCTAAAACTTCATACAATCAATACTAATGCACATGCAAAACACACACTGTGCAAGTGAAGTTGGCTGTTCGACTCACTAGGTAGACTGGGATGGTTAACCCAAAGAAACATAGCCAACGGACTCAGTCGGACTAAGGTGGCCGACTGGACCAAGGTGATTGGTCTACCGAGATGGGGCGGTCAGTTGGACCAAAGTGTATTGCCGGACGAGCCAGGGGAGCCGGTCGAGGTAAAGTGTGGCGTCGATTGAGTCGGGGCAGGTGGTCGAGGCAAAGTGTAATGCTGATCGTGCCCGAGTGGGCCGATGTGCGAGGCTGATGGTGTCGGTGTGGCTAGTCGAGCTAATGTGCAATGCAACATGTAAAATGCAAAAGATCACATTTATTAGCGAGCCAAACTCAACTAACGCCCTCATATACACATCTAGGATTTTAGCATTTAGATATGCGGCATGACTGCCTCTGACTTTGGCGAGTAATATAGAGAACTTCATCTTCCGATTTATTGTAGTGAAATCCTTCACTATTTATAAGACTAATTAGCTACAAAGTTTTTTCCGTCTTAAGCCTCTCCAAGATCTTATATAATAAATTAGTTATAAAATTTTTGTGGAGATTAGCGTAAATATCAAGAGCCTGATTTCCGTTATGTTTGGATTGTAATATAGGAAAAGTTCCCCAAATCGATCAATCATTCAGTGCGACAACGGCCCGCAAAATTTCAAATTTCACAGACCCGGGGGTCCCACAGCGCACGTTCCCTTCAGCTGCTACGATATAATGTCCCTTCGCACGAGCCACGTTAAGCCTCCCGATCTTATCCCCAACCCAATTACACCTCTCTCCAAACTTTCAAACATTCCACGCCTATGTCAATGCACTCAAAATCGAACCCAACATACCGTTAGTGGGGTTAGTCGGGGTGCAAACGGATCTATGTCCCCGAAATTTAAATCACACTGAGATCCGAGGTCCCAGAACCCAGTACGGGAATTAATCGCGATTTATGGAGGATTAAAGAGAGGCTAAACGACGCGAAGTTGAGAGGTTAACTGTTTGGCTGCGGCGGTTCGCTATCTCGCCGGAGCGGCGGCCGACGCGTCATTGTTTCTTATCGTTCCTACGAAAATGAAGGACTAACTTTCGGGCTCCTAGAGATCTTCATTATCCGGCTGTCTTGTTTTTTTTATTTCTTTTTCTCTCGCGGAAAGTTCCGGCGAGGTATCGATCACTATTCCTTGCTCTGTTCTTGAAATTTGCGATTTTCTATCCTTCTTTCTGTTCTTGGTTTGAAGTTTGGTTCCTTGCACATTTGCTAGGTTTTCTGCTTGGCTTTTGATTTTTTTTCTAAGTTGTTTTACTGGTTTCCTTGTTCATTAATGCGGATATCTTCTTCGATGGGTTCGGATTATTCAAGTATTCTTAATGCTTTGGGTTTTTACAAAATATGAAAATGTGTATGCTCTGGGTTGATGATCCTAAGCCAAATTTTGCTGTTCTTCTTTCGTATTTGCATGTTTGATTTTCTTATAAAATTTTCCAGATCTTTGTGTGTTAAAAGCCTCTCGCATTTGCTTCTGAGATGCATTTGTAGCCAAGGATATGCGATTTCTGGAATTTCTTATTTGACTGATGGTTGTATTCAGAATACCGTGGACGGGGACTTGGAAGTGGTTATTTGTTTGCTATATATAATACGCCCAAAATGATAGGATCTTTTCTCACCAGGGCCCTCGCGTAAGCAATTTAGCAATCTGGATCGCTTCTGCGTTTAATTTGTAATCTGATATCTGGTTTAAGAGGGCTTGTTCATGAATAAGAATTTGAAAATGCAATTTGATTCATTCTTATATGTAGATTGGTTCTTGGGTACGCTTATCCTGCTTATGAATGCTTCAAAACTGTGGAATTGAACCGCCCAGAGATTGAGCAACTTCGGTTCTGGTGTCAGTATTGGTAAATCTTCCAAATTTCCTTTAAAAAGGCTTGTGATTTGGCATTTTGCCGACAAAGACTGTAGCTTGAGCTCCCTGTTGCAATATTTTTGTTTTCATAACTTTCAGGATTTTAGTTGCTGCATTGACAGTCTTTGAGAAGGTTGGAGACACTTTTATCTCATGGTGCGGTATGCATTTGTTGATGTTAGTCCATGAATTTCATATTTTTCCGCTTATTTATTGATTTCTTGTTCTTTGAAGGATGCCAATGTATAGTGAAGCAAAGGTGGCATTTTTTGTATACCTGTGGTATCCCAAGACCAAGGTAAAGCTTCTACTTTGAGGAATTCTTCATCTGCACCCATCAGTATTTAAATCCTCAGATTTTATCAGGGAACAACATACATCTATGAAACTTTCTTGCGACCTTATGTGACTAAGCATGAGACTGAAATTGATCGCAACTTACTTGAGCTGAAGGTCAGGGCTGGCGACATGGTTTTTCTCTATTGGCAGAAGGCTGCAATGTATGGACAGACACGGATTTTTGAGATCTTTCAGTTTATATCTTCTCAAGCACCACAGCAACAAAGAAGATCCAGACCTACTGTGGTAATGATTGGGCTTTATTTTGTATTTATAATGCGTTTTTCCTTCTTTTTTACTTTACAATAACAGTTGTAAAACATGCTCAGGTTTGATTTTGTGGGAACATTTTCTTATGTCATATGCTTCTGCTTCATTAGCTTTTTTATTTCTGCTTCGTGCTTCTACAACACATTTTCAAATAAATGGAGGTGTAAGTATTTCTGGTTCAGCCATGTGTTAATTTCGTGCAAACATATTTTGTTGGTTTGCTATGAGTCTATTGCACAACTGGAAGCAATATTATATGTTTGCAAGTTATTCAGAATGCAGTAATGCAACTCCCTTGTCACCCCACCTATTGCCCTAATCCACAAAAAGTTTCGCCCTGATTTAAGAAATAAATCAATAAATGAGTCAAGGCAAACAAAGGTCTTGATGTTTATTTCCTTTCTTTGTGGTCTCACGCATGGCTCATTTTGCTTGAAATCATTACGCCATTTAGCAGAGTATTGCTTCGCAAATGGAAATCGTTATAAGAAGAATCCAATATTGGTGTTTTGTTTAGATTTTAGAAACTCAAACATCTGCTCAAAGCATCTTTATTACTTATTTTTGTTACAACAGATGATATGCTTGTGTGCTTCCTAGAAATATCCGCCAAAAGCATACTATGAAGAGTTATGCTAGGACCACTAGGACTAAACTATATCAGTAGCCATTTCTTCCTAAGAAAGGTCTCTCCTTTTTCTCTTTTTCCTTTATGTTTTCCCGCAGCTCTGGTACACTTTCTTTTATATTTACCTTTTTATTTAAACTTTACTATTTCGATCAACAATTGCTTTAGTAGAATCCAATCCCTGCTTTGAAAAAGGCTAAAAAATTATGTACAATGATAAAATAAGTAAAAGTAAAGATAGAAGTAGAACTATTAATAAGAACTGACTTGGTAAGTTAGTAGTTGAGAAATAAGTAACTTAAAAGTCAAATTGACTGAGTTCAATTTGGTTCTCATTTGCCACTATTTAAAATCTTATTCCGCACCTAGTTCTTTCATAATAAATTTATTGAAGAAGAAAAAATTGAAGGAGAATGACGATGAGTCGCTTGTGAGTTCTTTATAATCTTATTACTCTGTTCACATGTGTTGTGCTCAGACTGTCATTGAGTTTTCTATCTTTGATATGGGATATAAAGTTCAATTGGTTCAACATGTTTTGAAGTGTTGCTTTTTTGCAGTTGTGGCTGGTCTACATGTTTATAACACAAATTCAATAAAATTATATTTTTGATATTGACAATTTGCCTTCTTTTAATATCTTAAAGTCTATTATCCCTAAACTTAGCCCCCACATTATATATGAACTAACCCTTTTTGAATTTTGGGGCAAGTTTATCCCTGGTATTTTGATTAATATAAATATATGATATATTGCTAGAAACCTTCACATTTAGCAAATATCTCTTTGCTTTTCCAGACTTTTTCAAGAAGCTCAATATTCAGTGAAATTAACACTGCTTATTTCATAATCCCACCATTTTTTGAATGTAAGTATTTTATTGTCTTCAATTTCATTTTTGAGGCTCAATATTCCGTGAAACTAATACTGCTTATTTTATAATCCCACCATTTTTTGAATGTAAGCATTTTATTGTCTTCAATTTCATTTTTGAGGCTTTTTTTACTTCACAAAAGTTAAAATACATCACATTTCTTCTTAATAAACTAAAACCATACTCTTTATTGTCTTTAAGGACATTATTTGCTCAAGTTGATTCAATAGACTTTAAACTATAAAATTTATTTGTTGGTGTCTTGTGTGAAATTCCTTGGGCATTTCTCACTTCGATGATCTAGGCTTTGATTCTATACATGTGAATCTACCACCACGCTAGTGACGACTCCTACTTTTCATATGTTGGTGGTAGTATATAAATTTGTCTTGTTACATGACTCCTTTTTGTTGCATTCTAGGTATTAACATTATTGTTGATCACATGAAATATATCTTTATTTTAAACTTATATTGAATTTTAGATCTTGAAATTGTCTTGTGAGCAAATACACTTTTCATGTGTCAGTGGTAGTATAGGAATTTGTCTTGTTATCTTAAGCAAGCACCATGACACCTTTTTGTTGCCTTCTAAGTATCAACATTATTGTAGATCACATGAAAATATATCTTTATTTTAAACTTATGTTGAATTTTAGACCTTGAAATTGTCTTGTGAGCAAATACACTTTTCATGTGTTAGTGGTAGTACAGAAATTGTCTAGTTATCTTAAGCAAGCACCATGACACCTTTTTGTTGCCTTCTAAGTATCAACATTATTTTTGATCGCATGAAAATATATCTTTATTTTAAACTTATATTGAATTTTATACCTTGAAATTGTCTTGTGAGCAAATACACTTTTCATGTGTTAGTGGTAGTACAGAAATTGGCTTGTTATCTTAAGCAAGCACCATGACACCTTTTTGTTGCTTTGGAAGTATCAACATTATACTTGATCACATGAAATATCTCTTTATTTTAAACTTATATTAAATTTTAGATCTTGAAATTGTCTTGTGAGCAAAGATGCTTACTTTCTTGTTACAAAATTATTAATCACACAAAGCCTCAATGCCGTTGATAGAAAAGATATTTGTTGGGTACAAATGTGATATCTAACTACGAATCTTCTAATTGTTGTAACCCTTATGCTTCATCATGCATTTCATAACACAGCTGCACCTAAACTTAAAAAATCTGTGTGACAACAAACATTATCATGCTTTTCACACAACTTCTACAGCTTAATATTTTTTGCCACTGCTGCAGCAGAGGCAATCAGTTCATCCCGGCCATCAAACACCACCATCAGTTTCCGCCGGCAATCAAGCAGCCGCATCCCAGAAGCCACTACAGCCACCTCGTGCTTCTCCGAGTCCAACCAAGAAAAAGAATCAGGAAGCACCTGCAAAAGCTTCAGGAGTTCCTCCTCCAGTCCCAACTCCTCAGATCCAGCCATCACCAGGCACTCCATACCAACCTTCTGCTTCAGCTAACACATCTCAGACATCAACAAGTGAAGGAGAGGTAAAGCAAATTGCTGCTTCTGTTGCTGAGACTGCGAGTGTCGAGGACTCCAATCTTCCAGCCAAGGAGACACCCATAGAAGAAGCCATTCGCATTACTCGTGGAAGGTTAAGGAAAAGAGCCGGCTCTTCTGGCCCATCATCGCGCTAGTGATAAGTATTTATCTACTAGCTTATTTCAGTTTATAGTTTAGGGTAATGAGTTCCAATGGAAGATGAAATAGCCAGTGGGGCTGATTGTATCAGTTAATGCGCGGGTAAATAAGACCTCTAATAAATAGAATTAATATATCTGCGTCCAGCTCTGTGGCTTTAGCATGTGTGGAAGCCATGGAAAGAGAAGTAAGGTTAGGATTCAGTGGACTAAAATGTTTACTATTGATCAGAAATGGAATTTTTTGATTATTTGTGTATGTTGTGAAGCTTAAAAATAAATGCCCGAACATTGTAGAAATTGTATTGCGGTTATGCTTGTTTAGTAAGAAGCAGCAGAAGAGCATAGATTTATATTGTAGTAATGTTGGATGATGCTTTATTCTTCATTTGAGAAGGCGGTGAAGTTTTGTTTCATTGCAGAATATTGACGTGTGAAAAAGCTTTCGCTTGTTGAAGCAATATCTTCCGAAGTAGCTTCGCAAGAATGGCAATTTTGTACCATTTTAGATTGCAGCCGGCCTTCTCCGTTCAGCATACGTGGCGTTTGATGGAGCTTCGCTGAACAGCAAAGCTCCTTCAATCGAAGCCTTGGTCGGGTAACTTTAACTTTGATGAGCAGAAATAAGTGTACAAGAGTTCTGGTTTCTGAATAAAGTTCATTCTTTCATCTAAGCTATGTTTGCAGTTAGCCACTTCAATTAGAGCACAATAATATTTTTTGAGAACTGAAGAGTACAGTATAATGAAAAATCCAAGGGATGCTAACACAGACTGCACTGCATTTTAGGTTTCTAATCTGTAAATTGCTATTTTATGAATGAATTTTCATAGCTTAACAGTTGAAGATGATGAGAAAAAAAGGGTAGAATTAATATTTATTATTATCATTATTTTGGTAGCTCTGAAGGATAAATTGTTAAATATATACTTGATTTTCAAACAAATTGTCGTTATCAAATAGGTTGTAGAATGATTTATTAATGCATCTTTCTATCAATTGATTGAGCTCTTCCTAAATATTTTGCTAAAAGGAATTAAACATTTTCTTCTCATGCATAATCTAAGAAAATATCACTTTTTCTCCTATTTGTGTGACAAGATTGAAGGAAGGTTGCATACTTTCAATCATGCAAGAAAAATATTACATTCGTTAAATGAGATTTAAGGTCTGTTTGGGACAGCTGCAGCTTATCTAGCTTATCCTGATAATCTGCTGATAAACAACTGATCTGAATAAGCTGTCTGGCTGTTTGACTTCTGCGTTTGAAAAACAGTTGATTCAGGATAAATGACTATTATGCCATTGTTTTATATAAGCTGTTTAGGTGTTTGGTTTGTCCATTTAAAAAACAGCTGATTGTAGTAAATTCTTGTTATGCATATCTTTCGCTTGATGAAAACGCCGACCGCGCCTACGGGGCTTCTTTTCACATATAATCCAAAATAAAAAAGGAGTTTTTAAATCCGCCGTCAAAATGTTTTTTCAAACAGGCGGTGCCGCTGTCAATAAGCTGCCCCAACCGGGCACTTAGTCGATTGAGTGGATTGCACTACATTATCAGACGCATGGTGGTGCGATCCATGCCAATGTCAGCACTTCCTTCTGGCAGACATAATATTTTCTACAATCATCACACGAGGATACCAAAAATGTGATTTCTATGTGCAGTTATTTTGTAGTTATTTGAATAAAAAAGAGAATGGTTAATATATTCCTTTAAAACGTAGTGAGAATATTATATCCATATTTTATAATCTTCAAGATAATGTTTAATATTCTGCAAGATAAAGTTATTTTTCCATTTTTTTAATCATTTTAATTCCTGACTTACAAAATAAAAAGAAGACAATTTTTATGTATTTATATATTTATTACTTAAAATTCGACATTTATATTTATAATGCTTTCATGTCATAAAATGGTATATTTCATTTTGAAAAAAAGTTAGTAATACCCGTAGTGATAATGTCAATGTGACATTAAAAATTTAAACGTTATGTGAAAATATAGGAATTAGAGATGTAAATACATAAAAATTGTGTGGTATGTATGTAAATGATAAATATCTGACCAAAATTACACCCTCTAATTACTTAAAAAAAAAAGGCATCTTGTTTTATCCTCGAAACTTTGTCCTGCTTGTTATCTTTCAAAAAATTATTATTATTTTGGTTAATTAGATTCTTCACCTCATTTTGGCCTTATCCTTAATTTTAGGTTTGTGATTTCCAAGAGAATCTGGGTAAAATAATAGAAGTAATGGAGTGATAAATCTTATACTTACTCTTCGTAAAAGAGATCTATCTTTCATATCGGTTGTATTTATGTTTGAGGGATTTAGATGCATACCAATTAATTACTACGTATTTACATCTAGAAAATGAGTCAGCATGGATCTTGAGGCAATCCGATAGCACAAAAAAGAATGACATATTAAGTTGGATGCACCAAAAAAGGACCTGGGAACCCAAAAGAACCGATCAGCTCAGGCTTGCCAGAGTTCATCTGAGCCAACCCAAAAATACATACCTGAATGGCATCATGTATTCTAGGGTTTGAGTTGCTCTGCCGACAATAATATTCCTCGACAGGAATTGAGGACTGACAATCGGTCCAATTTATCATGTTGGTTGGCATCAGCGAGTTAATCAATCTCTCCGGCTATCTCTAGGAATCCACTCATCGTTCTTACTTAAAATGATTGACCGACAGTCCCTGTCCTGAAGACTGACCGACGGTCCCTACCCCGAAGGTGGTCTTCCGACAACACTAATCCATTCATCTCTTTGATGCAAATCAACCCCTCCTAAAGCAGAATTATAAGTGTTATTTTTTTTTTGTCATTGCTTTATTTCTTATATAAATAGATAGATCTTTTCATGTAATATGACATGTTTTTCTCTCTCACTTCTCTCATTTAATTTCATGTAACGAAGGACTTTAGGTTCTTCACCCTCTCATATAACAAAAATATTTAATTACATAAAAGGGTCAGAAGAGTTTGTGAAGACATCAATTTGCCTTAGAGAGACAAGTCGTTGTGTACTCCTCTCCTCTCTCCCTCTCTCTCTCTCTCCATTTCTCTCTCTCTCTCTCTCTCTCTCTCTCTCTCCATTTCTCTCATCTTCCCTTGGTTCAAATGCTCAAATCCTTTGGGTGTGCCCCACAGATAAATTTAGATTCAACACATCCAAATTGACATTTTATATTTATATCACTCAAATCATTCATATCACACTACAAATATTTTTATCCATTTATGTTTTTTTTATTTATACGACTCAAATCTTTCATAACCAATATCCAACTGAATCATAGAGGAAAAGAGTCACCATCCTCAAAATTTTTATCCATTTATTATTTTTATTTATTTATATTTATCTAGTTTTGAAAACTATTATTCAATTTATATTAAATAAACTAAAGCGCTATATTTGGCAAGTATGAGACAATAAATTCTTTTTAATAATAAATCTTCACTTGCTTTGTCACCAAATGTATGACATGAGAAAGAATTTTGAGGATGTAATTTTCACTTCAATTTAGTCTCTATGAAGAAAGGATAGAATTACCAAAACCAAAGCTAATACTTTTTGTCACGCCTATCCTCCCCTCTAACATGTATTGTTATCTTTAACATTGCCCATATACAAGGGGTCCATATCACTAAGAAGAAAAGAAAAGTAATTTAAATTGAAAGACAAACATTAAAGTGGGCAAGTCTAATACTTTTTATTTTAGTCATCATAGACTAGGTTTAGATTATCAACACTAAAAAAAAAATTATAGCTTGCAGCTATTTCTGTAAAAGTAAAATCCTTGATCTGAAATGAGGTGAAACACTGAATATCATGCAAGTATATGTATCGATCAAGTAGTATATAGATTTTGATGCTGAGTATCGATTCTACCAGGGACGAGTTAAAATTCAAATAGTTTAATTGCTATTTTACTAATCTTATGTTCAGTTCAAAGGTTGAATGTTTTTAGTTTTTTAAAATATCTAAGATCCTAATTTCAAAATAAAAATCTATAGTAAATGAGAATAATTTTTTAAATTGTGTGAAATCCTATCTTGAATTGGTTCAATTTAATATAAATTCATCCAAGTGATTTTCGTACAATAATTGTCGATCACAATCGTCAATCTTGTCTATTACTTTTTTGCTCTCTTCCAATTTATAAAATGTGTTGGAAACCAATATTATAGTTTGTTTTTCCTAACCCTGTAAAACGTCTTAGGCATCCTCTTTGTCAGAATTTACTGGAAATATTTCTATTTGATTATAATCATGTGTATTAAACCTAGTAGTGCTTCTAGTCTTCTTCCCATAGTCCCATATAACAACTAATTTTAACTATTCAAATAATCAATGTGAATGTAAAATTAAGTTTTAAAGGTTAATCAAACAAAATTTTTGATATTCAAAAGTTTAGAAATTTAACATTAGATCCTTCTAGATTTAAAAGAGTTGCAGTCTAAGGTGGGGAGAGATTTGCTATGCATGATTGAAAATAAAACATAACATGTATTCAATAAATCAAACCAAAATATAACAGTAAAGAATGAAAAGCCCGATAAAAAGCAATCCATATTCCTAAGTCTTGATCGCCACTAGAATACCTTTCTTGCTTGATTACAATGACTCCCTTCTTTACTCACACAAAGAACTGATAAAACTCTCAAAATCACTCCTGCACAAATCGTACACTACACACTCCTCCAATATTTTTTCTATGCTCCAAGAGTATATGAGAGTATTTCCCAAGAGAATGTCGTGTATCCACAAGCGTGTGTCCATGTACAAAAGTGCCTCTGAGAGATTTTAAGCCTTTCTTCGGCCGAATCGTTAAATAAACCACCAAAATCGCCTAAAGTCAATAAGAGGTGCGATAGCGCTGGTGTGGTGGAATTGGGGCACTGGTATGGGGCGCAAAGAGTTGAATTTGCAACTAAGAATTGTCAATGTAGCACTTCGAAAGCTGGAGCACTGTCAGTTGTGGTGCGGCGACATTGGTATTGGGCGCTGGAGCATTTGAGATCAGGCATTAGAATGTCATGCGTTATGTATATTTTATTGGAATTGGTTGTATCAGGCGCTGGGAAACCTATTTGAGTTGTGTCAAGGCATTCTTCCTCTTGTACTAGGCTCTGAGCCTTGGAATATCGTATTCTTTGGATTTTTCATGTATAGGACCCGTTCCAAGCATGAAGGATCTAACCATGGGCGACGGGGTGCGTGCCTGTTGATTTAGCCAATTATATTCTCTAAGTGCTTCAAGTCCAGAATTTTTCCTGTATGTTGCAAATAACAGTACATATGACCCTAAATAGTGTAGAAAATGATACATAAAAGGTATGGAAAAACATATGAATATATCAATAAATTTTATGCAAATCAATCCCAAGATGATTGCCTATGCTTTAAATATAACGAGTGTCTTAGTTGGGTCAAGTTTTATTTAAAATTCTAACATCTTTTTTCTAGCTTACGCCATATTAAATACCCCAAAAAAAAAAAAGAAAAAAAAATTGCCATCATTTATTAATACTCCTAAAATGTAATTGTCTAATAATATCTTAAATATTTTATGTTAGTTGTGAACTTTCTTCTAAAATTGATGTAAACATAAAGAAGCTAAATTTAAACAAACTTAATTCAAATCCCTTGAATATTCTTGCTTTCTAAGGCATTGTGGGCCATGTTTATCAAATATGATAGGTATATTTCATTCATCAACTTTGTCTTCTTAAGAAAATTTGGACTATTAAAGCTAATACAAATATAAAAAACATATATTTGAACTTGTGTAGATGTAACAGAACTTAATATGCACTTCTTAGCCTAAGGTTCAAGTTTTCCCTCCCTTACATTAGCATATAAACAACAATCAAATACTCTTAGAACTAAATTACTTATAAGCTAACCTCACCATATCTCATTGGAGTCCTCCGCAACATGATAGTTATAATTCAGAGACTTGTTCATTTAATAAACATATTATAAAAATATTCTCTATCCAATAAATTTTGTTTGAACTAGCCTTAGAAAACATACTCTTAGCCTTTTTCAAGAGTGTAATGTTTAGTCTTTTTACGAATCAATTTTGTTTGTACGTTGTCTCATAGTCAAAAGCTTGAATTTTAAGATGTTTCTAGTCCTCAATCCCACGTTCTTTTGCCTCTTTATCTTAATTAGGGTCTTCTACCTCTTTGATGTCTTACATATAGTACTATTTTCTTTAAGCACAAGAACCCATACCTTCTTTTATAGTATATTTATATGGATAAATGTATATTTAGATCCACCTTTTAATTCATAGGATCCCACAATTAGAATGAATTTTGTTCAAAATGTCAATGGTCTTATGAACACTAATATGGAACTTTAATTTTTGTGCTTTCCCATAACATAATTATCATAAAAAAATCAAAACATTAACATTTGGTCTAATAAGCAAAGATTTTGCACAACTCTAATTGGCCCCGCTCTAACAAATGCCCAAGATTATTTATGTGCCAGAACATGGCTAAATTATTCAAAGAAGAAACTAATGCGTCGTGTATGACTATATTAATATGAAGCAAGTTAACATTATCTTTTTTTTATCATTGTCAGAATATATGATAAATCCTTAGAATCATTTTATATTTTACCTTAAACATTTTTTATGTACCCCTTTGGAGTCCAAACAGTTTAAGAAATAAGATTCCTATTTAAAGTTGACATTTATTTGACCCCTTTCAATGTTCATACAACTCAATCATATATCTTGATCAAAATCTTCTCTACCTCAATAATCTTACAAATCATATAATTACCGAAGAACAACTCTACCATCGATAAACCTATAATAAAAAAACCAAGCTCTATTACTAATATCTCGCTAAAAATATTAGCCCATTATTAAAATATACTTAAAATCAGTATTTTGTTCCTCTAAATTCTACATGATTTTAGAGTTAGATTTATTTTGATATTCTTCTCCTTAGATATTTCTCCACGAAAATTTCTGTTTTTATTTTTAATTTTCATAATACACTGGAGGCACTATTTTTCTTCTAAAGATTATGGCTTTAATCTACCTCTTTTTCTTTGGATTTTAACAAGCCGTTAATTAGACTTTCTTTTCATATTCTTTCCCGACTCATTTAATAGAAGGGCAAACTTTATCTCTATCATGTATATTATTCCCTTTCCTAATGAAAAATTGGTGAGAATATGCTAATAATTTGTTGAGAAATATACTACAAAATAAAAGAATTCATTGTTCTCTATAATTTTTCACATTTACTTTTGCTAGATCAAATAATAAATTATTATCGTCATCAAAGTTCTTTTGAAATAATGCACCATTGTCATGCATAATGCAAATAATTATTGCTCCAAACATAGACAATTTGTGAAAGGTTTCATCTTTTGTAGATATAAAAACTTTGATTACATATCGTGTGATTACTTTGGACTTGTCATATTCGAGAACAATTGAGGGTGTTTCTGTCCATCTCTTCCTCCTAATCTATGCTAATTATTGAATTTATCCCCTACAAAGCCTAACAAAAACCCCTCATTGTACAAATTTGCTCTTTTCTTAATTGTAGCTTTCGAAATCATTATTTGTATTAATTTCTTAAACTTACACTTGGTGATCACCCACCCACTTGTTTTGCGCTCTATGCATTGACCTCCTGATTTGAGGCATTCATTCTCTTGGAAGTCGAATTGCTCTTGTTGTGGGATTTTACCCACTTGTTTTGCGCTCTATGCGTTGACCTCTGGGTCCGAGACGTTTCTTCTTTTGAAAGTCGAATTGCCCTTGTCTTGGGATTTCACCCAGCTCTATGTGTCGACCTCCAGCTCCGAAGCGTTCCTTCCTTTGAAAGTTGAATTGTCCTTATTGTAGGATATCCATCACCCATGTATTTATCAGCCCACAAAATAATGTTGGTAACAATATATTCTAGATTTAATCTTTTTTCATTCATCTACCAATTTGTAACAATGAAAGAGGACTCTTTTGGTGAGCATCCAAAAGAGAAATCGGTGGACCTAGCAAAAATAAAGTTAATTATTTATCTACATATATTATATTGAAAAAAAAACATAAAATAAAAAAAATCATGATTTTTATGACTTTGTCATATTTGACTCATTCAAAAAGATGCAATAATTCTATTACCAACAATTATGAAATATAAAAAAATGATTATAAAATTAATCAAAATTTCTTCTCATAAAATAGTAATAATAATAAAAATTAATCGAGGCAAGAAAAAGGAATATTAAATTTTAAGTAATATTTTTAAATAAAAAATTAAAATACAAAAAAGAAGAATTTTTTTCTTTATTTATAAATCATCAAAATCAAGAGTCGCCCGACTTCTACTCTGCTTCACTTGCCATGTTTGCATGTTAAAACTGTTAAAGCTGTTGCTCCAAAATAATTGTAGACTATTTACATTGTACTGTTTTAATCTCAGACTTTATCGAATGGTTAAAATAGTTTCATATTATTTTAAAATTACATTCTAATAGTTCACCATGGAAACAATTTCAACCGTAATTTAACCCCACTAAGGCTCTGTTTGACACAATCATATTTCTCACTTACCGAATTTCATTCGGTATCTTCTGAAAATTACTGCTAGGAAGATCTATGCGGGAAAGTCTGATTGTTACATTTAGTGCATGTATCGAAACAACTGTGGAGCAGCTGCTTCAGGAAAAATGACTATCATGCCCCTGTTTTGTAAAACTGTTTAAAACAAAATGTTATAATAATATTTTAGACACTTCTGAAGCAGAATTTAACTTCAAAACAATTCAACAATTCAGATGCCCAACTAACTCAACAGTGAGTACCGAAAATGATAAAAAAAAAGGAAAAATACCACAATTCATGAAATTCATAGCTAAAATATTGTAAATTATCTTTCCAATAGATATTCATAGCCAAACGAAGCCTTAGTGGGGTTAAATTACGGTGCCGCGTGAAAAAAGCGGCCCCAAACGAAGCCTAAGTAAGAGATCAAAATGACCTCATATAAATAGTCGTAAACTATTTTTATATTTTCCCCAATATTAAAGTCTAAGAGTAATTACCAAAGTGCCCTTAGTGCTTATTTAATTAACACATTAAAAGTAATGACGTGATCTCCAGGTACATGCATCCCACGTGGCAAGTTTTTAAAATATTATTCAAAAAAACCATTTAAAAAAAAAAAACTTTATTTTTAAAAGATAAATTTGAAACCGATAAAATCGGTAGCTGAGCTGTCGATTTAGGGTAAATAACCTTTTTAAAACTATAATTTGAAAATAAAGATATATAAATGCTTAGATCTACTTTATTTTTTAAATTGCATTACAAATAACGCCGTTATTAACTGCAGACATAATTAAATCTTCCTAATATTTTATATTCAGCTATTATTCATTAACATATATTATATTCTCTCTTAAATAATTAAAGAGCATAAATTACTTTTGAGATATATTTAATTGCAAACATAAGCCAAAAAATATAAAATAGAAATTATTTATAATTAATTATATAATAAATCCCAATACTACACTCTAACTGGCACAAATAAATACATAGCTAATAAATCTATAAATTTATAAGTTAATAAATTGAAATTCAAATATTTTATTTATAATAAGATCACCTGACTTTTAAAGAGAAAAATAAAATCAAAACTTATATTTTTGAATTTCATAAAATTATTAATGTCAATTTAAAACGAAAACTTAATTTAAAATTAAAACTCTCATTTAATTAATTCATCTTAAATATGCTATTCATATTAAACACAACTTTTAAGACAAATTTATTGAACGGTCATACTGCTTCAAACGAAAACTTAATTATATATTAATTATCAACTATAGTATAATACATAAATAATAAAAATAAAAATAAAAAATAAAAATAAAAAATCACCCAGTTTGGCTTCCCCACCAGCCTCATCATCAGTCTGCACCCTTCACCTTAGGCGACGCCGACTTCCTAAAGAACTCGATGCATTCCTCCACTGCTTCTATCTGGTACGAATCCAAGCGGCGCTGCGAATGCGGTGTACCCACCGTCGAGGATGCGCCGGACCTTCTTGCTCCACCACCGTCACCGCCGCCATCGGCTCTTGATACGGCCGAGAACATGATAAGCTTCATGAACATCTCGCGCAGCCGCGACAAGACTGAGGTCGGCGAGGCTGGCCGAGAGACTCTTTTTCTTTTTCTTGGCATGCAGGTCGTGCTTGTTGTTCTCATGGTTTCTTCAAATTTCTTTTCTCTTTCTTTCCTGCATGCTGCAGAGGAAGCCATTGTTTTGTCCTCCATTTAAAACTTCTAACTCCTATGCCTTTTAAATAATGGTTTAGCTGTTGAAGCCTCTGCCTTTTATTTGTTTCTTTTCAGTTCAGTTTAGGTTGAAGTTGTGGATAGGGGGTGTAAACGAGCCGAACACGAGTGAACTCAGGCTCAGTTGGTGTACGGTTCCTTAATATTTTGAACTCAAAAAGTGTGTTCGTGCTCGGAAAAAAAATCGTTTTGTCAACCCTAATTACGTAGCCATAAGATGTTAATAATTGGGGTAAGATTTAAAAATTATTGTTTATATTAAAATATCATTTCAGTCTAATTTAATCATTTTGATTCTATTTTTTTAATTAATACTTTTAATTGATTATAAATCTTTGTAGCTTGGAGTCAATTAATATATATATATATATATATATATATATATATATATATATATATATTCTTTTTTCAAAAAAGAAAACTAACAGAGGGGCGGAACACCTTCTATTGAGAAATTTAGGGCCAAAAAAACAAGAATCAACACGAATCTATAAGATAGAGATTTAACGAGGTTCGGCAAAGAGGCCTACATTATCGGGAGCAGAGCGGCAAATTCATTATTTCAAAGGAGTTACAAGTCTAATTTCATACCCATAAGGTTGAACATCTATTTATAGATAAATCCCACACATAAATTACTAAAATGCCCTCGCTCCCCTCAACCCACTAAATTCCAAGAGACTCTAAATTTCTGGTATCAGAGCCATACCTAACACCTTCCAATCCATTTGCTAATTCGAATATGCTGGCTGGAATTCGAACCCTCGACCTGAGGGTCTTACGCTGAAGCCACAACCAATAAGATAGATAGATGATATAATTGATAAGTAGTATTTCGAGCCGAAACGAGCCGAACATGAATGAAAAAAACTTTGTTCGTGTTCGACTCGTTAACTTAGCGAACGAGCCGAACACGAGCTCTTCGCGAACAATGAGCCGTTTTCCTTGGTTGTGTAAGGATATTTAAAAATTTTGAGTTATGATTAGCTACTATTTAAAAGTATCTAAATTTCTTTAATTAGTTTTTACTTGAATTGGTCCAAAATAACATCTTTAGACTCTAGTGAGATTTTTTTCACGAGGGAATAAATTTTGGAGTGGTTGAAAATGTAAATTTGAAATTTAGGTATGACCAAAATGTTATATTTAAAATTGTGAATGATTGTCATGTAAAAACCTTAATAAATAAGAAACTAACATATCTTAATGGCCAAGAAAAGACATTGAAAAAAAAAAAAGAGAATAAATTTACTTGCATACCACACAATTCTTGTTCATTTACATATCTAACCCCCTAAAGTAGATTTACAACACCTTGGTATTTATATTTATCCATGTAAAAATGTATTGCACTTTTAAAAAATTAGTAATAGTAATATTTTCTTATATGATGTTAAAGATTTAAGTGTTAGCCATATAAATATGAAAGCTTAATTGTGTCTTTGATAGGTAATGTAAATGCCCCCAAAAAATGTAAGAGACAAAAAAAAAATAAAAAATAATAAAGAAGTTAGTATCATCATTAATATTAATGGCCTTAACTAAACTATTTTTTGATCAAATTTTTCATTGATTCTCAATCTATTCTATATTAGATCTTAACTCTTTTTTCAATAAAATTTTCTTGTAGAGTTGTAATTCATTAATTGAGAGTTATATCAACTTTAGATTTCATACTAAAACAAAGAATCAAATAATATACTAAACCAAATGAGTTATTTTACTAAACTAATGAAACTATATATTTGAAATCATATTAAAAGCATTAAAACCATATATATGATCATTTGGCAATGAAATTAAAGCATCTCCTCCCTTCTCTTCTTGATTAAGTTTGAGGTGCACATCCATACAATTCCAAGGAACTAAACTCGTTTAAAAAAGCAACTGAATTCATTCTTGAGAACTGTTGAACTAGTCAAGTAGTTGAATTCATTCAAGAGAATAGTTGGATTCATACAGAGGCTGAATTCATCTTGGAGCCGAACTTGTCTAGGAGCACCAAATTGAATTTATCTAAGAGTTTAAATCATCGAGTAGAGCAGTTGAATTCATTTAGGAGCTGAGCTTGTATAAGAGAACAACTGAAGTCCTTATCTAAAAGAATTGAACTCGACCAAAAGAACTGAAGTTGTCTTCGAAAACAACTCTCCCAGTAGAGTTCTCCAAGAACAATTCTCCTGAAAATAACTCTCTCATCAATGTTCTTTCAAAAGAATTCTTACATGAATAACTTTTGGAAAACAATTCAACCAGGAGAGTTCTTCTATAACAACTCTCCCAATAACAACTTTTTTAGGGAACTCATCCATGGCCGAACAGATTAACATAGATGTAAACTGACGAATTGTGCAAAGAACAGAAGGAGAAATGAGGTGTGGTCAGAGTATAATATACCAAAGATAATATTATTTACATGTCATGCCATAACAGAACAAATGGGAGAATGTCAAATTTCCCTAGAGATCAAAATGAAACCATCACCCATGAATATTTTTATAAGAAAAATTACTGTAATAACATATGATCCACTAGTCTGTTACATACACCAAAGAAACAAAGTAATATTCCTCTACATTTTCATTTTTTTCAACTCACTCTTCCCTCATTCTCTAATTCCTCTCTTGAAGTGTGGCTCCACAGACAATTTAGGATTCAACAAGAACAAGTGACAAGATATTTAAGTTTAAAACTCTTCTATTTTTAATTACTTAAAAATCATTATAGACGTGATAAAACTGCAATAAAATTCTCAAATTAACCACAATATAAGTATAATTTAGGTGAAAGTAAATATAAAAATAATAAGAATATTATAATTATATAACAAATTTTTGCTAGGCTTCTAGTCACTCTATAGTTGATTAAAGGGAACACATCTCATAATTGGATAGTTGCTCTTCAATCACAATCTCTTCTTACTTGTTTTAAGGAAGCTGTTGTCGTGTTGGCAATAATTAAATTTTATTGATTAGAGACTAATGAAACGAAATTTTTTTGTCTCGTTTTGTAAAATAACAAGTCTCAAATTATTAACAATATAAGGCAAAATTGAAATAAATCATGATAGGGATGCAATCATGGAAATAATAAGGTGTTATATTGAAAAAAAATATGATTATTTGCAAGGCTTTTATTGGTGAAATAATTAATTAATGGAAAACCACTTCATGATTGAAGTTTTTATTCTCTTAAACCACAAGTTAAACCTCTTTTATTGCATGTTTTAAGGAAGCTATTGTCTTATTTTCCATAATCAATTTTCTTAAAAAAAACAAGTTGGTTGGATTATTTTGATAAAATTTTGATAGCATTTAGGAGCGGAATTAATATTATTTTGTAGGATAGGCAAATTATTAAATTGTCTAAACTATATAAGAAAAAAAGTATTAAATTCTATTAATTACACAGAAAAATTATAAAATTCAGAGAAGTAATTGGTCGCCCCAAACATAATCTGTTTCCGCCCCTCATAGTATTAGATTTTGTATTGGATGAGAATTAAAATTTTTTGATTGATTCGTTATAAATTCTACTTATCTATAATGAAATTTAATGAATATAACTTTATTTTATTTAAAATTTAATTAGAATATTCAAACAATTGAAAGAAAATTTTGTGATATTTTCATGAAAAGATGGTCTGAACTTATTGTAAAACTAAACGAATTTCTATTAAAATAGCTTTTGTTACAATAATATACAACAATTCTTGGTGGTGAAAATTGAGATCAAACTAAATGTGATAACTTTAAAGGTCTTTTCTGCTAAAATTAGACATTAGTACTAGAATTATTTTTTTGTCAAAAAAAAAAAGAAAAAAAAAAAGAAAAAACATCCTTATCCCGTAAATAAATAGAAAATCTTATGTTTGGATAATTAGATATGTGAACGACGGCGTGAATCACATCACTCCACGACATAAGACCAAGACAGACTACAAATTCCATATTTTATGGGATTGGGATTTTTGGGCATAAATTTATAGAAAGTAGTTGAGTATAATAAATTATTTTGTTCATTACTTTTTATATAAACTATTTTTAAGTTCAGCTACATTTGACTATTTGCCACACTTCACTGAGAAAGGATAGTAGCAAGCAAGACATATAAGTAAAAGATTGTTTTATTTAAGATTATCTTTTATATGAACTAGTTTGAATAATATTAATAGATACAATTTGTATAATCTAAATAATGATTAAATTGAATGCTATTTAGGTAATCTAGTCTCAATGGCTAAAAAAATAGAGAATAAAAGGTTGGCATTTTTCCATCCAGCAAAATTTAATATAAATGAGTTAAATCGGTTAAGAGTTATTTGAATATTTGTAAAATAAAAGTTAAGAAATCATTTTTTTTTAAAGATGAAAGTAAAATTGATAAAAAATATTTTTATATTCTGATCAAACCTAATCGATATGTGAATTTCTTATTTGAAATTCGAAAGCTATGAAGTCTCCTCCTATGGGATTTTACTAAGACTTGTGAGGTTCCGTAGTTATTCTAGACTTTAGTATTTGTTAACATATGTTATAGGTTGGAATTGGGTTTCTAACAAAGCTAAGCTACATTGAATCCTAGAATGAGTCAAGCATTTGAATAGGATTGAGAGAAATGGCTTGGATCACCTCTAGAATGAGCTACATGTTCAGGCAAAGGGTACTATTCTAGTAAAATTCAAGTTGCTCAAATTGATCCTAGCTAACTCAATCCAAGCTGAGATGCAACTTGAAGTAATCAGACTCAAGCGTCAAGTAGCATTTTGAATGTTTTTATTTTTATTTTTTTTTATGCCAAACATTGGTCGCAGGTAGATTATTAAACAATAGACTGCGTGTGTATTTGTCTTAGTCATAACACAAAAAAACCATAATTTATTTTTTTACCCAATCTAGATCTTAAACCAATTGGATTAGATTGATCTAAATAGATGACGATATTGTTTGATTAGATTTAAGCTTCTTAGATGCTCACACTGATCATTACCACTATTTAGAATGTGTGACTATCATACAAAATTTTATTTGTTTGGGGTGAGGTCTTGGAAAGTAATGAAGTAATTGTAATAGTTCTTTAAAAAGATTGAGAATGGTTTCTCAAATCAAAGAACATATAGATCTTGCAAATTACAGAAGTACCTTGAGAGGTTTATACAAATAATCAAAAGATTAAAATATGGTAAATTTGAATTCTTCAAGTTGTTAAAGTCATTCTTGGGAGGTTGTGGAATGTCTAAAAGCCAATTCATGTTGTGATGAAAGCTCCTAATTGGGCAACACAGTATCCGCAAGTTCCATGGTTCAATTGAAATCAAATATGTCATGGCCATTTAATAAGGATTAATCCATGGTTTTGAAGAATTCTAAGTATCTCTAAAGAATAATGATGTATTATTGTTGTGTTGTCTAAAGACAATTTTCCTTAATTTTGATCAAATTACATTTAGATGGGCTCATTATTGTGTTGATAGCTAAGTTAACCTTATTTTGATTTTGTCAACTTCAGATAATTTAGACTCAATAAGTTTGATTTACACTAGCTTTCAACTAAGACAACTAAACTTAGATGTTGTGTTTAGAACAAGTTAATAATGTTAATTTTAAGTTCTCCTATTAGATTGCCTAATATGTTATGGTTTGCTTATAATTGTTTTGTGTAAAGTCAATTGAATCCTAAATTATCTTTTGGAAAGCAGCCTCAAGAGTGAGAGAGAGTGAAACTTCCTTTTATTTATATCGTTACCACATATTTATAAGGGTCTCAAAATACAGTTAAATAAAAAGATAGGAATAGTTATTATAACCATCTAAATAATTGAATCCGCGTGTATGTTGAATGAAAATTACATTACAATGCAAATGAAATATAATGTATGCCAATCGTCGGAAGTTTAGGTTTGGTTTGTCGTGTCCATCGACCGCGTATATCAGTTTGATTACACCAACGAGACTGGTCAATCGATCAAAAGGAAGCCGATCGATTTCGGTGAGAGGTCGTTGATTGATGGCTCTGTCAGCCGACAAGTTTATTGATCAACTCGCCGTGTAGTCTTTATTCTATTTGTCTGTTGACATCCAATTCATTAATAAGGAAACTTGATCGTTGGGTCTTTATTCCTAATTGTTCAATCCCTTTGAGATTCGTGTTGGCATTTTTGTTATATACATATTAGCTCCCCAAATTTTGCTCGTTGAACTAAAGAAAACTGTTAATTAGTGCGAATTAGCGACGAAAATTTTTCTGAAGCAAAATCAACGACCGATTGGCATCCGTTAGCGTCACCCTACAGTCCCAAAATCAAAAGTAACGAAGCAAGCAAGCTGCGTCGAGCAGAGGTTGCTAATCCTACACCACAGCGTCGGACTAGCGTCAGTTATGCCCGACACTAAACTCACTTATTAGCGCCGGCCATAGCAGACTCTAAATCCAATGCTAGAGCTCTAAAATATGGCTTCTTCGAACCGCACTTCGCGCACTCTTTCTCCTTCGACTTCGTTTGTCGCCTCCGTCGTCTCCTAAGGTTCTCCGGCGAATCCAGCTCTGTTTCACTGCTTTAACCTCGTCCAATGTGAGAAATATCCTTCCACGTCTCCAAGCTCTAGTTTAGCTTAAGTTTTTATCTTTTTTTTCCCTGCATAGCTGTTAAATCCGAAAATACATAGATTTTGCTAAATTTTTTTCGTATTCTATTGTAAGGCATGCAATGCATATGAATTTTATGATTTTCCCTATGTTTAGGTGTTAGATATGTAAATGCATAAGAAATTTATGCTATATAATAAAATTTTGGTGTGAGATATGTAAATGCATAAGAAAATTGTGGTATGTATGTAAATATGAAATTTAGGTGTGAGATATGTGAATGCATAAGAAATTTGTGCTAAATATGTAAATATGAAAATTTAGGTGTGAGATATGTAAATGCATAAGAAATTTGTGCTATGTATGTAAATATGAATGTTAGGGGTGAGATATGTAAACAAAAAAGAAATTTTGTGTTGTGTACGTAAATATGAAAATTTAGGAGTGAGATATGTAAATACATAAGAAATTTATGTTATGTATGTAAATACAAAAATTTAGGCACGAGATATGTAAATACATAGAAAATTTATGTTATGTATGTAACCATGAAAATTTAGGTGTGAGATATATATGGAAACACATAATAAATTTGTGTTATGTATCTAAATATGAAAAGTTAGGTGGGCTATGTGTTTCATGTATGATGTGTAGGTGGGTATGATATGTAATGGATTTGTACACTAATCTATAGAACTACATTTATGGTACAGATGAATATTCGAAATGTTAGATCGTGGAAGTATAACATATTATATCCAGGAAAAAACTGACGAGTTTTTTGCTGGTGTTGAATATTTTGTGCACGTGACATCACCGCCCTTTTACCTCGTAGAAGGAAGGTTCTGATGCCCCTGTGCGATGCCGAAGAATCAAGCGTATTTGACTCATGACGAAATGAAGTTGGTCCTACACTGTTAGAGATTTAAACCCGATTATTGGTATTGAAGTTCACATGGTGAATTTGAACTAGATGTTCAGTAAGGTCATGCGGGAGCGTCATCAAGTTATGCCCCACTAACTTTTCACGATTCTGACATGTATGTTCAAATGATTGATGATACGACCAGAGCTCATTTTTTGGGAGTGTGCCTGATGAAGATCAAGAATCATATGTGAAGAACAACAATTCTATGAGCTATTAAATGCTGCCCAACAACCATTGTGGGAAAGATGCACTTAACACGCAAAGTTAACAATCGCTCTAAGAATGTTGAGTATTAAATCTGATTTTAACATGCTTAGGGAATGCTTCAATTAGATAGCAATATTATTAAAGGAAACAAACCTTGCTGGTAATTTAACTCTAGAAGATTTGTACATAACTAAAAAATTAGTAGTGAAGTTGGGGCTACTATCTGAAAAGATGGATTGTTGCATCAATGATTGTGTGTTATAATATAGGGAGAATGCATTAGAGACAAAATGCATATTTTATAGTATTGATAAGTTTAAACCAAGGGCAAAAAAGAATAAAAACCAGAAGAACACTGCTTGCAAACGTGTCTTTCATTTTTCTCTCATTTCAGTGCTCCAACGACTGTTTGCTTATATGTGCATAGCTTGTCACATGTCATGGCATAATACTGGATCTATTAATGCTAGTATAATGACTCATCCCACAGTTATGAGCTTGAAAGCACTTCGACCACAGTTATCCAAATTTAGCAGCAGAATCACACAACTTTAGGCTTGGCTTATGTGCAGATGGGTTCACACCTTATGCTGCAACACCTTATTCTTGTTGGCAATTATTATCATGCCATATAATTTGCTCCATGATATATGTATGATTGTATCTTTCTTATTTCTAACTTTCATAATACCAGACCCACATAGCCCAATGAGTGAAATTGATATGTATTTATAGCATCTTATAGATAATCTATATTGATATGTAATCCCCAACTGTTAGCGCAAAGGGAGTGAAAGCAGTGACTTCCAGACCCAGATGTTGAAGGTGCTAGATAAGAAGTTCCTGGAGGAAGAGTAGCTCTTGTCTCTTTCCCGGCAATGTCAGATCAGGAGTGCTGGCTTGACTTTCTTATTGTCTTTCCTTTATTCTATGCTCTTTAGTGAGGGAGGAAGAATAGATAGAAAGAAAATGGGCTACATACTTCCTTCGAGTTCAATCCCCATAATGTGTCTATTCACTCTTCCTAAGGCTTTTGATAAGGGATTGATTCTATGTTGGAAGTCGGAGTGTTCACTTATGATATTGGAATGAAACAAATTTTATACTTGAGAGATACTTTTATGTGGACGATCAGTAATTTCCCTGCTTATGAGATAATATATGGTTGGAGCACGGTCGAGAAATTAGCATGTCCCTACTGCATGGACATGTCTAAAGCATTCACTTTGAAGCATGGAAGAAAAAAATACTAGTTTGATTGTCACTAAAGGTTCTTAGCACGTGATCACACATTCTGGATGAATAACGATGTATTTTTCAGAAATATAGTTGAAAAATCAAGTCCACCCCAAATGAATAGTGGAAGTAATATATTGCATATGATTAGTGAAGTTCTGAAGATCACTGAGAAGCCAAAATTAGCCTCATGTCGTCTCCCATATTATGACTTTACACATAATTGGATGAAGCAGAGTAATTTTTGGGATCTTCCATACTAGAAAACCAATTTAATTATGTATAATATGAATGTTATGCATATTGAGAATTCTTTTTTATATAATATATTTAATTCTGTTCTTGATATCCAGGGAAAAAATAAAGGACAACGCCAAAGCAAGAATGAATTTGAAAAAGTATTGCAAGTGGAGGAGTTAGAAAAACAAGAGACAAATGCAGGTAAAGTAATAAAGCCCAAAACTACATATTGTCTAAACATCGGACCAACAAAAAGTAAGCTTTGAGTGATTGTTTCCCTTGAAGTTTCTAAGTGGTTGTGCCTCTAACATAGGTCGATTTGTTAATTTGGGCACGGGGAAAATATTTAGCATGAAGAGTCATGATTTCCATATTTTCATACAAAGCTTATTGATTATTATATTAAATGTTTTGCTAAAGCCGGTACTCGATCCATTGATCGAAATCAATACATTCTTCAGGGAGTTGTGCACAGGCACTTTGGAAGTTTATTCTTTGCAAAGTTTTGATGTGAGTATTCCATTATTGCTGTGTAAGCTAGAGCAGATATATTCTTCTATCTTTTTTTACGTTATGGAGCATCTGTCCATTCATTTGTGTCTTGAGGTTATACTGGGAGACTGGTGCAGTGCTGTGAATGTATCCTTTTGAGAGGCACGTCTTTTATTTTAGACTGAAATATTCTTACTTTTTTTAAATTGACTAAACTGTACAAATTTCTCAATAACATAAAAAAAATCTGTTTAGAATAAAGCATATCCCAAGGGTTCGATATGTGAGGCATACTTATTTTAGGAGACAATTATTTTCTATTCTTATTACTTCGATCAAGGGCAACACACACAAGAAACTATTGGTTAGATGCCTTTGTAAATATAATTATCGGTATTCCAGATATCTGATGAACCATTAGGTAGACATGGTACGCATTATCTAAGCGATGGAGAGCTTTAAGTTGCTACTTTGTATGTTCTACTGAACTGGGACGAAGTACAACCATTCCTACAATAAGATTAAAAATAATCAAATATTTTTACGGAATGTTTTACCAATTGGACATACAAGTCACAATGATGTATGCAGGTTATTTAAAGAGAGCTTAAACGTAGAGGACGACTCTATTGTAAGCAAGAAAATTGAAGAAGAGTCTTGCAAATGCTTCAAATTACACGTACGTTGAAGTAACTTTTAAATTCACCAGTATGTTGTGTAATTGTACTATACAAAGTTAAATTAATTATGCTATAGTACTTCTACTAGGTCCAAGATACAAGAAACAGAATCACAGAATAGGGCTTATTAGATCTTGTTTGGGGGCCTAATCGTAGCGTGAATACATGACGAATATTTGAAGTTAACGATTACAAATTTCATATGAGCTCCTGGTGTGAAGGAAAATAAACTTATAATTGTGGTGTTTGTATTACAAGAAACACAACAAGATCAGCTATTATGACATACTAAATGAAATAGTATAGTTGCAATATCCGGGCTTAGTTGACCACAAAGTTTACATGTTCAACTGTGAGTTTTTTCATCTTGTACTTAATCAAGGAACTCAAACAATCATCCTGTATGTTATTAACAAAGTTAAGATAAACATAAGATATGCAAAATATGACCCATTTATTCTGGCAAGTCAGGCTAGTCAGGTTTTTAATATTCGATATACTGGATGAGTAAGGGATAAAGTTTATTGGGCTATTATATTGAAGAATATACAACGAAAAATTGTTGAGATGCAGAATTTTATAGAACCTATTCACCAAGTGTCCGGTATGTCTAATTTTCATATTCAGCTTAGCTCAATCAATGAGGGCTTACCTCTAAAGGATACTAGGAGGACTCGTGAAAAAGTCCTTCTAGATATAGATGGAAAATGATAATGAGATTTACGAAGAAATTTTAAGTTCTTCAACATCTGGATCATCAAATGAAACAGATAAAAAAACGGTATGTATACTTAGATGATTAGTTTCTGCACATTTTTGTCTTTACATTTGCTTCTTACACTGTAGTTGTCCCGCTTAATTTTCTTGATTTTATGTGTAGACATGACATGTTTCATTTTTCTGTTTTTACTTTTTTGTATTATATTACATACTAATATTGCTTATTAATTTTATTTTTTTTTTTCATGTTGCAAATGACATGTTCTCAGCCTTTCGAGAGACCCCATGTTCAAGGGACTTTGGGGAACACGTATCGGAGGCTGAAGAAGGCCTTCATTTCCACTGACAGATACGGCACTCGTGCAACTACTCTGGTGACACCTTCTGTTCCCTCTCCTCCCGCTCCAGGTCCCTCCAAGTCACTATCTCCCACTCCACCTTATTTCCACCAATCATCCTCATCATATGAGTCAGGCCCTTCGATTCGAACACCTGAGATGGCTAACACCACCATATTATTATACTATGGTAAGTCTAGGTCTCCTTAGACGAAGATGAGTGCTAGGATTTACCAAATACCACTAGAATCTATCTAATAGGAACCAATAATTTTCTATCAACTATGATCCGTAAGGTTTACTTGGGGTGGTAGTCAATTTTAGAATTTGTCAATTAATGAAAAAAAGTCAGTCTCCTATATAGCAATCTAATTTATAGGATTTTTAGAAAAGTTTATGCAAGTTTGTTCTGTTCATGTTGATTAATGGACTAATACAAACCCTGGGATCCCAAGTCAAAAGTGTTTTATTCGTCCTTTTTTGTTTAGTAAACATTAGGGTATGTGAGATCTATATATGAAGAATCTATATCAAGGGCAAGGTCAATCCCAAGACAAAGGTAGCCCAACAAGAGAAAAAAGATTGTAATTGAGTACATATAATCATTTCTAACATATAGACCCCTTCTCCTTCTCCAACAATGATGTCTTCATAGCTGCTTCCTCTTGTGTGTCTCCCCAGTATGCATAGTCACAAGGGTACAATGAAGAGTTATGGGGCCAAATCAAAAATTTACTGGAATAAAAAGCTCAACAAACAACTTCTAAAATAACTTCAAAAATTTTCAAATTCAATTATGAGTTATTTTATCCAGAATCAACACGAAAATTTGCATTTCAACATATTGTTTTTATCAGTCAAAACAATGCTTATGCTAGAAATTAAATTTATGAAGAAACAACTGGTACTTTGATCTTATTTCAATACAATATGTTCACTATAATCTCCATGTAGCAAACCAAATGTTTATACAACTCTCTGCATCCCATGAGCTTGAACTGATGCTTCACCTTGCTGGCTCTTCTTCTTCAAAAACACTGATACGATTAAAGGCAGAAGTGGTTTCTTCTTCTTCTTCTTCTGTTTGTTTCTCATCTGTAATGTTTCCCTTCCAATCGAGAATTTCCTATCCAAAACTTGCTCCTCGGTGCTCATGACTCTTTCCAGAGATGGTGGGTTGGCGAATTTGACATACTTCTTTCTTTCAGTTCCAATATCCTCCTTGACTACTGGTCCCTCGATCTCAATCTCTGTTGTATTTTCTACAAATTTGATATCTTCAATCTCTGGATCTATGCTTGGCTTCTCCAAATCTCTAGCTTTCAGTTGTTCGAGCTCTGTCTTTGTTTCCTCTAGCTCTTGTATCAGAGAGGTGAGGTAGTTTTCCATTTCTAATCTTTCTCCTTCTGCTTTCTCCAGGTTTTGTTTTGTTTCTTCTAGCTCTGCTACAAGGGAGGCAAAGCGAGAGCCGCTCTGCTCATTCCTGTTTCCTGTCACTCTCATCTGATTTTTACAGAAAAGCAGGGGACAAGAAAATCTGGTGACACATTTAGATCAATTTGATTTTTTTTTTTTTTTCTTACAGATTTTGTTCTCTATATCTTATTTGTTGCTAGCTGAACCTTATTGTGTTTAGAACATTCAGCAAACAGGTATAGAATCCAAATTTGCTTCACAATGAAAAACAGTACTTTATTGCATTTGTGGATGACGAAAGATTATTAGGTGTGGATAAAGAATGTGCTGATTTTGGTCTTTATTGATTATATTGATACAACCAATACAATCAAATACAACGGAATCCGTTTGTGCGAATTTCACACCTAATAATCTTCTATAAATGACTGCATGAATCACACCACACCGTCGAACACACTGCATAATTAGACATAAGAATTTAAGTTGTGCTAAAAAGAAAAAAGAAAAGGGAGTCTGGAGCCTACTTCGTTGAGCTTATTAGTAATCTCCCCAGCCAAGACCTTCTCCCCAAACAGCAAAACAGCTTCCTTCACCGACCGAAAAGGAGCGCTCGTATCGATCTCCGCTCTCGCCATGTCGTCGTCTTCAACCTCCCTCTCCATCTCCATTACATTCAAGGGAGACATTAGCATGCACTAAAGACTCATCAATGCATGTAGATCGCTCAATGGGTGCTGGATTAATAAGAGGGGGAGGAGAGAAAGGGCGACGGTGAGGTGGGAAGTTTGTTAAGTCTCTTAGAGGATTTTGTTTAGGAAGATAATGAGCTCATAGTGCTTCGTTTCTTGGCTTTCACTTCACTAGTATTCCCGTTTAAGATGGGAAGGGAGGGAAGCCAACGGTTCTGATTGCAAGGTTTCACCTAATGGATGACTCATATTAGGGGATGTGCAACAAAATAAAAAATAAAAAATGGTAGAGAGATTTACATACATACCGCTAAATTATTATGTATTTACATATCTAACACCTAAATTTTATTTTTTACACATTATGCCATTCTTTTTTTTTTTAAGTGAAGGTGGTCATATTTTTTTATAAGATATGAAATATTTGGGTTGTATAAATGTAAAAAAAAAAAATTAGATTTATAAAAACATAGAAATTAGGTGGCCACAAAAGAAAAAAAAGTATTGTGCTTGTGGCCGTAAACAAGCCGAGTTTGAGCGAGCTCATGTTCGGCTCGTTTGAAATTGCTCCTATTTGAAATTAGCTCGTGAATAGTGTGCTCATGTTCTGCTCGATTAAAATATTCTTGTTCGTGTTAGACTCGTTAAAATTAATTGGTTAAAATAGATGTAGAGTCTTGGATTTGAATTAGGATCAAGTCTATTGAAAAGAAGGCGCAGAACAACATTAACACACGAATTGTTATGATTTAAACTTAGATATAAATATATATAATTTTATAAATAATATATATAATATATCATTATATAAATAGTTATATGTTTTTTTATTTATTTTGACCTCAAACAATAGAGAACAAAAAGTGGTTCGTTTTCAGCTCATTTATAATTCGAGCTTAAAAAATTTATTTGTGCTCAGCTCGTTTACTTTATGAACAAGCTAAACCCAAATTATTCGCAAACAATGAGCTCTATCAATTGCCCGAATTGTGTCGGTCACTTCCAAAGAGAGTTTTAACGATTATAGTGATGTAAAATTGTGGTTTCTATTTGGACATTTCAAATGTCTTACAGTGGCTTTCGGTAGAAGAATAGTGCTACTTTGTTTTGTGGGTATTTGTTGCCAGACATTGAAGTAAATTAGATGGCTCCCTAATGTGCTATTAGACAGAATAATAACTTTTAGATTATGATATTTAAACAAAATTTTGTTATCCCCATTTTTTAAAATTTTGGTTTTGCCATTGGTATAACACAATTAATTAAAAGATTTTCAGAATTAATCAATTTGAAAATTTAGGGCTTTTGATGATTATTTTTTTGAGCTAATATAACAGCTTAGAATCTTTCATATCACATCAAAAAGATCACTATTTTAAATTTTTAGAAAGTGAAATACAATTTTGCATGCCAAAATATGGTGGCACATATGTACAAGAGAAAGTTAGGTGTTAAATATGTTAATCCATAGCATTGGAATGGTATGTACAAGGCATCTTTTGTTTTTCTCTAAAGATGACAAAATAAAGTCGGTTTTGATTTTATATATATTGCCGGAAAGTTGAAGAATTATTGTCATTTTGATTAGTAGGTATCGTTTGTCTTAATTGCAGTGACAGAGGTTTCTATTTTGTCTAAACATGACATTAGGTTTATTAAAATAACATCTATGCTGTTATAGCATTACATTATGGGTTTGCCTTCACAAACAAACATCTAACCAAAAATATTTCTTTTGTAAAAATTATTGTTAGATTACCGTAAAATTTCTCTTGAATAGGCATGAATTTCAATGATAATTTCATAGCACAAACCTTTTAAAAAGATTAGTTGTTTAAATACAAGTTTAGAAATTATGTTTAGGGTTAATGGAACTTATGTCCGAACTGTGATGATTCTGATGATATCAAATTCACTCGAATCTGATTGAACTGATTCATGTTTCCCATGCAGACCCACCCTCTCGTCCAAGAAAAAGGTCGTTACTTTTTCATCGAATAGCTCTTTTTACTCTATCAAAATTTTCTCTAGTAGGAAAGGGTGGCAAAGTATTATTCAATACTAAAATTAATGGGGATTTTGTAATTATACAATCTTCAAGGATTTTTCTCGTTCAAAGACTTTACATAAAAGAAATTATGTGTTCCATGTCATCTTGATTGCATTATTATATGTGAGTCGACAGTGAAATTCACTCTCTTTCTGTCAATAAAATATCTCATTGGATGATAATTTGGTATCATCAATAGAAAGATGGCTTACCTCTATACACAGACTTTTAACTGATCATTATTATTTAAGCTCATATATTTTGCACAATATCCTTATAACAAAAAAGTGATGTCTTTTAAAATGGGATTAAACTACTTAAAATTTTTCAAATTATAATAATCTTTCTTTAAACTAATTGGCTCATGACCAAAATATTGCTTCTATACATGGAGTGAAAAGCTTTATTTAATTTATCCCAAAGCGATCCAAATAGTTTTCTTTGATCGTAAAGCATTTGATGGACATTTGAGTGTCTTAATGTTGTCAGAATTGAATGAACTTGAGCTCGTTAGATACTTATTGTCGGGAGGTTCAATTCAACTATAAGCTCATCGGATTCAACATCTGTTTGACTTTCCAAATATGCCTGAAACGATTCGAAAGTGATTTAATGGCTTGATCTGAGTTTGATTTGACTTGGATTAGATCAATTTTAGTATAAGTAGATTCGCCTCATCGAGCTCATCAGTTTGACTATAACATTGTTGAAATTAGAACTCAGAATGACTCTTAATTGAAGTTTGAACGTTTCTTGCTTAAAAGATTATTTGAGATCTATGCCATGCCTTGAGATCTATGCCAAATGATGGAGATTTATTGGAGACATATCTCTCTCACACACACACACGCGCACACGCACACACACACATATATATATTTCCAACTAAAATGAGCTAAACAGAATTGTACAAATGGTTGTCTTATTCAACTTGTTTACTTAATGAATGAATTGAACACAAATTATTTGACGGGTTGAATGCCTGTTTTTCACAATCAATGACTTTTTAACAGCCCTAATTATGAGCTCATGCATATGATTAGGTAGGATTTTGAATAATATTTATATGTACTAATAATAAATTTGATGTATTTAAATGATTTTTTTTAGTATATTCTGCTAAAGAAGAGCGTTGATCTTAAAAATGCAGATTAGATTTTAATATTTTAGGAATGGACATTTAAAACCGGTCTATGACTCTTCTGAGAAATCTATTAAAACTTCTTTAATTTATTTTTGAGAGACTGCCATAGTGTTGTCCAAGTAGGTGATCCTCAAAATACGGCTACATACACAACGATCAATGGACTTCTTTGTGCTTATATAAGCCCATGGGCTGATTTCTTTTCAATCCGGAAACAAAGCTAATGGGCCAATGGCCTCATTCACAATGCTTATGTTTGTATTACCTAATACCTACTTCTCAACGTCAAAATTAAAATTATCAACACAAGAGAAAGTATTACATCAGGAGTCCACTGAAAACGTGCCACGTGACGAGTAACAAAAAAGAAAAATTTGTCGGATAACACAAGGATTATTCTCCCCGTTTTATTTCACATTATTCAAGCGTTATTGTGTATTACTCATGTGTTATTGTGTGTTATTCAAGTGTTATTCTGTCATGAGAATATTCTTGGTGTTATAATAACACAATAACACTTCACGCAATAACACCTTAATAACACAAAATAACACGAGGAGAATAACAATGGACTCCGCGCGTAGCTCTACGTGCAGAGTCTTGATGTAATATTTTTTCTCAACACAAAATCACTATCATTTTAATTTCATCAATCACATATTATCTATTTTTGTGATAATTTATCAATTGCCTCAATCACTATGAATTTAAATGCATAAAAAAATTACTGGACAGCATATAAAGGCACTTTACAAAAAAATTATTTATTTAAATATTCTTTTAGTAAAATTCATTTATTGCATGTAATATATAATAATGTATTTGATTATATGCCATTAAAAAATTTACATAATTTAAATTTATAAATTTATTATCATATATACAATTATGCAACTTATTAGGGGAAATTTGTTAATTATATCTCATTAATTTAAATATAATTAAAAAGAGTAAACTATTTTAATCCCTATATTTATGATTTTTTATAAAATTAAATTTGTGAGGTGAATGATTTATTGTTAACCATAAATTAGGCTAAAGTACAGGAAAAAATTGTGTCAAAACATCCTGACACAAAAATTATCAGATTGAAATTGATTTTGCGATATATTTTTATCAACTTTAAAATTTAAAAATGTTTTTGTATGAGATTTGGAGTTAAAGTATAATTATATTTTATCTATTGTATTTTCTTATTAATTTTCAAGGTTTAAAAGCTTCTTTCATAAATGAAAATATATCAAACATCAATTTATTTTTTAGTTGAACGCAGCTTCGTGTTTTTAAATAAGCTTGAGTTAATATAGAAATAATATTGTGAAGTCTAATGACTTGAGAATATTGTCCAGGCAGCTAAGGCCTCGTTTGAGAATCTGGTGGAGCTTGGTTCAGTGTTGGCAACACCACTAAAACGCGTCGCTTCTGTTTGGCACGGCGTCTTCTCTGACAATTGCGGCGACTTCGCCCTTGTATTCGATGTTTATGATCCTGAAATATCAGAGGCTTGAGAAAGAAAATCAACACAAACAGGATTAATATTCAAATTATTTAAAATAATACTTTGTTGATTCTTTAATTCAGTAATATAATTAGAGAGAGATTTATTTCAAGAGAGAAAACAAATGATCACTTTTAACATGTATATTCCAACCATCTTGAACAATATCATAAAAGTAATACAATTACTCTAAAAACTTTCAAATAATAATCTATTCTCTAAAACATAAGAAGCTCTTACATATATAGAAATAGGAGAATGATTAGAAGTGAAATTATCCACAATTTTTAAAAAAGAACAAATAAAATAGAAAGCCCTGTCAAAGACTCTTTATAAGATTACCAGCTTGATTATGACACCAACTAAGTTTATGTCTACCATTTTGCAATTCAAATATCTTAGAATTGAGAATGCAATTATTAAAATCAATTAGCTTAGAATGAATAAGAAAAAGACTACCAACCTTTTCACTAGCTCTAATAATACAATTAAAACATCCAACAAAGGCCACAAATCATTAATATTAGAAGCAAGACTCTCAATAGAATTCCAAAGATCCTTTCACACAGAAACACTGTTGTCAACATAAATAAGAGTACTTAAAAAACTTAACATAAAAAGATAAATTAATATGTCCATGGATACATTGAGATTTAACTTCCAAAGCAATAAAAGAAAAAATATCAATTTTCCATTTAATTCAAATATCACCGTTATCAGCAATATCAAAGTTATGAGCATTTTCCTCATTATTAAAAAGCCTATACATAGAAATCTTATCTTAGATAAAGAAAAAGAAAGAAATAATCATTTCAATGAAGCTAATCATATAATCACTTTATTGACGAATGATACTTTTACAATCAGTAACACTTGTTTTATTACCAAACTCACGAATATTTTAAGCTAAAGTATTGAGATAAAACATATAACCAAAAGAAATAGAAAACATAAACTAAAAAGAAAGCTAATGGATAATCCGTACTACTAGATTCAATAGGGTGATCATCCACATTATCACTAGTATTATCCGTACTACTAGATGGAACATCAACAAGAATATTCAAATTAGAAGTCTAGTATTAACTATGGGAACCCGAGCAGGAAGAGGAGGCGTACTCTTGCTCCCTGTCATCTTCAACTATTATAGTTCCTACTATAATTTCTCCTTCTATAAATAGGGGCTACAGTTAGGTTGAACACGCACAACCTTAGGAAAAGATTGAAGATCATGAGCAAAAGTACAACATGGCTTATAGAGAGAAGGCTTCCATTTGTAAATCATTTGTAATTTAAATTCTTGCACTTTAATATCCAATGAAATGAAATCGAGAAGAGAAACTTTTAATTAATATAGATATTAACTCTGACAAAAGAAAGCCTCGAGAACTTAGATGTTAAATTATCAACAACCAAAGAAACTTCTATCTAACTCGCTATTTTTGAAATACCAGTCTCATTCCAACAACATAAGGTAAATCAAGATATTTAACCCATATGGGTATTTCCTTAAAACCCTCTTTAACCGGTTTAAAATCATAAGATCATTTTTTAAAAATGAAAAGTTTATTGTTAATAAACTAAGGACAACCTGTCAAGGCCATGTTTAAATCTTTAGCTCGATTAAAATTAAATAAAAAGAAACCTTCAAATAAAGAAAGAAGTTATACCAATTCTTCCAGTTTCCAAATCCTAGCAAAATGTTGGCGCAAATTACTATAGAAATGATGTTTGTCAATCACATATCCCACCAATGCTAGTGTCCAATGCTGTGAACCATCAACAACTTCTTGATCAGAGAAAGAAACCTGATCTGAGGAACTTGAGACATAAAACAAATCAAAGTTAGTAGAGCTAGAAAATTTATGAGAAATAAGATTATTCCAATTATGAGTAAGGTTTTACCCAAGCAGAAATAGAGAAGAAGAGATACGAGGTGGAAAAGATTCCAAAATTAAATAAGGAGAAAAAAAACCTAAAACCAAAGGAGAGGATCATAATATATATTAAACAAAAGAATCACCTCAGATGTAACCACAAGTCCCTATAGAAGATCCATAGACACCTTAGAATCCCCTAAATGTATTTACCAAAATGTAGCAAAGCCCTAAAAATCGAAGAAGGAAATGCATATCTACTTTCCAATTGAGAAAATCTTTCAAATATATCTCAAGAAAACATAATGAAAACACAGAAAGAACTTGAAGAAAAGCCTTAAACTAAAAAGAAGAAGATTATAAAGAATAAAGAGTAGAGAAAAAAGCAACTAAGTGAACATGCAAAATATTTTTATATCAAGCAAAAAAAGGAGGATTGAGAAATCAAAGATTTGATGTTCTTCAAATGGATTTAGGCAACTACTTAGAGTTTAAGCATAATTGATGCATAAACAAAAAAATTGGGGATTATTACAATTAGTTGTAATTTTTTTATAAATATACTCATGCAAAAGTGATGCATATGTTAAGCAAATAATATGAAAAACTGTAGGCAATTCTAGAGGATTTCTAAACTATTTTAGTTATAATTGAACTATTTTAATTAGTTTTCCTTAAATATATTTATTGGTGCTTGCAACTTATATTTGCATGAGTATATTTATAAAAAAATTACTACTAATATTTATGGACAAACAATCTTTTTAAGGAACTAGTTTTCCTTAAAAAGATTGTTTGTCCATAAATACATATAATAATTGTAAAGTTTGTGTGCTCACAAGTTAATTATAAAGAATTTCTGAACATGTAGGCAATTCTCCACCTTCATCAACATATCCACAAAATTTTGAGTTTTGTGTTTCTTCTCTAAGAAAAACTGTCTATCTTCTAGGAGAGAGTGTAGAAAGTGATATCTCGATTGAATACTTTTTATCCTAGTGTGAAAAGTAGCATTTTTAGCAAGATTAATTGAACTCATACTATCAGAATGAATCTTTCTAATCTCCTACTTCTTACTTAATTCATCTATAATGTCTTTCAAAACAATAATCTCCTTGTTAGCCTTAGTGATAACATCGTATTCGGCCTCCGTAGTTAAAAATGTAAAAATCTTCTGCAACCTGAAAACCCAACTCCCCGCTGTGTTTTTCAAAGTAAAGATATGCCCTGTTGTACTCTTGTTACCATCCAAATCTTCTGTTATATTAGAATCTACAAATCCTAGTAGACTGATCCTCGCACTTCCTTGACAAAGTACCCCATTGACTGTTCCCCTCAAGTACCTGAGAATCAATAATAAAAATATTTGACTGCACCTCAACTAATTGATGGAGACACCAACATTTTCACAAGCGGAGTAGAATCAAAAGCACAATAAAGATAAAAAATACCACTCGAGGGTGACATCGCAATCAAGCCAAACTAAGAGCATGAGAAAAGAGCGAGCAGATTCATAATTGGAGCGAATACTGCAAAGCACTTCCATGATATAGGTAGTGATAACTGTTGCAATTGATAATCCTCTTGCAGATAAGAGCAAAAAACTAGAGCCATCTTTCCATTATATAACTAGTTTAATTTACTATAATCCTTTAAAAAATCAAATATTATGATTGGAAGTTACTTCTAGCAGTATATAGCAATAACGCAAAATTTTAAAATATACAGCAAATAATTTGAATAAATAAACATGTAGTTTTTTTATCATAAATAACTTGTTATGTAGCAAATGAATCTGTCGTGAGATATGTACTTCCTGGCATAGAAATGAAACACAAAGAACACAAGCAAACACAGATCATTTACGTGGTTCAATCCAACTGGATCTACGTCCACGGGAGGGAATCAATCAAATAGTTCACTAAGGCAAAAGAAATGGAGAATACATAGCTTATACATAGAGATGAGCCCTCATCTTCCTTCTTAGCCTCTCTCTCAAGCGACACCTTGATACAAGGCCTCAAGATGCTCTCCTCCTCTCTAGCTCTCTAGCTATTCTCTCCTCTTTTGTGATAGCTGAAGACCTCTTCTCTTGCTCTTCTAAGCCTCACACCCCCTCTATTTATACAAACCAAGAGAGTGGTAGGTGGGAGGTAGGTGAGCGGTAGGTGAGGTGTGGTAGGTGAGCGGTACCACATCTCAACTGACTTAATTACGAAAGTGTCATTTTGCCTTAATTCATTAATTGGGGGTCAAAATAATATAATCGATAATAGTGTTTGTTGCAACTTAATTATTCGACATGAAAATTGAAAGGTTAATTTAAGCACATTTTTCCTTAAAGTTGATCTTTTATCCCTTTATCTTGCATGCCAACATTTGGGGAGCTTATATACAAAAATTAAAAAACAACAATAAACAATGGCGATTTTATACTCTTTATTAATTTCTCGGTCTAGCTTGAATTTTTCATTGCACGTTTGGCTCTCTTCCATAGTGGTTAGCCAAAATACTCAATTATTATTTAAATAAAGAACTAATTTGAACTCGATTAAGAAAATATTAAGAGATTATATATGAAAAATGTATGTGTCGATTACCGAAAACATGAAAAAAAAATATAAAGATAACTGTACATATATTTCTCATCACGCAATCTTAATTACAGAGATTCAACACACATTGACAAATACAAGCGACTATTCAAAACAGTACACGGACACGTACATATAAGATAAAAGTCAAGCAAAAGACCAGGTGATTTGATAGTCGCCAACATCATCCCCAGACATTCCCAAAGCATCCCAAACGGCCGGAGAAGCATCAACAATATTATTGCGACATGGCGGCTGAAAATCATGATCGGCATCACAACCATATACAGAGTCGCATTCATCCACAACTTTAGCCAACACGGACTTTCCCTTCGCATTAATCTTAATTGTCTTCAAGCATCGGCTGCCATGATCATACCACCCGGTGGAAAGCGCCACCACCTTCTCATCATCACTGTGATACTTACCATCGCACTCCGATGGGCCGCCACCATCTCCACCTTTGGCGAAGCTATTGATCGTCATAGTGGCGTGTGTTTCATAAGAGATCGGCGGTGAGCAGTGATATTGAGGGTACTTTTCTCCCGCCTTGCAGCATTCTGAGTCATGCTCTGTGTTGCAATGACTAGCTTTGCCATGCAGAAAGCCGCTTGGGCTACATTGGCCGAGAAGTGGAGTGTAGCGCACGGCGAAACTGAGGTTAAAGCATGCTACAACAAGTAGTATAACTACTGCGGATGTAGCCATCAGAGAATTATTCATTTTTTGCTAAGAGATTGAGAAGAAAGAGGTTAACTATGTGTGTTATTCTTCTAATGGTTAAGCTATACTGGTATTTATAAGTGTTGGAAGTTAAACGATAGGAAGGTGTGGAAGGGTGCTTTAATCTTTCTTGCAGTCAGCTTAATGGGTGGTGCGTATGGTGGTTGTGAATTTCTGCAACCTCCATGTATAGAATATGTTTTGTTAATTATAATGAATTGATGTTCGTTAACTTTCAATAATATTGCAATGATTTATTTAGTTTTTTTTTGTTTTTCAGTCTGAGATTGGAATGTCTATAGGGCTTCTCGTGATCATATATTTAAACGGGGTGAATGTTTATCTTTCTGCTTTAATAATTAAATTAATATAGGCATAGCGTAATGTGCTTGTCGCAATTAAGAAATAAGAATTACAGACCCAAACTCCACGGCGCGAATGGAGTTTGCTATCGTAATTAGAAAAAAATAGTGGGTGTGGAATTTGCACCGTAACTCTATTTAAATGAGAAGAGAGACTCTCTCTACTCATTTCACATGAGATCTTATTTGCGGATTTCACACCTAATATTTTTTTCATAGTTAAGGCTGATGAAAAGGATTTCAATGCATTTCAATACGGTTTGAACATGATCGAAGCTCGAGCCATATAATTCCCACATATTTATAAACCTAATATCTAATTTTTTATAATTCCCACATAAAGCTAATGGATATGTTATCCATTATATTTTTACCTTTCTCTGCACAGAAATAGAGAGCAATGGGACCAAAATAAAATTTAGAGTAGAATTAAGCATAACAGGAATCATATTTACTATCATAGCAAGTAAGAGTACTTTTACTAATAAAATTTTGAGTAGTGGTATTACTTGGAGCAGCCTCAAAGGTAACATTAACAGAAAGTAATCATTCATTAACATTATCAATGTTCTTGGACAAAACACGAGGCAGAAGATAGACCTCATTAGCATTAGATAAAGCATTTTGTAAACTCAAATCCCAATTCATCTCAATAGTAGAATTACCAACAGGTAAAATTGAACTTTCTAGATCAACAATACCAATAGTGACCACATTAGATTCAATAGGGTGATCATCCACATTATCACTAGTATTATGCGTACCACTAGATGAAACAACAGCAAGAATATTCAAATTAGAAGTTTATTATTAACTATAGGAACTCGAGCAGGAAGAGGAGGCATACTCTTGCTCCTTGTCATCTTCGACTATTGTAATTCCTAATTTTATTTCTCCTTCTATAAATAGGGGCTATATTTAGGTTGAACAATCACAACCTTAGAACAAGGTTTAAGATCATGAGCAAAAGTACAACATGCCTTATAGAGAGAAGGCTTCCATTTGTAAATCATTTGTAATTTAAATTATTGCACTTTAATATCCAATGAAATAAAATCGAGAAGAGAAAAATTTACATTAATTTGGATATTAACCCTGACAAAAGAAAGCCTCGAGAACTTAGATGTTAATATATCAACAACAAAAGGAACTCCTATCTAACTAGCTATTTTTGAAATACCAGTCTCATTCCAACAACATAATTAACCCATATGGGTATTTCCTTAAAACTCGCTTTAACATGTTATTTCCTTAAAACCCTCTTTTAACAGGTTTAAAATCATAAGATCAATTTTAAAAAATGAAAAGTTTATTGTTAATAAACTAAGGACAACCTCTCAAGGCCATGTTAAAATCTTTAGCACAATTAAAATTAATTAAAAAGAAACCTTCAAATAAAGAAAGAAGTTATACCAGACCTTTCGATTTCCAAATCCTAGCAATATGCTGGTGCAAATTACTATAGAAAGGATGTTTGTCAATCACATATCCCACTAATGCTAGTGTCCAATGCTGTGAACCATCAATAACTTCTTGATCAGAGAAAGAAATATGATTTGAGGAACTTGGGATATAAGACAAATTGAAGTTAGTAGAAGTATAAAAATTAGGAGAAATAAGATTATTCCAGTTATGAGTAAGGTTTTACCCAAGAAAAGATAGAGAAGAAGAGTTACGAGGCGGAACAGATTCCAGAATTAAAGAAGGGGGGCAAAAAGCCCTAAAATAAAATGAGAGGATCATATATTAAACAAAAGAATTGCCTCAGATGTAACCACAAGTCCCTATAGAAGATCCATCGACACCTCAAAATCCCCTAAATGTTTTTACCAAAATGTAGCAAACCTAAAAAGCAAAGAAGGAAATGCAGATCTACTTCCCAAGTGAGAAGATCACTCAAATATATCTCAAGAAAACATAACGAAAACACCATAGAGAACTTCAAGAAAAACCCCAAACTAAAAAAAAGGAGATTACAAAGAAAAAAGGGTGGAGCAAAAGCAACTAATTTAACAAGCAAAATATTTTTATATCAAGCAAAAAAAGGAGGATTGACAAATCAAACATTTGACCTTCTTCAAAAGGAATTAGGCAACTAAAACATGTCATAAACAAAAAAATGGGGATAATTATTTTTTATAAATATACTCAAGCAAAAGTGATGCATATATTATGCATATAATATGATAACGACATTAGGTAAAAAATTGCTAAAATATTAATATGCCTTCTAAAGGATTTCTGAACATGTAGGCAATTCCTAGAAAAAAGATATGATAATTAAGTTGCAAGCACACAAACTTTACGATTATTATATGTATTCATGGACAAACAATTTTTTTGAGGAAAAGTAACCAAAATAGTTTAATTATAAGTTTTAATAAAATATTCCCTTAAAATTGACCCGATTGATAGAATTTTCATGTTTGTTTTTTTAAAGTTGTTTGTCATTAGTAATTTTATGAGAATATTATTGCAATCTAATTTTCTCCTTAATATTGTTTCTTTGAATTAATATGTTAAGGACCAAGAGTCTAAAATGAAGTAAATATCATTTCGATCACCCACAATATATGATAATCAAGTAAGAATCATAATGTACTTTGAGATCAAGAGCTCCAAATATTTAAATACCTATACTCAAAGCAAATGAAATGTCTTAGTAAAATGAGCCAGTTGACATTTCGATCCTAGTCGAAGTGGGCCCAGAGGCACTTAAAACATGTAAGAAGCTTTAAATATATTTTAGGACATCAAATGATCTCCTCTACTATTTTCTCCTTCACAAGAAACTTTTCAAAACCATGCATGCGAGAGAATAATCCTTTATTGATTGAAATCATAAACTTAAGGAACTGTACAGGACGAACCATCCCTAATTTGGCATTAGTATTTCATGTGCCCGAGAAGAATAAACTGCACATGGTGCGCTCGCTCCATTTTTGGGCTTAGGCGTGCCACAAACCCTGGAGCGGGACTGCCCAATATGGGCGCGAGCGCGTCGTGTTCTCCCACTGCAGGTGTAGGGACACCATCAATGTGTGAGTGTGTCGAGCCAGAAATATATCCTGTTGTTTAAACTAATGTTTGGTTGTTTCCTTGTGTTTGTGGGGCTCTTTCAAGCTTCACACCTCAACAATATCCCATATTGAAGCTGATACCTCCAACACATATCCTCTAAATTTGTACCTCTATCTGTACCATCTTCATAATCGCATACTATGATGTGACTTAGCCCAGGTCTCTAACTTTATGGACTACAGCTAAAGTCATGCATAGGCCCAGTTTGTCGATAATCACCACTTTCATCAACATATTCACAGAATTTAGAGTTTTGTGTTTCTTCTCTAAGAAAAATTGCCTATCTCTAAGAGAGTGTAAAAAGTGATATCTCGGTTGAATACTTTTTATTCTAGTGTGAAAAGTCGTAGTAAGATGAATTGAGCTCATGCAATCAGTATGAATCTTTCTAATCTCTTGCTTCTCACTTAATTCATCTATAAAGTCCTTCAACAAAATCATCTCCTTGTTGGCCTTAAAGATAAACAATGTATTCAGCCTCCGTAGTTAAAAGTGTAAAAATCTTCTGCAGCCTGAAAACCCAACTCCCCGCTGTGTTTTTCAAAGTAAAGATATGCCCTATTGTACACTTGTTACCATCCAAATCTTCTGCTATATTAGAGTCTACAAATCCTAATAGATTGATCCCCACACTTCCTTGACAAAGTACCTTAATGACTGTCCCCCTCAAGTATCTGAGAATCAATAATAAAAATATTTGACTGCACCTCAACTAAGTGGAGACACCAACATTTCCATAAGCGGGGTAGAATCAAAAGCACAATGAAGATAAAAAATACCACTTGAGGGTGACATCACAATCGAGCCAAACTAAGAGCATGAGAAAAGAGCGAGCAGATTCATAATTGGAGTGAATACTGTAAAGCACTTCCATGATATAGGCAGTGACAACTGTTGCAATTAACAATCCTCTTGCAGATAAGAGCAAAAGACTAGACCCATCTTTCCATTATATAACTAGTGTAATTTACTATAATCTTTTATAAAATCAAATATTATTATTGAAAGTTACTTCTAGCAGTATATAGCAATAAGGCAAAATTTTAAAATGTACAGCCAATAATTTTAATAAATAAACATGTAGTATTTTTTTTATTTTTATCATAAATAACTTGTTATCTAGCAAATGAATCAATAATGTGTTTCTTGCAATTTGTTGAGAAATTTAAGGCAAAGAAACACAAGAATCGGCGCAAATCCAAAAGAGCACAGAGATTTAATGAGGTTCGGCAAAGATGCTTACGTCATCGAGAGCAGAACGGATGTTTTCTTTTAATCCAGAAAAAAGTACAAGATATTGAAAATAATCCATAGGGTTACAAACAAATATATATATAACCATGGAGTATAATATGTAATTACAGAATTACCACAGTACCGTGGGGGCCTGCCCCTGCACCCCCAACTCACATAATGTAACTCTCCCGATTTGACAGCTCGCTCCGCTCCAACATCTGTCATTTATTTGGTATATAAGCCATACCTAACACAACTTAATTATTCGATATAGAAATTGAAATGTTAATTTAAGCACATTTTTCCATAAAGTTGATCTTCTATCCCTGCATGCCTATAAATTATGTTTGTTGTTTTGTGGAGCTTATATACAAAAAGTAAAAAACAACAAAAAACAATGACGATTTTATGCTCTATTAATTTTTCGGTCTAGCTTGAATTTTTCATTACACGTTTGGCTCTCTTCCATGGTGGTTAGCCAAAATACTCGACTATTACTTAAACAAAGCACTAATTTGAACTCAATTAAGATTTTTAAGATATTATATATGAACATGTAGGTATCGATTACTGAAAACATGAAAAAAAACATAAAGATAACTGTACATATATTTCTCTTCACGCAATCACAATTACAGAGTTCAACACACATTGACCAATACAAGCAACTATTCATAATAGTACACGGATATGTACATATAAGATACAGGTCAAGCAAAAGACCAGGTGATTTGATAGTCGCCAACATCATCCCCAGACATTCCCAAAGCATCCCAAACAGCCGGAGAAGCATCCACAATATTATTGCGACATGGCGGCTGAAAATCATGATCAGCATCACAACCATACACAGAGTCGCATTCATCCACAACTTTAGCCAACACGGACTTTCCATTCGCATTAATCTTAATTGTCTTCAAGCATCGGCTGCCATGATCATACCACCCGGTGGAAAGTGCCACCACCTTCTCATGATCACTGTGATACTTCCCATCGCACTCCGATGGGCCGCCACCATCTCCACCTTTGGCGAAGCTATTGATCGTCATAGTGGCGTGTGTTTCATAAGAGATCGGCGGTGAGCAGTGATATTGAGGGTACTTTTCTCCCGCCTTGCAGCATTCTGAGTCATGCTCTGTGTTGCAATGACTAGCTTTGCCATGCAGAAAGCCGCTTGGGCTACATTGGCCGAGAAGTGGAGTGTAGCGGACGGCGGAACTGAGGTTAAAACATGTTAAAACTAGTAGTATAACAACTGCGGATGTAGCCATCAAAGAATTATTCATTTTTTTGCTAAGAGTTTGAGAAGAGGGAGGTTAACTATGTGTGTTCTTCTTCTAATGGTTAAGCTATACTGGTATTTATAGGTATTGGATATTAAACGATAGGAAGGTGTGGAAGGGTGCTTTAATCTTTCTTGCAGTCAGCTTAATGGGTGGTGCGTTTGGTGGTTGTGAATTTCTGCAACTTCTATGTATAGAGTATGTTTTGTTTCTTATAATGAAGTGATGTTCGTTAACTTTCAATAATATTGCAATGATTTATTTAGTTTTTTTTTATTTTCCAGTCTGAGATTGGAATGTCTATACGGCTTCTCGTGATCATATATTTAAACGGGGTGATTGTTTATCTTTCTGCTTTATTAATTAAACTAATATTGGCATAGCGTAATGTGTTTGTCGCAATTAAGAAATAAGAAATACAGACCCAAACTGCACGGCGCGGATGGAGTTTGCTATCGTAATTAGAAAAAAATTATTAGGTTTTGAGTTTGCACCTGAACTCCATTCAAATGAGATGAGAGACTCTCTCGCCTCATTTCAGAAAAATATTATATCAGGGCTCCGCACGTAGAGCTACATGCGAAGCTTAATCTCAGACGCACATCCACCGAAGGATGTATGGAACTGGGTACCGTTGTAAATTAAAAAAAAAAAATGATTGATGTGTGGCTGAGAGGATCGATGTGCGGCTGAGATCAAGCTCCGCACGTAGCTCTACGTGCGGAGTCCTGATGTAATATTTTTTCCTCGTTCAAATGAGACCTTTGATTTCCGCATCTAATAATTTTTCCAAAGTTAAGGCTGACGAAAGGGGTTTCAATGCATTTCAATACGGTTTGAACATGGTCGGATCTCGAGCCATATAATTCCTACTAATATCTAATTTTTTTATATATATTTATAACATTTAAAATTTTCATATCACATCAAAAAAATTATTATAATTAAATCAACATATACCTTCTTAAAGATATATAGATAAAGGGTTAAAGATGTAAGAAAATAAATTTTAGTTATAAGATATGTTATTACGTACGAATTGTGTGATGTGTAGGTAAATCTTCGATTTCGAACATTATTGTTAAAAATTATTTAATTATTAGGGTGAGTATTATTTGGATAAAATAAAAAAATGAAATCAATGCGATTTTATGTTATTGAAGTAATTGAAGTATCGCTTTGAGTATATATATATATATATATATATATATATATATATATATATATTATGAAAGGTTTTAAATGGGCTTTAAGTTCGAATTTTCCTGCTAAATTAAGGAAAACTTTGCAAGTTTTGAATATCTCGGTTCCTGCTATTACTTTGACATCTGCTGTTCAATGGAAAAAGCCTATTTTGCCTTTTATTAAGCTTAACTGTGATGGTTGCTGGAATCAGAATAGGGCTAGCGTTGGGGGTATTTTCAGGGATGTACTTGGGCTGCCTATTTGTTGGTATGCTTCTCAGTCCATTCCGGTTTCCCCTCTGGTGGCTGAAGCTGAAGCTGTGGTTCTTGGGTTGCAGATAGCTCTTAATAGAGGTTGGAAGTATTTAAATGTTGAAACTGATTCTTTAATTTTGTGGAAGTCTTGTAATTTGCGAGTGTTCCATCATTGGAGTATAAATGTCTTGATGAAGAGGATTTTTCTTTTGGCAAAACACTTATCTATTATCTGGACGCACACCAAACGTGACGGTAACAAAGCGGCTCACTGGACTGCAAAGTATGGTCTGTTTCTTCACACTCCTTTTATTTCTTTTCATATTCCTTCTGAGTTATTTGGGATTGTTTTGTCTGACTGTGTGTCGTGCTGAGTCGTGTGAGTTGTAGTTTTAATTTTTTTGGAGAGAGGTCCTTAGATTCCTCTTTTTTGCGTGCGTTGTACGGGTGGGTTTTGATAGGAACTCTCTCCCGGTTTTGTACTTTATTTTTTTATTTAACACGTAAGGAGCAAGAGTCTCCTTTAACTAAATATATATATATATATATATATATATATATATATATATATATATATATATATATATAGGTGAGATCAGACTAGCACCAGTGCACCGGATCTCATCAGAATTCAGCAGTTAAGCGTGCTTGGGCGAGAGTAGTACTAGGATGTGTGCCTCCTGAGAAAGTCCTCGTGTTGCACCCCTCCATTTGTGTTGCGTTATTGACCTGGTGGGGCAGGGCTTCTGTAAGACCCGAATGTCAGGGGTTCGAATCCCACACGTGACACGGGGGATTCGGTTTGTTTAGGCACGTAGCGCGGGCTCTCGTCATGGGCGCTAGCCATGAGAAACTGATATTTAGGCCACTGTCAAGCATCTGTTTTCTTTTTAATATATATATATATATATATATATATATATATATATATATATATATATACACACACACACACACACACACACATATACATATTGATTGTTATTGCTTTCATTTTTTGCTTTTATAAATCCTATCAAATTAACAATAAGTTGTATGAAACTAAATGGTTTAGCTAGTTTTTTTTTTCCTCGATTAATCATAGAACTTATAACTAACCTAATTAACTGTATAAAAGATGATAAAAATTTAAATAGATAACATTATTCGTGAACATAACATAAGAAGTATTATGAATATAAAAATTTTAGAAAGATCTACGAGCTCTTTTTTAATAAAATAGAATTTATATATGCTACAAATTATTATAATTGTATATCCATTACTGCAATAAACTTTAATAAATCTATTTTAAAAAACATGTCTTATGGGCTTCGGAGGCCCATATCTGTAGATCGAGCCAATTTCAAACTAGGCCAACCTGCCGAAATAATCAGTCTAACTCGGGACGAACCAACCATACAGGAGACGATCATTACCTACAAGAGCATGTGTTAATCCATATTTATGGCGCCGTCTGACATCCACATCACGATATTTTCATCAAGACACCGCGGGCAGGTGTAGTACTATATGAAATTAAATTTTATATTTTTTTCTCTAACTATAAAATGGAGATCAAAATGACTCTCAAGAGCTCTTTGCTTTTTAGGGAGACCTCAAAAAGGAACTCTCTCTCTCTCTCTCTCTCTCTCTCTCTCTCTCTCTCTATTTCTCTCTGCCCCTAATCACCCGGAAATTAGAAGCAAAGGGAGACTGAGAAGCTTGAGCTCTAGCAAAAAATCAATCATTTATCTTAAAAACAATATTTTTACAGATTTTATATGAACGAATAAAACCTAAAATGTTTCAACACAAAATTCTATTCTCTTATGAAACAATGCTTACATATGTTGAAGGGAGGTAATGTTTGGTGCATTTGTTTCGGCTGTGACTGTAGAAAAGCAAGGTTCAAATACTACTGTTGAAAATTTGTAGTTCAGAAGCTGATGTTTCAGAGCAATTAGTTTATTTGAAAAACACAGTTCGAAAGGTGTTGTTTGTTGACAAATGACTGACATACCCTTTCGTTGTCACCATAGTATTGTGTGAAAAGAATGGATTTGTTTGAAAAACACAGTTCTAAAAATATTGCCGGTGAAATAAATCTAATTTGAATTTATCAAATTGTTATCACTCAGAATACCATAAGAGAATTCAAGAGGAAACCGTAACTGAATTTTATACCCACAAATTAACCATACAAGCATAAGTTCAACATAATCTGCATCTCAACCAAATAAGTTGAGTTTGCATATAAAAACCCTAAAATAGTACAGTTTATCCCCCAAAAGAAACTAACGTTATCAAAATAGATACAAAGTTAACAACAATAAAAGCTACGCTTCAATAACAAAATCAAACAAAAGTAAGGTCTTCACAAAAAACTTCAAGTCTTCGACAACATTTCACCATCAACTGCATACATTTTTTCCTTGCCTCGCCCTCTATTGCATCCCTCAGTTCATCGACCATTGAAAAAATTTACAGTCTCTACTCGTAAGTTTTTTTGGGCATCTATAAAACTTTCAACCAATATTGTCTCCTTTTTGTGTCATTAATGCAATGCAAATGAGGTTGCAATCACAGAATACATGTCAATATTTAGTCCCTTTAGTGCTTGTTGGATTGCTTGAGCTCATTTTTGATAGTACAATCCTGTACAGTAATAATTAGTACAAAAATAATGAAGGAGAAGAAATAAATGGATTACTTGATGACTCTTCTAGGAAAGATTACCCATCCTAAGAGTGCTCTCATACAAAGACATTTTACTTTAAAAATTATGATGAATTCTCGCACAAAAAAGGCACATGAATATTAAAGAGTTAAAATTCATTCTATTTGAGGAGTTTCACATATAATTTCTATTCAACATTTCCTCACAACACTAAAATTAAGAAATGAAAAGTTTCAATAGATGTAAAAAACTAAATCCAACCCCTAATAATTAAATGAAAAGATAATTTGAGTACTTTGGCTCATAAAATAATTTAAAATCAAAAGAGATTACAAGCTAAAACCTCAATTTTCAACATATTTATGAAATAATTTATTAAGTGTAATAACATACTCAAACCTTATATTTTAGTAGAAGGTTATAATAAGAAAATCTCAGGGTTCAGAGTAAACACAAGGAGATGAATTAGCATTTATTAGAATAAAGTTGTCACCCATAATGCAGGGGATCTTGGTTGCCAGAAACACTTTAGACCAATTTTGTGTATGTAGAAAAACATAAAAAGACCATCCAAAAGAGCCTCTTGGGTTAAATGAGTCATCATACCCCTTTTAAAAACAACCACCTGAATAAAGAGGGAGATACCAAACTACAAAAGAGACAGAAGCAACCACAACCAATTTAGAATAGGAGTCGAACTACAAAAGAGGCACATGCAACATGCAGCTATCAATTAAACTCTCAGTTTTTTATATGTAAATGGATAAAAATGAAAATCAGTCGTAACCAAACAAAATCAACCATAACGTACAATTCTCAAGTATAGCCTCTAAGTTTATCTTAACTCACGCAAAGCATAGGGCTTCCCTATTAAGTTCTACTGCACAAAAAAATTAAAAGAACATATTCTCTATTTGAGAGTGAAGCATCTTTGTCTCTTGTATAAAACTATAATGTGCTTGCCCAAATAGCAAGAAAACCTCACAACAAGATAATGCAAGTAGGAAGAAATAGATATTGTGGATCAGATGCCAACCTCTCTTTAATGCATGCTATTCCAAATACAAAAAAAAAGACAAGATAGCCTCATATATTAAATGGAATTACATATCCATCGATTAGTATCCATAAACCACATTGGTAATGGCAGCACTGGTTGCCTAAGCATAACTTGGCCATCCAAAGACGTCGCATCATCACCATTGGAAAGAGGATATCAAAATACATAGAAGGTAGCAATCTATTCATCAATTTATCAAAATACGTACATCTACTTTTGGATAGTTGAGTTCAGCAAACAAGATTTACCACCAGCAATGCATAAACGATATCTAATTTTAATGTAATTATATATCAGACAACAAAACTTCTTCTATTTGCTCAATGATATCTACTTCTTATGTAATTAGATATCAAACACGAAACTTCATTTTAATAAGCTATAGGGCATCAATATGTAAACAATAGAGATTGTGTGGTATGCTAATTTGGGTGATATAAATATATAAAACATAGTTTAACAAGCCTGTAAATTATACGTAGATTTACTCAAAGCCAAGCACATGACATGAGATACAACAATTGAGACATAACTACAAAGTAGACATTATCGCAACATTACCTTTCATATGGATATATATACTAGCATTCCTACCCACTCTAGTGAAACTTGGAAATGTCGCATCCACCAAAAAATTAAAGCATTCACTACTATAATAAAAAAATGTCCTAGCTTTTCCATCACTATTAAAAACAATGAATTGTGCCACAACATAACCATTGAAAAATATGCTAATGCAAAAGTTTGGACATGTTGCACAATCAACATTGAAAAATATGTAAATGCAAAAGCTTGGAAATGCCACAACATCACTATGCTAGAGCTTGTCACACAATACTTATGCATTCACACAGTTCTTATCCAAACAAAAACCACACAATTCTTATGCATTTACAATTCCTGATGCAACTATCCAACATCCTATATGTTGTTTCACGACTATAAATTAAAAGATACATTATCCTTCTTTCTCGATTGATCCTACATCCTAAATTCGTCAACTTTATATAAAAGAGAACCAAACCATTGAAATGCCTCAACATCACTATGTTAGAGCTTGCCACACAATTCTTATGCATTTGTACAGCTCTTATCTGAACCAAAACTGTACAATTTTTATTTATTTAAATATATACCACCCAATGTTCCATATTCAACTTTAGAAAAAAGAGTAATGACCACTTTAAAATCACTTTAAAATATTTTCCTAAAGAAAATGTCATAAAGAAGCATAGAAAGATACAAAGGCACTAAAATTATGAAGGAATGGAAACACATTGGTTTGTGTATTACACTACAAGCACAATCAATTAAAATAGCAAAACATTTCCTAGAACACTATTGAATTACAACATAAAACATCAATAGTTAACTAAAGCATCTGTGATTGCTTGACGTAAATCTACCATCTCTTTGGCATCTTCACCATTACCTACGATTTGACTGACTATCTCTTTGTTATCTACAATTATTCGACCCATTCGATATTCATATGCTTTAGGTGGTTTGATTTATTTCCGTTAACACTTGTGAAGTCAACATCAAATTGTGAATGATGACAACATATGCAAACATAAAGAGTCATTGTTCCAACAACAATTTTAACTTGTTTTTTGAAAGGTCGTTGACCTATCATGAAGAATTACCCATTTTTTTTCCAAACACCAAAGACTCTCAATAAGTGACACTTTTTAAACTTCTTCCTTCCTCGTACAAATTGACTTCCCCTTTCAATGTCTGGTATGTGATATTTTGTGTTTAGAAACGACTTAAGAAAACCTCGTTGTAATAGATAAACAAGATCCATTAAATAATATTTTTCTATAATAATTGTTCATGATTAGCTAGCTTCACTCGAATTAATTGAAAGAACCAACTGGACTGTGAACCAACATTGAGATGGCTTGGCTCATATGAAACATGTTATGAAATCTTATTTGATGACTTTGAAGCATTTTCATATCCATTTATCACTCGTGAAAGAAGATAACATGCATGGAGTCCTAGTGATATATGAGTCTTAATACTCGGAAAGCAAAAGATAGTCGCGACAACAATTTTTCGTCAATGCTCTCTACTTTCTACACTGGTAGCATCCATTGCTAAAGGAAACAACAACATCAACACATGATAATATAAAATAAAGAATTAACATTGGGACCAAACATATTTCAAACACATAATAACATTATAATTCAAGCTCAATGACAACATGAAATCATACTATAACACAGTTAAAACTAGTACAATGAGTAATTGTTCTACCGTCCATCAACCATTAGAATGCATAAACACCAACAAAGCTATAGGAGTAGTTGTTCTACATATATGGAGCTTAATAAACCGACTCCACTTGAAATAACATATAATTGACATAGATTAGTAATTGTGCTATTCATAAAAGAAGCGCATGTAATAAACCCTCCGCTCGGGTGCCATTATATTTATACTCCCACTTAATAATTGCATGTCCTCATAAACTATTGCAGTTTCCTCTAAAATCTTTATCACATCAAGAATAGACGAGGAGGCTTTTACGGTGTTAGACTCGGAAGATAAATTGGTACATGTTGTAACTAGTTCTGATATTTGACTCCTCAAGTAAGCAGGGCCAATTTTTTTATTGTGACCAGACTTTGCTTTTAAAGAGAGTAGTGTCCTAGTGTGACTGGACTCACTGTGCTCATGGATGTCATGTGATGCTCTTTGAATTATTTCAATTGGGTTATATCTATGTTCTTGTGATTCTTGAGGAGTCCATGCATTATCATTAGTTGTGACAAAGCCACTGATCATGAAATCAAGCTTCTCCTTTAGCTAGGGTTCAATGTCACCGTACCTAATTATTTTAGCAGTTGGTACCACCTAACATTCGTACAATGAAAATGAGAAGTCACAACAACAAATTCAATGCATAGTTTAGATCATTTTATAGTTTATTTAAATTTTATCTTACCTCTAACTTCTCCTTCAACCATTCAACTGATGCATAATGGTGTTCTTAATTGTATACCAACCAAGTCGTAGATTCTCATTTGAGCTCTTTCTAAAATTTTCAATCTTTTTTTAACTGATCTCACTTGTTCTTTAATTGTGTTCGATCAGACATCTACTCATTCTTTCTTGAAAATTTTTGGTAATATTTTGCCAACCAACCTTGCTAAAATAGGTCGTTGCTCTATTTCTTATCTCAATTTCTCACAAACATGTCATAAAAAATCATTTTTGTTTCTTTTTCCCAAATAGCGGATGATGTGTTGTCCCTTGTGTTGCCCATTTGTTCTCATATTTATAATAAGTTCAATGGTTATATGATAAATATTAGAACATTCTATACATAAAATATGATAAAATTTGCGTATTTGTCGAGTGATATGAGAACTCGATAACCAAATTTATGCAAAACAACTACATCAAATTAAGAAGTGACATACCTACAAAATATACATCTTCACACAAAGTTCTCATGTAATTACATATGGAACACCAAGATATTCATATTGTCATGTATAAGAATCAAGTTTTCGACATCTTATAAGAAAACCACCATCACTATTCATGTAGCCAAACAAAAGAAGGATAATATTTAACATTGGTTGTTCTTAAAGAAATCACCGTCTTCATATTGAAGACATTTTTCTTTTTCCAATAACACCCTAATTTGTTTCCACAGTTATAAAATAAAATTGGAAATTTACATGCACGGCGAATAATCCTTATCTATTCAAACCCTAGACCCGCGAACTTTCATATTTGCATTTATAACAATTTGTATTAAGAAGTAGATGGTGCTCAACAAATATGCAAATAAAGAAGAATCGTTTTGTATGTAAATGTAATTTCACAACCATATACACTCACCCTCATCGATATGATAATATAAACCAAAAGAAAAAGAAAAAATTGTTAAGGCAAATGGGCGCTATTCTTCCCCTCGTCAATAGATTGGATATTAAAAAAATGCTAGAGCATGATATAAACCCAAAATACATAAATCCAACATTATCTTTCCTCTTCACAATGTACTAGGTGACGATCAGTAGAGAAGGTCTACTCCTCACCTTCGATCGAGACATGGCTTGCAAGAGAAATGCGAGGAGGCAATATAGAAGACACATAGACGGGAAGTCGAAAAAATATTAGATGAAGACTCCGAATGCATCCAGAGTCTAATGGTGGTGCACTACGTGTTAAGTGAGTCTCACAAATTTTAACACTGATAAATCACATTATATTATAGCGGGTCTACTTGACATGTATCGCCTAAATTACGGACATAAATTACATTTAAAATCTGGATGTAATATTTGCTTAGAGAAGTCTATTAAAATCTGTGGGATACGGGTGAGCGTCGGCAAGCGCGTTTAAGTCCACCTATTACATTTTTCAGGTGGCGCCTTGGGCCCCTTAAATGGCCACGACAGGTCCCCGCCGAAGCGGCTAACTTCTCCTTCCCTGAATTCACGTGTTAGTCGTTACCCCGCCGCTCCCAAACCAGCGGCGCGGCACACCGACCTGCCCTCCGATCCCCACCACAGAATACTACTCGGCCCTCAAATCTCGTCTTTCCCACCATTAAAGGAGCCCCAAATTCAGATGTCTCCCATCCTCCATCTCTCCCTTCATATCAACCCCTCATCCCCCATTGCCCTTAGTCATCCCAAATAATGGCCTCTCCCCACCATCCTAACAACTCTTCTATGTCTCCATTCAAGGTCTTCATCGGCTACGACCCCCGCGAAGATGCCGCCTACAATGTTTGCCGCCACTCTCTCCTCAAGCATTCCTCCATCCCCCTCCTCATCTCACCCATTAAACAAGCCGATCTCCGTTCCTCCAATCTGTACTCCCGCCACCGCGACGCCACCGAAAGCACCGAGTTCTCTTTCACCCGATTCCTCACTCCTTATCTCGCCGGCTTCAACGGATGGGCCATGTTCGTCGACTGCGATTTTCTATACACCGCCGATTTGGCCGATCTCGTTGCTCTAATCGACGATCGCTTCGCCGTGATGTGTGTGCACCATGATTATGCTCCTAAGGAGACCACTAAGATGGACGGTGCCATCCAGACGGTCTATCCGCGGAAGAACTGGTCTTCTATGGTTCTTTACAATTGCGGTCATCCGAAGAATCGGATTCTGACGCCGGAGATTGTGAGTTCGGAAACAGGGGCGTTTCTTCACCGGTTCCGGTGGCTTGAGGATGAGGAGATTGGATCCGTGCCTTTTGTTTGGAATTTTCTTGTTGGGCACAATCGGGTGGTGGAGAATGATCCCAGTACCTTCCCGAAGGCGATTCATTATACAATGGGTGGCCCTTGGTTTGAGAAGTACAAGGATTGTGAGTTTGCTGATTTGTGGCTGAAGGAGTTGGAGGAATGCGAGAAGGAAAAGAAGGGCGAGGATTGATTGGTAGAGTTTTCTTGTTCCTTTGGTGCTGAACTGATGTTTCTTTTGTTTCTTTTTTTGTGGCTACATGTTTTGCTTTATTATTTCCATTTCTTACTGATTTGTGTGCCAATGAGATATGAACTTTAGATCTTATAATGGTTGGATGCACAATGTTGTGGTCAAAGCCATGATTATTATTCGTTCTTCTTTCAAATTCAAGTTTTGGAAATTTTTTAACTATGTCATTGGATTCTATCAGAGTAATCTGTCATATGTGAAGGTGATTTTCATTCATTAGTACTTTGGTTCTTTCCTCCTATTTGCAGTCTCTGTTCTCATGTATGCTCGAGCTATCCTCTAGTTTTCGATGGGATCTTGAAAAAAGAGAAGGTTAAAGCCATCAGTTTAAGGTTTATGTCCCTAAAACAAATTAGAAGTTTAATCGTGTATCTACCATTAAACTTCCCACCAGTAAAGTTTCTTGTGCAAGTTAGAAACTCTAGATAAATTAAACATTAGCTGTAAGCATTTGCAAATGCAGTATTTTTCCTGATTGTCTGGTTTTGTATTCAGCTTTTTGTGAATTTTTTTTTGCTTGGAATGGTCAGCTCCCTATAGAAAAAGAAGGATTTTGTGAAGGTATTCCCAGCCTCATTCACTTTGTAGCCTTTTAACTAATACATTTCTTTTTAAGCAATATGCAATTTCTATTTTCAAATTTTATCGACTAAATATTTATGATATCAAATATATCTTCCTTCTCTTTACGGTTATGCCATGAATCTTAGTCACTATATGCTCATTCCAACTCTCCTTCCACCTGGTCCCCCGTAGTACCTCTCTCTCTCTCTCTCTCTCAATTTAACATTTGTTAGTGGTATTGTTATGAAAAATAGATATGAGTGTCTATTTTGTGTAAGAATATTACCTCGTTGAACTCAGAGTCCAGATGCATCTGGATTCCGCACTTAATAATTTTCCTGTGCACAACAAAGGTGTATGATGCACTAATAGAACGAATAGATAAAATTAATATAAGGATTGTAAAGAAGAAAGGGTAGAGCAATGGCAGCATGTGATGTAGGACAACTTACAATTAGGGTGCATTTGAGAGGACATTTTAGTTGCTTTCCGTTCTGAAAAGCAGATTGCGTGCATTTGGGAGCCTGCTTATTAGGCTCTTTTCGCGAAATCTTGTTACAAAACAGTGAAACTCTAAATGATGGAGTAAGGCTCGGTGCCGCAAGACGTGTCGCGGATTGGTTAAGAAATGACACTGCTGCCCCTTGTCTTTTCTGAAAAATCATGTGTATCCACGATATGTTTTCTTTTGTCTCATCTTCGCTGCAATCATCTGTGATCAGGCTATAGTTGTTGGTGGTTTTGGCTTCTCACTCATCTTTATTGCCTCCCCTTTGTATGTATTTAGAAGGATATTCTTTGGTTTACGGTCACACAAGGGGTTTTTTTCTATGGTTGTGGTTTTTGTTTCTCCTTTTCTTCTCTCGTCGGATTTTTACATTCCCATCTTTCCGTATATACTATGTATTGGAGAGTTTTATTATTGATTTTTGGATTCTCCCTCGTCTTCGAATTTCTTAATGCTTGGGGTTGGTTGTGGTTTTGGTTGTGATTTTACATTTCCATTTTCGTTGTGGGTGTGATTTAATTGTCTTTGTTGGTCGTTGTATATGGGTGTGGTCATGGTTTTGCATTGTTGGTTGTTGGTTGTTGGTTGTTAGTTGTTGGTTGTAGGTGTGGTTTGCTGGTCTTTGATGGTTATGGTTGAGGTTATATAGGCCGTGATTTGAGTTATTTGGTTGGGTTATATGGGATGTGGTTGTGGTTGGGTTTGGCTGTGATTTTGGTTGTGGTTTTGCATCATTGGTTGTTGGTTGTGGGTATGGGTTAGTGGTCTTTGTTGGTTGTTGGTTGTGGGTATGGGTTAGTGGTCTTTGTTGGTTGTGCTTTTGCATTGTTGGTTGTGTGTGTGGTTGGTTGATCTTTGGAGGTTTTGGTTGGGGTTATATGGCCTATAGTTCGGGTTATTTGGTTGGGTTGTATGGGCTAGGCTGTAGTTGGGGTTAGATGTGGTTTGATTGTGGTTTTGTATTATTAGTTGTTGGTTATTAGTTGTGGGTGTGATTTAGTAGTCTTTATTGTTTGCTAGTTGTGGGTGTGGTTTTGCATTGTTGGTTGTTGGTTGTTGATTGTGGGTGTGATTTGGCGGTCTTTAAAGGCAATGAAGTAGGTGCTTGAAGTCGCAACTCAGAGACTCTGTCAAATAGGACTTCATTTTTTACATGAGGCACCAAAATGATGCATTAAAGAGAATTCAATGCGTTAGAGTAGTTAATTTTTGTCTTAGTGTTGCACAAGAATCCAACATACACTTAAAATAATAAAAATATCAGGTGCAAATACCATAAGTTCTTACGTGGAAAACCTGTAAAAGGAAAAAATCACAGACATAGCCTCGTTGAAATAATTCACCATGAGTTAGTGATTACACGTACAGCTCCTACAAGATAGAAGGGGTTGCAAAATTTTCCAAATTATAATATTCATGCACAAAAGAGCTCATTGTCCTCTCAGTATAGAGTGGTTGCAGCGGGGAGCAGTTATTGGAGCTTCGGTACATCATCTTTGAGATTGGCATGATGTTCAGGATTATTCACTGCTCCGTAGGATGCTTCATGACTCTACGGTGTCAGTTGTTACTTCTTGGTCTTCAACGAAAGTCTTGACTTTGAGTCAGAGATGGCCGATAACGGTCAACAGTGGCCGGTACGTGGTGGTTGACGGTGTTTGTTGGATCTTCCTGCAGAAGTGATGTTGGACTTCAACTTCTTTAAGCTTCGATTTTCTTTTGGCTTAATGTCTAGATTCTCTCTCAAGGGGAGAGTAGGGGTCTATTTATAGAGTGTGGGAGATACCTCTTCGCAAATAAAGAAGAAATTCAGACAATTCCATCGGATGACCCAGTGAGATTCCCTCAATTTGACCGAGTTTGGTAAATATTTGAATGCCTTGATGATGTCAGGATAGAGCGATCTTAGAATCCTTGGATTCGTCTGGCCAAGACGCTCGATTCAATTATAAGTTTGTCTGATTTTGAATCAATTTAACCTTTCAATTATGTACTGAAAGCTTTCAAAAGTAGTTTAAGGGCTTGATATGAGCTTGTTTTGATTCTTATTGGAGCAACTTTGATATCATTGCGTCTATCTCGTAGAGCCGGTCAGTTTTGTATGTTTGATGAGATTGGATTTTATGAAAAGATCTTTCTCCTTGCAAAGAAATGTTAATCAATGTAAGATTTAAATGATTAAAAGTGTAAAATGATGTATTGTGACAAATATGAACATTCCTATTCTTTACCCCCTCTCGGTGCTAAGTAGATTCTAGTCTCTGACCTGCAGATAACCCACTAAAGTTTGTCTCCAGCTTATGTAGTAGTGCTGAGTAGATTTTGGTCTCTCACATGCAGATTACCTACTATATCTTCTGCACCTACTAGGGACCCTTACAATCAAAACTTTAAACCAAATTAATAAAATAATCTAGTCTGTCATCCTATAAACATCAATTTTATGCTAATCAAAACTATCTCCCTATCTATTTGCACTGTCCATCGGGTGATCGCAACTGCTCTTTCCAAAGTGAAGTGTGGTATTCACAAGTTGGATGAAATCATAACCCTCCTCAGTCATTATGTTTCTCAACGGATTTTAACCTCACAAGTGGCTAATTTGCAAAGTCAATGAAGATTTGGTGAAAATATTATCACAATTTTTAGAATAAAAAGAAGTCTTTAAATCATTCTCATCCCACAAGATTAATTCCCATATGCAATGAGAAAAAAATAAAACTACTCAGAATTTATGGAGATAAAATAAAAACATATGATTTATATTGAAATCTAAGTCTTATAACAAAAACTTAAACACAAATATAAGCTATCTTATATATTCTTCCCAAGAAAATTCTGAAGTCTTTTTCCAACAATCTCCAAACTCTTACACAAACTCTTACACACACTAACAAAAACTAAAAAGAACACTAAAAATTTACCAAGTTTCTGTAAAATCACTCCAAAAGTCCTCTCTTTTCGTGCACAAACTTGCCCATTTTATAGATCTCTGAAAATAACCAAGGGTTTCTTCATGCACCCCTTCAAAATTCAGTCAAATTCAATGTTTCTTCTAGAAAGGTAGTTACTGGCACTATAGCACTAGTCCGATGCGCTATAACGCTCATTTCGCTCGTCAGGTGGCATTATAGTGCCACATAAACCACTTTAATTTGCTTCATTTTGCCAACATTTTCTTTAAATGTCCATTCCATGTTCTTTAAATCAAAAACATGCAAAATACATTCTTTTAAAGTGCATTATCATAAAAAATGTACATAAAATGCTCATAAAATATGCACTTAAAACATGTAACTTTTAGGTGGATCAGCACGCTGGGATGTAGGTGCGGGTGCGATGGGTCAAAAATTATCTTTATTATCTTTAATTCCTTCTTTTTCATCCCAAAACAACATCTAACCTGTCACCTGCACAAATCATACAAAAATATCTTTCTCATGCATAATATCATTATAAAATATGCAAAAACAAGGATAAACATGTCAGGAATTCATTACATATTTCATTCACATTAATTGACAATAACTTTTATATAATTAAATACTATTATTAAAAGTAAATCCAGTTAAGGGCCAATCAATCAAAGGAGATTCTTCTGATGGAAACTGGAAGGGGACTTCATATTAGAAGAAAAGCCATTGTGATCAATAACTGCATAAGCATCCAAACCTATTATTTTGTTCAAGCATCTGAAGGCATCATTTTTGTATGAATTTTAGCATATTTATATGTTGTGCAGGATATGACAATATTTGTAGAAGAATGGAAACCTCAAATAAATAATCTTTTGCTAGGAACCATGTCCAAGGTATCAATCTAGAGCTTCTCCTCAGAAATCTTAGTTAATTATTATCAAGATGTCGACATGAATTGATTTTGGAAATTTTAAACCCATAGAGAACAAGAATGATTTGTTAGAAAGATGAACACCATGTTCTGGAAATATTATTTTGTTTGCAGGAATAGGAGATTTTTGGTTAAATCAAATTTGAATGACCAATTAACAATCTTTTATAAAGAACTTCTCAATGAGGATGGATTATATAAGAGCAATAAACTACAAATTCTTTCAGTTATATAACTAGTTGCATTGACTGTAATTCTTTATCAACTCAAATATTATTATTGAAAGTTACTTCTATCAGTATAGAACAATAAGGAAAAACTTTAAAACTTCGCTTAATAATTTTAATAAAAAAATTATAGAATATTTTTATCATAAAAACTTCTTATCTGACGTATGAATCTATAATAGTGTTTGTTGATGTATTGTTCTAACTTTAATTATCAGAAATAAAACTTGAAAGGTTAATTTAAGCTATTTCTTGAAAAAAAAAATTCACACTTTTCCATAAATTTGAACTTCTATCACTTTATCTTGCATGCCTATAAATTGTTTTTGTTGCATTGAGAAGCTTATATACTAAGTGAAAATAATAATAAACAATAGAGATTTTCTCAAGCTTTAATTTTTTATTGCATGTTTACCTCACTTTCTTAGTGTTTAGCCAAAATTCTCAACTTTTATTTAAATAAAGCACAAATTTGAACTCAATTAAGAAAATAATAAGAGAATATATATGAACATGTACGTGTCGATTGTTGAAAACATGACAAATATATAAAGATAACTGTACATATATTTCACATCACACAATCTTAGTTACAGAGATTCAACACACATTAACTAATACAAACAACTATTTATTATAGTATGTGGACACATACATATAATATACAAGTCAAGCAAAAGACCAGGTGATTTGATAGTCGCCAACATCATCTCCAGACATTCCCAAAGCATCCCAAACGGCTGGAGAAGCGTCAACAATATTATTGTGACATGGCGGCTGAAAATCATGATCAGCATCACAACCATTTACCGAGTCACATTCATCTACAACTTTAGCCAACACTGACTTTCCATTTGCATTAATCTTAATTGTCTTCAAACAATGGCTCCCATGATCATACCAGCCGGTGGAAAGTGCCACCACCTTCTCATCATCACTATGGTACTTGCGATCGCACTCCGATGGGCCGCCACCATCTCCACCTTTGGCGAAGCTATTGATCGTCAAAGTGGCGCGTGTTTCATAAGAGATTGCTGGTGAACAGTGGTATTGAGGGTACTTTTCTCCTGCCTTGCAACATTCTGAATCATGCTCTGTGTTGCAGTGGCTAGCTATGCCATGCAGAAAGCCGCTTGGGCTACATTGGCCGAGAAGTGGAGTGTAGCGAACGGCGAAACTGAGGTTAAAGCATGCTACAACTAGTAGTATAACTACTGCAGACGTAACCTTCACAGAATTTTTCATTTTTTGCTAGGAGTTTGAGAAGAGAAAGGATAACTATGTGTGTTCTTCTTCTAATGGTTAAGCTGTATTGGTATTTATAAGTGTTGGAAGTTAAACGATAGGGGAAGGTGTGGAAGGGTGCTTTAATTGTCTTGCAGTTACTTTCAGCTTTATGGGCGGTGCGTATGATGGTTGTGAATTTCTGCAGCTTCTGTGTATAGAATATGTTTGGTTCATTATAATGAGGTGATGTATGTTAACTTTAAATAATATCGCAATTAAGAAATAAGAAATCAGTGCCCAAAATTCACGGCACGAATGCATATACCTCATTTAGTTCTTATAAAATCCTATATTTTGCTATCATGATTACGACTGTAGAAGAAAAGCTGAAAAGGGAGTATGAATCCATTTCAATTCGTTTTGAATATTATGAAATGTTAAAAGATGTAAAAATTAAAATTTAGGTGTTAGATATGTAATTAAATAGGAATGGAGTGATATGTAGGTAAATCTGCCGCTTTGAAAATTCTTGTTAAAAATTATTTAATTATAAAGTTGACTATTATTTGGATAAAATTAAAAAGAAAATGAAATCAAAACAATTTCATGTTATTGAATTCGCTCGGTGACTAAAGTACTGGTTTAGTTATATGTCATATTGTGATTTTTTTTTAATTGTCATTGCTTTGATTTTTTTAAAATTAAAAATAAGTAAAGATGACAAATTTTAGTAGATAACATTATTCCTGAACATAACTAGATAACATTATTCCTGAACATTATTTTGAATATCAATCTAAATTGGCGCTAACCAACTTAAAATTTTGAAAAGCTGTTAACAGCCGTTTGGGAGCCAACTTTTCACCTACTTATTGGATAAACCTGTGTTGGAAATGAGAAAGCCGCGAATAATAGCCACGCTCTCGATTCCACTGTTCTAATTGCAGCCTGGGACCACATTTACCATCTTTCCGCCCATCATATCGTTAATTTACTCATCTGTTCTCTGATATCACCCATTCCCTCATCTCCCTCTCTTTGGCTTCGCTGCGGTCTTTTGGTGTTAGTGCACATTCGCGATCCTCTTCTCGTCTCCCCTGTATTCAATGTAGTCTCTCTTTGTATGTATCTCTAAAACTCTTATCTCCTTTCATGTTTTTCTTTGTAGTTGTGGTTTGTTGCTTCGTGTTTTACTGATGTGATTGTGCCTTGGGGCTTCTTGGTTTTTCGATATGATTGTGCCTTGGGGCTTTTCGTTTTACCTATGTGATTGTGCCTTGAGACTTCTCAATTTTCCAATATGTTGGTTGTTTGGTGTTTCTCGTTTAATTTATGTGGTTGTGCCATTAAAACTTCTCATTTGGTTTTTGTGGTGGTAGTTCGTTGCTTCTCATTTTAGCTATGTGATTGTGCCTTGGGGCTTCTTGATTTTCTTCTACTGTGTTGGTTTGGTACTTCTCGTTTTACATATGTGATTACGTCATTGCCCATTGGGGCTTCTCGGTTGTCTTATGCAGTGGTCGTTTGATACTTCTCTTTTTACCTATGTGATTGTGTCATTCCTTGTTGGGGCTTCTCGGCTGTCCTATGGGATTTGGTGTTTCTCATTTTACTTATTGGGTGGTGCCATTGGGGTCTCGGTTGTTCTATGTGGTGGTGATTTGATACTTCTCATTTTACTTGTATGGTTGTGCCCCTGGGGCTTCCAAGCTGGCTTATATGGTGGTGGTTTTGGTGCTTTCTCAGTTAGCCTATGTGGTAGCCGTCAAAATATTTGAAACCGACCACATTAAGAAAGGCGTGCATGAGATACAAGCAAGCAAAATTCATAGTGCATCGCAAACGAGATTCCCGAGGCAATAAAATAAAGTTGAACCACTCAACTATGTGACTAACCAGGAAAATCTTATAGCAATAGTTATAAATAAAATAACGTTAAAAAAAATAACTAATAAAATGATAAATGCCAAGATCAAACAACATCCTTCCTTTAATTAACTTTTAATAGTTACATTACATGAAAGACAAGAGAAAAGGAGAAATTAAACCATAAATTACAAATGAAACTAGAGATGAAAAAGGTGAAGGCACCGGTCCTTCACATCACCCAAATTAATCTTCCAGGAGTGAAGAAGCTGCTATAAAGCCTATCGCCAACCAAACAACAACTGTCCAGATTCAGCCAAATCTATTAGAGAATGACTAATCTTGTCTCCATTTTGTCAAGTTGCCTTTAGGTTTCATGGGAGATATCTAGGGTCATTGACAACCTCACCTCCAAATCCCCAGCGCATCTCTTTGCTTCCTACAATTTTGCAAGTGTCACAACTAAATCTTTACTCAGATCAGTTATCAAATTGTAGGAAACAGTAGCTCATATGACCAAGGTGTCTCCCAACATCTTAGTCATCACATGAAACTTGTTGATAGTTGTAGACATCTCGCTCACTATCACCTTAACAAAAGGGTCAAACATATGGGGCAAGTCCTTGAAAGTACTGCCGACCACTTCCAGATGGCGTCTCCTTGGTAACATATGAGGCATTATTTCAACATACATCATAGAAGCCGCGTATATCACCTTAACAAAAGGGTCAAACATATGGGGCAAGTCCCTGAAAGTACTGTCGACCACTTCCAGATGGCCTCTCCTTGGTAACATATGAGGCATTATTTCTACATACATCATAGCAGCCGCATAACTGACATACCTTTGCTTATGATAACGAGCTCCTTTTTCAGTATCCATCTCTACAAGTAGCATTTAATGAAAAGATGTAACATATATATATAAATGTGTTATTACCTTCAAGAAGGCAAATTGATGCCAAGTTCCTCTATCTGAGCCTCCCCTTCTTGCACCTGTTCCACAAGACTCTCTCCCACGGACAAAAATGGATCATCAAGGGCCGCCACATGACCATGACACTAATCCAAAGGTTTGCATAAAAACAACGAGAGCATTCATATACAATTTATCAACCCCCCAACTAGAAATTCATCTGGCACTACGACAATAAAAGATTGCATTCCTACCACATGAAATCAGTTCAAGGAGAGTCAGAAAGTTAGACTCAATTAGTCTGCTCATAACTTTAAGCAGATGAGCCACTGATGGATTCATTTCAATGATGATAATTCATAATGGAGAAGGATTAGATGAGTTTATCTCCATTGCAACCTCGTGATTGACTTTTTTTGTGCCATTCTGAATAGGATCCGAGATGGGAGTATCATACGGAAGACATACTAATGGGGCTCTTTCCTCAGCAGCAACTCAACCTTCTCTCGCTCTGATCCTCTTCTTCGAATCTTGATCTTTCTTAGAGTGACCTTCTTTTCTCCTCTTTCAATAAAGAGCCGCCTTTATATTTTCCTCCAGGATTCTCAATTTTTCAATTGGAATATCATTCATCAAGAAGGAAAAAAGAAAGTTTTCCAAATGAAAGATGAAGAGCACAACAATGCCTCTCACCGCATCCTCGCAATAATTTTATTGCAAACAGAGAGTTAACACATGAAAGATTTCAAAATCACCAATATTATTGTTTCCCTTAATTGATGTTACTCTTTCTTTGACATCATAATGGTATCTCTAATAAACAATTGATATTCATATGTGGATCTTATTCAAATCACCTGATAATTATTCGCTGACAGAAAGGAAATTATAATAGATGCACAACTTGATAACGCCCTATATACATGAGAGTCCCGAATTTTACTTTTGATACATTATTTTCCCATCAAGAAACACATAATTTTTACCAATCTTATTGCACTTCATCTTGCATGGAACAAATTGCCTTACTATAAACAGCTCGACCATGCGAGAGAATAGATTTACCCACTTGGGGACTAAGGGCTACAAGGTCTTAATCCAGAAAATCGATAAGCTCAAGTGACTACTCCCTTTAGGTAAGCTAAAGCTCACACAGACGAAGGATAATCTGTGTTTACTAAAAATTTCAAGCTACCATTCCCTATAGGATATCTTCGACCCAATGGCGGTGAGAAGTGTTTGTAATGACAATTTTGTAGATAAGAGCAACAAACTACAACATTCATTCAGTTATAAAACCTAGTATCTTTTACTGTAGTTTTTTATTGAATAAAATATTTTTATTGAAAGTTACTTTTATCAGTATATGACAATTGGACAAATTTTTTAAATGTTCGACTGATAATTTTAATAAATAAATTAGTTGTGTTTTTTATATCATAAAAAACTTCTTATCTGACAAATGAATCTATAAAAGTGTTTGTTGATGTATTGTCCTGATTTTAATTATCTGAAATAAAAATTAAAAGGTTAATTTAAGTTATTTTCGGAAAAAAAAAACAAATTTTCCCATAAAGTTGATCTTTTATTATTTTATCTTCCATGCCTATCAATTATTTTTGTAGTTTTGAGAATCTCATATACAAAAAGCAAAAATAACAATAAAAATGAAGATTGTATACAATTTATTAATTTCTTGGGCTTGAATTTTTCATTGCACGTTTACCTCACGTTCTTTCACGATGGTTAGCCGAATCAAAAAGTATTATTTAAATAAAGCATTAATTTGAACTCCATTAAAAAATACTAAAAGATTATAAATGAACATGTACGTATCTATTACTGACAACATGAAATAAAACATACAGATAACTATACATATATTTCACATCACACAATCTTAATTACAGAGATTCAATATACATTGAGTAATAACAAGCAACTCTTCATGGTAGTTTGTGGACAAGTATATATATGATACAAGTCAAGCAAAAGACCAGGTGATTTGATAGTCACCAACATCATCACCAGACATTCCCAAAGCATCCCAAACAGCCGGAGATGCATCTACAATATTATTATGGCATGGAGGTTGGAAATCATGATCAGCATCACAACCATTTACCGAGTCACATTCATCTACAACTTTAGCCAACACTGACTTTCCATTTGCATTAATCTTAATTGTCTTTAAACAATGGCTCCCATGATCATACCACCCGGTGGAAAGTGCCACCACCTTCTCATCATCACTGTGATACTTGTCATCGCACTCTGATGGGCCGCCGCCATCTCCACCTTTGGCAAAGCTGTTGATTGTCAAAGTGGCATGTGTTTCATAAGAGATTGCTGGTGAACAGTGGTATTGAGGGTACTTTTCTCCTGCCTTGCAACATTCTGAATCATGCTCTGTGTTGCAGTGGCTAGCTTTGCCATGCAGAAAGCCGCTTGGGCTACATTGGCCGAGAAGTGGAGTGTAGCGAACGGCGAAACTGAGGTTAAAGCATGCTACAACTAGTAGTATAACTACTGCAGATGTAGCCATGAAAGAATTGTTCATTTTTTGCTAAGAGTTTGAGAAGAGAAAGGATAACTATGTGTGTTCTTCTTCTAATGGTTAAGCTATATTGGTATTTATAAGTATTGGAAGTTAAACGATAGGAAGGTGTGAAAATGTACTTTAATTGTCTTGCAGTTACTCTCAGCTTTTGGGTGGTTGTGAATTTCTGCAGCTTCTATCTATAGAATATGTTTGGTTCATTTTAATGAGGTGATGTATGTTAGCTTTAAATAATATCGCAATTAAGAAATAAGTAATCAGTGCCCAAAATGCACGGCACGAATGCATATACCTCATTTAGTTCTTATAAAACCTTATATTTTGCTATCGTGATTATGACTGTAGAAGAAAAGCTGAGAAGGGAGTATGAATCCATTTCAATTCGGTTTGAATATGATGAAACGTTAAAAGATGTAAAAAAATAAATTTTAGGTGTTAGATATGTAAGTAAATAGGAATCGTGTGATATGTAGATAAATCTTCCGCTTTGAAAATTCTTGTTAAAAAATATTTAATTATAAAGTTGACTATTAATTTGCTATGTTTTTTTCTAATATTTTAATATGTAGATACTTAAATTTTTTTCTAATATTTTATGTTTCTCAAAATGCTACCAAAACATCAAATAGGATGGCACATCTGCGGGCGTCTAATGCTTGAGATTTATTAGATTTTTTTTTATTTATAAAATTTAAGATTTATATGCTAAAAACATATTTAGTAAATCATATAAATCTAAATTTACTAACGGCCAACAATAAGATTTAGGGTGCGTTTGGGAGCACTTTATGAGTTGAAAAGCTACTAACAGCTGTTTGGGAGCCAACTTTTCCACCTGCTTATTGGATAAACCTGTGTTGGAAACGAGGAAGCCGTGAACAGTAGCTACGCTCTCGATTCCACTTTTCTAATTGTGGTCTGGGACCGCATTTAGCATCTTGCCCTCCATCAATTTGTTAATTTACACCTAATTAAGAATCTCACCTACCGCTCACCTACTTTCCCACCTAACTCCCACCTACCACATCCCACCTACCTCCCACCTACCACTCTCTTGGATTCTATAAATAGCCTCTTTTGGCTTAGAAAAAGTGAGCCAAGCCAAGTCCTCTAAGAGAGAAAGAGAGGAAGAGAGAGAGAGAGAAGAAGGGAGAGAAGAAAATAAAAATTTTCTTGTAAACGTCGAAGCACTCGACGGTGTAATTCCTCGAAGTAATAAAATCCTCTGCAGCTCCGTAGACGTAGGAAAATTTTTCGAACTATGTAAATCTGTGTGTCGTTTTGGTGTTTTTTTGCGTGCAATTATTTCTAGTTCCATTTTTCACTTTATTGCTGTCATTTTCACAAAAAATGGTATCAGAGCCTTTGATTCAGATCTAAGGAAGAACGATGGGCAGTGACGAAGTGATGACATCGGGGATCGAGAAGTTCAATGACACAGATTTTGGTTAATGGATGATGTAGATAAAGTACTACCTATATGGAAAGAAACTTTATCTTCCGTTACTGAGAAAGCGATCGGAAAAGATGAACGAGACGGAATGGAATCTGTTGGATCGACGGGTTCTGGGGATTATACGATTAACTCTGTCGAGGTCGGTTGCTCACAACTTCATCATAGAAAAGACCACTGCAGATCTCATGGCAGCTTTATCAGGTATGTATGAAAAGCCATCGACAAATAACAAGGTGCACTTGATGAAAAAATTATTCAATTTGAAGATGACGAAAGTTGTGTCTGCTACTCAACACATAAATGATTTCAACACTGTCACAAATCAATTGTTGTCTGTTGAAATTGATTTTGATGATGAGATACGTGCGCTGATATTGTTGGTTTCAATGACAAATAGCTAGGAAGCCATGAGGATGGCAGTTAGTAGTTATGCAGGTACTTCTAAGCTGAAATATGATGATATTCGTGATTTGATTTTGACTGAGGAGGTGCGCAGGAAGAATTCTGGTGAGGCCTCCTATTCAAGTTCGGCGTTGAATGTTGATTTCAGAGGAAGATCGCATGACAAGAACTCAAATAAAGAAAGATCAAAATCAAAGTCTCGTAAGCAGGCACACTGCTGGAATTGTGGCAAGGCTAGCCACATAAAAAGGAAGTGCAGGAATCCTAAGAAAAAGGAGAATGATGGCGCTAATGTTGTAACTGAATAAAAATAGGATGCGCTAGTGCTGGCAGTTCACAGTTATGTTGATGACTGGATACTGGAGTCAGAGGCTTCCTTCCATATATCTTCCCACTGGGAGTTAATGTGAAACTATGTTGCAAGTTACTTTGGGAAGGTACATCTAACTAATGGAAAAGCTCTGGACGTAGTGGGGATGGGAGACGTTGATATTGCACTCCCTAACCAGGGCAAATGGACTTTGCAAAAGGTCAGGCAAGTTCCTAAATTGAAGAAAAACATCATCTCTGTTGGGTAGCTCAATGAGGGTGGTCATTCGGTAGTGTTCTCAGATAGCAAATGGAAGGTTATCAAAGGAGCATTAGTACTGGTTCGTGGTAAGAAAACTAACACACTATATATGACTACTGGTTTACTCAACACTATTGCTACTACAGTTACAGAGAGCACGGGAGATCTGTGACATTGCAAGTTTAGACACATGAGTCAGAGGTGCATTATGGGGAAGCAGAAGAAGGTCAATTTCCTTAAAAGTGGCAAAGCGCTTAAGGCAGGAAAACTAGACTTTGTACAGACAAATGGTGAAGAACCACAGAGTTATGAAGAAATCTTGTAACATGAGAATTAAAGCGTATGGGAGTTGACCAAGAAGGAGGAGATGGATTCCCTACCAGGGAATCAGACTTGGGAGCTGGCAGAACTTCCACTAAGGAAGTAAACATTGCACAGTAAGTGGGTGTACCAGGTGAAGACTGCGGTTGGCGGCAATAAGAGGTACAAGGCTGGACTTGTTAAAAAGAGCTTTTAGCAGGGGCAGGATAGTTCTCATGCAGTCGGAGTCGTAAGCAAATACAAAAGTAACCCAGGAAAGAGCTTAGTCTTAGTGATACAAGGCTACGTTGACGTTGATATGTCAACTGAGAGTGTTACTCGTGGGAAGCTGAAGTTGTGCTCGACTTCAGTTGGTCCTCTGGCATTAAGAAAGGGACTTTAAGTTGTGGAGGTGAAGGATATCATGTTTGAGGAAAAGGTCGATACAATTAGTAGATAATTCAGCCAGTAGGTGATGCAGTCGGTGTCTCAATCTCCAAGTGGGAGAATTGTTGGGTAATGTGGAGACTCGGTCCACATTAATTTAATTAAATTCCTAATTAAGAATCTCATTACCGCTCACCTACCTTCCCACATACCACTCACCTACCGCATCTCACCTACCGCTCACCTACCTCCCACATCCACTCCCTTGGTTTCTATAATTAGCCTCTTTTGACTTAGAGAAAGAGAACCATGCCAAGGGCCAAGCCGTGCCCTCTAAGAGAGAAGAAAAGGAAGAGAGAGAGAGAGAGGAAGGGAGAGAAGAAAATAGAGATTTTCTTGTAAACTTCGAGGCGCTCGACGGTGTAATTCCTCGAAGTAATAAAGTCATCTGCAGCTCCGTGGACATAGACAAATTTGTCGAACCAAGTAAATCTGTGTGTCGCTTTAGTGTTTTTCTGCGTGCAATTTTTTCTCATTCCATTATTCACTTTCTTGTCATCATTTTTTCACAATAATGTAATTACGTCATTGTCCATTGGGGCTTCTCGATTGTCTTATGCAATGGTGGTTTGGTGCTTCTCGTTTTACCTATGTGATTGTATTATTCCCCGTTGGGGCTTCTCAGTTGTCCTATATGGTAGAGGATTGGTGTTTCTCATTTTTTACTTATTGGGTGGTGCAATTGGGGTTTCTAGGTTGTTCTATGTGGTGGTGCTTTGGTGCTTCTCATTTTACTTGTATGTTATGTCACAAGGGCTTTTCAGTTGGCCTATGTGGTGGTGATTTTGGTGCTTCTCAGTTGGCTTATGTGGTGGCCGTCAAAATAGTTCAAACCGAGCACAATAAGGAAGGCATGCATGAGGTACATGCAAGCAAAATTTACGGAACGTATATGTATTTTCCCCGTTGCATTGTGGACACAATTGCAAAATGTGTTACTTGTCAGTATCACAAACGAGATTCCCGGGGCAATAATATAAAGTTGAACCACTCAACTATGTTACTAACTAGGAATATCTTTTAGGAATAGTTAAAAATAAAATAACGTAAAAATAACTAATAAGGTGATAAATGCAAAGATCAAACACCATCATTCCTTTCATTAACTTTTGATAGTTACATACATTACAAGAAAGACAAGAGCAAAGGTGAAATTATATCACAAATTACAAATGATACTAGAGATGAAATAGGTAAAGGTAGTGGTCTTTCACATCATCCAAATTAATCTTCCAGGATTGAAGAAACTGCGCCAAAGCCTATTGCCCACCATGTAACAACTGTCCAAATTGGGCCTACTCTATTAGAAAATGACTAACCTTGTCTCCATTTTCTCAACTTGCCTTTAGGTTTAATGGGAGATTTCCAGTGTCGTTGCCAACCTCACTCCAAATCCCCAATGCATCTCTTGGCTTCCTACAATTCTGTTAGAGCTACGACCAACTTTTTACTCAGATCGTTTGTCGAATTGTGGGAAAATAATAGCTCATTTGACCAAGGTGTCTCCCATCATCTTAGTCATCACATGCAACTCGTTGACAAATGTAGACATCTCGCTCACTATCACCTTAACAAAATGGTCAATCATATCGGCCAACTCCCCGAAAGTAGCAGCGACCACTTCCAGATGGCCTTTCCTTGGTAACATATGAGGCACTATATCTACATACATCATAGCAGCCGCATAACTGGCATGCCCTTGCTTAAAATAACAAGCTCCTTTTCCCGTATGCATCTCTACAAGTAGCACATGATCATATTTAACGAGAAAAGATGTAACATATATATAAAAATGTGTTATGTTACCTTAAAGAAGGCAAATTGGCGCCAGGTTGTGCTATTGGAGCCTCCCTTCTTGCACTTGTTCCACAAGGCTCTCTCCCACGGCCAAAAAGGGATCATCAAGGGCCGACACAAGACCATGACACTAATAAACAGGTTTGCCTAAAAGCACCGAGAGTATTCACATACAATTTATCAACCCCCCAAATAGAAATTCATCTGGATCTACGACAATTAGAGATTGCATTCTTACCGCATGAACTGAGTTCAGGGAGCGTCATAAAGTTAGACCCAATTAGCCTGCACGTCTCTTTAAACAGTTGAGCCACTAAGGGATTCAAATCGATGATGATAATTCGTAATGGAGAAGGAATATATGAGATTATCGCCATCACAATATTGTGGTTGACGTTTTTTGTGCCATTCAGGATCGGATCCGAGATGGGAGTATCATACGTAAGACAAACTAATGGGGCTCTTTCCTCAAGAGTAACTCAACCTTCTCTCGCTCTGATCGTCTTCTTCGTATCTTGATCTTCCTTAGAATGACCTTCCTTTCTCCTCTTTTGATAAGGAGCCTCCTTCATCTTTTCTTTCAGGATCTTCAATTTTTCAATTGGAATATTGTTCATCAAGCACAAAAGACACTTGTCCAAAAGAACAATAAAAAACAAATAATTTTCTTGAAGATGAAGGGCATAACGATGTCTCTCACCGCATCCATGCGATAATTTTATAGCAAACAGAGAGTTAAGACATGAAAATATTTCGAAATCACCAATTTTATTGTTGCCCTTTTTCATGTTACTCTTTCGTTGACATCATAATGGTATCTCTAATAAACAACTGATATTCATATGTGGATCTTATTCAAATCACCTGACAATTATTCCCAGGCAGAAAGAAAATTCCAATAGATGCACAACCTGATAACGCCACAAATACAGGAGAGTCCCGAACTTTACTTTTGATACATTATTTGTCCATCAAGAAACATAGAATTTTTAACAATTGCCAATATCTCCTTTTTGTACTTCATCTTGCATGGAGCAAATTTCCTTTCTATAAACAGCTCGACCATGCGAGAGGATAGATTTACCCACTTGGGGACTAAGGGCTACATGATCTTAATCCAGAAAATCAATAAGCTCATGTGACTTCTCCCTGTAGGTGAGCTAAAGCTCACACAGACGAAGGATAATCTGTGTTTACTCAAAATTTCAAGCGCTCTCTATAGGATATCTTCGACCCAAAGGCGATGAGAAGTGTTTGTAATGACAATTTTGTTAATAAGAGCAATAAACTACAACATTCATTTAATTATATAACCTAGCATCTTTTACTGTTTTTTTTATTAAATAAAATATTTTTATTGAAAGTTACTTTTATCAATATATGACAATTAGGCAAAGTTTTTAAATATTCGACAAATAATTTTAATAAATAAATTTGTTGTATTTTTTTTATCAAAAAAAACTTCTTATCTGACAAATGATTCTATAAAAGTGTTTGTTGATGTAATGTTCTTATTTTAATTATCTGAAATAAAAGTTAAAAGGTTAATGTAAGTTATTTTTCAAAAAAAAAAATCAAATTTTCCCATAAAGTTGATCTTTTATTATTTTATCTTGCATCCTATAAATTATTTTTGTTGCTTTGAGAAGCTCGTATACAAAAAGCAAAAATAACAATAAAAATGAAGATTGTATACAATTTTTTAATTTCTTAGGCTTGAATTTTTCATTGCACGTTTACCTCACGTTCTTTCACGGTGGTTAGTAGAAATCCAAAACTATTATTCAAATAAAGCATTAATTTGAACTCTATTAAAAAAATAATAAGAGATTATAAATGAACATGTACGTATCTATGTCGGCATATTTTTTAGGTTGAGTGTTGTATTTAAAAAGGGGTCGCCTAACAGAAGTTGTCGGCGAATCTTAAATTTAAATATAGATATAATTTAGAAAGTAATATTTGATTTTGAAAATAATTTTAAATTTGAAGATTTTAAGATATGAAATCAAAGCGATCTCACATCCCGAATAGTTTACATAAACGAGCACCGCACCACAAGCCGTGTATCTATCCCTAAGGATAGACACACTCGCTTGACGGTGGGGCTCGGTTAAATAAACTAGAAGATTTATGACATCCGTTTGGTACGCGAACCAATTTTATAAGTCGACAAATTCTCTTGCTTAATATGAAACTATTAAACGGGGTTTATATTACACAGGTTCTTAAAGTTCCCTATAAGAGCGAGCCTCATAGTTAATTACATCTTAAGTGACGGGAATCACCTAAGAAAACTCTCGATAATAATCAATAATTCAGCTCTCGAGAATTTCAAAGTTTAAGTTTTCGAAAGGATTGAATTTTTGAAATTTCAAAGGGATTGGCTCAAATTTGGAACATTTTATTTTTGGAAATTCAAAGGAAGAAAAGTAGGAGAAATTACGGATCCGAAGCGGACTTCGATAATTTCCCGACTATCTATTATTTGGCTTGGATTTAGGAAAGTCCTAATGTTTATTTAATGTTTTAATCTTGCCGATTTTAGTTAATTAGGGCTTATATTTATATGATAGAATCATACAAATTGCACAGAAGATATGAGGGTTTATGTCGTATCGGACGATTACCTCGGAATCCTAAGACCGGTTAGGGCTTAATTTGCGATGCAAATGCCTAACGAAGAGTTGAGGATTTATGTTGCACTAGGCAAACTACCTCGAAGTCCTATGGCTTTGTTATTTAATTCTAGGAAAGTTTCTGCGATGTCGACACGGGTTTTGCTGACGACGATGGCCGTCTTTGCCCACCATGCTCCGAGCTCCTTGTTGTTGCGGAGGTTTAGTTGTAGAAGTCATAAATCGAGGGATGAGAAAAGTGTTTTGGTTTAGAGAAGTCTTAATTTCCAAGTGTTTTTGTGTTTTAATTAAAACAAATCTTAAAGTTGATTATAACGACATCGGTTAAGATCCCACGGTTCCATCCTTCCGGCATCATTATTTTTATCGGATTCACTTAGTCCGGATGAATTTGCTAAACTCAGCTGAATGAGTTCCACACTTTCATTTAGACCGTGGGAAATCCCGTTAGCAACACGTAGGTTACATCATCAGAGGTATTCCCGATCATCCAACGGGACGTTTTAATTTAGTTGTAATTGTAGTTTTGTGTTACGTTTGTGATTAAATTTTGAGTTGTCTTATATTTTGAAATGTTGTGGAGGTGAATTTTATCTTGTAGTGTCTTTTATTTTAGTTTTGGGTTTCGGTTTTGGTTTACTGTCCTAAAGGTGTCGGTTTTCATGCAATTGTTGTTTATCATACAAGAAAAATAAAGTGCATTTGCAATAAAATAAACTGCGATAAAATAAAAGCGTCACTGGAGGGTCTTCCCGTCATTCCAAGCTGCACTTAAAACACGGTTAGAATATTTAAGCAAGTTCTAGGTAAAGCTAAGGGAAAGGTTTAAGGTTTTCTACCAAATTCCTAATCCTATAGGTTAGTCATTTCTATGACGTCCAGGTTCTTTGTGTTTTTAGTTTGAAGACGATTTTCTTCATCGAAGAACGATTAAGTTCAATTGTTCTTATAAATATCCTAACATATTGAGGAAGTGCTTAAGAAGAATCTTAAACATCTTTTCGATATTTCTAGGATTGTTTTAAGTCCAAGAGAATTTAGTTATATAAATGAATCGATCGTCAGAGGTTTTCAAATTTTGTTAACTTGCTCGATGAAGCTAGGACATTTGAATGTCACTATAAGTGAAGTAACATTTCATTTTAATGTTCATTTAGGAGTCATGATAGCTAAAGCTCCTAAGAGCGAGAATGATATTTAATGATTTGTGATTCGAATTTAAGTTCGAATTAATGATTTAAGTTTGGAATAGTGTTCAAATTATTTTAGATTTATTTCTTCATGTCTTAAGTGAGGTTATTTAATTTGACTTAATTTAATTTAATTTAATTTAATTTAATTTGTTTAATTTAATTTAGTTTAATTTAGTTTGATTTGATTTAATTTAATTCAATTTAATTTATTTGATTTAATTTCTTAATTTAATTTAATTTAATTTTAATTTAATTTAATTTAATTTAACTTAATTTAATTAATTTAATTTAATTTAATTTATTTATTTAATTTTATTTAATTTTATTTAATTTAATTTTATTTATTTAATTTAATGTATTTAATTCATTTAATTTAATTTAATTTGTTTATTTAATTTAATTTAATTTTAATTTAATTTAATTTAATTTAATTGAAAATTTTTTTGAAAGAGTTTAATGATTTAAATTTAGTTTAATGATTAAGTCTTTTAATATTTTAAATTTGAGTTATCATTTTAATTAAGAGTTGAATATTAATGAGATGATTAATTTAGGGATTTTTTAAATTAAAGAATAAATCTCTTCCTAATAATATCCCTATTTTAATAATTCCGATTTTATTATTCTTCCAAATTCAATTAATTATTTAATTAAAGTTTAATCATTTTAAATTGCTTAATGGGTTTCTACCCTTTAATTATTTAAATTTCAATCATCCAAATCAGGTTAGGATCAAATATTTTACTTGTTAATTTTTTATTAAACCTAAAGTTTTAATTAAGGGTTAAAATTTTAATTACCATTTTGCCCTTTAAACCTAATAATTTCATAACTCACTAAATTGAACTCAAATGAACTTGAAATTTTTATGTGACTTCACTCATATGTCAATAAAGACATGAGAGGAGAAAATGTGATTTTTCTGTATTTAATTTATTTATATAATTATTTTTTAGTAGAAAATAGGAATTTCCAAGGAAAATTCAATAACATGACCAAGGGAAAGTTTCTGTCCTTAAGAAAATTAGGGGACATTCCTAATGACCAGAGGACCACTTGGACCAAATTTTGTAATTTTTTGAATTATATTTTATTTATTAGAATTATTTTAAGTTCTTGAGTATTAATTAATTTAAAAATAAAATAAATGTTGAAAAATAAATCTTATAATTTTTAAAATTCTCTCTGATATCAAGGATTCCAAAGAACCAAACTTTACAATTTTCTGATTTTTCTTTGATTTATTATAATTATTTTGGTGAAAATGCTAGAAAATACATTTTTTAATTTTAAAATTACCCTAGAGACTTTAAAAATTAATATCTCACTAAATAGACCTAGGAAAAATATGGGACTTGTTCTTAAGTGATTAAAATTCAAAATATGACATTTTGGTGAATTTTATTATTTTTGTGATTTTTATTATTTTTTAATTATTAAAAATATTAAAATAATATTAAAAATCAACTTTTTTAGAAAATTAAAATTTTAATTTTCTTAAACTCCCCTGATGTCAGAGAGATTCCAAAACCAATTTGGTGAATTTTTGAAAGATATTTTGAAAGTTATGAATTTTTAAAGTTTAAAATGACTAAGTGGCTTAATCAACCCATTTAGTAGGGCTAACCAAGTCCAATTGACCTCAAATTTTTGTGGTGGTTTCCTCTGATCCTAAAGGTCAGTGGAGAATTGATTTCAAGTCAATTTAATGTATGGTTAGCTCTAATTAATTAGAGACCTATTTTGAGTGTTTAAGCCAATTAGGGTTAATCGAGTGAATTAACTCAAGTCCTATTTTTCCTAGGGTTCTCTGGTCATAAGGAACATCACCAAATTTTCCTAGAATTTATTTCACAACATGCTATTTATTGGATTTAAAATACTCAAAACAGTGACATGAATTTGAAAAATCAATAACTTTTCACGAGAGATGGCCTCGACCTTGGAAAATTCGGGGAATGTTCCCGAGTTCGGAGGCTTCAAAAGCTTCTATGGTCTCATGCCATGGTGAATTGTATACATGCATGGAGAATTAAATGTATGCAGAGAGTAAATAATTAATTAAAAATAAAATACTTGGACAAAATTAATTAATTTCTTTTCCACATTATTCTCCTCTGTTCACTGAGCGAGAGGGTATTTTTATTTTATTTTTGTGATTTTTCTACACAAAGATATGGATTTTTAAAGTTACGGGAATTAAATAAATAGAAAATACCCCTATTTATCTACTTAAGTGACGCGGCGCCGCGTCAGCCTTAACGTCTCCGAAGGCACACGCGTCGCGATTCCATTCGACGCCGCCATCCGCGTCGGCGCTCCGGGACCCGGCTGCATCGCTCCGTCTTCTCATCCGGCGCGATCACGGCCGTCCGTGCGCGCGTGTATTAAATGGACGGCATCCGTTCATCGTCCATGACCGGTGTGATCCCGTGACCGTCCACACTCTAACCCTACAGAACTCACTCGATTCTCGATGGATTTTCGTGTTCTTATGCTCCATGGATTCGTCTTGAAGAGACGAACACATCCATACGGTAAACATGCATTGAAATTAAGGCATTTGAAATGGAGAATCTCCGAAGCTCGGGATGAAGAATTAGCTCATACCTTTGCTCGAGAGAAGTGTGGCTTCGGTCCGAGAGTTGCTTGCACCTTCGATTGGGTCCTAGCAAGCTCCGGATGAAGTCTCCTGATGCAGTGAATTGTCTAGGTTGGACTTCGACCACGGCCGATCACAAAGCTTGGAGGCTGGAGCAACTCAGGTGACCTGGAGATGGGGCTTTTGTTGGTGGACACCTTCCTCGGTGCAGTGAAGGTGTAGAGACAATCAATTTGGGGATTGGCTCACTGTGGAGAAGTGTCCTGGTTTTGGGCTTGGATTTCGACTACGAAATTGAGCTCGCGGAGAAGAAATGGCGGGGGATCTCACTGGGGATCGAGTGCTCTGTGTATGAGGAGGGGTACGGAACAATTTTGGCGAGTTTTGGCAAGGTTTTTGCAACTCTCTTCTCATGGCCGTGAGGGGGTGGTGTTTAAATAGGCATGGTGGAGGCTCTCCCGGGGGTTTAATGGTTGGGATCGATTGCTTAGGTCGAGGGAAGAACGGCCATGCTATCCATTTGGGTTGGGACAAGTCGGCAATGGAGAATTCCAATGTTGGCTCATATGTGAGCTTTCGGCCATGGTGTTTTCCGGCGGTCGGGGTGGGTGGCCGGCGGGCATGGGTCACCCTCGGGGTCGAGTGGGTCGGGGCTTGATGTTTGTGAAGGCGATTGGTGGGCTGCCATGTGTAAAGTGGTTGAATCAAAATGGAATGGGGAAGGGGTCATTTTGGCTTCAATTTGGTCAACCCATTGGTTTGGGTTGGGTGCACCTCCCCATGGCTCTGATTTTGGGTGAGAGGATCGGTTGGGTCGACTGCCATGGAGTGGTGAAGTCTCCATCCATGGTGAGGTGGCTAAGCATGGTTTAGTGTGTGACATGCTTAAGGTAAAAAGGTTAAAGGAGGTTTAAGAAAGAACCCCCTCTTCTTGCCATAAATGGACTAATGACAAGTCAAAGCCCTCATGGCTTCATGTGGCTTGAGAATGGCTTGTTCATGGCTCCATTTGGCTTGGGAAAAGGTTGATTTGTTTCATGAAAAGGGTTTTAGAAATATTTGACATTTAGGGGATAATTTGACATGTGGCTTGATTTGGAATGGTTTAATTGATGATTTTGAAACTTAGGGGTGATATTGATCAAATGGATGATGAGGGGAAATGTCATATAGGCTTTGGGACCAATTTTGGGCCTTTGGATGTGGTAAAGTATGGGCTTTTAAAATGGTTTAGGAAAGTGGGCTTTTGAATTTTAAAATGGATTTTGGGATGAAATTTTGGTAAAGGCTTGGGCCAAATAATTGTTGAGTTTGGTTTAGGGATGCTTCATGAGTGGTTTGAAGCAAATTTGAGGTGATTTGGGTTTGAATTGGTTTGGATATGGGCCTTTTTGGTAAAGAGGCTAAGGTGGGCCAAAATGGGCTACCATGGGCCAAAGTTAGGCTAGAGTTGAAATTGATGTAAAATTAATGTTGGGAAATGTTTATGGAAGTGTCTCAAAGAGGTTTTGGCTTTGGTTAGGTTTTGATTTTAGGATTTGGGCTCATTTGGGCTAGGTTTAGGTTTAGGTCAAAATTGGGCTTTTTGATTTTGGGTTGAATTTGAGTGGGGTTTGGGTCTAAATTTTGAGCAAATCATGTTAGTGTTTTGTTCATGGGGATGTTAAGGAAGGTTTGGAAAAGATTTGGGGTTAATTGGAGTTGAATTGGGTGAGTTTGGGTTAGGTTTGGGTCATAGGTCCAAATTGGGCTTTAAGGCCAAAAGTGAAATTGGACCCAAATTTCAATCAAATTAAGCTTGGCTTTGGTCTAGATTGGTGTTGGGGATGTTGAATTGAAGTTTAGAATTGAATTGGACCAGAATTTGGGTCAATTGGGTAGGTTTGGTTTGACATTGGGTTTACTTTGGGTTAAAATGGGTCGAATTGGGGGTTTTGATAAAAGTGGGGTAAATTGACAAAATTGGCCCATGGTGTAGTTGAACAAAATGAAATTGGGAATATTTGGGATTTTTTGGAATTTTCTGGGAATTTTCTGAATTTTTGGATTTTTTGGCTAAGAAGGGTATTTTGGGTATTTGGAGGGTATTGGGAGGTATTCTTGGAATTTTTGGTATTTTTGGCTAGGAATGGTCAATTTGAGTGATGTGGAAATGTTTAGGAATGGTTTTGAGGAATTTTGGGTAATTTGGAAATTTTTGGAGGATTTTGGGTAGTTTCAAGGGCATTTGGTAGGGTTGGTGGGAAAAATTGAAAATTTGGAAAATGGAAGATTAGGTGAATGTAAGTGGAATAAAATCATTTTGGTTGAGCCATGAAGCCACATCAAGCCCACATGAGCCATGAAGGGTCTCATTTGAGGCATTCACCATGTTGTTCCTAACCCTCTTGCGAGGGCTTAGGGGTTAAGGACCATCCATGTGAATCACCTTTATGAGTCGGGAGGTCGAGTTAGGTATAGGGGTGTGATTTTAAGAGGTGTGTGAAAGTGTAGTGCACGGGTGTAGTGTGTGTGCAAGTCGACCCTTCACTGGACCGGGCCACCGGGGGCGATCCTAGGGCCAAAGAGTCCTATAGGAACTCATCCTTTAAACTTCCACACTTGATTTCAACCCTCTAGGTGATTAGGGGTATACGGTCGAAGTTTGTGGAGTCTGCGGGGAGTTAAGAAGTGGTTTGAATTTCTAGGTGGTGGGTCCCAATTCTAGTCCTCTAAGATAGTCGAAAGGAAAAGCTGAAGGCTAGATCTACAGTACTAAAGAGAAGAAGGAAGACCTCATCGAAAATGAGGTCGACAAATGGACCCCGATAGGTGTGGTGAGTGACGGAGCACACCGCGCGTATTGGTGTTGACCGAAGCGATCAACAAAGCCAACACGGATGTCCAAGTGACAAGCTTAGGACGAAGTAGAAGAGTTTCACGTGAGGAGTGTCGAGTATATCTCTAAGAATGGAGATTCTTGAACTCTCGGCTAGGGAAAGGAAAAGGAGGTGAATCTCAAATCACATGATGCAGGAGAATTTCGATTTAGATTTTATTTTGTTTCATGTTCGAGTCGTGATGTGTGAATTTAGATTTCGATTTGGAGTTTCGATTTAGATTGGAGTTTGTCGAGATTAATTTGAAGGAATTTGATTTGAAATGAAAACTGAAATTTTGAGGTTTTAGATGTAACATCTTCGACCCAAAAGAAGATCGAATCGATTGGATTGGATCATTACAATGAGGAAAGATCTCGGAGTAATGCGGTATTGGATGTAAAATCCTTAACCCCAAGAGTTTGATTTGATGTATTTCATTGCGATAGGGAAATGATCCTAAACGATGCGATCTTGGATGTAAAATCCTCGACCCAAGAAATTGAATTCGATGTATTTCGGTGCGGTAGGAAGAGAATCCTAAAGCGAGTGCGGTCTTGGATGTAAAATCCTCGACCCAAAAGTTTGAATTTGATGTATTTCGGTGCGATAGGAAGAGAATCCTAAGCGAGTGCGGTCTTGGATGTAAAATCCTCGACCCAAAGGTTTGAATTTGATGTATTTCGGTGCAATAGGAAGAGAATCCTAAAGCGATGCGGTCTTGGATGTAAAATCCTCGACCCAAAGGTTTGAATTGATGTATTTCGGTGCAATAGGAAGAGAATCCTAAAGCGGTGCGGTCTTGGATGTAAAATCCTCGACCCGAAGGTTTGAATTTAATGTACTTCGGTGCGGTAGGAAAAGAATCCTAAAGCGATGCGGTCTTGGATGTAAAATCCTCGACCCAGAGTTTGAATTTGATGTATTTCGGTGCGGTAGGAAGAGAATCCTAAAGCGGTGCGGTCTTAGATGTAAAATCCTCGACCCAAAAGTTTGAATTTGATGTATTTCGGTGCGATAGGAAGAGAATCCTAAAGCGGTGCGAGTCTTGGATGTAAAATCCTCGACCCAAAGGTTTGAATTTGATGTATTTCGGTGCAATAGGAAGAGAATCCTAAAGCGGTGCGATCTTGGATATAAAATCCTCGACCCAAAAGTTTGAATTTGATGTATTTCGGTGCGGTAGGAAGAGAATCCTAAAGCGGTGCGAGTCTTGGATGTAAAATCCTCGACCCAAAAGTTTGAATTTGATGTACTTCGGTGCGGTAGGAAGAGAATCCTAAAGCAGGTGCAGTCTTGGATGTAAAATCCTCGACCCAAAAGTTTGAATTTGATGTATTTCAGTGCAGTAGGAAGAGAATCCTAAAGCAGTGCAGTCTTGGATGTAAAATCCTCGACCCAAAAGTTTGAATTCGGAAAGATTGAATTTGAGATTTGATAGGGATTTGGAATCTGGAAAGATTGAATTTGAGATTTGATAGGGATTTGGAATCTGGAAAGATTGAATTTGAGATTTGATTGAGATTGGATTCGAAATTTGATTGAGAATTTGATTTAAGATTTGGAAGATCGAATTTGAAATTTGATTGAGGTTTGATTTGAAAAAGAAAATAAGGAAAACTTTATTATCAGGATTTTATTTATTTTAGCACATTTTTGTCATTTTTGGGTTCGGACCCAGTCATAAGTAATCACTTCGCCGTGCTTCTAGGGATGGAAAGTTCATTCCTTCGAAACATCGGGTAGCGTAATACTTTTTCAAGTATCGTCCATTGATCGGAAGCATATGTCGTTCTCCACGGCAATTCACTAGGCTGGTAGGAGCCTCTCGAGTGAGGCTGCCTCAACTACGAATGGTCCTTCCCAGTGGGTTCAAATTTCCCTCCTATCTTGCGGTGTGCGAGAATAGGTCTTTTGAGAACGAGAACTAGATCACCAACTTTGAAGGTTCTTGGGCGGACCGAGTTTATCATGAGCACTGAATCATCTTAGCTTGGTATAGTTCTAAATTCAGTTGCGGCTGCAAGTCTTTTCCCTTCCGGGCTCTCTAATTCTTCGAGTCGTAATTTGGCGTTCTCTTCGTTGTGATTTTATTTGCAAGCTGCAATTACGAGCGAAGGGAGGCTGAACCTCTAAAGGTAACCTTGCCTCGGACCCATACACCGGAGCGTAAGGTGTAGCTTGCGTAGGAGTTACGAAGGTTGTCCGGTAAGCCCGTAAGGCTTCTAACAACTTCTCGTGCCAATTTCTCTTATTGTCGTCTAAAGTCTTCTTTAAAATTTGAACGAGAGTTTTATTAAAAGCCTCGGCTAGGCCGTTTGCTCTTGGGTAGTAAATTGTTGAGTATCGCCAGTCGACTCCGTGTCTCCTGACAAAATTGTTGATTTGTGTGCTTCTGAATGCTGACCCATTATACGAGATGATCTGCGCGGTACTCCGAAACGGTAGACAACTTGGTTCTTGAAAAGCTGTAGCACGTGATGTGCTTTCACTTCTCTCGAGTGGAGCTGCCTCTGCCACTTGGAAAAGTAATCTGTAGCCTGCAAGAATGAAGCGATGTCCTTTTGAAGATGGTGGTTCTATTGGACCGACTATATCCGTGCCCCGACATTCGAATGGCCGCGATGCGATTGTCGGATGTAGCACATTTGGAGGTTGGTGTAGAACCACTCCGTGCACTTGGCAGCGGTGACGGCTCTTGGCGATTTTCATGCGGTCGGTCATCATCGAGGGCCGGTAGTACCCTAGTCTTTTAATTTTCATTTTCATCTTTGGACCCGACTGGTGAGCGCCACAGAGTCCTGAATGTACCTCTTTAACAATTTCACGGGCTTCGGACCCGCTTAGGCACCTTAGCCACATTTGATCAAAAGACCTTCTGTATAATGTGTTGTTTATTAATGCGTAGGACAGAGTTCTTTTCTTGATCTGATGGGCTAACGACCTATCCTCCGGTAGTTTTCTGTTTGTAGGTAATCCATCGATGGTCGTCGCCTGATCTTCAGTGTTTTCGTCATCCTTGTTACAATTGATCCTTTTTCCTTTTCGATTTGTGTATCGTATCTATGTCAAGTCGTGATAGGACTCGGCGTCCGTGAGCTGACACTTCCAACTGATTCATCTTGCAAACGGGCAAATTCTTTTGCGAGACGGGCTAGCGCATCCGCTAGAGCGTTTTCTTTTACGGGAATTTTGTAGATTGTCACATTTGGAATCGTTCCAACAGTTGTATGGCATCTCGGAAGTATTGCTCGAGTCTTGGTTTTAAAATTACGTATTGTCCGGCGATCGTTGGATGATTAGCTGCGAATCCCCGTAGATGTTGATGTCCGTTATCCCCATTTGAATGGTTAATTCCGGTCCCGTTATGAGGGCTTCGTATTCAGCTTCGTTGTTTGTACATGGTTCCGTCCAGTGGTAGGAGTATCTTAACATCCCCGCTCCGGTGTTATAAAAATTAGCCCGATTCCTGCCTTACGGGCACTTATCACTTGCGATTCTTCGTCTTTGTGTGCTGAAGATGCTCCGTCGAAATACAATTCCCAACGTCGATCATCGAGGTCTTCTAGGTTCATTATTTGTTCATCCGGCGGATCGTCATTGAGAGGAGATTCTGCCGCGAAGGGTGTCTTTGCGAGGAAGTCTGCTAGGGCTTGTCCCTTTACGGCACGAAGAGGCACGAAAGTTATATCGAATTGCAATAATATCATCGACCATCGGCAAGTCTGCCGGAAAGCGTTGGACGAGTCATCAAGTATTGCGATGGATTAAACTTCGAGATTAGGTTGACCTTATGAGAAAGCATGTAATGCACGAGCTTTTGAGCGGTGAAGATCGGGGCCAAACAATGCTTTTCAATTGCGGGATACCTTATTTCCGTCGGCGATGAACGACGGCTTAAGTAATAAAGAGCATTTTCTCTACCCTCATCATTGACTCAGGCTAACGGAGCTCCGAGAGAGTCGTCTAAAGCCGCGGTATAAAGTATTAGCGGTCTACACGAGGCTGGGGCTGCTAAGACGGGAGGTGTCATTAAATATTGTTTAATGTCCTCGAAGGCCTTACGGCATTTCTCTTCCCGAATAAATTTGGCGTCCTTTTTAACTAGTGCGAGAAAGGTGACACCTACGACAGGTTCGAGATAAAGCGTCGAAGATATGCCGGCTTCCCTTGAAAAGATCGTAGTTGTTTTAAGGTTTTGGGAGGCGGCATTTCTAAGATGGCTTTAATCTTCTCCGGGTCGATTTCAATTCCACGATGTCGGACAACGAATCCTAAGAATTTCCCGGAGGTGACGCCGAAGGCGCATTTTAAGGGATTCATCTTAAGGTTAAATTGCCTTAATCGTTCGAAAATAATTCTCAAATCATACAAGTGGTTGTGCTTTACTTTGCTTTTGATGACCACATCGTCCACATAGCATTCGACTTGATTATGGATGAGATCATCAAAAATTCTTGTCATTGCTCTCCGGTAGGTTGCTCCTGCGTTCTTCGATCCGAATGGCATCATTTGTGTAGCAATATACTCCGATCGGCGTTACGAATCGTTGTAAGTTTTTCATCTTCGGAGCCATTTTTATTTGGTTGTATCTCGAAGATCCATCCATGAATGAGAATATTTCGTGTGTTGAAGCGATGTCGATCATTAATTGCGGGATCGGTAGAGGAAATTCATCTTTTGGACATGCCTTGTTTAAATCTGCGAAATCCACACAAATTCGATCGACCATTCTTCTTCACGGCGGTACCACGTTGGCTAACCAAGTCGGGTATTGTTCTTCACGGACAAATTTAGCGTCTATTAGCTTTTTAACTTCGGCTATGACTTGTTGTTCGATTTCTAGATGCATTCTTCGGGACCTTGTCGGTCGGAACGAAGTAGGGTCCACTCTAGTTTATGGACTGCGACCTGCGGAGCTAAACACAGCATCTCATCGTAGCTCCAAGCAAAACGATCTTTGAATTCCATTAATAACTTGATTATTTCTTTGGAGTCTTCTTTATTGAGTAAAGAGCTAACAAAGGTAGGTCTAGGCTCTTTGCTAGTACCTAAGTTAACTTCTATTAACTCATCTATTGTAGATTTGATTTCTTCTTCGAATTCTGGTGGAGCGTCTCCAATTTGCAAATCTTCGAGTTCTTCTGTAGTTTCCATGCGAGTTTTCATTAGATTCGCGAGTGATAACCGAAGCAAAATTCGGTATCATCAGGCGATCCTACTGTGCCGAATCCGAGACCATGCTTTGAGTTGGGTGGACGACCGGAGTTATTCCATAAATTTTCAAAACGTTGTGATTGACCTTTTGTCCACTATCGAGGTAAGAAACCACGTTGAATTAAATTTTGAACACAGGGAGAGTACCACTCGAAAGGCGATTCCATTAATTCGATGAAGTAGCATCTTCAAATTGTACATTATTTTCGGTTTTGGAGGAAGAAGCACCACGGTAGAATTTGATTGGTTTTGCACCACCGCTACGTACCTCTTTGACCTCCATACCCTCGATCTTATTAGAACGGATCGGGGTCGGGGTCATAGTATGTACATAGTGGTTAATCTTCTCGTACATCGATTTATATTCTTCGTTTCTTTCATCTTGATAGGGATTTTGAATTGCGGCTTCTTTCGACTTATTGTCGGCTGCTTCTTGTTTGATTTCTCTTTCTTCTTCGGAACTATCTTCCCGATCGACATTGATGGTTGGTTTCCTCCGTCCGATCGTCCTAACGTCTCTACCACGACCTCGTCCCGGCCTCGACCTCGGATGCGAGTTGTGGAGAAACCTTCACCATCTCGCCGTAAGGGAGTGGTGAGTGGCTGTTGGACTAGAACTTCGGAGTTCTTCGTTGTCCTGAACTTTCTTTGCTTCATTTGTTATGGTATCTGCTGGAGAAGATCGTTTTCTTCGGTGGTGCATAATAAGTTTGCATCCTCGTGGATTCCAATTTCATGTACGGAGAATGGTTGTAAGTCACCTTTGATGCACTTGTTCCCCTCCATCGTAGTACTTGATGCATCGATGTAGAGATGATGGTACCATCACTGTTTTCATGTATCCATGGTCGGCCCGGTAGAGCGTTGAACGATGTTTCGAATCGATTATGTGAAATTTCGCGGTTGTCTTTGCTAAGTCACCGGTCTTCATCGATAGCGTTATCGAGCCGAGGGCTCTTTCTCCTTTACGGTTGAATCCTCTTAATAACATTTTGTCACGCCTCGAGCTCGCGGGCATCAATTTCCAAGTATGCTAGCGTTCGAAGATTCATTATATTGATTGATGCTCCTGGATCCACCAATACTGCGGAGAGCGTAAACTTTCCGATTGTAGCCGAAATGTACAACGGTCGGTTGTGATCTGTCGTTCCAAGTAGTAGGTCGTCGTACTGTGAAGGTAACACCTCGTTGTTCCTTTAACGAGCGAACCTCATCTAAGGAATCTCCCGGCCATTTGAGCTAAGCAAATTTACGGATCAAGTAAGGCTTTGATCGAGCTTCTCTCATCTCCTTTGATAAGATGAGAGCGTCGTAGATGCTCGGTTTGGTCGGTAGTTTCCTAAGATGGGCTAGCACGTTGTAGTCCACTTTGTTTTCATGTGTCTCGTTTTCTTCTCGAATGGGTGTTTCTTCTGCGGGGTTGGTTCTTCTCGAACAACCACACGCTTTCCTTTGTCTTTTGGACCCATTCTCGGAGGTAGAACTTTCCACTTCTTAAGTTGACTTCGTAATTTCCTGCGAATCTATCGTTGAGCTTGTCGGTGTCTTTTCTTGAATCGGAATGACGGGCTCTTCCGGATTAGCTTCGAGTACGAGGGCTCTAACTCTATCGTGAGTTGGAGCTCCTCGAAACTCACGAGATAGATTCGTTGCTTGTTGAACTCTCGTAGCCTCCTTGATGGATGTCTTCTTTGTTATTTTGCTTGTCGAGATCGTGTATGATTTGAGAATTGTCGTTGGTATCGAAATCGATATCCGGATTATCGTTAGTTACGTAATCGTTAGAAACGATCAAAACGTAGCCGACGCCATCACCCTTATCATTATATGATCCCACCGAAGTGAGCGAGATAATCATACGGAGTCGAGGGTTCGAGGGATTTTCTCCCGAATCGGAAACAACTATCACTAGGATAAGCGACCCCTAGTCCAGCCTTAGGTGCCTCGGTCTTCTCTTCTTCGTCGATTTTCTTCTTTTCTTCGATCGTCTCTGTTGAGGTGGTTCTTCTATCGCGAGTGACGATGCACGGCTTAACGGGTTTCAAACTCCGAATTGAAGCTCGCACCGAAGCGGTTTGGATGCTTGTCTAAAATCTTTTCGAAGACCTCGTCGAGCGGTAGTCCACCCATCGTCGGTCGTATAGGGATCTATCGGAATGATGGGATCGGTCGAGACAACATTGACGGAACCTCCTTTACGGGGTTCCTTCATGTACTCCTTCGGGATCGTTATATTCCCTTTCCGCGAGTTGTCATTGAGCCGACTTTTGAAGGTAATACAATCTTCTATTTTGTGTCCAAGCATCTGGTGGTAAGGGCAAAAGTTGGGATCACCTTTCTTGTTGATCTCTTCTGGTCTTTTAGGCTCTGGCAGCTGGAAATCCGGAGTCTTCATCAGACTACGGAACATTTTCGGCACTGCCTCATTTTTGAACGGATATTCCCTGCTCAAAAGCTCTCTTAATGTACGTTGCGGACGAGGCGGTTGTTCATACTGCGGAGATGAGTGATAGTCTGGGCCGGGGTTCTTGGTAATTCTGTTGTAGTTCTTTGCGGCCGTTCTGGTGGTATTTGCATCGGTTGCTTGCCTTTGTCAACTGCTGCAACGATCCCGGATTTCTTTTCAAAAGTCTTTACAGGCTTTTGTTTATCTGTCTTGTCGGTGAAACTTAATTGCTTTGCCTCCTCTTGCAAGCTTCCGGCCTTGCTTAACAACTTCTCGAAAGTCTTAATAGTGAATCCCTTGAGGAGAAGTGCTATCGGGCCATGGATGCTTTTTAGTAAAATGCCGATTGCATGCTTGTTCTTGCGAGTTGTGGTTCACACTTCATACTTAAGTTCCTCCATCGAAGTATGTAATCCACCAAAGTTTCATTCGGCTTCGCTTCTCTACCACTAAATCACCTATAGTGATGTGGTGCTTGAGCTCCGACGAATCGCTTGATGAAGAGGTTCTCTAGCTGCGAGAATGTCTTAACCGAACCGTTTGGTAATTCCGCATACCAATCGAAGGCGATTCTGACGGATGGCCGACGAAGCTGTCGGAAGAGTAATGCATCGCTCCCGCCGGCATTGCAACAAGCGGCACGAAAGTGTGCCACATGCTTTGTCGAGGGTTTCCGGTTCCGTCGAAGGTCTTGAACGGAGGTGGTACGAAGCCTTTCGGGTATTGGACGGCGTCGAATTCTTCGGGGTAAGGTCTACCCGTTCGAATGGATGTTCCGCTCTTTGATTGTGCTAAGGCTTCTCGCACTTGTCGTTCTACCAAGTTCTTGATATCCTTTTCGGGAATCATACTTTGTGTCGTATCCTTTTCGGTGATCATCCCCATTGACGGACGTAATCTCCTTTCCTCCGTCTACTGATGTGAATGACCTGCGGGGGTGTTTCCCTTTGTGGTTGTACTTGACTGCGGAGAGTGGCCGAGCTACGGCCATCTCTTCCATCCTTTTTGCCATTTGAGCGATCGTGTCGTCTTTTCCTGAGCTTGTCTTCTCATCGGTTCGGCTCCTCTCTTCTCGTGGTCTGCGGGAGCACCTTGCGAAGGCGATGAAGCTCGTGTCTCAACCATGTTGATTTACGCGTATTCGTCGTCCATGAATTCCGATGAATCAATCTCGTCTCCGAACTTTTCCTCTCTTTCTTTTGCCAACCGTCGGATATCGGTTCTCAGCTTTTCCATGGCATCTTCTAGCGGGGCTTTCGTGTGTCTTCGTGGTTGTCGTGCGATAGGCTGCCGGGTCCCCTTCTCACGAGTCCCCTTCATCGCGGTAGCACTTTCTTCGGATTCGAGTCTCTGGCGAGACTTTCTTTCTCGAGATTCTTGTTTCGATCTCAGTTGCCCAGGTAGTGGGACGCCATACCATCCTTCACGTCGACGGATGGTGCGTCGGCCAAATCTTTGGAAGGTGGTATCCTCCCTAATCCGTAATCACGAGACGACAACGGGCGGACTAGCCTTCATCCTTTTACTTGGCCTTTCCGCCATGATGGCGGGTTCTACTCGGGGCCCAAGACGGGATTTGAGCGGCACCCGCCCTATCCTTCGTAGAATTTCGATACGGGGCGGTTTTCCTTCTTCGCTAACTTTTCTACCAAAGTTTGCGGTCGAGCAAACGGCGTAGTTCTAGTTCTTTTCTTGCGGTTATCGTTGTAATATGCGAGTCTGTGGTAATGTGGCGGCAATCTTGCGAATATTTTCTTCATCTTCGCGGCGGAGAGGGATGAAACCTGCTTCCTCCCAACGGTGGTATGTATTCGGGCGGCGGTGTATATTACGGCGATTCCGGAATTTCTTCTAGGAAAGCAATTTCGGCGGCCACGGCTTCTTTAGCGATCCTTCTATTTCGTTTCTTCTGCTGGGTCTTTGTTAGTGACGGAATTCTTGAGCCGGACCCGATCTCGAAAACGGAAGGTCTTACGAGGAAGATCCGTACCCTCCACGGTAACGGGTCCATCATAATTACGGATTTCTTTCCCCTTTGATTTGGCAAAAGTCGGGGTAGGTGCAGAAACAACTAGACCAGTGGGGGTAGAAAGAACAGTCCTCCTGTGGGCAACAGTATTCCTCTTAATCGGGATCCTTTGCAAAGGAGGGAATTCTTGAGTTGACCTAAGGTTGAACTCGAGCGGCGGTTCTTCGGCTTCGGTACCTTGTTCATCGGTGCGAAGAGGGAGACGTTGGTGACCTTGACGTTCGTGTTTTCAAATCCTTGTCCAAATCGGATGATTCCATTGTCGGGCGAGCTCATCCTTATAGACGGCGAGGTCCGAGTCCATTGGTGAAGGAGAAAATCGGTTTTGGGGCTTCCATTTGCGGGGTAGATTCCGGTTGTCGGTCCCAGATTATGCTTCTTTTCTTTAGGACGAAAAGAAAGGAATTGAAAAGAGTCCGAACTCATTCATGTTCATGTATTTATAAAAAGGAATCACTTATGAAAGGGTTTGTTTATTTAGAACGGAGTGTTCAAAGGTGTAGAGAAGGTAAGGAATCTGAATCGGAGTTGGAAGGGAAAAGAGAGTCTTAAGCAAGACTTCTCGACCCGAAGGATCACTCCTAAACTAACACCTATCGGGGGTCCACCCCTCCTCAGAAATGAGGTAAAAGGATCTCGGAACCTCTCTGTTTATGGGTGTCTAAACAGTGGCTCCTAAATCCGAGAGAATGTTGGTTATACTTGTTCAAGATAGAAATGAACATGGTATCCCAACGGAAGGAAGGGTAGTTTGACCCACAAGGGATATGGATACACTACCGATTTTTGAAAGCAGACTTATTTGATTAAGATGGAGAGAGGAACTATTCCCCAGCTGAGTCGCCAGAAATTATGTCAGCATATTTTTTAGGTTGAGTGTTGTATTTAAAAAGGGGTCGCCTAACAGAAGTTGTCGGCGAATCTTAAATTTAAATATAGATATAATTTAGAAAGTAATATTTGATTTTGAAAATAATTTTAAATTTGAAGATTTTAAGATATGAAATCAAACTGATCTCACATCCCGAATAGTTTACATAAACGAGCACCGCACCACAAACTGTGTATCTATCCCTAAGGATAGACACAGCACTCGACGGTGGGGCTCGGTTAAATAAACTAGAAGATTTATGACATCCGTTTGGTCTGCGAACCAATTTTATAAGCCGACAAATTCCTCTGCTTAATATGAAACTATTAAACGGGGTTTATATTACACGGGTTCTTAAAGTTCCCTATAAGGGCAAGCCCATATAGTTAATTACATCTTAAGTGACGGGAATCACCTAAGAAAACTCTCGATAATAATCAATAGTTCGCTCTCGAGAATTTCAAAGTTTAAGTTTTCGAAAGGATTGAATTTTTGAAATTTCAAAAGGGATTAGCTCAAATTTGGAACATTTTATTTTTGGAAATTCAAAGGAAGAAAAGTAGGAGAAATTACGGATCCGAAGCGGACTTCGATAATTTCCCGACTATCTATTATTTGGCTTGGATTTAGGAAAGTCCTAATGTTTATTTAATGTTTTAATCTTGCCAATTTTAGTTAATTAGGGCTTATATTTATATGATAGAATCATACAAATTGCCTAGAAGATATGAGGGTTTATGTCGTATCGGACGATTACCTCGGAATCCTAAGACCGGTTAGGGCTTAATTTGCAATGCAAATGCCTAACGAAGAGTTGAGGATTTATGTTGCACTAGGCAAACTACCTCGAAGTCCTATGGCTTTGTTATTTAATTCTAGGAAAGTTTTGCTTGATGTCGACACGGAGTTTTGCTGACGACGATGGCCGTGCTGCCCACCATGCTCCGAGCTCCTTGTTGTTGTAGAGGTTTAGTTGTAGAAGTCATAAATCAAGGGATGAGAAAAGTGTTTTGGTTTAGAGAAGTCTTAATTTCCAAGTGTTTTTGTGTTTTAATTAAAACAAATCTTAAAGTTGATTATAACGACACCGGTTAAGATCCCACGGTTCCATCCTTCCGGCATCATTATTTTTATCGGATTCACTTAGTCCATATGAATTTGCTAAACTCAATTGAATGAGTTCCACACTTTCATTTAGACCGTGGGAAATCCCGTTAGCAACACGTAGGTTACATCATCCGAGGTATTCCCGATCATCCAACGAGGACGTTTTAATTTAGTTGTAATTGTAGTTTTGTGTTCGTTTGTGATTAAATTTTGAGTTGTCTTATATTTTGAAATGTTGTGGAGGTGAATTTTATCTTGTAGTGTCTTTTATTTTAGTTTTGGGTTTCGGTTTTGGTTTACGTCCTAAAGGTGTCGGTTTTCATGCAATCGTTGTTTATCATGCAAGAAAAATAAAGTGCATTTGCAATAAAATAAGCTACGATAAAATAAAAGCGTACTCGGAGGGTCTTCCCGTCATTCCGAGCTGCACTTAAAACACAGTTAGAATATTTAAGCAAGTTCCTAGGTAAAGCTAAGGGAAAGGTTTAAGGTTTTCTACCAAATTCCTAATCCTATAGCTAGTCATTTCCTATGACGTTTAGGTTCTTTGTGTTTTTAGTTTGAAGACGATTTTCTTCATCGAAGAACAATTAAGTTCGATTGTTCTTATAAATATCCTAACATATTGAGGAAGTGCTTAAGAAGAATCTTAAACATCTTTTCAATATTTCTAGGATTGTTTTAAGTCAAGAGAATTTAGTTATATAAATGAATCGATCGTCCGAGGTTTTCAAATTTTGTTAACTTGCTCGGTGAACTAGGACATTTGAATGTCACTATAAGTGAAGTAACATTTCATTTTAATGTTCATTTAGGAGTCATGATAACTAAAGCTCTTAAGAGCGGAATGATATTTAATGATTTGTGATTCAAATTTAAGTTCAAATTAATGATTTAAGTTTGGAATAGTGTTCAAGTTATTTTAGATTTATTTCTTCATGTCTTAAGTGAGGTTATTTAATTTGACTTAATTTAATTTAATTTAATTTAATTTAATTTGTTTAATTTAATTTAGTTTAATTTAGTTTGATTTGATTTAATTTAATTCAATTTAATTTATTTGATTTAATTTCTTAATTTAATTTAATTTAATTTTAATTTAATTTAATTTAATTTAACTTAATTTAATTTATTTAATTTAATTTATTTATTTATTTTATTTTATTTAATTTAATTTAATTTAATTTTATTTATTTAATTTAATGTATTTAATTCATTTAATTTAATTTAATTTGTTTATTTAATTTAATTTAATTTTAATTTAATTTAATTTAATTTAATTGAAAATTTTTTTGAAAGAGTTTAATGATTTAAATTTAGTTTAATGATTAAGTCTTTTAATATTTTAAATTTGAGTTATCATTTTAATTAAGAGTTGAATATTAATGAGATGATTAATTTAGGGATTTTTTAAATTAAAGAATAAATCTCTTCCTAATAATATCCCTATTTTAATAATTCCAATTTTATTATTCTTCCAGAATTCAATTAATTATTTAATTAAAGTTTAATCATTTTAAATTTCTTAATGGGTTTCTACCCTTTAATTATTTAAATTTCAATCATCCAAATCAGGTTAGGATCAAATATTTTACTTGTTAATTTTTTATTAAACCTAAAGTTTTAATTAAGGGTTAAAATTTTAATTACCATTTTGCCCTTTAAACCTAATAATTTCATAACTCACTAAATTGAACTCAAATGAACTTGAAATTTTTATGTGACTTCACTCATATGTCAATAAAGACATGAGAGGAGAAAATGTGATTTTTCTGTATTTAATTTATTTATATAATTATTTTTTAGTAGAAAATAGGAATTTCCAAGGAAAATTCAATAACATGACCAAGGGAAAGTTTCTGTCCTTAAGAAAATTAGGGGACATTCCTAATGACCAGAGGACCACTTGGACCAAATTTTGTAATTTTTTGAATTATATTTTATTTATTAGAATTATTTTAAGTTCTTGAGTATTAATTAATTTAAAAATAAAATAAATGTTGAAAAATAAATCTTATAATTTTTAAAATTCTCTCTGATATCAAGGATTCCAGAGAACCAAACTTTACAATTTTCTGATTTTTCTTTGATTTATTATAATTATTTTGGTGAAAATGCTAGAAAATACATTTTTTAATTTTAAAATTACCCTAGAGCTTTAAAAATTAATATCTCACTAAATAGACCTAGGAAAAATATGGGACTTGTTCTTAAGTGATTAAAATTCAAAATATGACATTTTGGTGAATTTTATTATTTTTGTGATTTTTATTATTTTTTAATTATTAAAAATATTAAAATAATATTAAAAATCGAACTTTTTTAGAAAATTGAAATTTTAATTTTCTTAAACTTCCCTGATGTCAGAGAGACTCCAAAACCAATTTGGTGAATTTTTGAAAGATATTTTGAAAGTTATGAATTTTTAAAGTTTAAAATGACTAAGTGGCTTAATCAACCCATTTAGTAGAAGCTAACCAAGTCCAATTGACCTCAAATTTTTGTGGTGGTTTCCTCTGATCCTAAAGGTCAGTGGAGAATTAATTTCAAGTCAATTTAATGTATGGTTAGCTCTAATTAATTAGAGACCTATTTTGAGTGTTTAAGCCGATTAGGGTTAATGCGAGTGAATTAACTCAAGTCCTATTTTTCCTAGGGTTCTCTGGTCATAAGGAACATCACCAAATTTTCATAGAATTTATTTCACAACATGCTATTTATTGGATTTAAAATACTCGAAAATAGTGACATGAATTTGAAAAATCAATAACTTTTCACGGAGATGGCCTCGACCTTGGAAAATTCGGGGAATGTTCCCAGAGTTCGGAGGCTTCAAAGCCCTATGGTCTCATGCCATGGTGAATTGTATACATGCATGGAGAATTAAATGTATGCAGAGAGTAAATAATTTTTTAAAAATAAAATACTTGGACAAAATTAAGTAATTTCTTTTCCACATTATTCTCCTCACGTTCATCGAGCGAGAGGGTATTTTTATTTTATTTTTGTGATTTTTCTACACAAAGATATGGATTTTTAAAGTTACGGGAATTAAATAAATAGAAAATACCCTATTTATCTACTTAAGTGACGCGGCGCCGCGTCGGCCTTAACGTCTCCGAAGGCACACGCGTCACGATTCCATTCGACGCCGCCATCCGCGTCGGCGCTCCGGGACCCGCTGTATCGCTCCGTCTTCTCATCCGGCGCGATCCCGGCCGTCCGTGCGCGCGTGTATTAAATGGACGGCATCCGTTCATCGTCCATGGCTCGGTGTGATCCGTGGCCAGTCCACACTCTCAACCACTAAGAACTCACTCGATTCTCGATGGATTTTCGTGTTCTTATGCTCTATGGATTCGTCTTGAAGAGACGAACACATCCATACGGTAAACATGCATTGAAATTAAGGCATTTGAAATGGAGAATCTCCGGAAGCTCGGGATGAAGAATTAGCTCATACCTTTGCTCGGAGAAGTGTGGCTTCGGTCCGAGAGTTGCTTGCACCTTCGATTGGGTCCTAGCGAGCTCCGGATGAAGTCTCTGAGTGCAGTGAATTGTCTAGGTTGGACTTCGACCACAGCCGATCACAAAGCTTGAAGGCTGGAGCAACTGGGTGACTCGGAGATGGGGCTTTTGCTTGGTGGACACCTTCCCTTGGTACGGTGAAGGTGTAGAGACAATCGATTTGGGGATTGGCTCATTGTGGAGAAGTGTCCTGGTTTTGGGCTTGGATTTCGGCTACGAAATTGAGCTCGCGAGAGAAGAAATGGCGGGGGATCTCACTTGGGGATCAAGTGCTCGTGTATGAGGAGGGGTCCGGAACAATTTTGGCGGAGTTTTGGCAAGGTTTTTGCAACTCTCTTCTCATGGCCATGAGGGGGTGGTGTTTAAATAGGCATGGTCGGAGGCTCTCCCGGGGGGTTTAATGGTTGGGATCAGTTGCTTAGGTCGAGGAAGAACGGCCATGCTATCCATTTGGGTTGGGACAAGTCGAGCAATGGAGAATTCCAATGTTGGCTCATATGTGAGCTTTCGGCCATGGTGTTTTCCGGCGGCCGGGGTGGCTGGCCGGCAGGCATGGGTCACCCTCGGGGTCGAGTGGGTCGGGGCTTGATGTTTGTGAAGGCAGTTGGTGGCTGCCATGTGTAAAGTGGTTGAATCAAAATGGAATGGGGAAGGGGTCATTTTGGCTTCAATTTGGTCAACCCATTGGTTTGGGTTGGGTGCACCTCCCATGGCCTGATTTTGAAGTCGAGAGGATCGGTTGGGTCGATTGCCATGGAGTGGTGAAGTCTCCATCCATGGTGAGGTGGCTAAGCATGGTTTAGTGTGTGACATGCTTAAGGTAAAAAAAGGTTAAAGGAGGTTTAAGAAAGAACCCCCTCTTCTTGCCATAAATGGACTAATGACAAGTCAAAGCCCTCATGGCTTCATGTGGCTTGAGAATGGCTTGTTCATGGCTCCATTGGCTTGGGAAAAGGTTGATTTGTTTCATGAAAAGGGTTTTAGAAATATTTGACATTTAGGGGATAATTTGACATGTGGCTTGATTTGGAATGGTTTAATTGATGATTTTGAAACTTAGGGGTGATATTGATCAAATGGATGATGAGGGGAAATGTCATATAGGCTTTGGGACCAATTTTGGGCCTTTGGATGTGGTAAAGTATGGGCTTTTAAAATGGTTTAGGAAAGTGGGCTTTTGAATTTTAAAATGGATTTTGGGATGAAATTTTGGTAAAGGCTTGGGCCAAATAATTGTTGAGTTTGGTTTAGGGATGCTTCATGAGTGGTTTGAAGCAAATTTGAGGTGATTTGGGTTTGAATTGGTTTGGATATGGGCCTTTTTGGTAAAGAGGCTAAGGTGGGCCAAAATGGGCTACCATGGGCCAAAGTTAGGCTAGAGTTGAAATTGATGTAAAATTAATGTTGGGAAATGTTTATGGAAGTGTCTCAAAGAGGTTTTGGCTTTGGTTAGGTTTTGATTTTAGGATTTGGGCTCATTTGGGCTAGGTTTAGGTTTAGGTCAAAATTGGGCTTTTTGATTTTGGGTTGAATTTGAGTGGGGTTTGGGTCTAAATTTTGAGCAAATCATGTTAGTGTTTTGTTCATGGGGATGTTAAGGAAGGTTTGGAAAAGATTTGGGGTTAATTGGAGTTGAATTGGGTGAGTTTGGGTTAGGTTTGGGTCATAGGTCCAAATTGGGCTTTAAGGCCAAAAGTGAAATTGGACCCAAATTTCAATCAAATTAAGCTTGGCTTTGGTCTAGATTGGTGTTGGGGATGTTGAATTGAAGTTTAGAATTGAATTGGACCAGAATTTGGGTCAATTGGGTAGGTTTGGTTTGACATTGGGTTTACTTTGGGTTAAAATGGGTCAAATTGGGGGTTTTGATAAAAGTGGGGTAAATTGACAAAATTGGCCCATGGTGTAGTTGAACAAAATGAAATTGGGAATATTTGGGATTTTCTGGAATTTTCTGGGAATTTTCTGAATTTTTGGATTTTTTGGCTAAGAAGGGTATTTTGGGTATTTGGAGGGTATTGGGAGGTATTCTTGGAATTTTTGGTATTTTTGGCTAGGAATGGTCAATTTGAGTGATGTGGAAATGTTTAGGAATGGTTTTGAGGAATTTTGGGTAATTTGGAAATTTTTGGAGGATTTTGGGTAGTTTCAAGGGCATTTGGTAGGGTTGGTGGGTGTAGGGTCCCTGGGGTCAAAAATTGAAAATTTGGAAAATGGAAGATTAGGTGAATGTAAGTGGAATAAAATCATTTTGGTTGAGCCATGAAGCCACATCAAGCCCACATGAGCCATGAAGGGTCTCATTTTGAGGCATTCACTATGTTGTTCCTAACACTCTTAGCGAGGGCTTAGGGGTTAAGGACCATCCATGTGAATCACCTTTATGAGTCGGGAGGTCAAGTTAGGTATAGGGGTGTGATTTTAAGAGGTGTGTGAAAGTGTAGTGCACAGGTGTAGTGTGTGTGCAAGTCGACCCTTCACTGGACTGGGCCACTGCAGCGATCCTAAGACCAAAGAGTCTCATAGGAACTCATCCTTTAAACTTCCACACTTGATTTCAACCCTCTAGGTGATTAGGGGTATACGATCAAGTTTGTGGAGTACGCAGGGAGTTAAGAAGTGGTTTGAATTTCTAGGTGGTGGGTCCCAATTCTAGTCCTCTAAGATAGTCAAAGGAAAAGCCTAAGGCTAGATCCTAAGTACTAAAGAGAAGAAGGGAAGACCTCATCAAAAATGAGGTCAACAATCTATTACTGAAAACATGAAATAAAACATAAAGATAACAATACATATATTTCACATCACGCAATCTTAATTACAGAGATTCAACACACATTGAGTAATAACAAGCAACTATTCATGATAGTTTGTGGACAAGTATATATATACCATACAAGTCAAGCAAAAGACCATGTTATTTGATAGTCGCCAACATCATCTCCAGACATTCCCAAAGCATCCCAAACAGCCGGAGATGCATCTACAATATTATTATGGCATGGAGGTTGGAAATCATGATCAGCATCACAACCATTTATCGAGTCACATTCATCTACAACTTTAGCCAACACTGACTTTCCATTTGCATTAATCTTAATTGTCTTCAAACAATGGCTCCCATGATCATACCACCCGGTGGAAAGTGCCACCACCTTCTCATCATCACTATGGTACTTGCGATCGCACTCCGATGGGCCGCCACCATCTCCACCTTTGGCGAAGCTATTGATCGTCAAAGTGGCGCGTGTTTCATAAGAGATTGGTGGTGAGCAGTGGTATTGAGGGTATTTTTCTCCCGCCTTGCAACATTCTGAGTCATGCTCTGTGTTGCAGTGGCTAGCTTTGCCATGCAGAAAGCCGGTTGGGCTACATTGGCCGAGAAGTGGAGTGTAGCGAACAGCAAAACTGAGGTTAAAGCATGCTACAACTAGTAGTATAACTACTGTAGATGTAACCATCCAAGGATTATTCATTTTTGGCTAAGAGCTTGAGAAGAGAAACGATAACTGTGTGTTCTTCTTCTAATGGTTAAGCTATATTGGTATTTATAAGTGTTGGAAGTTAAACGATAGGGGAAGGTGTGAAAAGGTGCTTTAATTGTCTTGCAGTTACTTTCAGCTTTATGGGCGGTGCGTATGATGGTTGTGAATTTCTGCAGCTTCTATGTATAGAATATGTTTGGTTCATTATAATGTGGTGATGTATGTTAGCTTTAAATATTATCGCAATTAAGAAATAAGAAATCAGTGCCCAAAATGCACGGCACGAATGCATATACCTCATTTAGTTCTTATAAAACCTTATATTTTGCTATCGTGATTACGACTGTAGAAGAAAAGCTGAGAAGGGAGTATGAATCCATTTCAATTCGGTTTGAATATGATGAAACGTTAAAAGATGTAAAAAAATAAATTTTAGGTGTTAGATATGTAAGTAAATAGGAATCGTGTGATATGTAGATAAATCTTCCGCTTTGAAAATTCTTGTTAAAAAATATTTAATTATAAAGTTAAAATCAAAACAATTTCATGTTATTGAACTGGCTCGGTAACTAAAGTACCGGTTTGGTTATGTCATATTTTGATTTTATTATTATTATTATTGTCATTGCTTTGAATTTTTTCAAATTAAAAATAAGTTATATGAAACGAAACAAATTGGTTAATTCATAGAACTCATTACTAATCTAATTAACTATATAAAAGATGACAAAAATTTAAGTAGATAACATTATTCCTGAACAAGAAGTATTATGAATATCAATCTAAATTGGCGCTAGACAACTTAATTTTTTTTCTAATATTTTATTTTTCTCAAAAATGCTACCAAAACATCAATTACGATGGCACATCTGCGGGCGGCTAATGGCTGAGATTTATTAGATTTTTTTTTATTTATAAAATTTAGGATTTATATGCTAATAACATATTTAGTAAATCATATCAATCTAAATTTACTAACTGCCAACAATAAGATTTAGGTGCGTTTGGGAGCACTTTATGAGTGTTTTTCATTTTGAAAAGCTGCTAACAGCCGTTTAGGAGCCAACTTTTCACCTGCTTATTGGATAAATCTGTGTTGGAAACGAGCAAGCTGCGAATAGTAGTTACGCTCTTGATTCCACTGTTCTAATCGTGGTATGGGACCGCATTTAGCATCTTGCCTTCCATCAATTCGTTAATTTACTCATTTTCTCCCTGATATTATCCTTCCCTCCTCTCTGTCTATTTAGCTTCGCTGTGGGCATTTGATGTTAGGGCACCTTCGATCTTCTTCCCCTCTCCCCTGCATCAGCTGTCGCCTCTCTCTGTATGTATCTCTAAAGCCCATATCTCATTTCATGTTTTTCTTTGTGGTTGTGGTTTATTGCTTCTTGTTTTCCTGATGTGATTGTGCCTTGGTGGTTCTTGTTTTACCTATATGGTTGTGCCTTAAAGTCTCTCAGTTTTCCAATAAGTTGGTGGATTAGTATTTCTCGTTTTATTTATGTTGTTGTGCCATTAAAGCTTCTCATTTGTTTTTTCTGGTGGTGGTTCCTTGCTTCTCATTTTACCTGTGTGATTGTGTCTTGGGGCTTCTCGATTTTCTTCTACTATGTTGGTTTGGTGCTTCTCGTTTTACATATATCTGTTGGGTAATGTGGAGACTCGGTCCTCATTAATCTAATTAGATTCTTAATCAAGAATCTCTCCTACCGCTCACCTACCTTCCCACCTACTGCTCACCAACCTCCCACCTAGCACTCACCAACCTCCCACCTACCACTCTCTTGGTGTCTATAATTAGCCACTTTTGGCTTAGAAAAAGAGAGCCAAGCCAAGTCCTCTAAGAGAGAAAGAGAGGAAGAGAGAGAGATGGAGAAAGAGAGAAGAAAATAGAGATTTTCCGACGGTGTAATTCCTCGAAGTAATAAAATCCTCTGTAGCTCCGTAGACGTAGGAAAATTTGCCAAACCATGTAAATCTGTGTGTCGCTTTTGTGTTTTTCTGCGTGTGATTTTTTCTCGTTCCATTTTTCACTTTATTGTCATCGTTTTCACAACAACTGGTATAAGAGCCTTGGGTTTGGATCTAAGAAAGAACAATGGGCGGAGACGAAGTGATGACATCAGGGATCGATAAATTCAATGACATATATTTTGGTTACTGGATGATGTAGATAGAGAACTACCTCTATGGAAAGAAACTTCATCTTCCGTTATTGGGAAAGCGATTGGAAAAGATGGACGAGACGGAATGGAATCTGTTGGATCGACAGGTTCTGGAGGTTATACGATTAACCCTGTCGAGGTCGGTTGTCCACAACATCATCAAGGAAAAGACTACTGCAGATCTCATGGAGGCTTTATCAAGTATTTATGAAAAGCCATTAGCAAATAACAAGTTGCACTTGATGAAAAAGTTATTCGACTTGAAGATGGAGAAAGGTGTGTTTGTTACTCAACACCTGAATGATTTCAACACTATCACAAATCAATTGTTATCTGTTGAAATTGATTTTGATGATGAGATACGTGCGCCGATATTGTTGGCTTCATTGCCAAATATCTGGGAAGTCATGAGGATGGCAGTTAGTAGTTATGCAGGCACATCTAAGCTGAAATATGATGATATTCGTGATTTGATTTTGACTGAGGAGGTGCGCAGGAAGAATTCTGGTGAGGCCTCGTGTTCAAGTTCGGCACTGAATGTTGATTCCAGATGGAGATCACATGACAAGAACTCAAACAGATGAAGATAAAAATCAAAGTCTGGTCAGCAAGTAACCTGCTGGAACTGTGGTAAGGCTGACCACATAAAAAGGAACTACAGGAATCCTAAGAAAAAGGAGAATGATGGCGCTAATTTTATAACTGAAGAAATACAGGATGCAATATTGTTGATAGTTCATAGTTTTGTTGGTGACTGGATACTGGATTCAGAGGCTTCCTTCCATACATCTTCCCACTGGGAGTTGATGTGAAACTATGTTGCAGGTGACTTTGAGAAAGGTAAATCTGGCTAATGGAAAAGCTCTGAACGTAGTGAGGATGGGAGACGTTGATATTGCACTCCCTAACCAGAGCAAATGGACTTTCTAAAAGGTCAGGCACGTTCCTAAGTTGAAGAAAAACCTCATCTATGTTGGTTAGCTCAATGAGGGTGGTGATTCGGTAGTGTTCTCAGATAGCACACGGAAGGTTACCAAAGGAGCATTAGTACTAGCTCGGGGTAAGAAAACTAACACACTATATATGATTGCTAGTTTACTCAACACTATCGCTACTACAGTTGCAGAGAGCACGAGAGATCTGCGACATTGCAGGCTTAGACACGAGAGTGAGAGGTGCATTATGGGGAAGCAGAAGAAAATCGATTTCTTTAAAAGTGGTAGAGCGCCAAAGGCATGAAAACCAGACCTTGTACAGAAAAATGGTGGAGAACCACAGAGTTATAAAGTAATCTTAAAAGTTGAGAATCCAAGCATGTGGGAGCTGAGATGGGAGTATCATACGTAAGACAAACTAATGTGTCTCTTTCCTCTGGAGTAACTCAACCTTCTCTCGCTCTGATCCTCCTCTTCGAATTTTGATCTTCCTTAGAGTGACCTTCTTTTATCCTCTTTTGATAAGGAACCGCCTTCATCTTCTCTTCAAGCATCTTCAATTTTTCAATTGGAATGTCTTTCATCAAGCACAAAAGACCGTTGTCCAAAAGAACAATAAAAATAAATAATTTTTTGAAGATGAAGGGCACAACAATGTCTCTCACCGCATCCATGCGATAATTTTATAGCAAACAGAGGGTTCAACATGAAAAGATTTCGAAATTACCAATTTTATTGTTGCCCTTTTTTCATGTTACTCTTTCGTTGACATCATAATAGTATCTTTAATAAACAACTTATATTCATATATGGATCTTATTCAAATCACCTGACAATTATTTCTTGACAGAAAGAAAATTCCAATAGATGCACAACCTGATAACGCCACAAATAAATGAGAGTCTCGAACTTTACTTTTGATACATTATTTGTCCATCAAGAAACATAGAATTTTTACCAATTGCCAATATCTCCTTATTGTACTCCATCTTGCATGGAACAAATTTCCTTGCTATAAACAGCTCGACCATGCGAGAGGATAGATTTACCCACTTGGGGACTAAGGGCTACATGGTCTTAATCCAGAAAATCGATAAGCTCATGTGACTTCTTCCTGTAGGTGACCTAAAGCTCACACAGACGAAGGATAATCTGTGTTTAATCAAAATTTCAAGCGACAACTCCCAATAGGATATCTTCGACCCAAAGGAGGTGAGAAGTGTTTGTAATGACAATTTTGTTGATAAGAGCAATAAACTACAACATTCATTTAATTGTATAACCTAGCATCTTTTACTGTAATTTTTTATTAAATAAAATATTGTTATTGAAAGTTACTTTTATCAGTATATGACAATTAGACATATTTTTTAAATGTTCGGCCAAGAATTTTAATAAATAAATTTGTTATATTTTTTTTATCATAAAAAACTTCTTATCTGGCAAGTGAATCTATAAAAGTGTTTGTTGATGTATTGTTCTGATTTTAATTATCTTAAATAAAAATTAAAATGTTAGTTTAGGTTATTTTCCGACAAAAAATCAAATTTTCCCATAAAGTTGATCTTTTATTCTTTTATCTTGCATGCCTATAAATTACTTTTGTTGCTTTGAGAAGCTCATATACAAGAAGTAAAAATAACAATAAAAATGAAGTTTGTATACAATTTATTAATTTCTTGGGCTTGAATTTTTCATTGCACGTTTACCTCACGTTCCTTCACGACGGTTAGCCGAAATCCAAAACTATTAATTAAATAAAGTATTAATTTGAACTCCATTAAAAAATAATAAGAGATTATTAATGAACATGTACGTATTTATTACTGAAAACATGAAATAAAACATAAAGATAACTATACATATATTTCACATCACGCAATCTTAATTACAGAGATTCAACACACATTGAGTAATAACAAGCAACTATTCATGATAGTTTGTGGACAAGTATTTATATATGATACAAGTCAAGCAAAAGACCATGTGATTTGATAATCGCCAACATCATCTCCAGACATTCCCAAAGCATCCCAAACAGCCGGAGATGCATCTACAATATTATTATGGCATGGAGGTTGGAAATCATGATCAGCATCACAACCATTTACCGAGTCACATTCATCTACAACTTTAGCCAACACTGACTTTCCATTTGCATTAATCTTAATTGTCTTTAAACAATGGCTCCCATGATCATACCACCCAGTGGAAAGTGCCACCACCTTCTCATCATCACTATGGTACTTGCCATCGCACTCCGATGGGCCGCCACCATCTCCACCTTTGGCGAAGCTGTTGATCGTCAAAGTGGCGTGTGTTTCATAAGTGATTGCTGGTGAACAGTGGTACTGAGGGTACTTTTCTCCTGCCTTGCAACATTCCGAATCATGCTCTGTGTTGCAGTGGCTAGCTTTGCCATGCACAAAGCCGGTTGGGCTACATTGGCCGAGAAGTGGAGTGTAGCGAACGGCGAAACTGAGGTTAAAGCATGCTACAACTAGTAGTATAACTACTGCAGATGTAGCCATCAAAGGATTATTCATTTTTGGCTAAGAGCTTGAGAAGAGAAAGGATAACTATGTGTGTTCTTCTTCTAATGGTTAAGCTATACTGGTATTTATAAGTGTTGGAAGTTAAACGATAGGAAGGTGTGAAAGGGTGCTTTAATTGTCTTGCAGTTACCCTCAGCTTTTGGCTGGTTGTGAATTTCTGCAGCTTCTATGTATAGAATATATTTGGTTCATTATAATGAGGTGATGTATGTTAGCTTTAAATAATATCGCAATTAAGAAATAAGAAATCAGTGCCCAAAATGCACGGCACGGATGCATATACCTCATTTAGTTCTTATAAAATCTTATATTTTGCTATCGTGATTACGACTGTAGAAGAAAAGCTGAAAAGGGAGTATGAATCCATTTCAATTCCGTTTGATTATGATGAAACGTTAAAAGATGTAAAAAAATAAATTTTAGGTATTAGATATGTAAGTAAATAGGAATGGTGTGCTATGTAGATAAATCTTCCGCTTTGAAAATTCTTGTTAAAAAATATTTAATTATAAAGTTGACTATTAATTTGTTATGTTTTTTCTAATATTTTAATAAGTAGATACTTAAATTTTTTTCTAATACTTTATGTTTCTCAAAATGCTACCAAAACATCAATTAGGATGGCACATCTGCGGGCGTCTAATGGCTGAGATTTATTAGATTTTTTTTTATTTATAAAATTTTGGATTTATATGCTAATAACATATTTCGTAAATCATATAAATCTAAATTTACTAACTGCCAACAATAAGATTTAGGGTGCGTTTGGGGAAAAATTATTGCATCAGGACACCTGACGTAAATTTGCGTCAGGTGTCCAATGATAGGATGCCACGTGTCAACCCGGGCCCGAACCGTGTATGTCAGTGGGCCCAAATTACCATGTGACCCCCTATTATAGCACCTGATACAAATTTGCGTCAGGTGTCCTGATGCAATAATTGTTCGTGTTTGGGAGCACTCCATGAGTGCTTTTCATTTTGAAAAGCTGCTAACAGCCTTTTGGGAGCCAACTTTTCTCCTGCTTATTGGATAAACCTGTGTTGGAAACGAGAAAGCTGCGAACAGTAGCTACGCTCTTGATTCACTTTTCTAATCACGGTCTGAGACCGCATTTAGCATCTTGCCCTCCATCAATTCGTTAATTTACTCATTTTTTCCCTTATATTACCCATTCCTTCCTCTCCCTCCCTTTAGCTTCGCTGTGGGTATTTGATGTTAGGGCACGTTCACGATCCTCTTCTCCTCTCCCTTGCATCCACCGCGCCTCTCTCTGTATGTATCTCTCGCCTCTCTCTGTATGTATCTCTAAAACCCATATCTCCTTTCATGATTTTCTTTGTGGTCGTGGTTTATTGTTTCTTGTTTTACTGATGTGATTGTGCCATGGGGATTCTCGGTTTTCGATGTGATAGTATTTTGGTGTTTCTCATTTTGCCTATGTGGTTGTGCCTCGCTCAGTTTTCCAATAAGTTGGTGGTTTAGTGTTTCTCTTTTTATTTATGTTGTTGTGCCATTAAAGCTTCTCATTTGTTTTTTGTGGTGGTGGGGGCTTCTTGATTTTCTTCTATAGTGTTGGTTTGGTGCTTCTCGTTTTACATAGGTGATTACGTCATTGCCCATTAGGGCTTCTCGATTATCTTATGCAATGGTGGTTTGGTACTCTCGTTTTACCTATGTGATTGTGTCATTCCCCGTTGGGGCTTCTCAGTTGTTCAATGTGGTGGAGGATTGGTGTTTCTCATTTTACTTATTGGGTGGTGCCATTGTAGTTTCTTGGTTGTTCTATGTGGTGGTGGTTTGGTGCTTCTCATTTTACTTGTATGGTGTGCCACTGAGGCTTTTCAGTTGGCCTATGTGGTGGTGGCTTTGGTGCTTCTCAGTTGGCCTGTGTGGTGGCCTTCAAAATATTTGAAACCGACCACAATAAGAAAGGCATGCATGAGATACATGCAAACAAAATTTAAAGCACATATATGTATTTCCCCGTTGCATCGTGGACGCAATTGCAAAAATGGGCTGTGTTGCTAGCATTACAAACGAGATTCCCAGGGCAATAATATAAAGTTGAACCACTCAACTATGTTACTAACCAGAAATATCTTTTAGCAATAGTTATAAATAAAATAACATAAAAAATAACTAATAAGGTGATAATTGCCAAGATCAAACACCATCCTTTAATTAACATTTGATAGTTACATACATTACAAGAAAGACAAGAGCAAAGGAGAAATTAAAACACAAATTACAAATGAAACTAGAGATGAAAAAGGTAAAGGCACTAGTCTTTCACATCACCCAAATTAATCTTTCAGGATTGAAGAAGCTTTGATAAAGCCTATCGCCCACCAGACAACAACTGTCCTGATTGGGCCTACTCTATTAGAGAATGACTCCATTTCCTCAAGTTGCCTTTAGGTTTCATGGGAGATTTCCAAGTGTCGTTGCCAACCTCACCTCCAAATCCCCAATGCATCTCTTGGCTTCCTGCAATTCTGTTAGAGTTGCGACTAAGACCGCTTGTCAAATTGTCGGAAACAGTAGCTCATTTGACCAAGGTGTCTCCCATCATCTTAGTCATCACATGTAACTCGTTGACAAATGTAGACATCTCGCTCACTATCACCTTAACAAAAGGGTCAACCATATGGTCCAACTCTTCGAAAGTAGTGGCAACTAGGGCTGTCAAAAAAGTTTGTTGTTCGCGAACGGTTTGTGTTCGGTTTGTTAAGGAGTTTGTGTTCAATTCATTCGATAAGTAAATGAGACGAAAACGAACAATTTTTTTTTCGTTCGGTTAGTGAAACGAACCAAATACGAACAGTGATGCATTCGTTCGTGTTCGAATCATTATTGTTCAAAATATAAAATAATTTAAAATAATTATATATATATATATATATATATATATATATATATATATATATATATATATATATATAAAATTTATGATATTTAAAAAAATTAAATTTTATAACTATAATATATAATAAATTAATAATAATAATATATTAATATACTATATTATATACAAATATAGATATTGTACATTTATATAATATAAGTTATATAATTACTATAATATATTATTTATATATATTAATATTAGGTCTGTCAAACTAGCTTGTCGTTCGTGAACAACTCGTGTTCGACTCGTTCGTTAAGAAACGAACACGAACAGTGACTTCACGAACAATTTCGAACACAAGCTTATTTCAAACAAACTAAATTTCAAACGAATCGAACATGAACACAAGCTCCGTTCCTTCGTGTTCGGTTCGTTTACACCCCTAGTGGCGACCACTTCCACATGGCCTCTCCTTGGTAACATATGAGGCACTATATCTACATACATCATAGCAGACTGTATAACTGACATGCCCTAGCTTAAAATAACGAGTTCCTTTTTAGTATGCATATCCGCAAGAAGCACATGATCATATTTAACGAGAAAAGATGCAATATATATATATATATATATATAATATATATATATATATATATATATAAATATATATCTGTGTGTGTGTATGTGTTATGTTACCTTCAAGAAGCAAATTGGCGCCATGTTCTATTTGAGCCTCCCCTTCTTGCACCTGTTCCACAAGGCTCTCTCCCACGACCAAAAAGGGATCATCAAGGGCTGCCACAAGACCATGACACTAATCCACATGTTTGCATAAAAGCACCGAGAGCATTCATATACAATTTATCAACACCCCAAATAGAAATTCATCTGGCTCTACGACAATTAGAGATTGCATTCTAACCACATGAACTGAGTTAACAGAGCTTCATAAAGTTAGACCCAATTAGCCTCTCGTCACTTTAAACAGATGAGCCACTAAGGGATTCAAATCAATGATGATAATTCATGATGGAGAAGGAATAGATGAGTTTATAGCCATCGCAACATCGTGAATGACTTTTTTTGTGCCACTCAGGATAGGGAGCTGAGATGGGAGTGTCATACGTAAGACAAACTAATGGGGCTCTTTCCTTAGGAGTAACTCAAACTTCTCTCGCTTTGATCCTCTTCTTCGAATCTTGATCTTCCTTAGAGTGACCTTCCTTTCTCCTAGAGTGACCTTCCTTTCTCCTCTTTTGATAAGGAGCCCCCTTCATCTTTTCTTCCAGGATCTTCAATTATTCAATTGGAATATCGTTCATCAAGCACAAAAATAGTTGTCCAACAGAACAATAAAAAATAAATAATTTTCTTGAAGATAAAGGGCACAACGATGTCTCTCACCGCATCCATGCGATAATTTTATAGCAAACAGAGAGTTAAGACATGAAAAGATTTCGAAATTACCAATTTTATTGTTGCCCTTTTTTCATGTTACTCTTTTGTTGACTTCATATTGCATCTCTAATAAACAGCTGATATTCATATGTGGATTTTATTCAAATCTCCTGACAATTATTGACAGAAAGAAAATTCCAATAGATGCACAACCTGATAACGTCACAAATACATGAGAGCCATGAACTTTACTTTTGATGCATTATTTGTCCATCAAGAAACATAGAATTTTTACCAATTGCCAATATCTCCTTATTGTACTTCATCTTGCATGGAACAAATTTCCTTGCTATAAACAGCTTGGCCATGCAAGATGATAGTTTTACCCACCTGGGGACTAAGGGCTACAAGGTCTTGATCCAGAAAATTGATAAGCTCAAGTGACTTCTACCTATAGGTGAGCTAAAGCTCACACAGACGAAGGATAATTTGTGTTTACTCAAAATTTGAAGTGACTATTCCCTATAGGATATCTTTGACCCAAAGATAATGAGAAGTGTCTGTAATGACAATTTTGTTGATAAGAGCATAAACTACAACATTCATTCAATTACATAACCTAGCATCTTTTACTGTAATTTTTTATTAAATAAAATACTTTTATTGAAAGTTACTTTTATCAGTATATGACAATTAAACAAATTTTTTAAATGTTCGACCAATAATTTTAATAAATAAATTTGTTGTATTTTTTTATCATAAAAACTTCTTATCTGACAAATGAATGTATAAAAGTGTTTGTTGATATATTGTTCTGATTTTAATTATCTGAAGTAAAAATTAAAAGGTTAATTCAAGTTATTTTTCAAAAAAAAAAAAAAAAAATCAAATTTTCCCATAAAGTTGATCTTTTATCTTTTATCTTGCATTGCTATAAATTATTTTTGTTGCTTTGAGAAGCTCATATACAAAAAGCAAAAATAACAATAAAATGAAGATTGTATACAATTTATTAATTTCTTGGGCTTGAATTTTTCATTGCACGTTTACCTCACGTTCTTTCACGATGGTTAGCCGAAATCCAAAACTATTATTTAAATAAAGCATTAATTTGAACTCCATTAGAAAATAATAAGAGATTATAAATGAACATGTACATATTTATTATTGAAAACATGAAATAAAACATAAAGATAACTATACATATATTTCACATCACGCAATCTTAATTACAGAGATTCAACACACATTGAGTAATAACAATCAACTATTCATGATAGTTTGTGGACAAGTATATATATGATACAAGTCAAGCAAAAGACCATGTGATTTGATAGTCACCAACATCATCTCCAGACATTCCCAAAGCATCCCAAACAGCCGGAGATGCATCTACAATATTATTATGGCATGGAGGTTGGAAATCATGATCAGCATCACAACCATTTACCGAGTCACATTCATCTACAACTTTAGCCAACACTCGACTTTCCATTTGCATTAATCTTAATTGTCTTTAAACAATGGCTCCCATGATCATACCACCCAGTGGAAAGTGCCACCACCTTCTCATCATCACTATGGTACTTGCCATCGCACTCTGATGGGCCGCCACCATCTCCACCTTTGGCGAAGCTGTTTATCGTCAAAGTGGCGTGTGTTTCATAAGAAATTGCTGGTGAACAGTGGTATTGAGGGTACTTTTCTCCTGCCTTGCAACATTCTGAATCATGCTCTGTGTTGCAGTGGCTAGCTTTGCCATGCAGAAAGCCGCTTGGGCTACATTGGCCGAGAAGTGGAGTGTAGCGAACGGCAAAACTGAGGTTAAAACATGCTACAACTAGTAGTATTACTACTGTAGATGTAACCATCCAAGAATTATTCATTTTTTGCTAAGAGTTTGAGAAGAGAAAGGATAACTATGTGTGTTCTTCTTCTAATGGTTAAGCTATATTGGTATTTATAAGTATTTGAAGTTAAACGATAGGAAGGTGTGAAAGGGTGCTTTATTTGTTTTGCAGTTACTCTCAGCTTTTGGGTGGTTGTGAATTTCTGCAGCTTCTATGTATAGAATATGTTTTGTTCATTATAATGAGTTGATGTATGTTAACTTTAAATAATATCGCAATTAAGAAATAAGAAATCAGTGCCCAAAATGCACGGCACGAATGCATATACCTCATTTAGTTCTTATAAAATCTTATATTTTTCTATCATGATTACGACTGTAGAAGAAAAGCTGAAAAGGTGTAATAAATAAATTTGAGGTGTTAGATATGTAATTAAATAGGAATGGAGTGATGTGTAGGTAAATCTGCCGCTTTGAAAATTCTTGTTAAAAATTATTTAATTATAAAGTTGACCATTAATTTGTTATGTTTTTTTCTAATATTTTAATAAGTAGATACTTAAATTTTTTTCTAATATTTTATGTTTCTCAAAATGCTACCAAAACATCAAATAGGATGGCACATCTGCGGGCGTCTAATGGCTGAGATTTATTAGTTTTTTTTATTTATTTAAAAAATTTAGGATTTATACGCTAAAAACATATTTAGTAAATCATATAAATCTAAATTTACTAACGGCCAACAATAAGATTTAGGGTGCGTTTGGGAGCACTTTATGAGTTGAAAAGCTCCTAACAGCTGTTTGGGAGCCAACTTTTTCACCTGCTTATTGGATAAACCTGTGTTGGAAACGAGGAAGCCGTGAACAGTAGCTACGCTCTCGATTCCACTGTTCTAATTGTGGTATGGGACCGCATTTAGCATCTTGCCCCCATCAATTCGTTAATTTACACCTAATTAAGAATCTCACCTACCGCTCACCTACTTTCCCACCTACCTCCCACCTACCACATCCCACCTACCTCCCACCTACCACTCTCTTGGTTTCTATAAATAGCCTCTTTTGGCTTAGAGAAAGAGAGCCAAGCCAAGTCCTCTAAGAGAGAAAGAGAGGAAGAGAGAGAGAGAGAGGAAGGGAGAGAAGAAAATAGAAATTTTCTTGTAAACGTCGAAGCGCTCGACGGTGTAATTCCTCGAAGTAATAAAATCCTCTGCAGCTCCGTAGACGTAGGAAAATTTTCCGAACTACTTAAATCTGTGTGTCGTTTTGGTGTTTTTCTGCGTGCAATTATTTCTCATTCCATTTTTCACTTTATTGCTGTCATTTTCACAAAAACTGGTTTCAGAGCCTTTGATTTAGATCTAAGGAAGAACGATGGGCAGTGACGAAGTGATGACATCGGGGATCGAGAAGTTCAATGGCACAAATTTTGGTTACTGGATGATGTAGATAAAGTACTACCTATATGAAAAGAAACTTCATCTTCCATTACTGAGAAAGCGACCGGAAAAGATGAACGAGGCGGAATGAAATTTGTTGGATCGACGGGTTTTGGGGGTTATACGATTAACTCTGTCGAGGTCGGTTGCCCACAACTTCATCATAGAAAAGAGCACTGCAGATCTCATGGCGGCTTTATCAGGTATGTATGAAAAACCATCGGCAAATAACAAGGTGCACTTGATGAAAGAATTATTCAACTTTAAGATGACGGAAGTTGTGTCTGTTACTCAACACATAAATGATTTCAACACTGTCACAAATCAATTGTTGTCTGTTGAAATTGATTTTGATGATGAGATACATGCGCTGATATTGTTGGTTTCAATGACAAATAGCTGGGAAGCTATGAGGATGGCAGTTAGTAGTTATGCAGGTACTTCTAAGTTGAAATGTGATGATATTCTTAATTTGATTTTGACTGAGGAGGTGTGCAGGAAGAATTCTGGTGAGGCCTTCTATTCAAGTTCGGCGTTGAATGTTGATTCCAGAGGGATATCACATGACAAGAACTCAAATAAAGAAAGATCAAAATCAAAGTCTGATAAGCAGGCACACTGCTGGAATTGTGGCAAGGCTGGCCACATAAAAAGGAACTGCATGAATCCTAAGAAAAAGGAGAATGATGGCGCTAATGTTGTAACTGAATAAAAATAGGATGCGTTATTGCTGACAGTTCACAGTTCTGTTGATGACTGGATACTGGAGTCAGAGGCTTCCTTCCATATATCTTCCCACTGGGAGTTAATGTGAAACTATGTTGCAGGTTACTTTGGGAAGGTACATCTGGCTAATGGAAAAGCTCTAGACGTAGTCGGGATGGGAGACGTTGATATTGCACTCCATAACCAGGGCAAATGGACTTTGCAAAAGGTCGGGCAAGTTCCTAAGTTGAAGAAAAACCTCATCTCTGTTGGGTAGCTCAATGAGGGTGGTCATTCGGTAGTGCTCTCAGATAGCAAATGAAAGGTTATCAAAGGAGCATTAGTACTGGTTTGTGGTAAGAAAACTAACACACTATATATGACTACTGGTTTACTCAACACTATTGCTACTACATTTACAGAGAGCACGGGAGATCTGTGACATTGCAAGTTTGGACACATGAGTCAGAGGTGCATTATGGGGAAGCAGAAAAAGGTCGATTTCCTTAAAAGTGGCAGAGCGCTTAAGGCAGGAAAACTAGACTTTGTACATACAAATGGTGAAGAACCACAGAGTTATGAAGAAATCTTGCAACATGATAATTAAAGCGTATGGGAGTTGACCAAGAAGGAGGAGATGGATTCCCTACCAGGGAATCAGACTTGGGAGCTGGCAGAACTTCCACCAAGGAAGTAAACATTGCACAATAAGTGAGTGTACCAGGTGAAGACTGCGCTTGGCGGCAATAAGAGGTACAAGGCTGGACTTGTTGAAAAGAGCTTTTAGCAGGGGCAGGATAGTTTTCATGCAGTCGGAGTCGTAAGCAGATACAAAAGTAACCCAGGAAAGAGCTTAGTGATAAAAGGCTACGTTGACGGTGATATGTCAACTGAGGGTGTTACTCGTGGGAAGTTGAAGTTGGCATGAAGACAGGGACTTTGAGTTATGGAGGTGGAGGATATCATGTTTGAGGAAAAGGTCGATACAATTAGTAGATGATTCAGCCAGTAGGTGATGTAGTCTGTGTCTCAATCTCCAAGTGGGAGAATTGTTGGGTAATGTGGAGACTCGGTCCACATTAATTTAATTAAATTCCTAATTAAGAATCTCATTACCGCTCACCTACCTTCCCACATACCACTCACCTACCATATCTCACCTACCGCTCACCTACCTCCCACATCCACTCCCTTGGTTTCTATAATTAGCCACTTTTGGCATAGAGAAAGAGAGCCAAGCCAAGGGCCAAGCCATGCCCTCTAAGATAGAAAGAGAGGAAGAGAGAGAGAGAGAGGAAGGGAGAGAAGAAAATAGAGATTTTCTTGTAAACTTTGAGGCGCTCGATAGTGTAATTCCTCAAAGTAATAAAGTCATCTGCAGCTCCGTGGACATAGGCAAATTTGTCGAACCAAGTAAATCTGTGTGTCGCTTTAGTGTTTTTCTACGTGCAATTTTTTTTCGTTCCATTATTCACTTTCTTGTCGTCGTTTTTTCACAACAATGTTATTACGTCATTGCCCATTGGGGCTTCTCGATTGTCTTATGCAGTGGTGGTTTGGTGCTTCTCGTTTTACCTATGTGATTGTATTATTCCCCGTTGGGGCTTCTCAGTTGTCCTATATGGTGGAGGATTGGTGTTTCTCATTTTTTACTTATTGGGTGGTGTCATTGGGGTTTCTAGGTTGTTCTATGTGGTGGTGCTTTGGTGCTTCTCATTTTACTTGTATGGTGTGCCATAAGGGCTTTTCAGTTGGCCTATGTGGTGGTTGTTTTGGTGCTTCTCAGTTGGCTTATGTGGTGGACGTCAAAATAGTTCAAACCGAGCACAATAAGAAAGGCATGCATGAGGTACATGCAAGCAAAATTTACGAAAGGTATATGTATTTTCCCCGTTGCATTGTGGACACAATTGCAAAATGTGTTACTTGTCAGTATCACAAACGAGATTCCCGGGGCAATAATATAAAGTTGAACCACTCAACTATGTTACTAACTAGGAATATCTTTTAGGAATAGTTATAAATAAAATAACATAAAAAATAACTAATAAGGTGATAAATGCCAAGATCAAACACCATCATTCCTTTCATTAACTTTTGATAGTTACATACATTAGAAGAAAGACAAGAGCAAAGGAGAAATTAAATCACAAATAACAAATTATACTAGAGATGAAATAGGTAAAGGCAATGGTCTTTCATATCATCCAAACTAATCTTCCAGGATTGAAGAAACTGCGACAAAGCCTATTGCCCACCATGCAACAACTGTCCAGATTGGGCCTACTCTATTAGAAAATGACTAACCTTGTCTCCATTTTCTCAACTTGCCTTTAGGTTTCATGGGAGATTTCCAGTGTCGTTGCCAACCTCACCTCCAAATCCCCAATGCATCTCTTGGCTTCCTACAATTTTGTTAGAGCTACGACTAACTTTTTACTCAGATCGTTTGTCGAATTGTGGGAAACAGTAGCTCATTTGACCAAGGTGTCTCCCATCATCTTAGTCATCACATGCAACTCGTTGACAAATGTAGACATCTCGCTCACTATCACCTTAATAAAATGGTCAATCATATGGGCCAACTCCCCGAAAGTAGCGGCGACCACTTCCAGATGGCCTCTCCTTGGTAACATATGAGGCACTATATCTACATACATCATAGCAGCCGCATAACTGGCATGCCCTTGCTTAAAATAACAAGCTCCTTTTCCCGTATGCATCTCTACAAGTAGCACATGATCATATTTAACGAGAAAAGATGTAACATATATATATATATATATATATATATATATATATATATATATATATATATATATATATGTGTGTTATGTTACCTTCAAGAAGGCAAATTGGTGCCAGGTTGTACTATCGGAGCCTCCCTTCTTGCACTTGTTCCACAAGGCTCTCTCCCACGGCCAAAAAGGGATCATCAAGGGCCGCCACAAGACCAAGACACTAATCAACAGGTTTGCCAAAAAGCACCGAGAGTATTCACATACAATTTATCAACCCCCAAATAGAAATTCATCCGGCTCTATGACAATTAGAGATTGCATTCTTACCGCATGAACTGAGTTCAGGGAGAGTTATAAAGTTAGACCCAATTAGCCTGCATGTCTCTTTAAACAGGTGAGCCACTAAGGGATTCAAATCGATGATGATAATTCGTAATGGAGAAGGAATATATGAGATTATCTCCATCACAACATCGTGGTTGACCTTTTTTGTGCAACTCAGGATAGGATCTGAGATGGGAGTATAATACGTAAGACAAACTAATGGGGCTCTTTCCTCAGGAGTAAATCAACCTTCTCTCGCTCTGATCCTCTTCTTCGAATCTTGATCTTCCTTAGAATGACTTTCCTTTCTCCTCTTTTGATAAGGAGCCTCCTTCATCTTTTCTTCCAGGATCTTCAATTTTTCAATTGGAATATTGTTCATCAAGCACAAAAGGCAGTTGTCCAAAAGAAAAATAAAAAATAAATAATTTTCTTGAAGATGAAGGGCATAACGATGTCTCTCACCGCATCCATGCGATAATTTTATAGCAAACAGAGAGTTAACACATGAAAATATTTCGAAATCACCAATTTTATTTTTTCCCTTTTTCCTGTTACTCCTTCGTTGACATCATAATGGTATCTCTAATAAACAACTGATATTCATATGTGGATCTTATTTAAATCACCTGACAATTATTCTGAGGCAGAAAGAAAATTCCAATAGATGCATGACCCGACCCGCAGTTACGCAGTAAATTAACTTCCAAAAGATGGCAAAAAACTTGACCCGATTTATAAATAGCGGCTAGTGTGTAAAATTTTAAATGATATAAAAATTGAAAAAATATTTTACACACTAGGGGTACTACGCAAGTATACGTATCGTTTCAAGTAATATAGAGTTTTCTTTAAAAACCCCAGTATCGATCCCACAAGGAAGTGAAGTAAGAAGTCTTTAATCAAATTCTAGTCTACTACTAATAGTTCTTAGTTTGGAATGTCGATTAAAATTGTGTTTTATCTAGCAACTATTCCTAAATGCAAGTGTTAAATGTAAAGATAAAAACTATATCTAAATGCAAATAATAATTCTAAAGATAACCCTTTTTGGATAAGTTGGTTTGGAGAATTTTGAGATAATAAAAACTACTATTCTTATGCAATGAAATAGATAATGTATATTAATGAGATGCATTTAGTATTGTATGTGCCAAATAGGAGCAATCTTATTCTTTACCCTTTGGTCCAGGCATAAAGAACATTGACAAATCCTATGCTTGGTTACTGAATCTGCGGCTAGGCTGGGAGGATACCGGCTCTCACTTCGGAGCTCCCACGTTCCCTCGCCTAAGGGCTAACATCTACACTTCAGCACCCAAACGATAGGACCGAATTGAGGATTTTAGTCTGTCACTCTAAAATCATCAATTCTACGTCTGATTAATATTATTTCCCTATTTATTTGCATTCAATTCCCATAAACTTCACCATCCATGGAATTTGAATGTGGTTTCACTTTCTTTAGAATTACACAGCCCTTTCGGGTCAATACAATTACAACGAATTTTAACACTACAATGGGCCCTTATTACAATGTAAATGAAATGCAAGTAAAAAACCATCACATTTGTAATTAAATTTACTTCTACCATGCATCACAAAATCCTAAACATGATTTCTACTCATTGCAAAAGAAAAGTAAAAGGAAAACAATGACATAATCTTCTTATGCCACTATTTTCAAAGAAGAAGAAAAAGTAAGAGAGATACGACACAAAGCGCAAAGAAAACACAAAGGAAACTTCATTTAACCAAAGCAAATCCACAAAATAAATGTTTACAAAATTATAAGATAATGAAGAACAATACTTAGTTTTTTCCCCTTGAAAGAAAGACGAAGATCTCTCCCATAAAGTCTCCCGGCGATCCATGCAATGCTAGCGAAATCCCTTACAAATTCTCTCAAAATCTCCTCTCAAATCTCTCCAAAATGGTAGAAATCTACATTTCTACTCTTAATCTAAGAATCATGAACATTCCTCTAAGTTTTTCTCTCCTTTCCTCTATTATTTTTTTCTTTTTTTTCTAACCTATATTCGTCATTTTAAAGAGTATGGACGAAGTTTGAAGAGTTTCCATAAGCACCCCTTCGAAAAAACGTCCAAATACGTCGAATATTGGCCCAAAACCGCCAAAAGTCGGTTCATGGTCGTCCGGGCCGCTGTCGGTGGGTGTCGGCGTATTTTTTAGGTTTGTGGTGTTTTATTTTGAAAAGAGAGTCGCCTACAGAAATTGTCGGCGAATTTTAATTTAATTTAAATAAATAGTTTGAAAAGTAGTATTTGATTTTGAAAATAATTTTAAATTTGAAAATTTTAAGATATGAAATCAAACTGACCTCACATCCCGAATAGTTTATATAAACGAGCGCCGCACCACAAACCGTATATCTATCCCGAAGAATAGACACTGCTTGCTTGATAATGGGGCTCGATTAAATAAACTAGAAAGGTTTGTGACATCCGTTTGGTCCGCGAACCAATTTTATAAGTCGACAAATTCCCCGCTTAATATGAAACTATTAAACGGGGTTTATATTACTCGGGTTCTTAAAGTTCCCTATAAGGGCAAGCCCCTATAGTTAATTACATCTTAAGTGACGGGAATCACCTAAGAAAACTCTCGATAATAATCGAATAATTCCGCTCTCAAGAATTTCAAAGTTTAAGTTTTCGAGGATTGAATATTGGAATTTCAATAGGGAATGGATCAAATTTGGAACATTTTTATTTTGGGAATTCAAAGGAAGAAAAGTAGGAGAAATTATGGATTCGAAGCGAACTTCGGTAATTTCCTGACTATCCTATTGTTTGGCTTAGACTTAGGAAAGTCCTAATGTTCATTTAATGTTTTAATCTTGCCAATTTTAATTAGTTAGGGCTTATATTTATATGATAGAATCATACAAATTGCCTAGAAGATATGAGGGTTTATGTCGTATCGGACGACTGCCTCGGAATCCTAAGACCGGTTAGGGCTTAATTTGCAATGCAAATGCCTAACGGAGAGTTGAGGATTTATGTTGCACTAGGCAAACTACCTCGAAGTCCTATGGCTTTGTTATTTAATTCTAAGAAAGTTTCGTTGAAGTAGGTTCAAGTTTTGCTGACGACGATGGCCGTGCTGCCCACCATGCTCCGAGCTCCTTGTTGTTGCAGAGGTTTAGTTTTAGAAATCATAAATCAAGAGATGAGAGAAGTGTCTTGGTTTAGAGAAGTCTTAATTTCCACGTGTTTTTTGTGTTTTAATTAAAACAGATCTTAAAGTTGATTAAACGAGACCGATTAAGATCCCACGGTTCCGTCATCCCGACACCGTTATTTTCATCGAATTCACTTAGTCCGGATGAATTTGCTAAACTCAACTAAATGAGTTCCGCACTTTCATTTAGACCGTGGGAAATCCCGTTAGCAACACGTGGGTTACATCATCCGAGGTATTCCCGATCATTCAATGAGACGTTTTAATTTAGTTGTAGTTGTAGTTTTGTTGTTCTCGTTTGTGATTAAATTTTGAGTTGTCTTATATTTTGGAATGTTGTGGAGGTGAATTTTATCTTGTAATGTCTTTTAATTTAGTTATGGGTTTCGGTTTTGGTTTTCGTCCTAAAGGTGTCGGTTTTCATGCAATCGTTGTTTATCATGCAAGAAAAATAAAGTGCATTTGCAATAAAATAAGCTGCAATAAAATAAAAGCGTACTCCGGAGGGTCTTCCCGTCATCCCAATGCTGCACTTAAAACACGGTTAGAATATTTAAGCAAGTTCCTAGGTAAAGCTAAGGGAAAGGTTTTGGTTTTCTACCAAGTTCCTAATCCTATAGCTAGTCATTTCCTATGACGTCTAGGTTCTCTGTGTTTTTAGTTTGAAGACGATTTTCTTCATCGAAGAACAATTAAGTTCAATTGTTCTTGTAAATATCCTATCATATTGAGTAAGTGCTTAAGAAAAATCTTAAACATCTTTTCAATATTTCTAGGATTGTTTTAAGTCCAAATGAATTTAATTGTGTAAATGAATCAATCGTCCGAGGTTTTCAAGTTTTGTTAACTTGCTCGATGTAACTAGGACATTTGAATGTCCTATAAGTGAAGTAACATTTCATTTTAATGTTCTACTTAGGAGTTATGATAACTAAGGCTCCTAAGGGCAAATGATATTTAATGATTTGTGATCCAAATTTAAGTTCAAATTAATGATTTAAGTTTGGAATAGTGTTCGAGTTATTTTAGATTTATTTCTTCATGTCTTGAGTGAGGTTATTTAATTTAACTTAATTTAATTTAATTTAATTTATTTTAATTTAATTTATTTAATTTAATTTGATTTGATTTAATTTAATTCAATTTAATTTATTTGATTTAATTTCTTAATTTAATTTAATTTAATTTTAATTTAATTTAATTTAATTTTAATTTAATTTAATTTAATTTAATTTAATTTAATTTAATTTAATTTAATTTTAATTTAATTTTAATTTAATTTAATTTGTTTATTTAATTTTATTTAATTTAATTTTATTTAATTCAACTTTTAATCTTAATTTAATTTAATTTAATTGAAAATTTTTTTAAAAAAAGTTTAATGATTTAATTTAATTTAATGATTAAGTCTTTTAATATTTTAAATTTGAGTTATCATTTTAATTAGGAGTTGAGTATTAATGAGATGATTAATTTAGGGATTTTTTAAATTAAAGGATAAATCTCTTCCTAATAATATCCCTATTTTAATAATTCCAAATTTATTATTCTTCCAAATTCAATTAATTATTTAATTAAAGTTTAATCATTTTAAATTGCTTAATGGGTTTCTACCCTTTGATTATTTAATTTCAATCATCCAAATCAGATTAGGATCAAATATTTTACTTGTTAATTTTTTATTAAACCTAAAGTTTTAATTAAAGGATTAAAATTTTAATTACCATTTTGCCCTTTAAGCCTAATAATTTCATAACTCACTAAATTGAACTCAAATGAACTTGAAATTTTTATGTGACTTCACTTATGTGTCAATGAAGACATGAGAGGAGAAAATGTGATTTTTCTGTATTTAATTTATTTATATAATTATTTTTTGTAGAAAAGAGAAATTTCCAAGGAAAATTCAATAACATGACCAAGGGAAAGTTTCTGTCCTTAAGAAAATTAGGGGACATTCCTAATGACCAGAGGACCACTTGGACCAAATTTTGTAATTTTTTGAATTATATTTTATTTATTAGAATTATTTTAAATTCTGGAGTATTAATTAATTTAAAAATAAAATAAATGTTGAAAAATAAATTTTATAATTTTTAAAATTCTCTCTGATATCAAGGATTCCAGAGAACCAAACTTTACAATTTTCTGATTTTTCTTTGATTTATTATAATTATTTTGGTGAAAATGCTAGAAAATACATTTTTTAATTTTAAAATTACCCTTGAGCTTTAAAAATTAATATCTCACTAAATAGACCTAGGAAAAATATGGGACTTGTTCCTAAGTGATTAAAATTCAAAATATGACATTTTGGTGAATTTTATTATTTTTGTGATTTTTATCATTTTTTAATTATTAAAAATATTAAAATAATATTAAAAATCAACTTTTTTAGAAAATTGAAATTTTAATTTTTTTAAACTCCCCTGATATCAGAGAGACTCCAAAACCAATTTGGTGAATTTTTGAAAGATATTTTGAAAGTTATGAATTTTTAAAGTTTAAAATGGCTAAGTGGCTTAATTAACCCAATTAATGGGGCTAACCAAGTCCAATTGACCTCAAATTTTTATGGTGGGTTCCTCTGATCCTAAAGGTCAGTGGAGAATTGATTTCAAGTCAATTTGATCTATGGTTAACTCTAATTAATTAGAGACCTATTTTGAGTGTTTAAGCCAATTAGGGTTAATCTAAGTGAATTAACTCAAATCCTATTTTTCCTAAGGTTCTCTGGTCATAAGGAACATCACCAAATTTTCCTAGAATTTATTTCACAACATGCTAATTTTTGAAATTAAAATACTTAAAACAGACAACATGCATTTGAAAAATCAATAACTTTTCACGAGATGGCTTCGACCTTGGAAAATTCGGTGAATGTTCCTAAGTTCGGAGGCTTCAAAAGCCCTATGGTCTCATGCCATGGTGAATTGTATACATGCATGGAGAATTAAGACAATGCAGGAAGTAAATAATTAATTAAAAATAAAATACTTGACAAAATTAATTAATTTCTTTTCCACATTATTCTCCTCTCGTTCACCGAGCAAGGGGGTATTTTTATTTTATTTTTGTGATTTTTCTACACGGAGATATGAATTTTCCAAGTTTAGGGAATTAAATAAATAGGAAAATACCCTATTTATCTACTTATCCACGCGGCGCCGCGTCAACCTCGGCGGCTCCGAAATGCCGCGTGGCGCGCTCCCATTCGACGCCGCCATCCGAGTCGGCAACCCGGCCCCGCGGTTCTCGTACCGTCTCCCGGTCCAACGCCATCTGAGCCGTCCGTCCGCGCGTGTATTAAATGGACGGCATCCGTTCATCGTCCATGACTGGTGCGATCCCGTGACCGTCCACACTCTAACCCTAAGAACTCACTCGATTCTCAATGGATTTTCGTGTTCTTATGCTCTATGGATTCGTCTCGAAGAGACGAACACATCCATACGGTAAACATGCATTGAAATTAAGGCATTTGAAATGGAGAATCTCCGTAAGCTCGGGATGAAGAACTAGCTCATACCTTTGCTCGGAGAAGTGAAGCTTCGATCCGAGAGTTGTTGCACCTTCGATCGGATCCCGGCAAGCTCCGGATGAAGTCTCCCGGTCCAGTGAATTGTCCGGATTGAACTTCGACCACGAGCTCGATCACAAAGCTTGGAGTCCGGAACAACTCAGGTGGCCTCGGAGATGGGGCTTTCGTCGGTGGACACCTTCCTCGGTCCAGTGAAGGTGTAGGACCAATCAATCTGGGGATTGGTTCACCGTGGGGAAGTGTCCTGGTTTTGGGCTTGGATTTCAACTCGAAATTAAGCTCGCGAGAGAGGAAATGGCAGGGGGATCTCACTTGGGATCAAGTGCTCTGTGTAGGAGGAGGGGTCTGGAACAATTTTGGCGAGTTTTGGCAAGGTTTGTGCAACTCTCCTCTCATGGCCGTGAGGGGGTGGTGTTTAAATAGGCATGGTCGGAGGCTCTCCTGGGGGTGGCCAAGGGTCGGGATCACTGCTGCGGTCATGGGAAGAACAGCCATGGTGGCCATCGGGCATGGGGCAGCCTCAGCAAGGTGGAATTCCAAAGTTGGCTCACTCCCAAGGTCTCGGGCATGGCGTTTTCCGGCGACCGGGTGGCCGGCCGGCCAGCATGGGTCACCTCAAGGTCGAGTGGGTCGTGGTCGGGTGTTTGTGCAAGCAATCGGCAATGGCCAAGTGTAAAGGCTTTGATCCAAAGTAGAATGGGGCATGGCTAGTTTTGGGTCTAAATGGGTCAACTCACCCATTTGGGCTTGGTGCACCCTTCAAGGTGGCCTTGGGTGCCGTGGGGGATCAAATGGATCGACTCGGTTTGGCATGGAGAAGTCTCCATCCAAATATATTTGGATTAAATTTAGGTTTAGGTGAATCATGATTAAGGCTAATGAGCTTTAGGGATTAAGGAAAGGGGCCCTCCTTCCTACCCAATATGGCATGGTGGAGTGTCCAAGGCTCTCATGGCTCACATGTGGCTCATGCATGGCTTCATGGCTCACTTTTGGCTTGGGGAAAGCTTGGTCAATTTCATGAAAATGGATTTTAGGAATTTTTTGGTAATTTGATGGAAATTTGTATGGAACTTGATTTGGAATGATTTGATGATGGATTTAGGACTTAGGTAATGGCTTTGATTAAGTGGATGGCAAATGGAAATGTCATGTGGGCTTTAGGGTAGATTTTGGGCTCATTGAAATGGTTTTAGATGGGCTTTTAAATGGTTTAGGAAAGTGGGCTTTTGAATTTTAAAATGGATTTTGGGATGAAATTTTGGTAAAGGCTTGGGCCAAATAATTGTTGAGTTTGGTTTAGGGATGTGTCATGAGTGATTTGAAACAAATTTGAGGTGATTTGGGTTTGAATTGGATTGGATATGGGCTTTTTGGTAAAGAGGCTAAAGTGGGCCAAAATGGGCTAGCATGGGCCAATGTTGGGCTAGGGTTGAAATTGATGTAAAATTAATGTTGGGAAATGTTTATGGGAGTGTTTCAAAGAGGTTTTGGCTTTGGTTGGGTTTTGATTTTGGGATTTGGGCTCATTTGGGCTAGGTTTGGGTTTAGGTCAAAATGGGCCTCTTAGCTTTGGGTTGAATTTGAGTGGGGTTTGGATCAAAGTTTTGGGCAAATCATGTTAGTGTTTTGTTTATGGGTATGTTAAGAAAGGTTTAGAAAAGATTTGGGGTTAATTGGAGTTGAATTGGGTGAATTTGGGTTAGGTTTGGGTCATAGGTCCAAATTGGGCTTTAAGGCCAAAAGTGAAATTGGACCCAAATTTCAATCAAATTAAGCTTGTCTTTGGTCTAGATTGGTGTTGGGGATGTTGAATTGAAGTTTAGAATTGAATTGGACCAAAATTGGGGTCAATTGGGTAGATTTGGTTTGACATTGGGTTTACTTTCGGGTTAAAATGGGTCAAATTGGGGGTTTTGATAAAAGTGGGGTAAATTGACAAAATTGGCCCATGGTGTAGTTGAACAAAATGAAATTGGGAATATTTGGGATTTTCTGGAATTTTCTGGGAATTTTCTGAATTTTTGGATTTTTGGGTCAAAAGAGATATTTTGGGTATTTGGAAGGTATTGGGGGGTATTTTGGGATTTTTGATATTTTTGGATATGGATGATCAGTTTGAGTGATGTGGGAATGTTTGGGATTGATTTTGGAGAATTTTGGGTAATTTGGGAATTTTTGAGAAATTTGGGTAGTTTCAAGGGCATTTGGTAGAGTTGGTGGGTGTTGGGTCCCGGGGGTCAAAAATTGAAAATTTGGAAAATTGAAGATTGGGTGGATGTAAGTGGAATGAAATCATTTTTGTTGAGCCATGAAGCCATATCAAGCCCACATGAGCCATGAAGGGACTCATTTGAGGCATTCACCATGTTGTTCCTAACCCTCTTAGCCAGAGGCTTGGGGTTAAGGACCATCCATGTGAATCACCTACATGAGTCGAGAAGTCAAGTTAGGTAAGGGTGTGTTTTAGGAGGTGTGTGAAAGTGTAGTGCATAGGTGTAGTGTATGTGTAAGTCAGCCCTTTCACTGCACTGAGCCACCTGTGGGCGCTCCTAAGGCCAAAGAGTCCTATAGGAACTCATCCTTTAAACTTCCACATTCGATTTCAACCCTCCAGGTGATTAGGGGTCTATAGTCAAGTTTGTGGAGTTTGCAGGGAGTTTAGAAGTGGTTTGAATTTCTAAAAGGTGGATCCCAATTCTAGTCCTCTAAGATAGTCAAAGGAAAAGCCTAAGGCTAGATCCTAAGTACTAAAGAGAAGAAGAGAAGACCTCATCAAAAATGAGGTCAACAATGGGTTCAAGGCCGCTGTCGGCGTCCTTTTTGGCCATTTTCCGGCTGTCTCGGGAAAATCTCGCCGTCTGCGAGATCGATCTCGCCGTCGGCGAGCAGGCTGCTGCGCGGCTCCACGGTTTCACTTCGTTTGGCTCCGTTTCAACTTCGTTTCGCCACATTTTAGTTGCGTTGCGTTCGTAACAGATAGCCCTACAAAATAAGCATAAAAATAACATTTCTTTATAGTATAATCTCATTCAAAAATATGTAAGAAGTGTAAAAGAGATTAAGTATCAAAAGACTTATCGAAAGGTGTTAGGGCAGAATTTCATTTTTTGCTCGTTTTTGCTCCAAATTGCACCGTTTTTGCTTCCTTTTACTCCAATCACCATTTCTTGTACCTAAAACCAAAAAAACATACAAAATATCCTCCTTTAAAGTGTAATATTATCAAAAATGAGTAAAATGATATAACAAAAAGCGTATATATTTTAGGCGTGTCAAAATCCCCCAAACTTAACTGTTACTTATCCTCAAGTAACACTTTTACTACATAAAAATATAACTCAGGCCAATGTACTTTTCACTTGTAAAACACTAAAATTTTTCATTTAAAATAATATATTGGTTAGAGTTTTAGAAAGAAATTCAGTTACTCAGGTTAACACTACAGGTATAAGAATATTCAGCAATCAAGTCAATGGGTTCTAGTCTTCTATTTATTTCAAGATAAACCATAATTTGTTACATTAAGAGTGCCTTGAAAGATTATGTGAAAAAGGAGTTCATGTAAACTTCATCAGAATGTAGGCTAATACTTTAAATATAAATTCAGAAATGAAATCAAGTTCTCCCTTTATGGTGACTCAAGTGAAGCCAATTTTTTATTAGGCATCTCCTCAAGCTTCTCCTCATAAATATTTTTTTTATTTTTTTTACTTTTCTTTCGGGATCATTTTCAATCCCCATTTTTTTTCACTCTTTTTTCTTTTTCTATATTTTTTTAATGAGGATTACTATATCTGGAGAGCCTGTAATGATTTTGAACTTCACTCTCCTCTTTCTAAAGTTCAAACTTGAAATACTTCCTTACTTTATAATTAGTTATGAGCCTTATTATTCATCATAAAATCACAATCTTTTCTTAACACACAATACTTTAAGTCTCTTAACATTTCAAAAATACAGTTTTCTTTACTTTAAATAGTTAACTATAATCAAATTCTTTCATACCAAATATCTTACCCTTATAAAATTAATCTTTATTACTAAAAACTTTCATCCAATCCTTCCATAATATTCAACTGAAATAAAAAGTTTTAGTTATCTCAAGCGAGGTTCAATTGCCAGAAGTTATGCTAATAATTTTTGAAAATATAATAATTGAGAACAAATAAGAGTTAATATTTTTCTTCCCCCAAACTTAAATTTTAAAATATTTTGCAACAAATTCCATAAAATGTAGTAGGAAGAAAAAGTAAAGGTTCAATCTACTTGCTACTACAACATCCTATCAAATTCATATCATGTATAATCATGATAGAATGACTGTAGGAGAAAGTAAATATAACCTAAAACATGCTTGTAATAAAATTACACTAAAAGGAAGTATTTTCACATTAAAATTTTATTTTTCTTCCTACCCCCAAACTTAATTTTTAACATATAAAGCATTCGAGTATGTAAAATATAAGCGGGAAGAAAACAATTTAGAAATTCTATCTACCACAAATGTCTATCAAAATCATTTGCAAGTATTCATTAGGACAGAACAATATGCAGCAGAAAGTAAATCTAAACTAATCATGCCAGAATGAAATTAACTAAACCAAAGTCTAACTAGCATTGTAGGTATCAGTAAGGGAATATAAAAACGTTCTTCAATACCTAAATAAAGTTGTAACACAAACATAAACAAACAATTCAAATACAATCACAAATGATAAATGAGGGCAATTCTTCCTTTAACTCATCCAATCTCACTATGTTACCTTCAATTTTTAACGAAATCACTACACTAGTAAATTTGGTACTTTAAAATGATTTTATAGATTATAATCCCAAAGATAAGATTACTCTTGATAAATTGGTTTCCGGACACCAATCTCTGGCATCACCTAATCCTTATAATTAAGCACCTCTAACAGTTATAAAGATAGTGTATGATCATCCTAATGGTTTTCATCAAATAGATTTGCGACTCCTACCAAATGAAAATAAAGTTGTAGAAAGGAAGTAACAAATTAAGATGGAACTATCAATGTTCGAAATTCATGATTTCTCTTGTAAAACTCAAGTCTGGATGAGACCCAAGTCACAATGGACTCGTTAATCCAACTACTACAAGAGATCAAGTCTAATCATAATAAGAAGTTAAGGAATCTCCTCCCTCATGACACACAAAGATCAAACAAACTACTAACAATCCAAACATCTACCAATCATCAATCAAACTTATCAATCCATAATGACACATAAAGATCAAGTCAATCCACTAATCCAGACACCATACAACACTAATAGTCATGACTCTCAAGCACACCAAATCAAAGCACACTGATAACTATGGGTTGCCTCCCATAAAGCGCTTGGTTTAACGTCGTGGGCCAGACAAATGATTCCTCCTGGATCAAAATTCTAATTAAGTAATCCTCGATCAATCGCCCAATCTTTTTCAGATCCAGGGATTCCTATAAAATCCTCAAATTTTAATTTTTCATTAAGCTCTTCATTTTCAGTTGGATTTATATCATTGTTCCTCATATTTCTTTCTAGATCCAATATTCTTCTATTGATTTTCTCAATCTGCATATTAATATTATCCTTGAAATTTATAAGAAATGGATCTCTATAGGATACTTCAATATCTCCCAAATTTTGGATTAGATTCTCTCTAGATAATTCAGATTTTGGATCAAATTCTTCTATGTCACTCTTATGTTTCAAATTATCTTCCAATTCTTCCCCTTTATATTTATTAAATGATTGAGGGTCTATCTTATTTGAGGAAATAGGTTTTTCTAATTCCTTAGGAAGTTCTTCCAATGGACTGCCAATATCCTTATCCTCTTTTCTCAACTCAAAGTTCTTTTGAAATTTATCCTCAAATTCTCTTCCAAGTCTTAGTTTAATAATTTTATCATGTTCATCATTTAATTCAGGTTTTTCTTGTGATTGAGTCGCATCTAAAGATATAAAGACTGGTTGTGCAGATGAATTCCCTAAATAGATAGGCTTTAAAGTTGTGTGGGGTGCATTCATCTTAAGTTCACGAGATTTTTCAACAAATGGAATTAAAAGTTTACTATTTTTGGTAGCGTCCATCATTTCACACCTCTCCTGAACATACATACAATCTTCTTTACATAACATTTTTGACTCATCATGAAAGTCTATTTCAATCTCATCTTTTAACTTACTCTCAAAACTTTCTTGGAAATAGTCTTTACTTAGATAATCAATTTCATCCATCCAAAAACAATCATCATTTTTTCTCTCAGCTGGATATTTCATAGTCTTTAATACATCAAAAGTGACTTCCTGATCATTAATATTTATAGCCAACTCTCCTTTTTGCACATCTATCATAGCTTGTCCAGTAACAAGGAAATGTCTCCCTAAAATAATTGGAATTTCTTTATCTTCCTCCATATCTAATACAATAAAGTCCAAAGGAAAGATAAATTTATCTACTTTAACAAGCACATCTTCTATAACTCCTTTTGGATAAATGATAAATCGATCAGCTAACATAAGGGTTACAGTAGTGGGAGAAATATCGACTAAACCTAACCTTCTAAATATAGATAGAGGCATCACATTAATGCTCGCTCCTAAATCACATAAAGCTTTTCCACATAATTTTTCTCTAATTGTTCCGAGGAAAATTTTTCTGAAGTATGGCACTGCACTCCTCACTTAGTGCAACTGTCTCATAATCCTCAAATTTCCTCTTCTTGTTTAATATATCCTTCATAAACTTTGCATAACTTGGCATCTGTTCCAAAGCTTCAGTGAAAGGAATAATTATCGTTAACTTCTTAAGTACTTTTATGAACTTTGAAAATTTTTTATCCAACTTATGCTATCTAAGTCTTTGAGGAAATGGAGGTGGTGGTTTTTCCAAATTGATTTTAGTTGGAGATATTAATTTTTCCAGATCCTTAGAAACATATTCTTCAGGTCTTTTAGTTTCCTTTGTTTCTCTCACAACATCTTTCTCTTTTCTTACCACATCCTCTATCTCTCTTCCAATTTTTAATTGGACAGCTTCTATTTGTTCATTAGTGTTTTCTTTAGGGTTGATCTCATTATTGCTAGGAAGTGTTCCTTGGTGTCTATTACTAAGTGAATTAGCAATTTGTCCCAGTTGATTCTCTATGTTTCTAATCACAACATTTTGACTTTGCAACTAGTTTCTCATTTGCAATACCACTTCTTCCATAGACGTCTTCTTATCCTCAAATTGTTGATCATCGTTAGAGTCTGGTGGATATGAAGTTCTATAGCTTGTGTTCCCTTGATTATTCCAACTTCCATTACGATTTGCATGATTATTTTCCCATTGTTGGTTTCCATCATCAGTAGTATGATTCCAATTAAATTTAGGATGGTTCTCCCAACATGGGTTGTAAAAGTTAGAATATGGGTTATTTATGGTATTTAAAGTCTCATATGATAATTTAGAATCAATCATAGCCCTAATGAACTTTCCTCACTTACATGAGTAAATTGAGGTTAGTTCATTCCAATTTGGTCTAACTTCCTTGATATTGCAGCAATTTGAGATGCAAGAATTATAATCGTATCCGTATCATAAACACTAGCTACATTTTTATGATTTACCCTTGAAGAGGGCCATTGAAATTCATTTGTAGCTATTTTTTCAATTAATGCATACGCTTCATCAAATGATTTTGACATTAATGAACCACCAGAAGCAGCATCAATAATATACCTAAGGGATCCTACTAACCCATTATAAAAAGTTTGAATAATTAACCAATCGGGCAGAGCATGGTGTGGACACTTTCTTAGGAATTTCTGACAAAATGAGATAATATAGTTTCTAAGTTTAGTAGTCTTTGAAGGTGGAAAATACTTAGCTAGGAATTTCTGAGTTAACGCTTCCTAATTTTTAATAGAACCAGGTGCTAATGAGTATAACCACATTTTAGCCTTATCCCTTAGTGAGAAAGGAAAAAGCCTTAACTTAACGACGATCGTCCGACATGCCATTATAACGAAATGTAGCACAAAGTTTTAGAAAATTTGATAAGTGTAAACAGGGATCCTCCAAAGGAGTTCCCCCAAACTGATTGTTCTGCACCAGTTGGATAATCTCAGGATTTATTTCAAATGAATCAGCTTCTACGACAGGATTTTGTATACTAGAGTGAATTTCATCTGTCGTAGGATTTATGTAATCCCTCAATGATTTATGATGATTTTCTAAGTTATTATCTTGAAAGTTTTCCATTTCCATTTCTAGTTTTTCGAGTCCTTTCTGTATTTTTATTATTTTATTTATTTTTTTATTTTCTTCAAACTCGGGATCATAAGGTACAAGTCCCGCGATCCTTTGTTTCGCATACGCAACACAACAAACAATATATTAACAATTAAACAAATAATAGATGAAATATATTTAACACAACAAAACATTTTTACGAACACCTTATTTTTCATATAAACAAATTTTTTTTAAATACTTTTTCATACAAAAAAACATTTTTCACACAAAACAGTTTTTACGACACTACAGTTTTCCAAGTCTAAGCCTAATTACTTCAATTAAAATTCTCCTAAAGTTCTTACCGAAGCTTCTCAAAGCAACGGCGCCAAAAACTTGACCCGACCCGCAGTTACGCAGTAAATTAACTTCCAAAAGATGGCAAAAAACTTGACCCGATTTATAAATAGCGGCTAGTGTGTAAAATCTTAATTGATATAAAAAATTGAAAAAATATTTTACACACTAGGGGGTACTACGCAAGTATACGTATCGTTTCAAGTAATATAGAGTTTTCTTTAAAAACCCTTGTATCGATCCCACGAGGAAGTGAAGTAAGAAGTCTTTAATCAAATTCTAGTCTACTACTAATAGTTCTTAGTTTGGAATGTCGATTAAAATTGTGTTTTATCTAGCAACTATTCATAAATGCAAGTGTTAAATGTAAAGATAGTAACTATATCTAAATGCAAATAATAATTCTAAAGATAACCCTTTTTGGATAAGTTGGTTTGGAGAATTTTGAGATAATAAAAACTATTATTCTTATGCAATGAAATAGATAATGTATATTAATGAGATGCATTTAATATTGTATGTGCCAAATAGGAGCAATCTTATTATTTACCCTTTGGTCCAGACATAAAGAACATTGACTAATTCTATGCTTGGTGACTGAATCTGGCTAGGCTGGGAGGATACCGGCTCTCACTTCGGAGCTCCAATGTTCCCCTCGCCTGAGGGCTAACATCTACACTTCAGCACCCAAACAATAGGACCGAATTGAGGATTTTGGTCTGTCACTCTAAAATCTTCAATTCTACGCCCGATTAATATTATTTCCCTATTTATTTGCATTCAATTCACATAAACTTCACCATCCATGGAATTTGAATGTGGTTTCACTTTCTTGAGAATTACACCGCCCTTTCGGGTCAATACAATTACAACGAATTTTAACACTACAATGGGCCCTTATTGCAATGTAAATGAAGTGTAAGTAAAAAACCATCACATTTGTAATTAAATTTACTTCTACCATGCATCACAAAATCCTAAACATGATTTCTACTCATTGCAAAAGAAAAGTAAAAGGAAAACAATGGAAAAATCTTCTTATGCCACTATTTTCAAAGAAGAAGAAAGAGTAAGAGAGATACGACGCAAAGCACAATAAAAACACAAAGGAAACTTCATTTAACTAAAGCAAATCCACAAAATAAATGTTTACAAAATTATAAGATAATGAAAAACAATACTTAGCTTTTTCCCCTTGAAAGAAAGACGAAGATCTCTCCCATAAAGTCTTCTGACGATCCATGCAATGCTAGCGAAATCTCTTACAAATTCTCTCAAAATCTCCTCTCCAATCTCTCCAAAAGGGTAGAAATCTACATTTCTACTCTTAATCTAAGAATCTTGAACATTCCTCTAAGTTTTTCTCTCCTTTCCTCTATTGTTTTTTTTTTTCTTTTTTTTTCTAACATATATTCGCCATTTTAAAGAGTATGGACGAAGTTTGAAGAGTTTTCATAAGCACCCCTTCGAAAAAGCGTCCAAATACGTCGAATATTGGCCCAAAACCGCCAAAAGTCGGTTCATGGTCGTCCGGGCCGCTGTCGGCGGGTTCAAGGCCGCTGTCGGTGGCCTTTTTGGCCATTTTCCGGCTGTCTCGGGAAAATCTCGCCGTCGGGGAGATTGATCTCGCCGTCGGCGAGCAGGCTGCTGCGCGGCTCCACGGTTTCGCTCCATTTGGCTCCGTTTCGCCCCATTTCAGTTGCGTTGCGTTCGTAACAGATAGTCCTATAAAATAAGCATAAAAATAACATTTCTTTAAAGTATAATCCAATTCAAAAATATGTAAGAAGTCTAAAAGAGATTAAGTATCAAAAGACTTATCGAAAGGTGTCAGGGCAGAATTTCATTTATTGCTCGTTTTTGCTCCAAATTACACCATTTTTGCTTCCTTTTACTCCAATCACCATTTCTTGTACCTAAAACCAAAAAAACATACAAAATACCTTCCTTTAAAGTGTAATATCATCAAAATGAGTAAAATAATATAGTAAAAAACGTATATATTTTAGGCGTGTCAATGCACAACCTGATAACGCCACAAATACAGGAGAGTCCCAGACTTTACTTTTGATACATTATTTGTCCATCAAGAAACATAGAATTTTTAACAATTGCCAATATCTCCTTATTGTTCTTCATCTTGCATGGAACAAATTTCCTTGCTATAAACAGTTCAACCATGCGAGAGGATAGATTTACCCACTTGGGGACTAAGGGCTACATGGTCTTAATCCAGAAAATCGATAAGCTCATGTGACTTCTCCCTGTAGGTGAGCTAAAGCTCACACAGACGAAGGATAATCTGTGTTTACTCAAAATTTCAAGCGACTAATAGGATATCTTCGACCTAAAGGCGGAGAGAAGTGTTTGTAATGACAATTTTGTTGATAAGAGCAATAAACTACAACATTCATTCAATTATATAACCTAACATCTTTTACTGTAATTTTTTATTAAATAAAATATTTTTATTGAAAGTTACTTTTATCAGTATATTACAATTAGGCAAAGTTTTTAAATATTCGACAAAAAATTTTAATAAATAAATTTGTTGTATTTTTTTATCATAAAAAACTTCTTATCTGACAAATGAATCTATCAAAATGTTTGTTGATGTATTGTTCTGATTTTAATTATCTGAAATAAAAATTAAAAGGTTAATGTAAGTTATTTTACCAAAAAAAAAAATCAGTTTTTACCATAAAGTTGATCTTTTATTTTTTTATCTTGCATGCCCATAAATTATTTTTGTTGCTTTGAGAGGCTCATATACAAAAAGCTAAAATAACAATAAAAATGACGATTGTATAAAGTTTATTAATTTCTTGGGCTTGAATTTTTCATTGCACGTTTTCCTCACGTTCTTTCACGATGTTTAGCCGAAATCCAAAACTATTATTTAAATAACGCATTAATTTGAACTCCATTAAAAAATAATAAGAGATTATAATTGAACATGTACGTATCTATAACTGAAAGCATGAAATAAAACATAAAGATAACTATACATATATTTCGCATCACGCAATCTTAATTACAAAGATTCAACACACATTGAGTAATAACAAGTAACTATTCATGATAGTTTGTGGACGAGTATATATATGATACAAGTCAAGCAAAAGACCATGTGATTTGATAGTCACCAACATCATCTCCAGACATTCCCAAAGCATCCCAAACAGCAGGAGATGCATCTACAATATTATTATGGCATGGAGGTTGGAAATCATGATCAGCATCACAACCATTTATCGAGTCACATTCATCTACAACTTTCGCCAACACTGACTTTCCATTTGCATTAATCTTAATTGTCTTCAAACAATGGCTCCCATGATCATACCAACCGGTGGAAAGTACCACCACCTTCTCATCATCACTATGGTACTTGCCATCGCACTCTGATGGGCCGCCACCATCTCCACCTTTGGCGAAGCTATTGATCGTCAAAGTGGCGTGTGTTTCATATGAGATTGCTGGTGAACAGTGATATTGAGGGTACTTTTCTCCTGCCTTGCAACATTCTGAATCATGCTCTGTGTTGCAGTGGCTAGCTTTACCATGCAGAAAGCCGCTTGGGCTACATTGGCCGAGAAGTGGAGTGTAGCGCACTGCGAAACTGAGGTTAAAGCATGCTACAACTAGTAGTATAACTACTGAAGATGTAACCATCCAAGAATTATTCATTTTTTCCTAAGAGTTTGAGAAGAGAAAGGATAACTATGTGTGTTCTTCGTCTAATGGTTAAGCTATATTGGTATTTATAAGTATTGGAAGTTAAACGATAGGAAGGTGTGAAAGGGTGCTTTAATTGTCTTGCAGTTACTCTCAGCTTTTGGGTGGTTGTGAATTTCTGCAGCTTCTATGTATAGAATATGTTTGGTTCATTATAATGAGGTGATGTATGTTAACTTTAAATAATATCGCAATTAAGAAATAAGAAATCAGTGCCCAAAATGCACGGCACGAATGCATATACCTCATTTAGTTCTTATAAAACCTTATATTTTGCTATCGTGATTACGACTGTAGAAGAACAGCTGAGATATGATGAAACGTTAAAAGATGTAAAAAAATAAATTTTAGGTGTTAGATATGTAAGTAAATAGGAATCGTGTGATATGTAGATAAATCTTCCGCTTTGAAAATTCTTGTTAAAAAATATTTAATTATAAAGTTGACTATTAATTTGTTATGTTTTTTCTAATATTTTAATAAGTAGATACTTAAATTTTTTTCTAATATTTTATGTTTCTCAAAATGCTACCAAAACATCAAATAGGATGGCACATCTGCGGGCGTCTAATGGCTGAGATTTATTAGATTTTTTTTTATTTATAAAATTTAGGATTTATATGCTAATAACATATTTCGTAAATCATATAAATCTAAATTTACTAACTGCCAACAATAAGATTTAGGGTGCGTTTGGGAAAAAATTATTGCATCAGGACACCTGACGCAAATTTGCGTCAGGTGTCCAACCCGGGTGCCACGTGTCAACCCGGGCCCGAACCGTGTATGTCAGTGGGCCCAAATTGCCATGTGACCCCCTGTTATAGCACCTGATGCAAATTTGCGTCAGGTGTCCTGATGCAATAATTGTTCGCGTTTGGGAGCACTCCATGAGCAGCTTTTCATTTTGAAAAGCTGCTAACAGCCTTTTGGGAGCCAACTTTTCTCCTGCTTATTGGATAAACCTGTGTTGGAAACGAGGAAGCCGCGAACAGTAGCTACGCTCTCGATTCACTGTTCTAATCATGGTCTGGGACCGCATTTAGCATCTTGCCCTCCATCAATTCGTTAATTTACTCATTTTTTCCCTGATATTACCCCTCCTTCCTCTCCCTCCCTTTAGCTTCGTTGTGGGTATTTGATGTTAGGGCACATTCACGATCCTCTTCTCCTCTCCCTTGCATCCACCGCGCCTCTCTCTGTATGTATCTCTCGCCTCTCTCTGTATGTATCTCTAAAACCCATATCTCCTTTCATGTTTTTCTTTGTGGTCGTGGTTTATTGTTTCTTGTTTTACTGATGTGATTGTGCCATGCGGATTCTCGGTTTTCGATGTGATAGTATTTTGGTGCTTCTCATTTTGCCTATGTGGTTGTGCCTCGCTCAGTTTTCCAATAAGTTGGTGGTTTAGTGTTTCTCTTTTTATTTATGTTGTTGTGCCATTAAAGCTTCTCATTTGTTTTTTGTGGTGGTGGGGGCTTCTTGATTTTCTTCTATAGTGTTGGTTTGGTGCTTCTCGTTTTACATAGGTGATTACGTCATTGCCCATTAGGGCTTCTCGATTATCTTATGCAATGGTGGTTTGGTACTCTCGTTTTACCTATGTGATTGTGTCATTCCCCGTTGGGGCTTCTCAGTTGTCCAATGTGGTGGAGGATTGGTGTTTCTCATTTTACTTATTGGGTGGTGCCATTGTAGTTTCTTGGTTGTTCTATGTGGTGGTGGTTTGGTGCTTCTCATTTTACTTGTATGGTGTGCCACTGAGGCTTTTCAGTTGGCCTATGTGGCGGTGGCTTTGGTGCTTCTCAGTTGGCCTGTGTGGTGGCCTTCAAAATATTGAAACCGACCACAATAAGAAAGGCATGCATGAGATACATGCAAACAAAATTTAAAGCACATATATGTATTTCCCCGTTGCATCGTGGACGCAATTGCAAAAATGGGCTGTGTTGCTAGCATTACAAACGAGATTCCCGGGGCAATAATATAAAGTTGAACCACTCAACTATGTTACTAACCAGGAATATCTTTTAGCAATAGTTATAAATAAAATAACATAAAAAATAACTAATAAGGTGATAATTGCCAAGATCAAACACCATCCTTTAATTAACATTTGAAAGTTACATACATTACAAGAAAGACAAGAGCAAAGGAGAAATTAAAACACAAATTACAAATGAAACTAGAAATGAAAAAGGTAAAGGCACTAGTCTTTCACATCACCCAAATTAATCTTTCAGGATTGAAGAAGCTTTGATAAAGCCTATCGCCCACCAGACAACAACTGTCCTGATTGGGCCTACTCTATTAGAGAATGACTCCATTTCCTCAAGTTGCCTTTAGGTTTCATGGGAGATTTCCAGTGTCGTTGCCAACCTCACCTCCAAATCCCCAATGCATCTCTTGGCTTCCTGCAATTCTGTTAGAGTTACAACTAAGACCGCTTGTCAAATTGTCGGAAACAGTAGCTCATTTGACCAAGGTGTCTCCCATCATCTTAGTCATCACATGTAACTCGTTGACAAATGTAGACATCTCGCTCACTATCACCTTAACAAAAGGGTCAACCATATGGTCCAACTCTTCGAAAGTAGTGGCAACTAGGGTTGTCAAAAAAGTTTGTTGTTCGCGAACGGTTTGTGTTCGGTTTGTTAAGGAGTTTGTGTTCGATTCGTTCGATAAGTAAACGAGACGAACACGAACATTTTTTTTTTCGTTCGGTTAGTTAAACGAACCAAATACGAACAGTGATGCGTTCGTTCGTGTTCGAATCATTATTGTTCAAAATATAAAATAATTTAAAATAATTATATATATATATATATATATATATATATATATATATATATATATATATATATATATATATATATATATATATATATATAATTTATGATATTTAAAAAATTAAATTTTATAACTATAATATATAATAAATTAATAATAATAATATATTAATATACTATATTATATACAAATATAGATATTGTATATTTATATAATATAAGTTATATAATTACTATAACATATTATTTATATATATTAATATTAGGGTCGTCAAACTAAGCTTGTCGTTCGTGAACAACTCGTGTTCGACTCGTTCGTTAAGAAACGAACACGAACGAGTGACTTCACGAACAATTTCGAACACAAGACTCATTTCAAACAAACTAAATTTCAAACGAATCGAACGTGAACACAAGCTCCGTTCCTTCGTGTTCGGTTTGTTTACACCCCTAGTGGCGACCACTTCCACATGGCCTCTCCTTGGTAACATATGAGGCTCTATATCTACATACATCATAGCAGCTGTATAACTGACATGCCCTAGCTTAAAATAACGAGTTCCTTTTTTAGTATGCATATCTGCAAGAAGCACATGATCATATTTAACGAGAAAAGATGCAATATATATATATATATATATATATATATATATATATATATATATATATATATATATATATATATATATATATATATAAATATATATATCTGTGTGTGTGTATGTGTTATGTTACCTTCAAGAAGCAAATTGGCGCCATGTTCTATTTGAGCCTCCCCTTCTTGCACCTGTTCCACAAGGCTCTCTCCCACGACCAAAAAGGGATCATCAAGGGCTGCCACAAGACCATGACACTAATCCACATGTTTGCATAAAAGCACCGAGAGCATTCATATACAATTTATCAACACCCCAAATAGAAATTCATCTGGCTCTACGACAATTAGAGATTGCATTCTAACCACATGAACTGAGTTAACGGAGCGTCATAAAGTTAGACCTGTTGTTTTGACCCCCAATTAGTCACTAAGGTAAGTGGCACTCTTGTAAATTTCTACTTACTTTAAGCCTCCATTGTTGACTTTAGAAAGGTGCCACCTCATTATGGAAGACCCTAGAAGAGGACATGTGGAAGGACATGTGGAGGCCGTACGGTGGAAGGAGGACATGTGAAAGGACATGTGGAGACCATGCGATGGAGGACTCCAAAGGGTGGACATGTGGAAGCCATGCGATCCTGAAGGTTACACCTCATCTATTTATAGAATATTATAATGTAATATAATCTACTATAAATAGATGAGAGGAGGGGAGGCTTTAGTGTGGGTTTTGTAAGAGTGAAAAAGAACTCGAGGAGTATGGGCTAAGCTTGTTAAGGGTGAGGAGAGCATCTTGGAGGCCTTGGATGTGAAGGGAGGCCATGGAAGATGAGGGCTCATCTATGTAAAGCTAAGTACTCTTGTTTCTTGTCTTAGTGGATTATTTCGATTCCCTCCCGTGGACGTAGGTCAAAAAGACCGAACCACGTAAATCCTCTTGTTTGTTTGTGCTATTGTGTTTGCATCTTCTTTGTTGTGATTTACGGTTTGTTCTCTTACCAAGATTAAGGAAAGAAAGTGTTTTTCCCACAACAATTGGCGCCGTCTGTGGGAAAATCTCGACACATCTTGGTCGGAGGAATCACACCCAAGAAATCGCAGCAAGAAGGAAGAAGAGGTGTTTGGCGGGGACAATAGGTTCCACCAAATTCGACATCGAGAAATTCACGGGAAAAAACGACTTCGGCCTGTGAAGAGTAAAGATGAGAGCCCTACTTGGTTCGGCGGGGTGTTGCGAAGCCTTGCGAGGGTCGGCGGCAGCTGCCGGCCGACATGACGAGAGAAAGAGAAGATTGGCATCTTGGAGAAAGCTCACGGTTTGATAATCTTGAGCTTGGGCGACAAGGTTCGAGGGAGGTGTCGAGGGAGACAACGGCTCGAGCGCTTTGGGCCAAACTCGAGGTACTCTACTCGACCGAGTCACCGGCTAATAGGCTCTTTACGAAACGGCGCTATACTCTTTCAAAATGCACGAAGACAGATCAGTCTCGGAGCAGATCGACGAGTTCAACAAGATCATAGATGATCTTGAGAACGTCGACGTCAAGATGGATGACGAGGACAAGGCGTTGTTGTTGTTAAACTCTATTCCTAAGAGCTACGAGCAGTTCGAGGATGCGATGCTCTATGGAAGGGCGCGGACGATTACTCCGGAAGAGGTTCGATCATTGATCGAGCCAAAGAACTTCGGAAGAAGCACGACATGAAGGAGGAAACCAGTGGAGACGATCGATGGTTAGAGGAAGATCGAACAATAAAGGTTATAAAAGTGACCGGAGCGGATCGAGGTCCGGAAGAAACGTTAGAGGTCGGTCTTCTAAGAGATCCTACAAGTGCTTACCATCGTACCGCAGGAAGGTCATTTTAAGAAGGATCTGTCCGGATAGAAAGAAAGGCTTTCGGGAGAAGCCTAAAGATTCGGAGAAGCAAGCATAGTCTCGGACGAGCTATGATTCGAGTGAAGCTACGGTGATCGCGAGAATGCGAGATCTAGCGAGGAGTGGATCCTTGACTCGGGGTGCTCCTTCCACATGTGTCCTCACAAAGGCGGTTCGAGACACTGCAGGCGGCAAATGGTGGATCCGTTCTACTTGGAGACAATAAAGCACGTAAGGTGATCGGCGACGGGACGATCGGAATAAAGATGTTCGATGGAGCTGAACGGATACTGCAGCATGTCAGGTACGTCTCAGAACTTAAAAGAAATTTGTTTTCTTTAGGGACGCTGGAGTCGAATGGATACTCATTTAAGGCAGAGAATAGTTGTATCAGAGTAGCTAAGGGCTCTCTCATAGTCATGAAAGGAGTCGAAAGAATGGGCTATACTCCCTTGTTGAAAGAAGCGTGATCGGGAACTTCTCGAATGCGGTTGATCGAGCTCGACGGATCCGAACTATGGCACATGAGGTGGGGCATGTAAGTGAAAGGGGCTTACGAGGAATTGTCCAAGCGAGACTCGTTATGCGGAGATCGGGTCAACGAGCTGGAGTTCCGTGAACAATGCGTACTGGGGAAGGCCACCGGGGTGAAGTTCTCCATTGGAATACATACATCGAAGAAACCTCTTGATTATGTACACGGTGATCTATGGGGCCAGCTAGAACTCGGACTCATGGAGGAGGAAGATACTTCATGTCTATCATCGACGACTACACCAGGAAAGTATGGGTCTTTATCTTAAAAACAAAAGATGAAGCTTTTCAACGATTCAGGGACTGGTTAACTCTCACAGAAAACAAGATGGGAGCAAAGCTGAAGCACTTGAGAACCGACGATGGCTTGGAGTACTGCTCAGAGCAGTTTGAGGAGCTATGCAGGAGGAAAGGCATCACAAGACACAAGACAGTCCGGAACACTCCTCGACGAACGGCTAGGCGAGAGGATGAACAGGACTCTCCTAGAGAGAGTAAGGTGCATCTTGCTAAATGCGAAGTCTACCAAAAGTTTACGGGGAGAAGGCTGTGTCGGCCGCCCGCTACCTCATCGACGGATGCCCATCGACAGCTATCGACATGAAGACTCCTTTGGAGATGTGGTACGGAAAGCCGAGTAACTATGATAATCTTAAAGTCTTTGGATGTATTGCATACGCTCGCGTTAGACGAGGATAAGGCTGGAAGCGAGGGCTTTGAAGTGCATCTTCATCGGATACCCACTGGAACTAAAGGTTACAAACTTTGGTGCCTAGATCAACAAAAATGCATCATCGGTAGGGATGTGACATTCGATGAGTCCAAAATGGGGAATGCTGCGAAGTTATGTTACCGGGGACGGTGTCAGCTAAGGAGGATTCGTCGATTGAGGTGGAGGCTGCGCAACAAACTTTGCTGATCGAAGGACAATCGTGAATGATCGAGATGAAGTGGCGAGAAGACCACGCAAGTGGCCGAACCGGAAAGAAGATACGACGACTACGGCTTGGTAAGGGACGGACAAAGGAGAACTATCGGACCGCCGGAGAGATACGGCCATGCGGATATGATCTCCTATGCTGCGAGTGTTGCTTGAAGTGATAGAAGAAGCGAGAACCGAGCAGCTACGAGGAAGCCCGAAGAGCAAGGAAAGACACAAGTGGGAAGAGGCAATGGATGAGGAAATGGCTTCTCGATGAAGAACAAAGCACAGGAACTTGTGGATCGACCAACGAACAAACGCGTAGTCGGTTGCAAGTGGACCTTTAAGAAGAAGGAAGGCATGCCGAGTGCGAGAGGATCGGGTACAAAGCCGGACTCGTTGCAAAGGGATTCACACGAGGTTGAAGGAGTTGACTTCGACGAAATCTTCTCGCCGTGGTGAAGCACTCTGCTCAGTTAGGATAGTCTTAGCACTAGCGAGTTCAATTCGATTTGGAATTAGAGCGGCTAGATGTTAAGACCGCGTTCTGTATGGAGAGCTTGAAGAAACCATATACATGGACCGGCCGGATGGGTACGACACACACGAGACAAAGGACAAAGTTTGCTTGCTGAAGAAGGCATTGTATGGGCTGAAACAAAGCCCAAGACAATGGTACAAACGATTTGATGATTTCATGCTAAAGATCGGTTTTGTCAGAAGCAGCTACGACAGTTGTGTGTACATGAAGTGGCAAGACGGTGAAATCGGTACGTACTTGCTCCTTTATGTGGATGATATGTTAGTAGCCGGCGGAAGCGAGGAGGAAGTCCGAGAAGATCGAAGGTATGCTCGATTCCGAGTTCGACATGAAGGACCTAGGACCGACTACTGAAGATCCTAGGGATGGAGATTACCGGAGACAAGAAAAAGGGTAGCTTATTCTTGTCTCGAAAGTCATATATTCGAAGGTTCTAGCAAGGTTCAACATGCACGAGGCTAAGCGGGTGGCAACACCTGATGGCGACACTTCGGACTATCGAACTCTCGAGCACCGAGGCGAAGAAGAGAAAAGGTACATGGAGGGCGTCCCCTACGCCGGTGGGGTTGGTAGCATCATGTATGGTATGGTTTGCGACGGACGAGTTGCTTCTACGCCATCGGTATCGTAAGCGAGGTTCATGGCAAGCCGGGACGAGGCTCATCGGGAAGCACTAAAATGGATCACGAGATACTTAAGAGGCACCAGCGATTTGGGGCTACTCTTGAAAGGCGGGAAGACGAAGAAGAAAAGGTAGTCGGTTGCGTAGATTCGATTATGCGAGAAGCATTGACACCGAGAAGTCAGCGGCTGGATTCATCTTCATTGTCTTCGGTCTTCGCGGTCGGTTGGAAGTCTAACCTCCGATCGGTTGTGGCCCTCTCGACAACGGAGGCTGAATACATCGGCGCGAGCTGAAGCAATCAAGGAAGCTATGTGGCTAAAGGGCATGGTGAAGAGCTTGGGATACATCGAAAGGTGATAGCTGTGTTTTGCGACGACCGAAGCACCATCCACCTAACCAGGAATCAGGTATTTCATGAAAGATCTAAGCACATAGATGTGAAGCTTCATTTTGTAAGGGAAGTCGTCACTAAAGACTCAATAGTGGTAGAGAAGATACCAACTGAAGAGAACCCTGCTAATATGCTCACCAAGGCGCTGCCCATAGCTAAGTTCAGACACTGTCTGAACTTAGTGAATTTTTCCACTGGCAGAGGGCCCCTCGGGGGCCACGTGGAGGAATCACTACTCTAGCATAATTGAGGGTCGAGGTGGAGATTTGTTGTTTTGACCCCCAATTAGTCACTAAGGTAAGTGGCACTATTGTAAATTTCTACTTACTTTAAGCCTCCATTGTTGACTTTAGAAAGGTGCCACCTCTTTATGGAAGACCCTAGAAGAGGACATGTGGAAGGACATGTGGAGGCCATGCGGTGGAAGGAGGACATGTGAAAGGACATGTGGAGACCATGCGATGGAGGACTCTAAAGGGTGGACATGTGGAAGCCATGCGATCCTTGAAGGTTACACCTCATCTATTTATAGAATATTATAATGTAATCTAATCTACTATAAATAGATGAGAGAGAGGAGGCTTTAGTGTGGGTTTTGTAAGAGTGAAAAAGAACTCGAGGAGTGTGGGCTAGCTTGTTAAGGGTGAGGAGAGCATCTTGGAGGCCTTGGATGTGAAGGGAGGCCATGGAAGATGAGGGCTCATCTATGTAAAGCTAAGTACTCTTGTTTCTTGTCTTAGTGGATTATTTCGATTCCCTCCCGTGGACGTAGGTCAAAAAGACCGAACCACGTAAATCCTCTTGTTTGCTTGTGCTCTTGTGTTTGCATCTTCTTTGTTGTGATTTACGGTTTGTTCTCTTACCAAGATTAAGGAAAGAAAGTGTTTTTCCCACAACAAGACCCAATTAGCCTCTCGTCACTTTAAACAGATGAGCCACTAAGGGATTCAAATCAATGATGATAATTCATGATGGAGAAGGAATAGATGAGTTTATAGCCATCGCAACATCGTGAATGACTTTTTTTGTGCCACTAAGGATAGGATCTGAGATGGGAGTGTCATACGTAAGACAAACTAATGTGGCTCTTTCCTTAGGAGTAACTCAAACTTCTCTCGCTTTGATCCTCTTCTTCGAATCTTGATCTTCCTTAGAGTGACCTTCCTTTCTCCTAGAGTGACCTTCCTTTCTCCTCTTTTGATAAGGAGCCCCCTTCATCTTTTCTTCCAGGATCTTCAATTATTCAATTGGAATATCGTTCATCAAGCACAAAAATAGTTGTCCAACAGAACAATAAAAAATAAATAATTTTCTTGAAGATGAAGGGCACAACGATGTCTCTCACCGCATCCATGCGATAATTTTATAGCAAACAGAGAGTTAAGACATGAAAAGATTTCGAAATTACCAATTTTATTGTTGCCCTTTTTTCATGTTACTCTTTTGTTGACTTCATATTGCATCACTAATAAACAGACTGATATTCATATGTGGATTTTATTCAAATCTCCCGACAATTATTGACAGAAAGAAAATTCCAATAGATGCACAACCCGATAACGTCACAAATACATGAGAGCCATGAACTTTACTTTTGATGCATTATTTGTCCATCAAGAAACATAGAATTTTTACCAATTGCCAATATCTCCTTATTGTACTTCATCTTGCATGGAACAAATTTCCTTGCTATAAACAGCTTGACCATGCGAGATGATAGATTTACCCACCTGGGGACTAAGGGCTACAAGTTAGTCTTGATCCAGAAAATTGATAAGCTCAAGTGACTTCTACCTATAGGTGAGCTAAAGCTCACACAGACGAAGGATAATTTGTGTTTACTCAAAATTTGAAGTGACTACTCCGTATAGGATATCTTTGACCCAAAGATAATGAGAAGTGTCTGTAATGACAATTTTGTTGATAAGAGCATAAACTAAAACATTCATTCAATTACATAACCTAGCATCTTTTACTGTAATTTTTTATTAAATAAAATACTTTTATTGAAAGTTACTTTTATCAGTATATGACAATTAAATAAATTTTTTAAATGTTCGACCAATAATTTTAATAAATAAATTTGTTGTATTTTTTTATTATAAAAACTTCTTATCTGACAAATGAATGTATAAAAGTGTTTGTTGATATATTGTTCTGATTTTAATTATCTAAAATAAAATTTAAAAGGTTAATTCAAGTTATTTTTCAAAAAAAAAAAAATCAAATTTTTCCATAAAGTTGATCTTTTATCTTTTATCTTGCATTGCTATAAATTATTTTTGTTGCTTTGAGAAGCTCATATACAAAAAGCAAAAATAACAATAAAATGAAGATTGTATACAATTTATTAATTTCTTGGGCTTGAATTTTTCATTGCACGTTTATCTCACGTTCTTTCACGATGTTTAGCCGAAATCCAAAACTATTATTTAAATAACGCATTAATTTGAACTCCATTAAAAAATAATAAGTGATTATAATTGAACATGTACGTATCTATTACTAAAAACATGAAATAAAACATAAAGATAACTATACATATATTTCACATCACACAATCTTAATTACAGAGATTCAACACACATTGATTAATAACAAACAACTATTCATGATAGTTTGTGGACAAGTATATATACGATACAAGTCAAGCAAAAGACCATGTGATTTGATAGTCGTCAACATCATCTTCTGACATTCCCAAAGCATTCCAAACAGCCGGAGATGCATCTACAATATTATTATGGCATGGAGGTTGGAAATCATGATCAGCATCACAACCATTTACCGAGTCACATTCATCTACAACTTTAGCCAACACTGACTTTCCATTTGCATTAATCTTAATTGTCTTCAAACAATGGCTCCCATGATCGTACCAGCCGGTGGAAAGTGCCACCACCTTCTCATCATCACTGTGGTACTTGCGATCGCACTCCGATGGGCCGCCACCATCTCCACCTTTGGCGAAGCTATTGATCGTCAAAGTGGCGCGTGTTTCATAAGTGATTGCTGGTGAACAAGTGGTATTGAGGTACTTTTCTCCTGCCTTGCAACATTCTGAATCATGCTCTGTGTTGCAGTGGCTAGCTTTGCCATGCAGAAAGCCGCTTGGGCTACATTGGCCGAGAAGTGGAGTGTAGCGAACTGCGAAACTGAGGTTAAACCATGCTAAAACTAGTATTATAACTACTGTAGAAGTAACCATCCAAGAATTGTTCATTTTTTGCTAAGAGTTTGAGAAGAGAAAGGATAACTATTTGTGTTCTTCTTCTAATGGTTAAGCTATATTGGTATTTATAAGTGTTGGAAGTTAAACGGTAGGGGAAGGTGTGGAAGGGTGCTTTAATTGTCTTGCAGTTACTCTCAGCTTTTGGGTGGTTGTGAATTTCTGCAGCTTCTATGTATAGAATATGTTTTGTTCATTATAATGAGGTGATGTATGTTAACTTTAAATAATATTGCAATTAAGAGATAAGAAATCAGTGCCCAAAATGCACGGCACGGATGAAATGTTAAAAGATGTAAAAAATAAATTTTAGGTGTTAGAAATGTAATTAAATATGAATGGTGTGATATTTAGGTAAATCTGCCGCCTTGAAAATTCTTGTTAAAAATAATTATAAAGTTGACTATTATTTGGATAAAATTAAAATAAAAATTAAATTAGAACAATTTCATGTTATTTAATTGGCTCGGTAACTAAAGTACTGGTTTAGTTATATGGTATATTTTGATTTTTTTTTAATTGTCATTGCTTTGATTTTTTTAAAATTAAAAATAAGTAATATGAAATGATGAAGTAGCAAACGAAGCAAATTTGTTTCGCTAGTTTTTTTTTTTTTTTTTCTCTCTCGATTAATTCATAGAACTCATTACTAATCTAATTAACTACATAAAAAATGACAAAAATTTTAGTAGATAACATTATTCCTGAAAATAACTATATAACATTATTCCTAAACATTATTTTGAATATCAATCTAAATTGGCGCTAACCAACTTAAAATTTTGAAAAGCTGTTAACAGCCGTTTGGGAGCCAAATTTTCACCTACTTATTGGATGAACCTGTGTTGGAAATGAGAGAGCCGCGAACAGTAGCCACGCTCTCAATTCCACCGTTCTAATTGCGGCCTGGGACCGCATTTACCATCTTTCCGCCAATCAATTCGTTAATTTACTCATTTTTTCCCTGATATCACCCATTCCCTCCTCTCCCTCCCTTTGGCTTCGCTATGGGCTTTTGGTGTTAGTGCACATTCGCGATCCTCTCCTCGTCTCCCCTGTATTGAATGTTGTCTCTCTTTGTATGTATCTCTAAAACTCTTATCTCCTTTCATGTTTTTGGCTTTGCTATGGGCTTTTGGTGTTAGTGCACATTCGCGATCCTCTCCTCGTCTCTCCTGCATTCAATGTTGTCTCTCTTTGTATGTATCTCTAAAACTCTTATCTCCTTTCATGTTTTTCTTTGTAGTTGTGGTTTGTTGCTTCGTGTTTTACTGATGTGATTGTGCCTTGGGGCTTCTCGGTTTTTCGATGTGATTGTGGTTTGTTTCTTCTCGTTTTACCTATGTGATTGTGCCTTGAGACTTCTCAATTTTCCAATATGTTGGTTGTTTGGTGTTTCTTGTTTAAATTATGTGGTTGTGCCAGTAAAATTTCTCATTTGGTTTTTGTGGTGGTAGTTCGTTGCTTCTCATTTTAGCTATGTGATTGTGCCTTGGGGCTTCATGATTTTCTTCTGCCGTGTCGGTTTGGTACTTCTCGTTTTACATATGTGATTACGTCATTGCCCATTGGGGCTTCTCGGTTGTCTTATGCAGTGGTGATTTGGTACTTCTTGTTTTAACTATGTGATTGTGTCATTCCTTGTTGGGGCTTCTCGGTGGTCCTATGAGATTTGGTGCTTCTCATTTTACTTATTGGGTGGTGCCATTGGGGTCTCGGTTGTTCTATGTGGTGGTGGTTTGGTGCTTCTCATTTTACTTGTATGGTTGTGCCATTGGGGCTTCTCAGCTGGTTTATGTGGTGGTGGTTTTGGTGCTTTCTCAGTTGGCCTATGTGGTGGCCGTCAAAATATTTGAAACTGACCACATTAAGAAAGGCGTGCATGAGATACAAGCAAGCAAAATTCGTAGCGCATCGCAAACGAGATTCCCGAGGCAATAAAATAAAGTTGAACCACTCAACTATGTGACTAACCGGGAAAATCTTTTAGCAATAGTTATAAATAAAATAATGTTAAAAAAAATAAATGCCAAGATCAAACACCATCCTTCCTATAATTAACTTTTGATAGTTACATTACATGAAAGACAAGCTAAGGAGAAATTAAACCATAAATTGCAAATGAAACTAGAGATGAAAAGGTGAGCCACTGGTCCTTCACATCACCCAAATTAATCTTCCAAGAGTGAAGAAGCTGCTACAAAGCCTATCGTCCACTAGACAACAACTGTCCAGATTAGGCCAAATCTATTAGAGAATGACTAATCTTGTCTCCATTTTCTCAAGTTGCCTTTAGGTTTCATGGGAAATATCTAGGGTCATTGTCAACCTCACCTCCAAATCTTCAGCGCATCTCTTGGCTTTCTATAATTTTGCTAGTCACAACTAAATCTTTACTCAGATCACTTATCAAATTTTAGGAAACAGTAGCTCATATGACCAAGGTGTCTCCCAACATCATAGTCAGCACATGAAACTTGTTGATAGTTGTAGACATCTCCCTCACTATCACCTTAACAAAAGGGTCAAACATATGGGGAAAGTCCCTGAAAGTACTGTCGACCACTTCAAAATGGCCTCTCCTTAGTGACATATAAGGCATTATTTCTACATACATCATAGCAGCCGCATAACTGACATACCCTTGCTTATGATAACGAGCTCCTTTTTCAGTATGCATCTCTACAAGTAGCATTTAATGAAAAGAAGTAACATATATATATATTAAAGTTTTTCTATCTGAGCCTCCCTTTCTTGCACCTGTTCCACAAGACCCTCTCCCACAGACAAAAAGGGATCATCAAGGGCCGCCACAAGACCATGACACTAATCCAAAGGTTTGCATAAAAGCAGCGAGAGCATTCATATACAATTTATCAACCCCCCAACTAGAAATTTATCTGGCACTACGAAAATAAAAGATTTCATTCCTACCACATGAAATGAGTTCAAGGAGCGTCATAAAGTTAGATCCAATTAGTCTGCTCATGACTTTAAGCAGATGAGCCACTGAGCAATTCAAATCAATGATGATAATTCACGATGGAGAAGGATTAGATGAGGTTATCTCGATTGCAACATCGTGATTGACTTTTTTTGTGCCATTATGGATATAATCCGAGATGGGAGTATCATACGTAAGACATACTAATGGGGCTCTTTCCTCAGCAGCAACTCAACCTTCTCTCGCTCGGATCCTCTTCTTCAAATCTTGATCTTTCTTGGAGTGACCTTCTTTTCTCCTCTTTCAATAAAGAGCCGCCTTTATCTTTTCCTCTAGGATTCTCAATTTTTCAATTAGAATATCATTCATCAAGAAGGACAAAAGAAAGTTGTCCAAATGAAAGATGAAGAGCACAACGATGTCTCTCACCGCATCCTCGCAATATTTTTATAGCAAACAGAGAGCTAACATATGAAAAAATTTCAAAATTACCAATATTATTGTTTCCCTTAATTCATGTTACTCTTTCTTTGACATCATAATGGTATCTCTAATAAACAATTGATATTCATATGCGGATCTTATTCAAATCACCTGATAATTATTCCCTAATAGAAAGGAAATTATAATAGATGTACAACTTGATAACGCCACAAATACATGAGAATCCTGAATTTTACTTTTGATACATTATTTTTCCATCAAGAAACATAGAATTTTTACCAATTGACAATGTCTTCTTATTGCACTTCATCTTGCACGGAACAAATTTCTTTACTATAATAAGGCTCGACCATGCGAGAGGATAGATTTACCCACTTGGGGACTAAGGGCTACAAAGTCTTAATCCAGAAAATCGATAAGCTCAAGTGACTACTCCCTTTAGGTAAGCTAAAGCTCACACAGACAAAGGATAATCTGTGTTTACTAAAAATTTCAAGCGACCATTCCCTATAGGATATCGTCGACCCAACGGCGGTGAGAAGTGTTTGTAATGACAATTTTGTAGATAAGAGCAATAAACTACTATATTCATTCAATTATATAACCTAGTATCTTTTAGTGTAATTTTTTATTAAGTAAAATATTTTTATTGAAAGTAACTTTTATCAGTATATGACATTTAGACAATTTTTTTAAATGTTCGACCAATAATTTTTATAAATAAAATTGTTCTATTTTTTATATCATAAAAAACTTCTTATCTGGCAAATGAATCCATAAAAGTGTTTGCTGATGTATTGTTCTGATTTTAATTATCTGAAATAAAAATTAAAAGGTTAATTTAAGTTATTTTTCAAAAAAAAAAAATCAAATTTTCCCATAAAGTTGATCTTTTATTCTTTTATCTTGCATGCCTATAAATTATTTTTGTTGCTTTGAGAAGCTCATATACGAAAAGCCAAAATAACAATAAAAATGAAGATTGTATACAATTTATTAATTTCTTGGGCTTGAATTTTTCATTGCACATTTACCTCACGTTCTTTCACGATGGTTAGCAGAAATCCAAAACTATTATTTAAATAAAGCATTAATTTGAACTCCATTAAAAAATAATAAGATATTATAAATGAACATGTACGTATCTATTACTGAAAGCATGAAATAAAACATAAAGATAACTATACATATATTTCACATCACGCAATCTTAATTACAAAGATTCAACGCACATTGAGTAATAACAAGCAACTATTCATGATAGTTTGTAGACGAGTATATATATGATACAAGTCAAGCAAAAGACCATGTGATTTGATAGTCACCAACATCATCTCCAGACATTCCCAAAGCATCCCAAACCGCTGAGATGCATCTACAATATTATTATGGCATGGAGGTTGGAAATCATGATCGGCATCACAACCATTTACCGAGTCACATTCTATCTACAACTTTAGCCAACACTGACTTTCCATTTGCATTAATCTTAATTGTCTTTAGACAATGGCTACCATGATCATACCACCCAGTGGAAAGTGCCACCACCTTCTCATCATCACTATGGTACTTGCCATCGCACTCTGATGGGCCGCCACCATCTCCACCTTTGGCGAAGCTGTTGATTGTCAAAGTTGCGCGTGTTTCATAAGAGATTGGTGGTGAGCAGTGGTATTGAGGGTATTTTTCTCCCGCCTTGCAACATTCTGAGTCATGCTCTGTGTTGCAGTGGCTAGCTTTGCCATGCAAAAAGCCAGTTGGGCTACATTGGCCGAGAAGTGGAGTGTAGCGCACTGCGAAACTGAGGTTAAAGCATGCTACAACTAGTAGTATAACTACTGCAGAGGTAGCCATCAAAGAATTATTCATTTTTTGCTTAGAGTATGAGAAGAGAGAGGATAACTATGTGTGTTCTTCGTCTAATGGTTAAGCTATATTGGTATTTATAAGTGTTGGAAGTAAAACGATAGGAAGGTGTGAAAGGGTGCTTTAATTGTCTTGCAGTTACTCTCAGCTTTTGGGTGGTTGTGAATTTCTGCAGCTTCTGTGTATAGAATATGTTTGGTTGATTATAATGAGGTGATGTATGTTAACTTTCAATAATATCGCAATTAAGAAATAAGAAATCAGTGCCCAAAATGCACGGCACGGAGGCATATGCCTCATTTAGTTCTTATAAAATCTTATATTTTGCTATCATGATTACGACTGTAGAAGAAAAGCTGAAAAGGGAGTATGAATCCATTTCAATTCGGTTTGAATGATGAAATGTTAAAAGATGTAAAAATAAATTTTATGTGTTAGATCTGTGATTAAATAGGAATGGTGTGATATTTAGGTAAATCTTCAGCTTTGAAAATTCTTGTTAAAAATTATTTAATTATAAAGTTGACTATTAATTTGGAAAAAAATTAAAAAAAAAAGAAATCAAAACAGTTTCATGTTAATGAATTGGCTCGGTAACTAAGTACCAGTTTGGTTGTATGTCATATTTTGATTTATTTATTTATTTTTTATTTTTTGTAATTGCTTTGGTTTTTCTCAAATTAATATTAAGTTATATGAAACGAAGCAAATTTGTTTCGCTAGTTTTTTTTTTCTCCATTAATTCATAGAACTCATAACTAATCTAATTAACCACATAAAAGATGACAAAAATTTTAGTAGATAACATTATTCCTGAATATAAGAATTAACTAACTGCCAATAATAAGATATAGGGTGCGTTCAGCCGTTTGGGAGCCAACTTTTCACCTGCTTATTGGATAAACTTGTGTTGGAAAGGAGGAAGCCCCGAACAATAGCCATGATCTCAATTCCACTATTCTAATGTGGTTTGGGACAGCATTTACCATCTTGCCCCTCATCAGTTCATTAATTTACTCATTTTTTCCCTCTCCCTCTCCTTCGGCTTCGCTGCGGGCATTTGGTCTCCCCTATATCCGTTGCCACCTCTCCATATATGTATCTCCAAAACCCTTATCTTTTTACATGTTTTTCTTTATGGTTGTGGTTTGTTGCTTCTTGTTTCACTGATGTGATTTGTGCCTTGGGGCTTCTCGATTTTCCGATGTTGTAGTTGTTTGGTGCTTCTCGTCTTAACTATGTAATTGCGCCTTGAGGCTTCTCAAATTTATGTGGTTGTGTCATTAGAACTTCTCACTTGTTTTTTTGTGGTGATGCTTTGTTGCTTCTCATTTCAGCTATGTAATTGTGTCATGGGGCTTCTTGGTTTTCTTCTTCCGTGTTGGTTTGATGCTTCTCGTTTTACATATGTGATTAAGTCATTGCCCATTGGGTCTTCTCGGTTGTCTTATGCATTGATGGATTGGTGCTTCTCGTTTTACCTATGTGATTACGTCATTGCCCGTTGGGGCTTATCGGTTGTCCTATATGGTGGTGGTTTGGTGCTTCTCATTTTACTTATTGTGTGGTGTCATTGGGGTTTCTCGGTTGTTCTATGTGGTGGTGGTTTAGTGCTTCTCATTTTACTTGTATGGTTATACCATTGGGGCCTCTCAGTTGACTAATGTGGTGGTAGTTTTGGGGCTTCTCAATTGGCCTATGTGGTGACCGTCAAAATATTTGAATTCGACACATTAAGAAAGGCGTGCATGAGATAAATACAAGCAAAATTCACAAACACATATATGTATTTCTCCAATTGCATCGTGGACGCAATTTCAAAAAATGGGTTATGTTGCTCATATCACGAACGAGATTCCCGAGGCAACAATATAAAGTTGAACCACTCAACTATGTCACTAAGGAGGAAAATCTTTTAGCAATAGTTATAAATAAAATAACTAATAACGTGATAAATGCCAAGATAAAACACCATTCGTCCTTTAACTAAGTTTTGATAGTTACATGCATTACAAAAAAGACGAGCAAAGGAGAAATTAAACCACAAATTACAAATGAAACTAGAGATGAAAAAGGTTAAGGCACTGGTCTTTCACATCATCCAAATTAACCTTCCAGGATTGAAGAAGTTGCTACAAAGGCTATCACCCATCAGAGAACAACTGTCCCGATTGGACCAACTCTATTAGAGAATGATTAATCTTGTCTCCATTTTCTTAAGTCGCCTTTAGGCTTCATGGGAGATCTCCAGGGTCATTGCCAACCTCACCTCCAAATTCCCAATGCATCTCTTGGCTTCCTACAATTCTGCTAGAGTCACAACTAGCTCTTTACTCGGATCGCTTATCGAATTGTAGGAAACAGTAGCTTAGTAATCTCATGCAACTCGTTGATAGATGTAGACATCCCGCTCACTATCGCCTTAAAAAAAGGGTCATCCATATGAGCCAAGTCCCCGAAAGTTGTCTCGGCCACTTCCACATGGCCTCTCCTTGGTAAAATATTAGGCACTATATCTACATACACCATAGTAGCTGCATAACTGACATACCCTTGCTTAGGATAACGAGCTCCTTTTTTAGTATTCATTTCTGCAAGTAGCACATGATCATATTTAACGAGAAAAGATGTAACACACACACACACACACACACACACACATATATATATATCAAAATGTGCTATGTTACCTTCAATAAGGCAAATTGTCGTCAAGTTGTTCTATCAGAGCTTCACCTTCTTGCACCTATTCCACATCACTCTCTCCCACAGCACAAAAGGGATCATCAAGGGCCGCCACAAGACCATGAAACTAATCCACGGGTTAACATAAAACCACCGTGAGCATTCGTATACAATTTATCAACCTCCCAAGTAGAAATTCATCCGGCTCTACAATAATAAGAGATTGCATTCTTACCACATGAACTGGGTTCAGGGAGCATCATAAAGTTAGACCCAATCAACCTGCTCATGGTTTTAAATAGATGAGCTGGAGAGGGATTCCAATCAACGATAATTCATATGGAGAAGAATTAGATAAGGTTATCACCATCGCAACATCGTGATTGACTTTTTTTGTGCCACTCAAGATAGGATCTCAGATGGGACTATCATATGTAAGACAAACTAATGGGGCTCTTTCCTCAACAGCAACTCAACCTTCTCTCGCTCTAATTCTCTTCTTCGAATTTTGATCTTCCTTAGAGTGACCTTCTTTTATCTTCTTTAGTTAAGGAGCGACCTTCATCTTTTCCTCTAGGATCCTCAAATTTTCAATTAGAATATTGTTCATTAAGAAGGACAAAAGAAAGTTGTCCAAATGAACAATAAATAAGAAATAATTTTCTAGAAGATGAAGAGCACGGGATCCTTAAATTTTCAATTAGAATATTGTTCATTAAGAAGGACAAAAAAAAGTTGTCCAAATGAACAATAAATAAGAAATAATTTTCTCGAAGATGAAGAGCACAATGATGTCTCTCGCCGCATCCATGCGATAATTTTATAGCAAACAGTAAGTTAATACATGAAAAGATTTCAAAATTACCAATAGTTTCGTTACCATTAATTCATGTTACTCTTTCTTTGACATCATAACGGTATCTCCAATAAACAACTGATATTTATATGTGGATCTTATTCATATCACATGACAATTATTCTCTGATACAATAGATGCACAATCTGATAACGCCACAAATACATGAGAATCTCAAACTTTACTTTTGATACATTATTTGTTCAACAGGAAACATAGAATTTTTACCAATTGCCAATCTCTCCTTATTGTTCTTCATATTGCATGGAACAAATGTCCTTACTATAAACAGCTCGACCATGCGAGAAGATAGATTTACCCACTCTGGGACTAAGGGATACAAGGTCTTAATCCAGAAACTAGATTTACTCTCTGTAGGTGAGCTAAAGCTCACAGGCGAAAGATAATCTGTGTTTACTCAAAATTTCAAGCGACTACTCCTTATAGGATAGCTACAACCCTAAGGCAGTAAGAAGTGTTTGAAATGACAATTTTGTAGATAAGAGCAATATACTACAACATTCATTCAATCATATAACTTAGGGTCTGTTTAGAGGCAATTGCGTAACTTATCGAATAATCTGATATAAGACTCGATCCTCATAAGTTTATTAATCGAGCAAACTTATCCTGATAAACCGATTATTGTTTGGTTTGTGTTGTTTGAAAATAGCTGATTTACAGCTGTTTCTGGACAAATGACCATTTTGCCTCTATGCAATAATGTTGTTTGCAACAGAAATGTCATAGCAATATATTTGATATTAGAGAAGCAAAAAAAACCACTTAAGAACAATAGAAAAAATAAGATACACACCTCACTTAACAGTGAGTATCAAGATTATTAAAAAAGAAAAAAATACTAATAAAACTACAATTAAAAAAATGATAATATTAATTTTAAAAAGCAGACGGCGTATGTCACGAGTTAAGTCGTCCTCTAGGGATATCATTCAACTCCGATCACTATCTACGAGCTGGAATCCGTCGACTTTCTCGCCCACCGGAAAAGTTACACTTTTCTCGTGATGTTCGCGGCATACGTAGACTCGTCTTCCGTAGTTATGTGTTCAACGTGACGTCAATAGTAAAGTCTGCAGTCCGCAGTGGCAGAGCATTCATCCGAAGGTCACTGAAATCCTGAAGCTCATCTTCCCTAAAAGAAAATACCTCGTCTACGGTGTATCTAACTTATTTAAGCTTTGTGCAGAGAGGAAAAAAAGAGAGGTGCTAAATCTTAGGTAAGATGAAATAAATGATCTAGCACTTTGAATAGCTAGAGAACAAAAAAAAAGTAGACCTTCCGGTTTCTTTTGCTATTATGGAACTAAAGTTTTTAGCCAAAAGATTTAAAAATGAAAATTAACTGAAAGTAATCTCAAACAATAACTCAACCTAAACATTTATTCTTAATCATGGGCTACATGTGACAAAGTTTAGACCTAAAGCTTTAGAAGGATTTTAGGATGTTCCTAAGTTTCTTTCATTCGTAGCACCTACATTCCTTAAACATATGCCATATATTTCTCAAGTCAATGGATACTGGCTAACAAAAGTCATATTTAAGTGCAGTAAAATTCAATGAAAAATCACTTAAAAAACAAAACTTTCAATGAATACATCATAAATAAGAAAAAAAAAAAGTCCAGTAACCTTGCACATCAAAATATGACAAAAGCAGCGAAAGTGTAAAACTCTCACAGAGTTCTAATGAATTATATAGCACATAAAGCGTAGTAGATAATGTTAATGTAACATTCCCAAAGGAGCTCTCAACACCAAAGCAGATATAAATTTTATTACTGAGCATTTTGAGTGAATATGTCAGCAACTCATCTGTTAAAATTCCAAATCGTGGAACCAAGCAAAACGATAATAGGAACACGATAATGTCCATAAACCAACCAAGGTTGATAGAGAAAAGGGGGCTCATTTAACAAGTCTTGGCCTAAAGGGCTTGAAATGTCCTCTCAGGCAGATCTTCCCTCCCCTATACTTCTGATCAAACAAAAACATAGATACACACATGACAAGCACCAAGAATAAAAGCGAATCAAAGTAAGAGAAAGGCGAGAAAACTTATAGGTCTTTCCAACGAGTTCGGGGATCTCGATCTCTAGGGCAGTGGTAGAATAGGTGACAGCCTTATATTTGTTAAGGTCACTGACATGGATGTCAAATTGGAGGCGAAACTCGTAACTTCGGGGATTGTGGACGTAACAGCAGAATCTCGTCCATCGGGTGCCCTCGGGGTTGTCGGCTCAGTACTCCTTCAAGCGCCGAGTGCATGTCGCGTTGTCGCGGGTCGGACCAAGGTGGAGAGCAGAGGAATCTGCATGAGGGATGACTCCGTGCTCAGATCCCATCCCTCCATGGCCAAATCTCCCGCTTTTTCGATTGTGCCACTCTTCCTCTACGGCAAAGTTCCAACTTTCGAAGGGCAAAGGGTAAGCAGGTAATAAGCCGGCGGCCACGGGCTCGACCCTGAGCCCGCGGCGCATTTATTAAGAAAATTTGAACATCTTATTCGGATAAGCAAAGTGAATGCTCAAAATAAACGTCTCCATTGTATCTCAAACGCACCAAATAAGCTGCCCAAAGCAGGCCCTTAGTGTCTTTGACTGTAATTTTTTATTAACTAAAATATTATTATTAAAATTTACTTGTATCAGTATATGAGAATAAGACTGGTTTTTTAAATGTTCGACCAATAATTTTAATAAATAAATTTGTTATATTTTCTATATCATAAAAAACTTCTTATCTGTAAAATGAATCTAAAATAGTGTTTGTTGATGTATTGTAATAATTTTAATATCTGAAATAAAAATTAAAAAGTTAATTTTAAGTTATTTCTTGAAAAAAAAAATCAAATTTTCCCTTAAAGTTGATATTTTATTCCTTTATCTTTCATGCTTATAAATTATTTTTGTTGCTTTGAGAAGCTCATATACAAAAAGTAAAAATAACAATACAAAAATGAAGATTTTATACTATTTATTAATTTTTTGGGCATGAATTTTTTGTTTCATGTTTACCTCACTTTTTTCCATGATGGTTCACGAAAATTCAAAATAGTCATTTAAATAAAGCATTAATTTGAACTTCATTAAAAATAATAAGAGAGTATAAATGAACATGTACATATTTATTACCGAAAAATATGAAATAAAACATAAAGATAACTATACATTTGTTCACATCATGCAATCTTAATTACATAGATTCAGCACACATTGAATAATAACAAACAACAATTCATGATTGTTTGTGGACACATGCATATATGATACAAGTCAAGCAAAAGATCAGGTGAGACAGTCATCAACATCGTATTCAGACATGCTCAAAGCTTCCCAAACAGCTGGAGATGCATCAACAATATTATTTTGACATAGAGGCTAAAAATCATGATCAGCATCACAACCATATACAAAGTCGCATTCATCCACAACTTTAGCCACCACTGACTTTCCATTCACATTGATCTTAATTTTCTTCAAGCATTCGCTCCCATGATCATACCACCCACTAGAAAGTGCCATCACCTTCTCATCATCACCGGAAGTACCACTGATGATGAGAAGGTGGTGGCACTTTCGACTATGTGGTATGATCATGGGAGTCGTTGCTTGAAGACAATTAAGATTAATGCAAATGGAAAGTCAGTGGTAGCTAAAGTTGTGGATGAATGCGACTCTATAAATGATTGTGATGTTGATCATGATTTTCAACCACCATGCCATAAAAATATTGTGGATGCATCTCTGGTTGTTTGGAGTACTTTGGGAATGTCTGGAGATGGTGCTGAGTCACATCCATCTACAAAAAGTAAAAATAACGATAAAAAATGAAGATTTTATACTATTTATCAATTTCTTGAGCTTGAATTTTTCATTGCACGTTTACCTCACTTTCTTCCATGATGGCTAGCCAAAATCCTTAACTATTATTTAAGTGAAGCATTAATTTGAATTCCATTACAAAAATAATAAGAGATTATGCATGAACGTGTATGCATCTATTACTGAATCTTGTAAAAATGATTTAAAGATAATTGTACGTATATTTATTTATCACACAATTTTAATTACAGGGCTTAAACACACATGGAGCATTAACTTGCAACTATTCATAATAGTCTGTGGACACGTTCAGATAAGATGTAAGTTAAACAAAAGACCAAGTGATTTGATAGTCACCGACATCATCTCCAGACATTCCCAATGCATCCCAAACAGCCGGAGATGCATCCACAATATTATTATGGCATGGAGGTTGAAAATCATGATCAGCATCACAACCCTTTACTGAGTCACATTCATCTACAACTTTAGCCAACACGGACTTTCCTTTCGCATTAATCTTAATTGTCTTCAAGCATCGGCTACCATGATCATACCACCCGGTGGAAAGCGCCACCACCTTCTCATCATCACTGTGATACTTGCCATCGCATTCCGATGGGCCGCCACCATCTCCACCTTTGGCAAAACTATTGATCGTCATAGTGGCGTGTGTTTCATAAGAGATCGGTGGTGAGCAGTGATATTGAGGGTACTTTTCTCCCGCCTTGCAGCATTCTGAGTCATGCTCTGTGTTGCAGTGGCTAGCTTTGCCATGCAGAAAACCGCTTGGGCTACATTGGCCGAGAAGTGGAGTGTAGCGAACGGCGAAACTGAGGTTAAAGCATGCTACAACTAGTAGTATAACTACTGCGGATGTAGCCATCAGAGAATTATTCTTTTTTTGCTAAGACTTTGAGAAGAGAGAGGTTAACTATGTGTGTTATTCTTCTAATGGTTAAGCATTACTGGTATTTATAAGTGTTAGAAGTTAAACGATAGGAAGGTGTGGAAGGGTGCTTTAATCTTTCTTGCAGCAGCTTAATGGGTGGTGCGTATGGTGGTTGTGAATTTCTGCAACTTCTATGTATAGAATATGTTTGGTTTATTATAATGAAGTGATGTTTGCTAGCTTTTGATAATATTGCAATTATTTATTTAGGTTTTTTTTTTTTTTTTGGTATTGGTGTGGCTATAATTATTTTCGTGATAATATATTTAAATGGTTCATATGTTTATATTTGTGCTTTAGGTGCCATTTCAAGTAAACTTAGGTTTGGTTGCGTGTAGTCTAATCTGCTTGACTTTTAAGAAAGCAAATGCACGGCGCGAGCAGAGACTCGGTCGTTGGAAATGAAATCTTATTGCCAAAAAATTATCTTTAGTTAAAGGATCTCTCTAGCAAAATCTTATATTTAGTTATCGCAATTAGGGCTGTAGATGAAGCGAGTCTGAGAGCTGAGAAGCTATCCGTGGCTCTGAATGCTCTTCGATTCCAGAAATATTTACGTATGGAATACGTATACAGTTCTGCGTGTGTACAAAGGTTATTCGGAGAGTATTGAGGGTTATGTCGATGTTATTGGGGTCAGTACCTCCACTAACCTCTCAAAACCTCTGAATTATACCAAAAAGAATGAAAACAAATCTGTGAAAGTTATTGGTAGGTTATTGGAGTTATTGGGAGGTTATTGAAGTTAATACCCTAATAACCTCTCAATAACCCCCAATAACGGGTTATTTGGAGGTTATTTCGGGGAGTACGCACGAAGAACTGCGTGCGTAGTCCGTACGTAAATATTTCTCCTTAGATTCAGAGATTGAATATGATTGTAATTTTGAGAGAAATTTCCGTTGTAACTTATTTAAATATGGGGTTTGCATTATTTGGTAAAAAAAAAAAAATAGCTAATCATTTTACCTTGGTTAAGTCTATAACTTAAATAGAATATAATTAATTATATAAAAGATGCTACAATCTATAATTTATAATTAAAATTAACATTAGCCCACTTAATAATTTTTCTAATATTTTTTAAACCTAAACACTGCTTAAACTTGAATTAGAATTAACAAAAGATTTGGATACTATTTGGTGACTATACATTTCCATTGTATTTGTTATTTTAATAGTATATATAATTACTGAACCGGATGAATACATGGAAGATCAATCCAATCAGCATAATTCAAGAAATAACAATAAAACATCTTAAAATATATGTATTGGGATCTTCACCTATAGCCTTCATGTAATTTTGATGAGATTGATATCAGCCTGATTTACAAATTATTTTCACCTTAATGTAGATCATGATGAATTCTATTATTTTCATGTTTTTTAAATAAATTTTAAATAGGGAAATAAAAGATTAAAGGCAATCATAACTCTTTAAGAAATTTATAGGTGTGCACACAAATTTATTTTTAAGAGATATTTAACATCTCTTTTATAAGTTATTTTTACCAGAATGATCTAGACATGATAACCTATTTTATAACTATTTTCTTAGCTCCAAATTTCAAAATATAAAGATATTTATATAAACTTTGCAACTTGATCGAAATCATTAGATATTCACATAAATACACGTCAAATTTTCTAATTTTAGTGGTTTTTTTCTTTTTTAGTATTCTTTAAATTTTTATTTGCTCAAAACTTACTAGAATTACAATATCTCGATATTTTATAAACTTTCAGTGTAACATTTACTATATTATTGCTCTAGTTTTTGTACACATTTTGGTAGAATTATACCGAATTTTTTAGAGGATATTTCTTATTTTTTAAGGCATGTTTCTTAATTTGAGTTATATAAATTTATTTAAAATTTTGATAAAGAGACCATATTATGACATATTGACACAGAGATGATCATATGCAAGCTTATTTCAAATTTTTTGTTTTGATTTATGTATATGCATTGAGCATGTTGTTAAATATTTTTGACTCCACTGTTTTGCTTTACATGCCAGCTTTATATATACTATGATTGCTATCATGAGATATAGATTAATTATGATATTATTGGTTAAATATGCTATGATTATTATGAAATATATGTGCACAAGAAACACTAGCTACTATAATTAAGATTGACAAAGATATAATACCCTTCATAGGAGGGCAAGATAATGGACATTCTTTTAAATATGTCAGATACATGCTAAGAGTTATAAGGTGTGACAATAATATAATATGATGATAAATAGAATGGAAGTGATGACTCTTATTTATTATGTCACGTAAGTATTCTTACTAATAAGATATTTCATGATATCGTATGTCTTATTATGATTCGTATAGATAAAATATCACGTATGATTAGCTAAAGCACCTGACTTGTATAGTATATTTATGATGATAAATGTATGTAATGATTATTTATGTATATTGATACGATTGTGGTTTACATTTTTGTAGTATATATATTCCTGTTTAGTGACATACAGACTTATTTGGTCACTCATTCTACAAGGACCTTTATTTTTCTTACGACATGATCTTGTTATTTACCTTACGCATTACTTTTGTTCAGTACACTGAAAGTAATGTTCAAACCTCCTTGAAAGATAATGCTTGTAAATTCGTGCTACCAAGTCACAATTGGAGAAAGTGGGATTTTGAAGGAAACTCTTAAGAAAATTCAAAGACACACATTGGTGGGAGAAATTATTGAATCTGTGCATGATATTTTCACTTTGAGCTCAACCAATAACCCTTTATTTATATGTGAGAATCTATATCAACATTAAATAATTGGTTATTTTGTGATTTCAAATAACATATGTAATTTAGACTCAAAAATCCATTTTAACATATTAAGGTGGACTTAAAATAAAGCATATTTTGTGATTACAACTACGACTTTTTCACTGTCATAGTGGACGATGAACAAATTTACATTATACTATCATTCATTGCTATCATTGTTGGAATATGTTTCCTTAAAAAAATATTCCTCCAGCACAATAAAATATTATCTGGAATATTGTTTCTTCTTATTTTTTGAAACCTGAAAAAAATAAAAAAAATAGTCACAAAAGAATTATTTTCCTTTTTTTCTTGTTTTTTTTTCTGAAGAAAAGAATATTTTGTTTCCAAAATTCTTTTTTCCATTTTAAAAATTTCCTTTCTTTTTCTTGTTCAACACGAAGCTTCTGCCTGAACACATCGAATTGCTATTGTTTTTGTCGGGCCAATCCTTCGACCGGATCACGCCAGATTGTCGTTGGAACCTTGGTCATCGGAACTGTTGTCCAAAACACCGCCGGAATAGTCGCTGGAACAAAGCTCATCGGATTTCCTTCTCGAGTGTCACCTCTCGTTGGTCTTTACGCCCATGCCACTAGTTTGCCGCCGAATCTATGAATTTACCAGCAAAGCACGTCAGACCACTTGTTACTAAAACGTCAACAACACAAGCCGAATTTGCTGCTGTCGAAGCCAAACCAATCTTCAATCATGAAACCGAAACTTTAATACCAATTGTTATGCGAAAACAATGTGGAAACGAACAAATTCACGCAACAACTATTAAACACAAACAATTATGTAGTTCACCATTGAGTTGATTACTCTACGTCCACACAGAGAGAGATTTCAGTAGCACCAGATGGGGAGAAAGAAAGAAAGTCTGACGTTACAATTTCTATACTTTTTATCATGACTCTCTCATGAATCCTTAATTCCTTTTATAGAGGACGACTAGGACATACAAGTAAATAAAGCCGAAGATCAAATTATCCCTAACTACAATAAAAACCATACATACAACATGAATACGGTACTCACCGATCATTGAACACCCGCCTCGTTGGCCACCCATCATCCACTCTATGAGGAGGACAAACAAACCTGTCATCCACTCAGTAAGGAGCACAAACAAGCCAATTAATAGCTTATTTTTGTCTATCTGGGTTATTTTTTTATTATTATTTATCCTTTGTGTTTTGTCTTAGAAAAAATTTCTCAAGATAATTTTCTTTTTTTGATTGTTTAGAAGATGGATTGCCGTAATATTTTCATTATTCCTCGACCCTACTTTTATCTAACTAACCCCGCGCCTACTTCAGAGAATTTTATGTAGTGCCTCCATGGCATTTAACCTTTGAGTTGTTAGGCTCATTTCAAGAGATAGACCTTCCCAAATGACTTCGCCCAAATGTCAACCTTAAGTCATTATATCCCATATTTCAATAAGAGAGAGTATGTCAATCATCCTTCACTATTATGCACACAATTCAGAAGAATATGACTTCATAAGTCTAACATGAACAACTTAATTCTATCAACTTTTATATTATTTTATAAGAATGTGCAACAATAAAGGATCATAGGCCATAATTAAGATCTAATAAACCATAGATCAATTTCATTTCTAACCAACAGAAACACACCCTAGCCAAAACAAGCATTGTCTCAAAATGAAAGTCGAGCGAAAGGAGCAACAACTTATAAGAAGAGCAAAATCCAAGAAACAGCCAAGTTCATGAATTCTCTGCAATAAAACTTACAGATCAATTCCCATTTTTTTCCTCAAAATGCAGACAAACTCCAACACCTTCTCCTGCGCCGGCAGCGCTTCGGCTACGCTTTCTCTCGCCATGCACCTTTGCTTCCAAGCAGCCAGCTTTGGGTACTCTATCTTGAATCCCCCAAACTTCTCGTAAGAAGAAAACCAGGTCCAAAATGGAATCAGAGCCAAGTCCACGAGCCCAAACGTTTCTCCGCCGAAGTAATCCTTTTCACCCAGAAGTTCTTCCATCTGCTTCAGCGCATCGAAGAACTCGTTCTTCGCCGCTTCCAGCTCCTCGCTTGGCCCTGCGCTTCGCCATATCTTGTTTGCGGCCACTGCAAACTGCGTCAGTGGTGTGGAGTTTATTCATAATTTAGTTTGCGCTTGATTTTCTCAAGATTTAATTATCATATGAGATCAAAAGGGTCATCTTTATCACCTACAGTGCTTATGTGCGCTTCAAGCCAATTGAGAAATAAATTAAAATCTGATAGAGAGGGCTCATGTTTCATAAAGATAATGGATATTTAAAGACTTGTAAAATATGCATGAATGATAATGCTAAATTTATTTTACCAAAAACTATGAATAATTTTTTCTATGAAGTAAAATAATTTTGGGGCATTTACATAAATATCACACAAAACTTATGTATTTAAACATTCATATTTACATGCATATAACTCAGTATTTGACATCACGTCAAAAATATTATTATCATTATTCTTTTTAAAAAATAAATGTATTTTTCATGCATAAATTTATGATAGATGTGTCATAAATGTAGATATCAAACTTTGGGTGTTAATATGTAAATACATAAACATAGTATGGTAAGTAAATTTCCCAATAATTTTATCTTATTTCATAATTCTTAAAATAAAAGAAATAAATATTGTGTAACATAAACACAAAATTCTGCTAAATGAAATGTCGTCTTGCATGAAAAAAAAATTACATCAAGAGTCCTGATGTAAAACTGTATCAGGACTCCAATCACAATGCATAAACGGTCTGGACCCACTCAATATAAAAAACTAAATAGTTTAATGTATGACATGACCGACCGTACACGTGGCATAGTATGATTGGATTCCTCGTATAATTTTACAATAACTTGATATTTTTTCCATCCTTCATACATGACATAGCAAGATCCTATCACTTAAAAATACACAACCCTCACTGTGCAACACTTGAAATAATATTAACGGCTTACCTTTCTGTCGATGAAATCGGCCCAGAATCGGGCGATAGAACGTTCATAAGCGCTCGACGGCAACAATGGAGGGCTCGGCCATAACTCATCGATATAGCCAATTATTACAAGCGACTCGCACAACGGCTTATCATCATGCAAAAGAACGGGGACCTTCTTGTAAACAGGATTTGATCTAAGAAGCAAGTCACTCTTATTCTCCAAATCCTGCTGTCGAGACTCGAACTCTACTCCTTTCTCCCGCAGCGCAATCCTGACCCGCATGGCGAATTGGCTAACCCAATGATCCAAGAGAACTACGGTAGACTCGGACATGTTGAGTTAAATCTCTGTTTTCTCTCTTCTGCTCGGCTGAGAGCAAGCAGGGGATGTGCTTATTATGAGAGGGGAATGGTTGATTATAAGCACGGCACTGGTCTGTGTTTCTTTGGGTAGTTTGACCATGGTGTAATTAGAATTATATAATGTTTCTTGGGAGGAAAGTCGATACAAATCAGCCGACCATGAGATATTGTCGCCTTATTTAAATGGCCATTTTTGTTGTGATCAATAGAAAGTTTGCGTTTTTGTTTTGATCCATAATTTATGTTCTGTTTTCTTCTGAACAATGAACGTGGCTTCTGTCTACAAATGCCTTCCTGTAGACTTCTGAAACGTGGGCTGCACTACGTGGGGGAAGAGAATAATGAAAACTTGAGCTTACCTTTGCTATTTCTCTGTAGTTGGCTAATTAGTAGCAACATATTAATGAGTGCCATTAGTTATATTTATAATTTAAATATATACATATAAATTTATGTTCAAAAATACATATTGATTAAAAAATTTTTGAAAGAAAATGAATTTAATCATTAATATGTCAATCCTCTTGATCAATTAGCATTTTGTTCTACCCTTAATGCAACAAGTAGTTATAAGAGTCAAATACTTTATTATTAACTAATTATAGCGACTTAAATATGTGTGCTCATCATGGAAGGTGCATGCTTATAGCTTCATTTTGTTAATATAATACCAATTGGACTCCGTTAATCTAAAAATGATAAAACAATATAAATTTGATGGCTTGTTCTGATGGCTTTTTGTTCATTGGATATATGATGATATAAAAAGGCATGCATAATATTTAGGTGAGAAGCACGCCTTACATGTTATGCATTTAGTGTTTTCCTTGAAATTTTCCATAGGTTGGTCTTAAACTATACGCTTGGGATCATTTTACTATCACCAACCATCAAAGTCTATATTAATAGTGATTTTTTAGATTTTTCATTAAGTTAGCATTGATAACAAGAAGCTAATACTTCACTCTAACTCTTGTAACAATAAGATTCAAAAAATTTAGAATTGAAGTATGTTTTTTTGGGGAGTAGAGCCAACTAGTTGATCGTTCAGCAAAGTTTGATAACCCGTATGCCAAATTCATTTGTAATCTTTTCTCTCATACCATAAAGTTGAGACAATTTAAGTTACTGACATTTCATTTTACTGCATTACCTCTTCATAACTGTTTAATATTTTGTTGGGATGATTACATACAGGGTACCAAAAACATTGATATTTACAAATCAAGTACCCTCTTTCATTCATTTTTCAAATTCCCACTCAAATATAAAAGGTCATGATAAAATCCCAACCCATATTTTTCATTTGTATCAAATTCATAATGGTTTAATCGCGGACGCATAAATGCATGAGTTTTGTAGTTTGAATAATCAAAAGGCTGCTTGATTTGTAAATAACAATGTTTTGGGTTCCCTGTATATAATTATCCCTATTTTATTATTAGATAAAATACTCTTCAAAAAGGAATCTAAAGAGTCTCTCTCCCATGGCATGTTTTTCGTAGAAGTCTCAGTGGTCTTTTAAAAAGTGGCAAACATAAGTGCAAAAGTCATATAATCTTGTACATGCTCGGTTTCAGAGTTTTCCAGTAAGTCTTCTTTTATTTAACATTAAAGAAGAACACGTCTTAATTTAGATATTCAACTATAATTAGTTAATGAATTGATCTTGATGCTCTTGATTGAAAGTGGCACTTATGGGAAGGATGCAAGTCGAATTATTTTCTAAGATAATGAATTTTTTTCATTTATCTCAAAGGCCTCAAGTTTAGTTCCTCTCTAAATATTGAATTTTATTACTTTTTCTAATTAAACTAGACCACTTTGAGGTAACATGTCTTAAAATTTTGTTGATTTTCTTCGAAAATGAGAGCAACCCATGGTAACATCCATGTGATATGCAAAAGGTATATGCCTTGAAAGGATAGAGAAGTGGTCAAATAAATCTGGTGTTGCCTATATTTAGAGTATTGACCATGATAAAGTTTTTTATTATGTTCTCTCCCGAAAGTTATTTGTCATATGATGTATCTTCTAATCACATGTGTTAACTAGAAAAATCTTATGCCTACCCAATAGTAGGCACGAACCTTCACTTAATTTATTGATCATATGATTTATAATCTTGACTCTTGCATCACTAATAAAATTATAAAGCTACCCATAAGTGGGCCCCACCTTTGAAGTCTGTAACTTCACCTACACAATTATGAATTATATTTATAAAATTTATTTATGTTGATCAATATGTTACTAATTTTAAAATTGATGGATTTTTTTATGTGGTTGATCTACTTATATGAAGATAATGAATATCATTATATATGAATTTAAACCTAAGGAGACACATAACTCACTTGATCAAAGTCACTTGAGTTTATATGCCTTGATAATTTAGGCCAAGCCCCTCGATGAATCACAAAAAATATTCCTGATATATGAATCACTCGTATTGGGGCAAACACATTCTTATTTCTCCTTTTGTGCTTTATAAAGTTATCATCATAGTCAATAAGGAAAAACTCTTTCCGCCTATTGGTCTATAAAAAAATACCTATTTCTTTATGTTATAATTCTTATTAATTTCTAAGGATATTATGCTTTAATGAAAGGTATTTTTTTTGTTTTTTGATGTAGGTGATGTAAAAAGGTCTAAAAATGAAAAATGAGCAAAAAGGAGCAAAAAGGAGCAAAAATGGAGCAAAATACAAAAAGTATAAAAAAATATGGCCTGGCGCCAGAAGTTGGCGCCTAAGCGCCAGAAGTTGGCGCCTAAGCGCCAGACTCGATACGTAAACCGTCAAGTTTTGACAACGTTTTGATCGGTTATTTTGACGGAGTGAGCGGTTATTTGACATTCTAGAAGACTGACAGTTGTTCCTTGATAATAGGACATGTGATACATTGCATTTGGACGCTCCAAAACGGTTTTAATCACGAAGAGGTGCGAGTCAAAGTGAAGAGGTGCGAAGAACTAGACGCGGTGTCCGGCCAGACAGACCTTCTAGAAGATTCATTGAATGTGGACATGTTTTGAAGAGGTGCCTCAAGGCAACTCTTGAAGCCTATAAATAGGGTTCCATTTCTTCAGAAAACGTGCCCCTCCCATTGTAACCCTTTCTCTTATCCACTTTAGGATCTCTCATCCTTAGAGAGAGAAATAGAGAGAGAAATTTAGGGTCACTTTTGTTTAGTTTAGTGAGTTTATTTTCAAGTTGTTGCATCTGGAGTTCATTACACTGTGGAGTCAGTAGGAATCAGAAGATCTGTAGAAGGAATATTTGAGATAAGTATCTTATATTTGATTCAAAGTTTATTTATTATGTTTTGCTATTTATATTCAATGTGTTCTGAGTAGTTAGTTTAATTTCTTCCTTCAATTATGAAGAGATAGATAAGATAATATAAAGATTCGATGGAGAATTGAAATTCAAAATATTTTCAAAACATTGTGATGACAATAATATCTCGATCTTACTTTACTTTTTAAATTGGTCATTTAAATTGTTAAAACTCGTCGAAGAGTTTTGAGACCTAGAAGGAGAAGAACTCTTAACTTGTAAATGTCACATGAATCCTTAGGTAGTCGAAGGCCATGTGCTGGCTATTCATGTGAAGTGTAAATAAATAGAAAGATAAGATTTAAAGCGGCGTAGAATTGATAAGTTTTTAGAAGTGACGTACTAAATTCTTATAATTTGATTTATAGATTAGGAAAGAGTCACTAGTAGGGCCGACCATAGCCACCCTTGGACATCTAGAAGTGTGAGTCTAGATTAACCCATTCTACTAACAATACATCCGGACCTGATCTGTAAATTAGCAAATGTTCTTTGCTCCTGGATCAAAGGGTAAAGAATATGAATGCTTTTATTTGGCACAATACCATAAATCCAATTCTCCAACGAATATTAAATTATCTTAAAAATCTTAGATTAATTGAAGGGAAGAAAGTTGTTTATTTTATATAGTTTTCATAAATCATTTTCTTATTATTATTTTCTTTATTTGCATCTAGTAAATTAAAATATAAAAAGATATTTTTGAAATATAATATTAAGAAAATTTATCACTATAATTCTTCCCCGTGGGATCGATACTGGGGTCCTTGTTTCAAAGCCCTATATTACTTGAATCGATACGTATACTTGCGTAGTACCCCTAGTGTGTAAAAATATTTTCTAAATTTTACAACATTTTGATTTTATACACTAGCCGTTATTTATAAATTGGGTCAAGTTTTTGGCCATCTTTTGGAAGCAAATATTACTGTGTTATTGCGGGTCGGGTCACCTATAGCCATGAATTGGTCCTAAAATAGGCTCTGAAGATAGTAACAATCCTTTACATCATGATCATAAACTTTATAAAAGATATGATATTTTGATAAGTTATAGGTAAATTGTGATGTTCTTATTATTTTTGGTCAATAAAATACTTATTATCATGGATGATATTTACTATCTTTACTAATAAGAATCAAAGTAGAGTATTTATTGCATACTTTGGATATTGCAATGAACTATCCTTTTTTATGAATTATTAGTAAGCTGATATCTTACTTTTGAAGATAAAAGATTGCATACTACTTCTATTGATGATGATCATTTAGCTTATCGGTCAACACATATATTTTTTATTGCATTACTTTCTACTATGATTCAATGGATGCCTCTATGAGCTTTTTGCATGTCTAGAGTGAAATCATGGGTAAATGATAACATGTTTATTAATTGTGATCAATAAATTAATTATCGTTACGGATGACATTATCTATCTCTATCATTAAAAATCCAAAATTGAGTACATATAATCTCCATTGGTTATCTTGATGAACTATTGTAATAACCAAGTCTGTAATACATACGAGACTCAGTCATAATACTGAAATATATATTTTCTTAATAGACATTTCAATATAACTATTAAGATGTACCACTAAGTTAGTTTGGTCCTTAGACTATTTTTTAGATAATATACTAAGAAATAGTAAGAATACACACACACACACACACACACACACACACATATATATATATATATATATATATATATATATATATATATATATAGAGAGAGAGAGAGAGAGAGAGAGAGAGAGAGAGAGAGAGAGAGAGATTTTCACCTATAGCCTTCAAGTAATTTTTATGAGATTATTGTAAATCTGATTTACCAATTACCTTCACCATAATGTAGATCATGATAAATTTTAATATTTTCTTGTTTTTTTTTAAAAAAAATTAAGTATGAAAATAAAAAATTTAATTATAATCATAAATTTTTAAGAGATTTACATGCGCATACACAAAGTTATTTTTAAGAGACATTTTTCACTCATTTTATAAATTATTATTACTAAAATGATCTAGACATGATAGCATATTTTTGACTTTTTTTATCTCCACATTTAAAAATATGAAGATATTTATATAAAGTTTGCATCTTAATAAAAATAATTTGGATATTTATATAAATAGCTATGGCACTTATTTATAAGAAATCCATCAAATTCCTTCCTCCATAAGATTTATCACGACTTTTCAAGGTATGATATTGTTATTTTACCTCTGATTTTAATAATTTTATCTTTCATAGTGTAACTTTTAATATATTGTCGCCCTAATAAACTTACGCATATTGGTATAACTATACCAAATTTTCAGTGAACACTTCTTACTTTAAGGCACATTTCCTGATTTGGGTTATATAAATTTATTTTAAATTTTGATGTGACATATTGACATAAAGATGATCATATGCAAGTTTTTTTCAAAATTTTTGTTATTGATTTATATATATATATATATAATGTTAAATACTTTGGACTCTATTATTTTATTTTACGCTATCATGGGATTTATAGTAAGTATGATATTATTGTTTAAATATGCTATGAGTACTATGAAATATTTGAACACAAGAAATGCTAGCTACTTTAGTTCAAGTTGGCGAAGATATGATACCTTGCGTATGAGAAAGTTTTTCCTTTAATCCTTCAAGAAAAAAAAAAGATTTTTCTTTAAAAATTTTAGTGGTGTAAACTACATATATGCTAAGAGTAATAAGGTTTGAAAATAAAAAATGAGGGTAAATAGGCTCAGAGTGATGACTCTCACTAATTATGTCACATAACTATTCTTACTAATAAGGTGTGTCATGATATTGTATTTGTGTTTATGATTGGTATAGAGAAAATACCATATATTATTAGTAAAAGCACTTGACTTACATATTATATTTATGATGATAAATGTACTTAATGATATTCTATGTAAAATTCTTTTTATGTGATCTAAACTTTTGTAGTATTTTTATTTATGTTTAGTGACATAAAAACTAATTTTTATAACATATGTGAAATATTTATGATATAATCATAAATATTATTTTATTTGTGTGCATTGATTTTGGTTGTATGTTTCATGTACTTTACTGAATTGTTTGCTTGCTCATATTGCACTTACATATTTTCAAGAAAAGGCAAGGGTTCATTGGAGTGAGGTAATAATACTTGTTGATATATGCATATTTTATAAGATTTGACATGCATTTGATGATTGCAATAAAAATACTTTTTTTGTTGAGATTATTAGAAAATCATGATCATTATATAATTGGATGTAAATAATTTAGATGTATATAGATAAAAATTTGTTGAAGATCTTCTGCTAAGTTTTTTACATTTTTATTGATGAATTAGCAAATAAAAGAATTTTCTTCCAAACTATCCTTGAGCTAAATAATTGTTAAATACTTAACTTTTATAATATATTATTATATATAGATTATATCAGGTTGAGTCGTGATTACTATCATGATGAAACTTCTCTTCTTATGGATTGCAGGTGAGAGCCTTCTTCACACTTGTCATGGGAAAAACCTTTGTATTACTCCTACTAATGTTGATATAAAATATGGGTTGACCTTTCTTTATTATTTTGTGACTTGTCTATATGATTCAAGGGTACTATTATGTGTCCTTTCTAAATATGGGTTGATGCAAGTTAGAAGGCAAAGTTGAGGAAAAATAATTAAATTCTTTCAGTTTAACGTAGTTATTGGTAAACTCATGCAATTTAGTTGATAGTCAAGAGTGCAACAAAATGAATCTTCATATGCTCTAGAGAATCTAGAATTGGTGACGACATAGCCCATACCTCAAAAATCACACATTCTCCATTGAAGGTAATAAATTAAATGGCTTAAAACTCATTAAGCTTCTAACTCATGTTACATATAATATATGCATTCCTTAATTGCTCTTATGTGCTTTGAAATTTCTAATTGATTGCTGCTAAAAGTCAAGGAAGCAGGGAATGATTCTCTTAGGAAAGTTAGAGAACCACCATAGTGTTATGTTCTAGATAGTACTAAATAGTAATCAATGCTTTTGTGACACTAATAATAAGGAACAAAATTGCTGACCTTAAGCAAGCGACATGGTCAGCTTAGTTCAACTTTCCTTTTATAAGAATTCATCATGTGAAACTTATACTCAAGCACTAAAAGAACAACCACAACCAAAGCTAAAATTTTTTTTGTAAGTTGATCTTCAGATTTCGGTGGTTAATATGAGAGTGGAGTCTTTATTATACTCTCATATGAGAGCTAAATTTTAACATTGAATAGTTCAAAAGCATTAGCTTTTAAGTTCTCAACAACATTCAAAAAATAGCTTTATACTACAAAGACATCAATGCTTAAGATAGACAAGCACTCAAGTATGCCAAAAGATCATTCTTGTAAGAATGATTTTATGTATTATGCAACTATTTAAAAGTCCAACAATCAACCATTATTTTGTTTCGAGACATTTCATGATTTGGTTATTTACCCTAAGCATTTCTTAGGTTCACTACACCTAAAGTAATGTTCAAACCCCCTTGAAAGATAATATTGATAAATTTGAGCTACAGAGTCACAATTGAGAGGAAGTGGAGTTTCTAAGGAGACACTTAAGAAAATTCAAAGAAATACATTTTTGGTGGGAAATTTTTCTGACTCTATGCATAATATATTCACTTTGTGCTCAACCAATAACCCCTTACATATATGTGAGAATTTAAATCAACATTACATACTTGGTTATTTTGTGATTACAACAAATGTGTATAATTTAAACTTAAAATTCCATACTAACATATTAAGTTGGACTTAAAATAAGCATTATTATGAAATGTAACATGAAAAGTTATCAACTACATTTTTAATTTAGAGAAATAATTTTCACCAATTCTTAAGTAGAATTACCGATATATCATGAGAAATTTGACTTTGTATGCCTAGTAAAACACATAATTATTCAAATATCCTCGTTATTTTGTTTTCTTGGACAAATCTATTTATTTATTTTTTCAACTTGAATACCTCTATTCATGTTCACACATTTCTTATGAAAGTTTATCTTGAAAGAAATTAATTTAGGCTGATTTGACTTTGACCCGATTCGAGCATTCATTCAAATGTAGTATAAATACGGTTCGAACTAATCTTCAAACTTCATATCATCATTATCAAATGCCTTCCCACAAACTCCTCTTCTCATTCACACATTCTTAATCCCATGATGCTTTCCCAATGAACTCCTCTTCTCATTCCCACAACACCAATCTCACAATGCTTTCACCATAACCTTCTTTTTCTCCTTCCCATGATAATCCAAGAAAATTATGATGCTTTCTCACAAACTCCTCTTCTCAAGCTGATTTCTCTCTAACTCTTTTTTGCTCACACACAATCTCAATATGCTTTTCCCCTGCAAGCTTCCTACACACTGTTAGCATCATGATGCATTCCTAATAGACTCCTCTTCTTCTTCATATTTCACTGTTCATCGAATGCCCTTCTCTCCAACCCCTCTCTTATGCGGAAAAAAATTGTGTGTGGAAGACGTACGCAGAATTGCGTACGTAAATGGGTATAAGGGGGTTACGATGGGGTTATATCTGTGTTATAAGCCTCTGTAACTTACTTATAACCCCCTCGTAACCCGCCTGTAAACTACCAATATATGAAAATACAAGCGCGGTTATAGGGGTTACAAAGAGGTTATAAATAGGTTACAAGAGGTTATAATGCGAATATAACTTTCATATAATCTTCATGTATCTCATTTACACTCCATTTATGTACGCAGCTCTGGTACGTGTTCCACATGCAATTTTTTTCCCTCTTATGCGCACAATCTCAGTCCCTTGATTCTTTCTTCTCCTTTCTCGCAATGCCTTGTGTCTAGTTGAAACAAGATGTTCTAACAATTTTTTAATCCAGGTTTAAAGTATTTTGAAGTCCAATTAAGCAATAAATGAATATAAGAGATTATTAAATTTCTTAACAAAATAAAATAAAAACATATAGATTTACACAATTAAATATATTATGGGCCATGTAAAATCAAATTTTCTTATTAAAATATGATGTGCATATAATTTATGGGGTCTTTGATTTGATGTAAAAGAAATACAGTGGAAAAGGAATGCAATATAGAAGTTATGTATTGTATCTTGAATGCTTTGAATTTGTTTGGAGAGTAAATAAATGCAAGATTTGTGTTATTTAGTTTGAATAAAAATGAAATCAATGTAAAATATGTGATTGGCAAGCTGTGGTGTCAAGGGCAGCAACAAACGGCAATGCTATGGCAATGGCAGTTGTTGGTCGGAGGCAGGTAAGTTGATGTGGTTGTCACAAAGGCCAACAGTTGAGGGGCGGTGGTAGCGGTCGGCAATAGTGGTAGCAGCGAGCTAGTGAATGATTTTATAAAGTTGACACATATTTAAAAGGTAGGCAGGCGTGTAAGAGACAACAATTGTGATGGAGGATAGCATGCGACAGATAGCGGACGCCGATGGCAGTAGTGAGCAGGTAACACACAAACATTTGTGATACAAAACAACACTTTATAAAAAAATAGTGTTGAAAATTACGCAAATCTAATAGAGTTCAATGACATTCGAGTGCTATTTTTCACACGATATTTATAATTATGAAAATTTAAATATGAGATAAATAAATTTAAAAATTTTAGATGCTATCTATGTTTCTACACTTTTTTTTAAAAAAAAAATTCATCCAATTAAACTCCTATTGTTTTAAAGCACTTGTGAAAGGAATACAGTGCAATTGGTTCAGTTATTCTGTAGCCATCGCGGGGATGGCTGCTCCTCACCGCCTCTAGCTTCAAAACGCCGTCTCCCCACTTATGATCATTTCCTTCAATATCTCTCGTCCCGTACGCCATAAGTTATCCCTAATCCCTCTTCCGCTTCTATTGTTCTTCTTCCTCAACGGCATCGATGCTCTCACAGGCGCTCTGAAGTCCGGCAGAGATCTATGGTTGCGGCGGCGCAGCTTGGCGTGCTCGCCGCCTGCGTCGTCCTCTTCGTCCCTATGGGATTGGCTGGATGGCACCTCAGCCGCAACAAGATGCTTTTTTTCAGCGGCGCACTCTTTATCACTCTCGCCGTCGGCGTGCACATTGCTCCCTACTTCCCTGTCGCCTCCCAATTTCTCATCTCTACCCTCAAACCCTCTTTTTATTCTTCTCCGCCCTTTCGGCCATTTTCATGCTTTTCCTTTTTGCACGATGTCTCCTTCTTCCCACTGGACTCCCCATCCACCTTTGATTGGTTCCCTACCAGATCGCGATCGGCTGATTGTCGTTTCCAGAAACTGTCCCGATCTGAAACTGGCGAACTTCTTAACGGATCATGGATCCTCGTTGCTGGAGACTCACAAGCTCGCCTCTTAGTCCTTGCCCTTCTCCGCCTGCTTCTGGACCGCTCTGCCATGGAGGCTGTAGAAGGGGATCTTTTCCGCCGACACAGTGACTATCACACTGTGATCTCCGAGCACGGCATGAAGCTGGATTTTGTGTGGTCGCCGTTCGAGTCCAATATCACCTCCTTGCTCCAGAGGCTCCGTGGCGGCCCCAGGTTGCCTGAGGTTCTTGTTGCTGGGTCGGGTCTCTGGCACATGCTTCATGTTAACAATGCATCGGATTATGGTGAGACTTTGGCCTCTGTGCGTAAGTCGGCTGCATCAATTGTTTCTCCCTTCTCTTCACGGTTAGCTATGCAGCCACCACATATGTTCTGGCTTGGCATGCCAACATTGTTGAATACGATGCTTAATACTGAAGAGAAGAAGGAGAAGATGAGCAGGATAATCTGGGAGGCTTATGATCAGGAGGTTGATGACAGTGGCGTGTTGAGGTCATCTGGTGGATCATTTGTGTTGCTGGATATTGGTTCATTGAGCCATAACTGTGGGCAGCAGTGCACAACTGATGGAATGCATTATGGAGGCGTTGTCTATGAGGCAGCCCTTCAAGTTATGCTTAATGCTTTGTTGATTGAATCTCAGCAGCGGATCTGAATTGTAAAAGAGGTTTTCCCTTTTACATCTCATATTTCATTTGCATTGCATTAATTTTTGCTTGGTTGGTCAAAATTTATACAAATGGCTAGTTAGGTATTATTACGGAACAATGCATTGTATCCTATATTTACTTCAAAATAATTATTGTAATTTGTAATTGCAGTTAGGTGGAAGTTGTGAGTTGTTGATCTGTTCTTTGTGATATATATTTTTAGAAGATGCATAGTGTCCGGCAAATATGTGGATTTGTCCATTAAGAACTTGAATATTACACATACCAGTTGTTTAGCCGAATGTATGCACCTTTACTGGGACAAGACAAGCATTTGTTGCAATGTTAATGAACTAGTGAGCTACTACTCATTCTAGTTTTAAAAGCATTGGGTGGATTTAATAATTAATTGAAAGTGATTGCAAGAGCGCAACCATTCTATTATTGGATTAATTTTTTACATGTTTAGCAATATTTTTACTTGCACTAAAGTATGCTTCCATTAGAACCAGTGCAACGCACAGTTGACTTTTCTTAGCTTTTGTGGGCTTCTTGCTAGAGATGCAATGGCTGCTTATGGGCGAATCTGTTGAAACCTTGATATAATGTTGGTAGCCTCTTACATTGAATTCATGTAATAACCAAATAGTTGGATAGTTGGTTCTCAACTTAAAACACCAAAAATAGATCCTTTTTTTTACAAAATTGTTCCATCTATTTGTTTTTTGGTTGAAACAATAAGGAATAGCTATTTTTTTGTTGACAGGAGTTGTTGGGAAGAATGTAGATCAAATATTGAATTGAAAGTTAAACAATGCCTAACTTGATTATGATTTGATTATGATTTGATACTACTGATTTGGTATTTCACATTCTTTTATTTCCTTTTCCACAAGTTCCTTACATGCCAAAAGAGAGCCACATGAAATCAAGAAACTATAAATGTTGAATAATTATTATTGATATGCACATATTTTTGTGTTCCAAAGTATGGCTTCCTTTTCAAGTTATTACTACTTTGAATTTTGTGGTATGAATTAATTGTAGAAATCCTCTATTTAAAATGGGTGGTCATTCCATTGTGCAAAGCTAGCACTACTCCAATCTTAATTGTGCTACCCATCAAACATCTCATTAAGCAAGTTCTTGTTGTATCTCAACCTTCTGTAGCTTTGTTGACTCTACAGTTACTTTTAATCTCACATCAAATTCAACTTTGCATCATCAACCTACATATATGGGTATTAAACATGTCTTCCTTGGAAGTAGCTTTTCTTTTTTTTTTTTTTGAAATATTAGCGAAACAATTTTTCCTGCCCCTTGAAGAAAGTTACTTCTTCCTCGCTATCTTCATGTTCCAAATCTATCTCACATTCTACTTTCTATGCATAAGCTCATTAACGACAATAATATTTCTTTCTTTTTCGATGCATTTAATTATAATATTAAGGACTTGGAAGAATATCAATCTATTGTCCGAGTATCTTGTCTTAATGGCCTTTGTTTGCTTTCTGCCAACCACCCTATTTCATGTCCATTGCCAACAATTTTCTTTGTTCTTTCAATGTCTTCAGTTGCAGTGTGCATTGTCGTCTTTGTCAGCCAAGTAATGTCACACCTTTTTTACATTCAAAATGTCATTTATTTGTTTTTCCATTATTTTGGTAACTTATGTCACTATCAAAGATTCACAGACTTCCATTTTTGAGATCCAAAGCTGCTTGAAATGGTGCTTGGGGGCCCTCTCCAATTATCTCTACCTAAGGTTATCGTTATTTTGTTTTGTTTTGGTTTTTTTTTTTTTTTTGATGAATTCTCTCAATATTATTGGGTGTTTCCAATGAAGAAAAATCTAAACCAACTCAAAAATTTGTTCGCTTCAAAAATATTATTGAAAAACAATTACAAATTTTTAGTTTTGATTGTTGGGTTATAATAATAAATATTTAATTTTGTGTTCTGATTGTGGGGGAGACTATAATAATAAATTTCACCAAATAGTTATCTTGAACTGAGGCATTCAACTTCTATATACTTGTTCTTATTATTCCCAATCAAATGGTATTTGTTGAATGCAAACATTTACATATTATGGAAACCATTCAAATCGTACTTGTTTAAGTTGGGCTTCCCCCTCACCTATGGGTGGATAATCTTTTTACTGTTATGCATCTCATCTAACTCTTGTTCTCCAAATGACAAACTTATAATTCCCGTGTTAGCTTTTACAACAAATCATTATCGCACTTGTACCTTTGTATCTTTAATTGCATGTAGTATCGCTAGTTATGGCCTCAATCTCCATGTAATCTAGCTACCAAATTCACTTTTTTGGATGTCATAGCTCAGCGTCCACTTTGATGAATCCAACCTTTTTTATCTCTATTCTTCATCTCCTTATGCTATTCCCCCAACTCATGTTCTGTTATCCCATCACAATATTTCTCCTAAATAGCTCGCTGTCACTTCTTTGCTTTCTATTCCAATGACATTATCTTCAATTATTCCTAGTCATTGTCTCATTACTCTCTTCACATCAGTTGTTTGATTCACCATAACTTCCTCCTAAACCTCTTAATCCACAAAATTCCATAATTACTATGCAAACGTATTCTTTAAGAACCACTCCTGTTGTAGATAATCCTCACTCTCCTCTTGTTATCAGTGGAGTCAAATATAATAGAGAAAGGTCATATCTCATGAATTTTATGCTTTACATTAGCAAGAAACTTTGGTTCTTGTTCCAGCCAATGCTCAATAGAATGTTTTTCACAGTAATGGAATTTTCAAATATTTTTGCATAATTTCTGGTCCAATTTACTTTGATTTTGGTACTTTTTTTGTAGCCCTTTAACATGAATTTCATTTATTTATGTTATTGGTACATGTTTTATGTTTCATTACATATATCTTAATCACCCAAATCAAATTTTCATTATCCCCTTTAATATAATCATTTCTCATTTTAACAAACATTTTTTATAATATTCTTTGTTTTGGATTGCTTAAGTTGTCTATTGATGACTTCTTTACTACCCTAATCCAAACGGTAGAAGAGAAATCATTTTTGGTGTATATTGTTCAATAGAGGACTTCTCTATATATGATAGAAGGATTAACATCTATATATGATAGAAGGATTAACATAGTGCGTCAAGTTATAACCAAATAAGCATGTTACACTAACTGAATACAGGATAATTTTTAAATGTGATGTACTTTGTTAACATTCCCATTCAAGTGAGAGCATATGATATATCATTGTGAGAAGATAGAGGGCTCAAATCTTTTGTTAAAAATCAGCCACTTATTTTAAAATGGATAAATATTGAGCATCTATTTTCTATGATAGAACAACGTTTCTAACATAATAATAGTCAACTTCAATATGTTTGGTTTTTTTTATGGAATGCAAGATTACAAGTAATATTGATGACAATACGATTTTCACAATGTTTAACCATCAGTTGTGTAATAGGAAAATCATACTTCACTAGAAATATTTTTACCCACAGCATTTTGCCTGTAGAATGCATCATAGCAATGTATTCTGTCTTACTACTTTGATCACAACTGTTAATTTTTTATTTTTCTAGGTAATTAGATTACCTTCAATAAAAAAATAGGGAAATTTACATGCACGGAACACAATTCTATTGTATTTAAATATCTCGGACCTAAACTTCCATATTTATATGCATAACATTTTGGTGCTTCAAACCTTTGCATAAAAAGGTGTATTTGACTTTTAAAAGTGGTAATAATGCTATTTTTTATGTGATATTCAAGATTTGAGTGCTATCTATATAAATATGAAAGTATAGGTGTGAGAAATGTTAATAAATAAGAATTGATTGCTATGTATGTAAATGACCCAAAAAAGTATCCAGAAATGGACTTCGTCTTTAACCTAGTGTAATTGACATGAAAGTGCTTTCAAATTTAAGTGCTCAGTCTTACTTTATAGTAACTTTTAACAAGAGATTTATTGATATATTTGATAATGTGAACTGTGAAGAGATGTCACCTAATGATTATGTTTCGGAACTTAGGAATGTGTCATGAATCCTAGGTAAAATGAAATATCAATCCAAGTGATACTCAGGTTAATAAATTTTTTGACTAACCTATGATATGGAGGTGTATCCTGAAAGAATTATTTGGTGTTTGAAGTAGATTGAGCATCTATGTGAATATCAACAAATTTGCAACCAAGAACACCAATTTCATTAACAAGATTACCATCACGTTTCTTTTGAGAGAGAGATTCGTTTTATTTATGGAGGTAATTTAAATTTCAAATCATTATTTTGGGTTCCTTTGATTTCTAGTTCCTTTGTGCATAATGCTTCACCCAAGAGATTTATTTTTTATTACTCTTAATAAGTATGATGTCATCAATATAAATAGCTAACACAAAAAAAATTATTTAAACCCATATATGGCTTTTTCAGAGTGAACATATGTGATTCCTCTCCTTGAGTTACATGTTCAAGTTGTTTCTCTAGATAAATACCTCGATGTTTAAGAGCTCATTTCATTCTGCTAAACTGGTTTTACAATCTCCCCTGTATGTAACAACGTCCTCATCAATTATTGTAATCCAGAATCATTCACCCGACATATATGAGTCTAGAGCTGGCCCCTATAGATTCAAGAGGCGGCTCCCATCGTATAGTATCTTGTCCCACCTTGGGTTCAAGAGGTGGCTCCCATGGTGTATCACTTTATTCTATATGACACTTAGTTCCTATCTCTGACTATTATATGCTCTGATACTATTTGTAACAGCCCAAACTCTCACTCACTAATATATTATTCACTTTGGTCTAATTATCTCACAGTTTTGCCCCATTGGTGTAACTTTTTAGAAGGTCACTCATCCGATGAGTGCTCCTGCGTGAACACTCTTAATTTTGGAGTTTTATCGAAATTCCATTATTACACCGAAAGACGCCTTTATGTTTAAGAGTTGAGTTTCATTCTACTTAAAGGTTCTGACGGTGTACGGGCATCTGATATGAGAAAGCCAAAGAAAAAAAAACATTGAATGAAATAATGAGCAAACTTGTCATGCGAACGAAAAGTATGAACAAATCCGACACAGTAAAATACCTTTGGGGTTAATGGGAATGCAATCTAGTCAAATATAGGGCAGACATTGATTAAAGGTCGCTGAGAAGAGTGAATAGTGATGAGATAGCAAAAAACAAGACCATTTATCTCTTGAATTAGTGAGGGGTATTTATATAAAATATTAATATCATTTGCAATATCAATTATACGGCAATTTTTGGCGTTCTATAGCACCATTTGTTGAGATGCATAGGGACAATAAGTTTGATGAATAATATCAGTGTCATATGGAAAGTTCAAAATCAAGATTGCATATGCATAAAGTTTTGATTAAAGTGGAAAAATGAACTCTTTTTTCTAGTTAAAGTGCGTGAAATCTATTAATTTTAACAAATATATGAGCAAGAACGAGTAATTTTTTTAATAATCATTAATGAAAGTGACAAAATAATTGAATTTGAAGTGAGTAAAGATAAGACAAGTAACCTATATATTAAAGTGGACTAACCAAAACAAAAAGGGAAATTTTGCATGAGTATCACACAAAACATATGGATTTACATATCTAACACCTAGAGTTTGGTATTTACATTTATAACACCTTGTTGTTATAAACCTATGCATAAAAATGTGCATTTGACTTTTAAGAAATTAGTAAAGTGGTATTTTTGATGTGAGGTTGAAAATTTGAGTGTTATATATGTAAATATTAAAGTTTAGGTGTTAGATATGTAAACACATAACAATTGTTTGGTATGTATTCAAATGCCATAAAGAAAAATTGTGATGACTATTGGTGGAGATGACATGATGGTGTTTACCCATCACGCAATCAAATTTGGAGAGTTGGGTAGCTAGGAAGAAAACTCCTTGTCTATTAGAAGGGCCGATGACCCAAGAATTCCATCGAAATAGATAAATGTTGCAAGGGAGTGTTGAAGGAACTGTATTCATCAAGCTATAGGTTAGCTTTAACACCTTTCAAATTGTCTTTCCAGAGCAATGATCCTGAAAAATGCATGGGAGCGATAAAATATTATAAAATAATTATAGTTTTTAGTGCGAAGTGAATAGATAGTAGGTTTATGAGAAACTTTGGAACATATGAAATATTTGAAAAAGATAGATTTGGAAGGATGTGTAATACCCTTCATAGAAATAAAAGAAGGGGCATTAACAACATAAAATTGAGATAGGTAAGATATGTGATTCACTTCATTCACAAAGGAGCGGTTATGGAAAGGGACACAAGCTTGGTGTAATAGCTAGGCGAGAGGAGAAAGCTCTTTTGTGTCATTATGTGGAGAGCTTGATTGTGTTGATCAATTGTTCACTCAGAGCCCTTAGTTTCGTCGTTCATACTTGCTGGTGAGTTTGTTGGGGGTACGGCGGCATCCCTCTGTTTTGGTTTTAGAGGTTTCAGGCGACTCGCCGCCCCGAATGCAGCGCCTAAGCATTTGGAACGACAGTGCCCAAGTGTTCAACACTCCAATGCCTTGAGGGGAGCACCATGACGCACAGTCCACGTTTAGAAACTCAAGAGCACGACTTTGCAGCCCTCGGACTTTTGCACCCCACACCCTTGGGAGTGTCTCAGCTTCTTATAATGGCGCCCTGATGCTAGTAACCGTATTTGTGCAGTTCTTCGATTTAAATTTTGATTCTACATATCGGAAGTGTGTGTGTTGAGGACGTGATTTTAGTTTCTCTCGAGTAGGAGTGAGTGGAAGGAGCGTTCTTAAGTTCCAAAATGTGAAAATGTTTGAGTGGTGCAATTTTTACAATTTTTCTCATTTTCTTTATAGTGGATTTCTTGGTGTGATATGGCTATGTGATTTTTCACATTCTCGGGTTTTCCCTGTTAAATCTTGTGTTATGTATTTCTAGTTTTGTGCACTTATGTTCTAATTTTTGCTTTGGATCTTTCGAATCGGTTTTCACCAGAGCAGGGTTTTCTGAAGATAGTTGGTTCAAGTAAGAGTAATGGCCGGTGAAGCGAGGTACATGATTGAGAATTTCAATGGTTCAAAATTTACTTTCTTAAAAATACAAGTTAAAGATTTTTCGTATAATTAGAAACTACATTTGCCACTAGATGTAATCACTAAGAAGCTGGAATCAGTGACTAAATGAATGGGAAGTACTTGATTGAATTAAACTAGGTTTGATCCAACTTTCACTTTTCTCATATGTTCCTCTCGACATATAATTAAGAAGACTATTGTTGATCTCATGATAGCCCTAGAAAGAATGTATGAGAAGCCTAGCTTCAAATAAAGTATTTCTGATGACGAGGTTATTCAATATGAAAACGATAGATGGTAGTTCAGTGGTTGAATACTTGAATAATTTCAAGGCCGTGACAAACACGTGTTCCGTTGGCATCAAGTTTAATGACAAGATTAGGGCATTTTTACTCCTATCTTCATTGCTAGATATTTAGGATGGACTAGTTACTGCGGTAATTCTTTAAGTAACATGAAGTTAAACTTTGATGATATTGTGGAGTTAGTGTTAATGAAGAAATTAATGAGTGGTGAAACTTCAAATTTTGCTATGAATGTTAAAACTATAGGAGGAAGTCTAGATAGAAACACAAGCAGAGATAGTTCATGAGAGGAAGAGAGGAAAGCCTAGGTCTGGAAGAGAAAAATGACAGAGGTGAATGCTTGAACCGCGGAAAGAAAACACTTTAAAAAGGACTGCTAAGCTCCGTAAAAAGTTGGTGGTGGAAGTTCGGATAGAAAGCTTTCTACGAATATCTCCACAGATCAAATCTAAGACGACTCTCTTATTTTATCCCTTGATAATATTGAATCATGGATAGAGGATTCAAGTGTCTTTTCATATTTTCCTCAGCAAAGAGGTGCTCAAAAACTATACTCAAGGTGATCTAGAGAGGGTGTATTTATTTGATAATAAGACTGCAATATTATTAGAATGAGTGATTTTGATATCAGGTTGTTAAATGGTTCAGTCTGCAAACTGAATGAAGTTACATATTTCAAAGTTAGACATATTTCATGTTTGAAAAGAAATCTTAATTATGTTGGTTGGCTTACAAGGTTAGGGTTTGTGATCACTTTCACAAGTGAGCCATGAATGGTTTTGAAATGTGCAATTTTGAAGACTTGAGATAACATTGAACACACCATTTATATGATCAATGAGATGTCTAAATTCATTAGAGTAGATGGAACAAAAGTTGATGCTGGTCTCTAGCATCGCAGACTTGGCCAAATGAGTGAGAAATGTATGAAGTCCCTCCCTTCTAATAATAAACTTTAGCGTATAAAGTCTATAGACTTAAAATTTTGTGAAGATTGTATTTATGACAAGCAAAGAATGTTACTTTCTCTAAAAGTGTATCAAAGTTGAAGTCCAAAAAATTATTGTTAGTGCATACTGATGTATGAGTCCTCCTCCATCAGCTTATTGGAGGTTTTCTTTATTTTGAATTAATGATCACACCAGGAATGTATGGGTGTACAAGAAACATAAAATTGATGTGTTTGATGTATTTAAAAATTAGAAAATCATGGTTGAGAATAAGACAAGTTTTGGGTTAAAAGTGTCTCAGATTATATAATGATAGTGAATATCGTGATTAGAAGTTCGAATGTTATTCTTCCTTAGAAGGAATCATGCAAGAGTTCATAGTTTCAAGGACACCACAACAAAATGATATTGTTAAGTATGTGAACAGAACCATCATAAAGTGTGGTAGGAGTAGGAGGTTATATGGAGTTTGCCAAAAAAGTTCAGGCAAAAATAGTGAACACTGTAGTTTATATGATAAGTCGTGGTTTTTCATAGGAGTGTCAATTTGGGTCCGACCCGAATTGCTCTGACCTAAACTGAATAGCTCTAACCCTAACCCGACCCAAATATTATAAGGGGACAAAAATCCTAATCCGAACTCGATTCACCTTCAACTTGCCAACACAAATCCGACCTGTGTAATCCATTTAACATTAGGAATAATTGTTATTTGGGTAAAATTTAGATTAATTTTGGGTCGATGTTGAGTTAATGTTGGGTTGGCGAGTCGATGTCAAGGCAATTTAGGGTTAGCTGGTCATTTTCGGGTCATTTATGGGGTTGGTGAGTCAACATGTTCCCAACCTAAAAAACTAAACAAGTTAGAATCTTTAACTCAAACCCGACCAAAAAATTAATCAGATCAATCCAAACACAAACTTTTTGAGTCGGTTTTGGGTTGAGTTGGCATATCGAGTCAATTTTTGATACCCCTGGTTCATCCATACCTTTAAGGAAACTTGGAGTCTCAATGAGGTAAATCTATCTGACCTGAAAGTATTTGATTGTTCATCATATGTTCATGTTGATTCAAGATTTTATGAGTAAGTTTGATTTAAAATTTGTCAAGTGTACTTTCATTGGGTATGACTCAGTTGATGTAGTTACAAATTAGGGACTATAGATGTCACTTTCAATGAAATGAAGATGTATAAGGTCAAAAATAAAACTCAAGATTATCCATCAGTTACTTTTGAAGTACATTCCAAATATGTTGAGATAGAAGTCTCAAGTGATTGGGAAGATGAAGGAAAGATGCTCAATCTGATGAAGCATAGAAAGTTCCTCGGACACTTGTTACTGAAGTCGGGAGGTCTAGTAGAATCACTTGAGCGATACAGAGGTATTATTCTTCTTGTACTATCTATCACTGGCTGATTATGGTGATTAAAGTGCTATGGTGATGCCACTCAAGTTGAATACTCAAAGGAATGAAAGTTTACCATGGATGAAAGGATGCAATCACTAGTGTCAAATCAAGCATGAAAATTGGTGAAACTATTAGATGACAAAAAAATACTGCATAATAAATGTGTTTATAGATTGAAAGAAGAGTCAGATGGTAGCAAGCACTACTAGACAAAGCTTGTTGTAAAAGCATTTCAATAAAAGGAAGGAGTTGACTACACTAAAATATTTTCTTCTGTAATAAAGGTGACTACTGTCAAAGTTGTGTTGAGCTTAGCAGCAAAGGAAGAACATATAGAGAAGATGGATGTTAAAACAATCTTCTCACATGATGAATTAGAAGAATTGCATATGGTACAATCACAATGATATGAAGTTCTAGAAAAAGAAGATAGTTTGTAGACTAAAAAAGAGTATTTATGGTTTGAAGTTGTCACTAAGATAGTAGTACAAAATATTTAACATGTTTATTATATATAGTGGGTACACAAAGTGTCAGGCAGATCATTGTTACTTCATTAAACATTTTGATGATTTTTATGTTGTGCTTCTTTTATACGTGGATGATATACTAATTGTGGGATCATATATGGGGAAGATCAGAGACTTAAAGGAGAAATTATCAAGTGAGTTTGAAATGAAAGAAGCAAGTCCAACTAAGAAAATTCTTGGTATGACTTTTAGCAGGGACAAGAGTACAAAAACATTGAAGCTATCTTAGATAGGATATGTAGACATGTTTCTACACAAATTCAACATAAGTGAGACAATCTATTTGCATGCCCTTAGGTAGTCACTTTGAACTACAAAATATGTTGAGAACTATGTATGCTTGAGTTGTTGGAAGTTTGATGTATGCGGTGTTACATACAAGATTAGGTATTGTAAATGCAGTGAGAGTGATCAACATGTATTTGAGTAATTCATAGAAATATTATTAGAAGACAACGAAGTGATTTTTAGATATTTGAGAGGAAAAATCAACAAGAAACTTTGCTTTGGAAGTGTAAGGATTAATCTATTGAGATATGTAAATTCAGATTTGGTAGAAGATATTGATGGTAGAAGAAGTACAATATATTATATTTTTTACTTTGAGGAACGCAACAGTGAATTAGGTTTTCATGTTACAAAAGATTATTGCATATAGAAGCTGATTATATTGCTATCATTCAGGCTAACGAGAAAATCATTAGTTGTATAGTTTTATGGAAAACTGAACAAGTAGCAAGGGATGAAAATTTCATAGTGACAGTATGAGTGTTATTAATCTAACAAAGAATATCGTATGTCATGTCAGGATGAAACATATTATGCTAATGTATCATTTTATTTGCTCACTCTTAGAATATGGTCAATTATCTTTGGAGGAGATACAAATAACTCAAAATCCTGCATATTTATTAACTAACACTATGACAGCTGAGAAACCGAAGCTATGTTTTGCTTCGGTTGTAGTTCAAGAACGTTAGAGACAGGGATGAGCTACACCACAATTCATTACTATGAAGATGCTAGAGATTTGGAGATGCAGAATTTATTTCAATCAGTCTTCAAGTGGGAGATTGTTATTATATAGAATTGATTGTGTTGATCAATTGTTCTTCAGAGCCCTAAGTTTCGTAGTTAATGCTTGATGGTGAGTTTGTCGGGGGTACGAGGGTATTCCCACTATTTTGGAATTGGGAGTACTGCCTCTGAAAATTTTTATTTCATGTAGTGGACACCGCAACTCCCGGATGTAGCACCCTGGCGCTTGGAGCAACATTACCCTAACACTTGGAAGAGGGCACCACAATGCTCAATCCAGGCGTAGGAACCCGAGCACAGGACACTCTAGCGCCCTAAAGGGAGCGCTCAGTCGAAGTTCAAAAACCCAAGAACACGACATTACAGGGCCCAGAGTCAATGCCCAGTGCCCTTTGGAGTGCTGTTGTGCCCCATTGTGGAGCTCCCGCGCCAGTAACGGTATTTGTGCAGTTCTCTAATTTAAGTTTCAGTTATGTTGATTGGAAGTGTGTGTGTTAAGGGCTGGATTTTGATTTTTCTTGCGTAAGAGTGAGAGGAAGGATTGTTCTTGAGTTCCAAAGTGTGGAGAGGCTTGAGTGTGGTGTAATGTGTACACTTCTTATTTTCTTCATAATGGGGTTTTAAGTGTGGTAAGGCTCCGTAGTTTTTCCCGTTCTCGGGGTTTTCCACGTTAAATTTTGTGTTCTCTATGTTCTCTAGTTTTGTGCACTTATGTTTTAAATTTTGTTTCGGATCTCTTGAGTTGATTTCGGCATTTTTGCCGACAGATTGGTATGTATTATTCAATAAAGGACTTTTCAAGGAATCGATACAATTTGCCAATATACAACTAAATAAGTATGCCTCTAAAACAATCTATAGTAATTTTCTAATATGATATTTCCTATGCTAGCTCTCAGATCCAAACAACATAGTTGGCATAATTGTACTTTTAAAAAAATCACAATCCTGAAAATATTTCTTATGCCATAGTCCCTCTGTCATTTTATTCTGACCACCCAACCTTAACTTTATATATTATATCTTCATCTATTTTCCTCATTTTAAATAATATATTCTTGATACGTAAACATATATCATATATGAGTATCACATTATGTCTCGTAATATTGGCTTCCTCAAGTTCTATTTATGAGTTATTTGTTAAGTTGGTTTTGAATTGTTTAAAGCTTGAAATCAATGCAAATATTGGCATCCTTATTGTTTGAATGAAAATCATGTCCATATTTCTTATTTTGAATCATTTAACATGAATTAAGACCTCCCGCTAATACCATAGGTTCCCTTGTTTATTTCAAGCTAGTTTGGAATCAAGTGGCCTTATTGGACATGAGCAAACAACATTCTTATTTGCTTACTTGCCTTTACTGCATGTGGCAGCCATGCGCATACTGCAATTTATTGCAGATGTTGTAAATTAAGTATTGTGCTGCGTCGAATACAAGTGTGCGAGTGTGTGCATGCACGTGTGTGTAAACTTTGTCTGACCATAACCCGGACAAACTTAGGTACCATATTTTGGCATTACAGAATGATGCATAACAGGGGTGGCTGTCGAAACCAATGCTATGCTACAAATAGAGAAGGGAAACTTTATTCTTAGTTCTATGAGATTGTCTAAACTGTTTCATTTGCTATCTTCTCTTTAGAGTAGAAGACAGGAAGGAAGGAGTGGCATTCTGTTTAAAACATGGTAGCTGACTGCTTTGTTAAGGTTAGTATCAATATTGACAGCTTAAGGAGGAAAACAGGATCATAGGCAATGGAATGGACTGAATTTACTGCTTAGTATTGCAACAGAGTAGCAGCTAGGGGTGTAAACGAACCGAACATGAACGAACAGCGCTAGTGTTCGTGTTCGAAATGTTCGAACACATCACTGTTCGTGTTTGGTTCGTTTGCTTATCGAACGAACACGAACTTCCTGGCGAACCGAACACGAACTTCCTGGCGAACCGAACACGAACTGTTCGCGAACAACGAGCTTTTTTGACAGCCCTAGCTTTGATAGGATACTTCCTCAAAATGAAGCAATTTGATCAGATATTCCGTACACATTCGGTAACTCATACTTCCTCAAAATGAAGCAAACTGAATAAGGCTTTTAGGGTTTTGATTAGGGTTTTATTTTAATATATAGTATAGTATATTAATTATAATATTATAATATTTATATTAATATAATTAATACTATAATATTATTATTGTTATTAATAATTTATCATATATTATAATTTATAGTTGTTTAATTATTTAAAATATGATAAATCAGTATAATATATAATTATTCTTAAAATATCATAAATTTTTTATATATATTTATTTTAAATTATTTTATATTTCGAACAATAACAAACCGAACACGAACGAACACATCACTGTTCGTATTTGGTTCGTTTAACAGACCGAACGAAAAAAATTGTTTGTGTTTGTCTCGTTTGCTTATTGAACGAATCGAATACGATCTTCTTTGCGAACCGAACACGAATTGTTCGCGAACAACGAGTTTTTTTGACAGTCCTAGTAGCAGCTTACCCTTATCTCTATTCTAATTTTTCATTCTCTTTAATCGAGTACTATCTATATATATATAATAAATAATATTTTGCCAATTATTTGATTTTATCTGAGTTCTTAAATTTGATAAAAGATTTGTTAACAAACAACTACGATATCGCTCGAAGTCTGAAATCTAATAACTGTCATTCAGACTCAAACAACAGTGTATTTTAGTGTCAATTTAAAGAATAAATATAAAAGAATGTTAATCTTAAAAATGCTAAAATTTAAATAGCATGTGTAATAGTTTTTATGAAATTTAAAAGTACATCCAGGCAGAGTAAAATTATTTTTTATATTATTAACTAAAATTTAAAGTTCTTATTTTTAAGTGAAAATTTAATTGTCATGGAATTCTTAAAAAATTGTTATGTTGTTTTGAATAAATTTTCTAAATAATTAACTTTTTTTTAATATATATATAAAGAGTCCCTAATAGTATCTTGGTCATTAAACCATAGAAAATTTCCCAATGAGCTGAAAATTTAAATAGCTTTGGCCATAAATTTTACATATCTAACACCTAAAATTCACATTTTAGATTCCCAAATCTTTCATATAACATTAAAAATAACACGATTTTAGCTTCAAAAAAATAAGCATATATAACATGTTATGTATGTAAAAAATTAAAATAATAGGTGCTAAATATATAATTATATAAAAATTAAATGATGCGAATCAAAATCTTCCAAATTTTTAATTAAAAATCAACATATACTTTATTATTTTTTAAGATTATATAAAAATAAAGACAATAATTTCAACAAGCCCTTTTTCTCTCAAATGGCAGCCATCGCCGAACCATTCTTCAATGCTTCCATTCAAGTCTCATATCCAAAAACATAAAAAAATAATAAAAAATTTTTTGCATAAAGCCAAAGAGAGAATATGATTTTTTTTTTTTTGTTCATAATTTAAATTTTATTTTCTTTTTTTTTTCACACTTCTCAAAATGCACAACACAACTAACCATAATCATGGTCGCTGAAATATGTACAATATAATTAAAATATAATATTCCATTAAATATTAATAAGAAGACAAATTTGTATTACAAACTTATCAAACACTTGGATTTAAGTATGTCCATGATTTGAACAAATATATTTTCCATCATCAGAAATGTAAAAGAATCAGAGACATAAAGGCTTAAGTCGAGTTCTTCCCTTTGCTTCTGTTCCATGATAGGTATGCCGGGTCTCCCAGAGTCCTGTGAAGAAACTCAGTATTGCAAGAGAATAAGCCTTTGCCACTTGGATTAGGATGTTTTAAGTCTATTAACTTTAAGCATAAGACAAGAACGGAATAAAAAAGTTCATGATATTGCCATAATTACAACAAAAACAACAACAACAAAGCCCTAATTCCACTGAGTGGGTCGGCTACATGAATCAATTTTCTCCATTGGGTCGTATTTTCATTTAATTCTAATAAATTAAGATCATTTTTTATACAATAAGCTCAAGTCTTCCTAGGTCTACCTTTGGCTTTCTTAACATAAGTCGAATCTAAAACATTTGCTCTCCTAATCGAATCATCAAATCGTCTATGTTTAATGTGACCAAACCATCTAAGACGACTCTCTAATTTTGTTCATCTCTAGAGTTACACCAACCCTATCACGAACATATTCATTTCGTCTATTGTCTCGAAGTGTAAAGCCACTCATCCACCTAATCATTCTCATCTCGACAACACCTAACTTAGTATTATGCTTCTCTTTTAAAGGCTAACATTCAGCACCATAGAGCATTGCTGGTCTTACCACCATCTAATAAAATTTTCCTTTCAGTCTAAGCGGTACTTTTCTATCATAATTACTGATATTAAAATCTTCTAGGGATACTTTACATGCATGACATCTAAATATTTCTATTTACAAATTGCCCCGCCCAATCAAAATTATTTTTTTTAACCACCCATTCATGTATGTCCGTGTTCCGCAATCAAATCATTGGGAATATGATATAAATGAAATTTTTGGGGTGGGGTTTTATCATGAAGCTTGGTATTTGAGTGACGATTTGAAAACAAGATGCGGTTGTTTTTGTAAATAGTAATCTTTTGGGTGCATTATATGTAAATGAGAGAGATTCAATCTAAAGCGGGTGAAGAGGAACCATCATTTCCTTATCAAATTTCTTAAATTATTGTGCTTCTAAAATAAGAAAGCTGTAAAGACAGATTGCAAACATGTGAGAATTGATTGCATGGAGAATAGCTATTTACTTGTCGAGGAAAAACATGAGGAAAATGGTCTAAAGTATACTAACAACAAATAAATTTATTTCTTAAACAGAATTTTTGAACTACTTTTGTTAGAACCAATGCTGATAGTTGCAAGATAGCAAAGCTCTATTAAAATATGGATCTAACCCAAAGATCAAAAGAGACGAGAACGAAATTTAGTCTCAGAGATTGTCTAAATCGAACTGGTAAAACAAAAAATTTCTTTGAATCATTTTGAGAGAGATGGGCGAGTCAAATTGAGCTACAAGAAGTGAAAAACCTTTAAAAAGATTACAAGAAAGAGTACCATACTTGTAGTGCGTGAGTCTTTTACCTGGGCCTCAAGACATGCAAGATTACGAAAACCATAGCTAATATTAGACAACTGCCACCAACACTGAGATATGCAATTCCAAGGAAATCATTCTTTCCCCCAATCCAAGTTGCAGTTGAGAGAACCAATTTCTTTCCTCCCCCAAAACTGTAGGTATTATAATTGTTCTCTATTGCTACAATAATCTCCTGGTTTGGCTGAAGATCCTCTTCAATTCTGCCGTAGAGTTTTCTAAAGGTAGGTAAGGCAGCCGTTCTCATCCAAACAATGAGATCCTCTTGCTCGCTTAACTGCAACATTTAATTCCAGCATGAAGATGATGAAAAATAACTGAAGGAGAATTTTAAAAAGAGAACCCCTTACAGGAATGGTTTCATTAAGCTTGCCGCCACCAATCAGAGCACCAGATTGGAAATTTTTGGGGTAGACATTAGCCCCAAATTTGTGTAATTTATCACTTGACCAAGCTATGTTCTTTTTGTTCACAGCCAAATCTCTATTGGATGTTGAAAACTTGTATGTATCATTGAACAAGCTCCAGGCAATTAGGCCACAGGGTACAATTGGAGAGCCGTTACTGTTTGTCGCTTCAGGAGCGCAAGTTTTTGTGTCAGTTTCTCTGGATTTATCCCTCAATTGTTTATCACTTCTGCTTTTGACAAACCTGCAATATTTATGAAAAATGTGAGGATTAGTAATTTTCCTTTTTAAGAAGTTACGGCTGCTCAATTTTAATCAGATACATGAGTTGGCATCATTGATCGTATAAAAAGAGGCCAGTGTTAGCTCAAGCATATAAATTGACCGGTTAATAATTTTTCATGAAAGAGCCGTATGCAAGCAGAGTGAAAACAAGGGGCCATTCAGAATTTTTTTTAATTTTTATCTTGTTGTATTTTATTTGAAATAAAATATATTTTATGGTCATAATTGTTTTTAAAAATACTTAAAAATTGTTTTGAGCATTTTTAAAATCTAGTTGATTTGTTTCGAACGACAAAAAAGAAAAACATACAAAATAAATTAAACAGAAATACTTAAAAAAAAAAAGTTAAAAACAAAATAAATAAAAAACAAGATTTATCCCAAATAAGTTCTAAACAATTTAAATTCAAATAAGAGACTTAAATAAATAAGTTGCAAAAAAAATGCACGATGTCCAAAGTTAACCAGAGGAAATTATGTTGAATTTCGAAAAAAAGGGGCACTCTCCTCCACCTTATTACTATGGAGATTTTTAATAATAGTATTTCATTGAATTGTGAGGATCACAACGCATATAACCTAAAGAACTTTTTAGTTGAATCATATCATTTCATGGTGAACAAAATAGAGGACAAGATCTACAAAAGCACTTTATAAGATATTGTTGAAAGAAATAACTGATATTTTAAAAAAAAAAAAAGAAAACCAATAATCATAAAGAATTAAAAAAAGCAAACAGAAAATTTTGAAAAAAGTAAAACAGCAAGTTACCCAAAAAGAACAAGCTTAAGCTGCAGTTTCTATTGCTCCACAAATGAATATACGAGGACTTGTAAAATGCAATAACAATTGGTTTAAGCTTAGAACATGCATCGGCTTTTTCTAAAACATTTTAGCACAATGCATACCTTAGAAATCCATTGCATTAGCATACATTATCTTGCTCCCATATGTCATGAAGCCCATATTGATATATGGTGTCTAGAGCCCTAGGAAACTAACTACATCTAAATGATGTTAAGTACAAAATCATATATATTTGCGGTTACAAAAACCATCAATTAATAAATATCCTAAATTTTGATGTGATTAACAAAGAAAAAATAATTTATGTCAATCAATAGTTAAATAATCCAACAACGACAACAACAACAACGCCTTAATCCCACTAAGTGGGGTTGGGTACATGAATACTTTTTCTCCATTGTGTCCTATTTAGTGACATGTTTGCGTTTAATTCTAATAAATTAAGATCATTTTTTATACAATAAGCCCAAGTCTTCCTAGGTCTACCTCTGCCTTTCTTAACATAAGTCGAATCTAAAACTTAACTACTCTCCTAATCGGATCATCAGATGGTCGACGTTTAATGTGATCAAACCATCTAAGGCGACTCTCGCTTATTTAATTAGTGGCAAGAAAATACCAAAAGTACGCTTGGGGCTCCCGGATTACCCAAAGGATGTTCTTACCAAATTTGTCAAGTTATCTTTCTCTCTATTTTTGTCTCCAAGTTATTGTGCATTTTCCACATTGCAATCTGTTGTGTTTTTTCATATATTCTTTATTAATGAGAAAGGTTTAGGTCTAGCTATTTCTTCCAAAAAAAAAAAAATCCCACAAACACTTCGACCATCAAAAGCAACCCAAATCATCAAATTAAGCCAAATCAAACCAAAGTTGTATCAAACTTAGATTATGATAATAAAAGATAACACATTCGGCTCTAACAGGGATACCATCATTGGCATTTTATATGCATACTTCAAATAAACTAGATTTGAATGCTCAGAAATTAAAAAAACAGCCCTCAAATTATCAAAATACTAATTTCTTCATCATAACACATAACATTTGTGTTTTCCATGAGTATAGTCCCTCATATATCCATCAATATTTCTCAGCTAAGTTTTAGAATAATTATTACAAGTAAAAATAAAAATAAGGGCATGTAAGAGCCGCAGAACATGAAAGCAAAGAGATAAAGCTACCAAAGACATTACAACTCGGAAATATCATGGGCCTAAAATCTAATCATGATGCTTATGTTGGATAATTTATGGGACTACAATGTAATTAATAAATGTGTTGGGTCATTATTTAACAAGTCAAAATTATTGTGGTCTAATTAATTAATAAAGTTTTATGACTTTAGCACATTTATCATGAAATTATAAGTATGGATACTATAAGAGCAAATTCCAATTTAATGAGGGCGAATCGAATTAAGCAATCCTTTAGTAACCACCAGTTAGTTATAATAAATACAGGAGTAATGGTCCCCGATCTCGCGACTTCAAAATTCTCTGCAGTTCCCATCAACAAGAGAAACTAAGGAAAACTCCGGAAAATCGCAGATTGGAAGATCATCGCTTGCAATCGATCAAATGGATTCAGTACGCTTCCGCTATCAGTATCGATTCGGCTTTTCTCATTAATTTGAACGTGAACGAAAGATTCTCGTGGCAATTTCCTAAGAGATTTTGATTCGATCAAAATCTATTTGGAAAATTCAAAAGAAAATTTCTAACAATTGGTATCGTAGCCTCCCGTTCATGTTCTTGTTGAGATTCCCTCCTCTTTCGTATTTTTTATCCCTTTCGTTCGCCTTTACCCGCGAAGGATTCGCCCGCAAAGGCTGCGGCGGCGGGACTACGGAGAAAGGAATGCCGCAGCGGGACCGCGACGTCGGTGGGTGCGGTGGCGCGTCCTCCGACGGCGGCAAAATCCGGCGAAAATCAAAACGAGCGGCGAAGGGAGCCGCCGGAAATGCGCGCCGAAATCGGCGCGCGGAGGAGGCGCCGCCGGAGCGACGCCGGAGGAGGGCGCCGCCTCCGGCGGCGCCGGCGCCGCCTCGGTTCGCGAACCGCGAACGGCCGTGGACTCGCTCGCGGAACGGTTCGCGGAACCGGTCCGCGAACCGGTCCGTGGACCGAGTCCACGCGACCATTCCGTGGACCCGGTCCACGGACCCGGTCCGCGGAAAAATAAAAATAAAAAAATAAAAAAATTCGTAAAAGATAAAATAAAATAAAATAAAATTTATTTTATTTTATTTTATTCTATTTTATTTAGTTTTAAATTGATTTTCTTGATTTTATTTTATTTTGTTTAATTTAAATTTTAATTTACTCATTAATTAATTAATTAATTAACTCATTTTAATTTGGAAAATAAAATGAGTCATTTAATTTAATGAGTAGATTAAATTAAAATTTAAGTTAATTAAGTTACTCATTTTAAAATGAGTAAATTAATTGTAAAGTTTAGGATTGATTAATTTTATAAAATCAATAATTTTTGTTTTGTAGAATCGTACGAACTTTTATGGCTTATAAATTAAGTCTCATTATTTATAAATATAAGATTTTATAAAATTAAATTAAAGTTTAAATTAAATTCGAATAAATGGTATTTTAAAATTGTCCATTTTTTTTAATGAACTTATTGAAGCATGATGTTGCTAAAGCTGACCTCTCATGCTGTAGATAGTTCATGAAGAATGATTGGATGTCGTGCAGTATGTAGGCTCACGCAAGTATTAATCGGCCAAAGGAAAATTAATACTGTACGAAATGCATACACACTTGCGATGATAAACACGTAACAATTATAAGGAATAATATATGAGTAATAAATCGATCCAAAGATAGATTTATTACTCGATATATGTTATTGTTAATGTTTGATCATTACAACAAGATACTACATCAAGATTAGTATCGTCATTGTCTAAAGATTGATATTAATGTTGCATTAGGTATCTTGAGATGGGATTTACCATTAATCGAATTTAAACATTTTATTAATTAAATCTTTTGTTCATTTTTCGATTGTTGCTAATGTATCTCGCTAATCTCAATTCGGTTCCAATCCTTAAGGGTGATAGCTTTAAGGATTGGAAATGTAACATTCTCATTGTTCTTGGCTGCATGGATCTAGATTCAAGATTAAGAATGTAAAGCCCGCTCCTCTTACGGATGCAAGTTCCTCCGAGGATAGGAGGAACTTCGAGAAGTGGGACCGTTCTAATCGCTTGAGTCTAATGATCATAAAGCGCGGCATACCCGAGGCCTTTAGAGGTGCGGTGTCTATCGAGATCATCGATGCCGCAATTTTCCTCATTGAAATTGAGAAACGCTTCAGCAAAGAGCGATAAGCGCCGAAACCCGTATTCTTTTAAAGAACCGATTTCAATGAAGTTCGGAGGCAAGGAAAATATAAGGGAGTACATCATGGAGATGTCTAATATCGCTTCAAAATTAAAGAAACTAAATCTCGAGTTGACTGGATGACTTACTCGTGCATTTAGTTCTTATTTCTCTTCCTCCACGAGCTTGATCAATTTCAGTCAACTATAATATGCAAAAGGAGAAATGGACTCTTAATGAGCTTATTTCTCATTATGTGCAAGAGGAAGAAAGGTCAAGCAAGGAAAGACTCGAAAGTGCTCATCCGATAAACACCTCTAAGAAAGGGGCTCTAAAAGAAAGAATGAAGGCTCGCTAAGAGTAAGGGTCCTTCTCAAAAGAAACAAAATAAAGCTCAAAATCTCGGAAAATATCAGTTGTTTCTTTTGCAACAAAGAAGGACATCGAAGAAGGAATGTGCTAAATATCATGCTTGGCGTGTAAAGAAAGGTACATTTCTAACTTTGGTCCGTTTTGAGGTAAATTTGCTTCAGCATCTAGAAACACTTGGTGGTTGAGACTGCAGTGCTACTACTAACATAAGTGTTTCAATGCGGGGTCACTCGAGCTACCGAAAACCAAATGATGCTGAAAGATGCATTTATGTGGGAGATGGAAAATCGGTAGAAGTGGAAGCAATTGGGCATTTTAGATTGTTATTATGTACTGATTACTATTTGGATTTGATAGATACTTTTATTGTACCGTCATTTAGACGAAATTTGGTTCGTTTGTTGTTTGGACAAATTAGGTTATTGTTGTTCATTTCAAAACAATTGTTTCGATTTATCTATTAATTCCAATATTATTGAACTCGGTTCTCTTATGGTATATGACAATCTTTATTTCGCTTGATATCGTTATTCTTATAACGAAACTCCGAATGTGGAATCACGAGGTACTAAGCGAAAAATTAATAATGAAAATTCGAGAGCATTATGGCACAAGACGTTTAGGTCACATCTCTAGAAATAGAGTTGAAAGACTTCGTGTCAAATGGAATTCTAAATCTATTGATTTTACGGACTATGATGTCCGTATTGAATGCATTAAGGGAAAACGGACTGAAAGGAAGAAATTAGGTGCATATGAGCTACGTAGTCTTAGAATTGATACATACGGATGTTTATGGACCATTTTCTACGAACTTTCTGGAATTGGTCAACAATATTTTGTATCATTCATAGATGATTATTCAAGATATGCATACCTATTTCTTATTAACGGAAGTCCCAAGTATTTGGACGTGTTCAAATCTTATAAGGTCAAGTTGAAAACCAATCTAAGAAAAGAATAAAGAAAGTCAATCTGATCGTGGTGGTGAATACTACGGTAGATATGACGGTTCGAGTGAACAACGTCCGGGACCATTTGCTAAATTCCAGAGGAGTGTGGAATTGTCCCACAATACACTATGCTGAGTTCACTCTAAGCATGAATGGTGTAGCTGAAAGACGAAATCGCACTCTTAAAGACATGGTAAGAAGTATGATCGATCATTCTACCTTACCAAATTCACTCTGGGAGAAGCACTCAAGACAATGATCTACATTCTAAATAGAGTACCAACTAAAGCAGCTGCAATTACACCTTATGAAGCTTTGGACAGGCGAAAACCCGGCTTAAAGCATTTTCATGTCTGGGGTCGCTCACTGAGTGCAAGTGCCTTACAAGCCACTTCGAGAAAAGTTAGACCCTAAAACAAGAAGTTGACTACTTTGTTGGTTATTCGGAGCGATCTAGGGGTTTCAAGTTTTATGATCCCAAATTAAAGATAATTTTCGAGACTTGAACTGCAGTTGTTCTTTGAGGATATCGAATTTGGGGAGAAATCGGGTTAGAGACTTTGTCTTTGAGGAGGAATCGGACCATAATACTCTTGTTGAAGAGGAATTGGTTCCTATTCTCGTAATCGCTTTGATAATGATCGTGATCTTACTCCCGACATCGATCAAGTCGCAAATCAAGAACCCCTCGAGGAACAAATTCAACAACCTCAAGAACAAGTTCAAGAGCAAGTGCTTTTGCGACGATCCACTAGTGGAAAGAAGAAATGCTATTTCGGATGATTATATTGTATTTCTTCGAGAACATGTATGAAAATATTAGTATGATGGAAGATGATCCTATCAACTTTCATCAAGCTATGCAAAGTTCCAATTCGGAAAAATGGATCAAAGCAATGAATGAGGAGTATAAGTCTATGCAAGACAATAAAGCTTGGGAACTTGTTCCATCGCTGAAGGAAAGAAACCCATTGGTTAGTAAATGGATTTTTAAAACTAAAAGGGATTCAGAAGCAATGTGGAAAGACATAAAGCTCGTCTTAGTAGCTAAAGGCTTTACTCAAAAGGAAGGGATTGACTATAAAGAGACCTTTTCTCCAGCTTCAACAAAGGACTCTTTTAGAGTAATCATGGCACTTGTTGCTCATTATGATACTGGAGCTACATCAAATGGATGTCAAGACCGCATTTCTCAATGGAGACATTGATGAAACGATCTATATGGTGCAGAACGTGAAAACTTTGTAATAGGAGACCCAAAGAATATGGTTTGCAGAACCGACAAAATCCATTTATGGCTCAAACAAGCTTTCCATCAATGGTATCACAAATTTCATCAAGTGATTCTATCATTTGGTTTTGAAATGAATGCAGTTGATGATTGTGTGTATCATAAATTCAGATGGGATAAAACATATTTTTTCGATTTTAGTATGTGGATGACATACTCTGCCACTACAAATAATATAGACATGTTGCGGAAACCAAAAGATTTCTATCAAATAATTTTGAGATGAAAGATCTTGGTGATGCCTCATTTGTTTTAGAATTCAAATTCACCGAGATCGTTCTCGGTGTATTCTTGGATTATCACAAAGAGGCTATATTGATAAAGTGCTTAAAAGATATGTGCATGCAGAATCAGTAGAACCAATTGACACCCTCGTCGCTAAAGGAGACAAGTTCGGTCTCAATCGAGTGCTCAAAAGGAAACCTCGAGATTCAGAAATGCAAAGATTCCCTATGCTTCAACGAATAGGGAGTCTTATGTATGCTCAAGTTCAGTACGCGGCCGGATATTGCGTACATTGTTGGAGTTTTAGGCAGATACTTAAGTAACCTGTGAATGGATCATCGGAAAGCGTACCAAAAGGTGCATGAGGTACTTAAGGAGAACAAAAGATTACATGCTTACATATAGGAGATCGGATCATTTGGAGATCATTGGGTATTCGACTCCGATTTTCATTGGATGCCAAGACAATGAGAAGATCCACATCGAGCTACATATTTTTGTTAAGTGGTGGAGCTATATCCCGGAGGAGTGCAAAACAAACACTAATAACTTCATCCACTATAGAAGCAGAGTATATAAGATGTTATGAGGCATCCAACCATAGGCATATAGTCGAGAAATTTTGTCACTAAGTCACGCATTATGGAAGGAATCGAAAGACCACTAAAGTTATTTTGTGACAATAAATCAGTTGTATTATATTCCAATAACAACAGGAGTTCATCCAAGTCAAAGCATATCGACATCAAATTTCTTGTTGTGAAGGAAAGAATACGAGTGGCCAGATTTCAGATAGAGCATATTGGAACAAACTCCATGATCATGGACCCTCTTACAGAGGGTCCGATACCAGTGTCTTTCATGAGCATACTACTCATATGGGTGTTATAGAGCTTGAGAAAATTTAGATTCAGTGGAGTTTGTTAGTTTGTGTTTTTAGTTATATGTTTTATTTTATGTACAAAACATATTTGGATATTTTCCGATCGAAATATAGTATTTTATTCGACTTCAAGTACACTCTGTATAATTAAAGTTTGATCTCACTTAAGTAAAGTAGACCGATTGAAAATCGATACGAACCGACCACTTCGCATGTAATTTTCATTCCACACATTCATGATTGATCTATGTCATTTGATTATATTAATATATGTGACCATCGATGGGTTTAGTTGTGACAAATACAATGAAGATCGTTTGATCCTATATCGATATGATTAATTGACCGTATCAGTAATGTGCCTTTATAATAATGACAACAAATTTTTGAGCGCTCTAAGGTTGACACATTTATTTTTACATATATAATCCAATGGGAGATTGTTGGATAATTTATGGGACTACAACGTAATTAATAAATGTGTTGGGTCATTATTTAACAAGTCAAAATTATCGTGTGTCTAATTAATTAATAAAGTTTTATGACTTTAGGCACATTTGTCATTAAATTATAAGTGTGGATACTATAAGAGCAAATTCCAATTTAATGAGGCGGAATCGAATTAAGCAATCCTTTAGTAACCACCACGTTGATTACTAATAAATACAGAGGTAATGGTCCCCGATCTGCAGACTTCAAAATTCTCCGTTCCCCATCAACAAGAGAAACTAAGGAAAACTCCGAAAATCTGCAGATTGGAAGATCATCGCTGTAATCGATCAAATGGATTCGAGTACGCTTCCGCTATCGTATCGATTCAATTTTTCTCATTAATTTGAACGTGAACGAAAGATTCTCGTGGCAATTTCCTAAGAGATTTTGATTCGATCAAAATCTATTTGGAAAATTCAAAAGAAAATTTCTAACAGCTTAGTCTAGAAAAAATAATATAAAGGGCTCCGAAATATTATCCAATTAGCTACCATAAATCACACGTAGAAGCCAAAAGGTTCCGAAGAATTCAGAAGTTTTCCAATAGAAAAGATATGCAGGTAATAATAAAATTGTTAAATAGCATTACTTTACAAAGGACGGTGAACCTATTCTCAAACGCATGCTCCATCAAAACTCCCAATATAATAGTGCATTTAAAAAAATTAAATAAGATATATTTCAGAAAATTAACAAATAAACAACGGATTACCGGCGATGATTTTGATAGAAATTGTCAAGCTCATAATAGACAAATACAGGACTTTTCATGTACTTCGTCACCTGAAGTGCGCAATGAGTTAGTTGCAGAAATGGAACAGCATTTAAACAGATGAAGATACAAATTAAGAGTCTGTTTGGGGTGGCTACAACTATTTGTAAAAATAATTATAAAGTTGTTGTATGGGGAAACAACTTCTTTGAAAGCTGATATTAGTGTCATAAATATTATAAAAAAAAATTGAATAATAATTTTCTTAGAGTTATCATACTTCAACAAATCTGATAGTAAAAATTAATTTTCTACCACAGAAATCTCTGAAAAACATCAAAAAAAAAAAAGTAGCTAAACAGAGATGTAATAGCACCTAAAAGGCAAAGCAGTGAGAAAGCAACCCCAAACAGGCCCTAAATGCTGTTCTTAGTAGAATAAATCGAAGGGAAATGGCTCACTGTAAATTTTCTGGTACAGGTTTTCTTAATCTGCGTACTTTGTATGAATCCAACTTTATCTTCTTGGAATAAACTAGGGACGCACACGTCATGGTATTGGTATACTATTTCAACCACCTTGAAATGAAGCATTTTAGTACATATAGAATTGACTTGTACTTGCAATTTCTGATAATAAAAGTTGCAGATAGAACATTAATTACTTTTTCAGATGCAGACAAGGAAGCTAGACCGATTGGAATAAAGACAACTCCTATCAGAGAAAATGTTGCAATGACCTGCATAGATGTTGAAATTGGCAAGCCTCCCATTTACTTGGGTTTTATGAAGATAATTAGCATTAGATACTAGGAAAATTTACATGCATACCACTTGATTCCTATATATTTACATACCAAACACCTAAACTTCAACTTTTACATACATACCACCTTAACTAAGCATGAAAAGGTGTATTTCACTTTTTGAAAATTAAAATGGTGGTATTTTTTAATGCGATGTGAAGGATTTGGGTGGTATAAATGTAAAAAAGCAACGTTAGGTATTAGATATGTACACAGATAGCAATTGGTGGTATGTATGTAAATGCTCCCATAATAATATGCTACAAGAGAACGTCTTACAATTGACGGTGTAAGTATTGGCTTACAAGCAGGAAGCTCTTGCTGAGTAAATCTGGAATCTGAAAGTTAAGCAGAAGAAATATCATAAGTTACAACAAAGAACCAGAAGAAAAGAAGAGCAGTGATAATACGATAAAAAAAATGTCCTGGAGATGAACATCACCATAAAATAGGAGAAAGTCACATGTATCAAATGTCCCATTTTGTGGTTTTTGTACAGGATGAATATTATGAATAGAAAATAGCCTTTTGGCAGGTAAAGAGCTAATTTTTAAATTCTCAAAATTAAGGATGTAGGACGGATGGCCGAGCGCACACACACAATTTCATTTAAGAATTTAGTACAAAACTTCAACATTTAAGAGACTATAACAGACTCAATTTGAAATCAAACTTATCAACTCAATTAAAACCATAATCAAAATTTTCTTAGTTTAAGTCTTCGTTTGCTCAATCATACATGACCTGATACCACCACTCATGCATATCAATGCATATACATAAATATGTAGAAAATTAAAATAGCAAATCCAACAACTAAGAAAATAGTAGTTTCTTTGTCAATCTTATTTCAAAGTGTTTCTTGGTCAATCTTCAGAGTTGCATTTCAATAATTTGTCCAGAAAGAAGCATTTCAAAGATTACTTTTGTGTGTCCGAGCAAGAAATCAAGCTATTGAAGTAAATATTGATTTAATCACACACGAGCAATCAATAACAACAACAACAAGCCTTTATCCGACTAAATCGGGTCAGCTACAGGAATTCTTTTTCTCCATCGTGTCCTATTTTTATTTAATCTAATAAATTAAGATCATTTTTAATAAACATGCCCAAGTCTTTTTGGGTCTACCTCTTCCTTTATTAACATATGTTGAATCTAAAACATCTATTCTCATAACCGGATCATCAGATGATCGACATTTAATATGACCAAACCATCTAAGATTTTTGTCATAAAAATCAAAAGTAGTCATATGCTTTAAATCGAGTGGTTCACCTTCTAGTAATTGGACTTTAGTAAAAGATGCAGCTTGAAAATAAAAAAGTACGTAGTCAAGCGTACCAAAGTAGTCACATGCTTTAGATGTGCATAATGCAGATGTATGCCACACTGGGGCAAAGATATAAGTGTAATATAATCCGAGTTGAAGATGGCTTTGGTTAAGGCGCAAGTGTATTGGAAACAACTATGGTAAAAGCCTTGAGACAAGATTTTTTGATAAGGAAACAAGGGTTTTATTTCATTTTATATGTCTTGATTTATGTGTTTTAGTTTGTTGTCGTGTCTCTATGTTTTAGAATGACATACTTGTAATTATGAGAGTTTAGTCTTTATAATAGGAGTTATTTTGTATGGGCTGGGGATGGAGAGTTTTAGATTGATTGTAATAACATTTTTCGTATATTTCCAGGTTGAGAAGTGTATTTAGTATTATGGAGTGGCGCTCACGTGGCAGTGATCAGTGATCTTTCTTTTCAGTTAATGCATTCTTTCCTTCCTCAGAATTTTTGGTCCTAGCATTTCTTCTTCGCTGGATTTTTCTAACTACAGATTTCAGTTTACCTTATTTTTGGTATCAAAGCATGGTTCTTGCACATCTTTCTCTTCCTTCTCCAAGTTGTGCATTTCATCCTTCTTTTTTCTCCTTCCATTTTCTTTTGAATTCCTTTCTCTGAAATTCTATCCAGATATTTCCTGTTTTCTGGATTTCAATGATTGAAAGAACTGACGTGCAGCTTTTCAGAACTGTGGTTTCCTGCGGTCGCGGGTTCTTTGTTTTCCTGTCGCGGGTTTCATAGGTCCTTGTGTGAGTTTCTCCGTTGTCTAGAATTTCAGCCCAGAATTTTAGAGAGGCTTGCGGCCAATTTTTGGCAACAGATTACTGACCAAGAATCTTGGATTTTGGTCCAAAAATCATGCAGATCATTGAGAGGTTGTCATTGTATTCCCTTTTTCCATGGACTAAAAGCAATCGAACATGCCGCCAAAGAGGAATAATGTCCTTCCAACCTGAGGTTTGATTGTGGAAGAATTGCAAAATAAAAATTAACCATCTACAAACAAGAATAGATTTCTTGAACTGTGAGATCCAGAAGAACATCAAAAGGAAGCAAGGAATAAGATAACCTATTCCATCAAGAGACGTCTAGTGGTAATGAACAACCTCTACGTACATTGAAGCATGAAAATTGACAGAAACCTCCAGATTTCAGAATCAAAATTGACTTTCTAGATTTTAATGGAAGATTGGATTTCGATGAATTTGTCAATTGGCAACATACAGTTGAACAAATTCTGAAATTCAATGAGGTGTCACAACACCATATCATCAAACTAGAGGCGATCAAATTGAAGAATGCCTCACTTTGGTGAGAAAAATTGAAGAGGATTCGGCAAAGCGACGGAAGACCAAAGATCACGTATTTGACCAAAATAAATAAAGAACTGCAATGGAAATTCTTAATTGTACATTACTGAACAAAAGTCTTTATCCAACTTCATAACCTTTATCAACAAGAATTATCCATGAAAGAATACATCCTTGAATTCGAACAGTTAGGGCTGAAATGCAATCTTTCCCAACCAGAAGAGCACACTATTGCATGTATTTTGGGTGGTCTAGAATCATCTATCACTAACATGGTTCAGCTCAAACCATTCTGGACCTTCCAGGATGTGATTAACTTGATGTTCAAGGTTGAAAATTAACAGAAATTGGATAAGAACACCCCAATATGCTTTCCTACCAATGATTTGGGCGGTTCCAGCAAATCAGTTCAATTTTGGGCACAACTCAGTGGTTGAAATGTTGAATACAGCAACAAAATTGCTTTCCAGCCACAAGTAAATGCTACCACAACGAGGGAAAGAGCTACATCCAATATACGATGCTTCAAATGTCATGGGTTTGGCCACCTAGCCTCGAAGTGTCCTAACCGGCACATTATTTCATTAGTGGAGGAGGTTCATCTAGAGGAAAATAATATTGTTGAAGAAGAAGATACTAATCCAACAATGAACCACATCCTACAGGCGGATGAAGGAGAATTACTTGTGATAATACACCTCCTCAGTGCGATCAATCTTCCAATAAAGTTTTGTTACGACATAACGTCTTTAGAATCCGGTGCACAGTTTGGGACAAGGATTGTAACATTATAATCAATGAGGGAAGTTGTAAGAACATGGTTGTAACAACCATGGTGAAGAAGCTTAGGTTAACTACTCAACCTCATCCCCGTCCCTACCAATTCATGTGGCTAAAAAAAGAGGTTGTATTAAAGTAAACCAACAATGCATGGTATCATTTTCGATCGATAGGAAACTTCAGGAACAACATTTATGTGATGTAATTCCTACGAACGATTGTCAAATATTGCTTGGTTGGCCTTGGCAATATGATCATCGTACATTTCATGATGGGTAATGCTAACACTTATTCCTTTATCAAAAAGAGAATTCAAACCGTTTGGTGTAGCCTGATAGACCGTTTTTCTCTTCATTCCCCCCATTGGAGACATGGCCCCTCTAATGGCCAAGCCGGACTTCAGGTGGTCATTCGTGATGAAATTGGGAAGATCTCTTGTGTAGCAGGATTTCAGTTATTACATTGGGATAGCTCGTTTATAGAACATGGGGTTATCATTTTCCTTGGTACTCTCCTGGAGTCGTGGATATTAATCATCATCGAAGGCGATAATGAAAACATCATTCACCATTTCCAGAAACTATAGAGGACAAGGTATGGCAGCAACAACTTTGGAACGAGCCCGATATAGCTTTCTTACAAATCTTAAGCAAGTTATTTTCTTTTTTGCCCATAGAAAATGTAACAAGGCAGCCTATTTTTTCTCCCAACTAGCCTTGGATAAATCTTTTATTTGGGATGCTCACACTTATGACCCTTCTTTTTTTAGTGTGGTGGAGGTCGATGTCAACCACACTGCTCTTTTTATGCAAATTTTATAGCATCTTTTATTTTTTATTAATGAAATGCAATATTTCACAAAGTCTTGAATAAGATAATTGTGATGCAAGCAAAATTGCAATGCATGTATATCATGATGAATACGATCCAAGTGGTTATGCTACAAAGGATCAAAGAGAGAAATATATGATGTGATTAGGGCCGTAGCATAGATCTTAAGGGAGATGACAATGGGGCGGGAGAATTTGTGACACAATTGTGGAAGAATGATGACTATGACATAAGGAGATTGTGATATAAATCTTGGGGCAGCAAACAACATTACGAGCAAGAGTGTGGTGTTAGTCTTGAAGGAGATTGGTATGACTCAAGTATGACACAAAATTATTGTAATGTAACAAGGTTGTGACATAAGCATGGATGAAAATAGTGGTACAGTCAAAGTTGTAGTGCAGTTCTAGAAGGAGACAGTTGCAGTGCAGCTTGGAATTTTGTAATAGACTTATAATTGATATGTTGTGCACAACGCTAAGACATTTGACTGGATAAAACTTGAACATAAATATAAGGTTGTGCAGATTTGGATGCAGCTATAGCTATGACACAAGCATTGGTTGTGGCATATGTTTGGATACAACAATGGCTACCCTACAAACAAGGTTGTGATGAAGATCTAGAACAAAATAAATGTTTCTAGGATTCTCCAGGGATTCAGTCTCAATTGAGCTTGGGAAATTCTTCGTCTCAAAGGTGGCCACTTGTAGGATTGCACTAAAAATTTGAGATCTTGCCTCAAAGGTGGCCACTTCTAGGAACTCACTAAAAATTTGGTATCTTCTAGAGTTGAAAAACCGTAGAAAAACCTTAGACCATCCATGATAGCTTTCATGAATTTTTCATAGGACACAAGCTCCATCGGACTTTGAAGATCTCTTTGATGATAATTGTTTGTAGGATTTCCAAAAGATTCAAGGTCCTTCAAACTTGAAAATTCAAATGTTCTACTTAATAAGCTCGAATGGGGGTGTATTTGTAGGTTTGGAAAGTCACACTTTGATCCCTTATATAGAATAATATAGAAAATTTCTTGTAGATCCCTTATCTAGAATAATATAGAAAATTTCTTGTAATCATTAACACCATTTATGTGCGCACACCCCCCCCCCCCCCCGGAATATACTTTTCCTATGCTAACTTGATAGGCCCACAATAATTGGAGTTGATCCAAGCAACTAACAAGAGTTGCAAATTGTGATTTATCGAATGAGGAAAAAGAATGTCATTTTATATATCATGTTATCATGAATCTAACATAGATAAAAAAAATGAAATTCTTATGATAGGGTTGACAAAAACTGGTTTGAATACTTTCACCCCTCAAATTTAGGGCCTCCGATGATACTGGCCAAAAGGGATAATTAGTGATTTTAGCAAGAACAATGAAAACAACTGGGGAAAACAGTAGATAACATGAATATCAAGAGAAATGCTAAACACCACATGGTTGTGAATCCAGGAGATGGATCGAAACCTCCCCAAGAGAAAACTATCACAATTTTAAATACACTCCTCTTCTCAGTCCACAGAAAACAATCCCTATTTCTAAAGGCTGGACTCACTTAATTACAAGTATATCATCCTAAAACGTACGAACATAAATAATAAACTAAAACACATAACCCAAGACATATAAACTGAAGTAAAATTCTAACTCCTACGACATTCTCCCAGGATTGGAAAGGTTTTCGCATATTGAGCAATCTCAGAATCTGATTCATAATAAACAGCCAACTCAGAGAAATTGAAAGTGATGAAGTCCCTTTAATCCCCATGTAGGTCAAATTCGGTGATCCAAACATCTTCTAACGTTGTCACTGTTGAAACTGAATCAAGGGGTTTCCTAGCTCAAATTATGAAGCATCCAATCAACTTGATATCAATTTCATAAGAACCAGGACTAATATATGCAGTTCTTACTGAAATGTATTCGGCTTGTCCATGTCAATATCAGAATGCAATTACTAAGCTTTCAAGCATGGTTGTTGCCGATGTTTGGTCCATATAATCATGTATATCAGTCTGATGCTAATGATTGAGAGAAACAATATCAGCATATCGTCTAGTTTGATCACTCTGCAAATCCCTTTAAACATGAGAATCTTCACCATCAACTCTTCTAATAAATGCATATTCATAAATTCTCACTTCGAAAAACTAGTCTCTCTTCTAAGCATAAACAAGATTAGAGATAAAAAATAGTCATCTTCATATGCGTCGTACATGAGCATTGACGATGATTTCAACATCGAATCTTCAATCCCATCGAAACTTGAAGCTTCTTGATGAAATGGATTTTCATTTTCTTCAAGAATTTTGTTTTATTGATCCACCTTATGTTCTTCCAATTTTTGTTGTTCAAGAATAGCTATTCTTTCTTAAAGATATTGGATCTCCCATTGTAAACGTTCCATAAAGAGTTATTGATTGGGAAGAGTAATAGTTCTTCATGTAGGCATCTTGGGTCAGCCACTAGGATGTCGGACAATAAATAAATGACGTAGGTTGATTAAGAATATTTTTTGATCCTAGATGGTTTGCTTATTAAATTTTTTCTAATATTCTAGATGGAGTGCAAAACATGGACGCTTTAAATGTATAAAAATCTCATGTTCTCAGTGTACTTATCCCAAACAAGAAAGAAACTGTACGAACAGCTACTACTAGGCGTTAAGATACATTCGCCCATGCTATTCTCGTAGAGACTTTCCCAAAAAATGTGATCATAGATGGCTAAACTGTTAGGATTGAAAGAAACGCCAAAAATTGCAATTTGGAAAAAGAGAAAACTAGATACCACGAGAAAACTGCCATAAATGGGACTGCCCTTGATCCCCAGTGCACTGGACAACACCTTTCAGAATAAAGATCCAACCGACTCACACTGGCAAACCACTTTAGAAGGGTTTGGGGCTATATGCAAAAAAATTTGGCAAGATCATGGATCTCACTATGGTTGCCCCAGTCCACCTCTCCTAACAAGAGGAAATTCACCCCAAGGATAATGAAATCTGAAAATTAACAAAAGACAAATAACGGGAAGAGAAAATAAGAAGAACATGAAGAAATACGCAAGAATTAATCTTGCACCAGTTGAAACAAGCACACCAACCTTAGCTCTGATGCCAAAATGATACCGACTAAACGAGTTAGTTACTGATTTCAGCAGGAACAATGGAAGGAACTGGGAAAAATAGTGAAAAACATGAAGAATAAGATAATGGCTAAACACAAACTAGACGCCCATCTAGGATACAGCTGCATGGCAAGGTTTGGATGGACTGAAATCTCCCACGAGAAAACAGACACACAAAAAAGCCCCTATTTATAAAGGCTAGACTCCCATAATCACAAGTACGTCATCTTAAAACATAAATATACAAATAACAAGCTAAAACATATAAACCAAGACATGAACTGAAATAAAACTCTAGCTCCTGCGTCATCCAGAACTTAACAATAATGTTTCGCCATGTTTATATCAAAAGATCAAATCTTCGAAAGGAGTCATTTTCCATATACAACTCATCAAAGGAGTCATCATTGCTTAATAATGAGCATGCAATTATGTGAATGGATAAAGCATGTCAGATTCATGCTATGTATTGAAAACTATTCTCGCTCAAATAGAATTTTATGGTTCTGTTAACTAATATGATAAAGATTGATATTATTAACAAGTACCCATTTTCTTCATAAAATGTTGACGTCGGTGCCCTATTCCAAGTTCCTCATATAACAATCCCTTTTATATGATGAATTCCTATAAGCTTATGAGAATTTTGACAAAGGCATAAGGGATTTGAGTTTTTTTCCCGAGTCCATAGATGAAAAATCTGTTCATGTATAAATATTAAATAGTTGGCCCTCGCTCATAGGCTTGAAATCTTTTGAGTTAAAAATTAGTTTAACCAGAAGTGTACGACTATCTATGGAAATGAGTTGAGGTTCAAGAATAGTTGTCTTAGTTAGTCTCACATCGAATGGTTCAAAAATATATTAGTGTATGAATAAAGAATGATTTGGGCTTAAAGCTTATGAGTTAAAAATTATTTTTATAATTTGCTTGTTGCTCTACTTTGATCTCCATTCGTTCACACTACCCAGCAATTTGATGCATGAATCTTTCAAATTCCGATAGATAAAGAAACTACCAATTGTTAAGTATTTACATATCTAACACCTAAAATCTAATTATTACATTTATACCACCAAATCTCCATATCAGATAAAAAATACCACCATTTTAACTTTTAAACAGTGAAATACACCTTTTTATGCACAGGGAAGGTGGCACGTATGCAAAAACTTAAGTTTCGGTGTTGCATATGTAAATCCAAAAGAATTTAGTGGTATGTATGTAAATCTTGCAAAAATACATTTCCCCTGCCTCATGTCTATGCAGAAACCACCATATTTAATGTAAACGTGGATCAAAGATATAGTACACATCACAAAAACTATCAGAATGTATTTGCAGGTCTTAACATTGCTTCAATCCTGAAATAATACTTGTGTAGAACTATCAGCCGAAAAACATAATGAGAGGACCAATAACATCGATATAAGAAACGACATTCACAAGAAGCACGCCAATAAAAAATGTTAGGGCAGCCGACCTCAATTTCGTAATTTAACGAAAACCAAAGAAAGAAAATTACGTGTTTTATTTCTTTCAGAATATATAATCTAAAAAAAGCATTGAGAAATAGTTGGAGAGAAGAATGGAAGAAAACGAAGAGATTGCCGGAATTGAGAGGAAGAAAAAGGAAGATACATTGGGGTTTCTTGGAATGCTTCTTCGGAGCCGACTTATCTGAGATCGCATCGCTCCCGGACGATGAAGCTCCCTTCGCATGCATCTTGAACCAGCAGGGAAGGAGGAAAACGAAAATAATAGAAGTAAGGAAATGAATAAAATAAAGGCAGCATTTACATGCATGCCACCCAATTCATATGTATTTACATTTCTGACACATATGAAAGTGGTAACCGGTAAATGTGTAAAAATTGAAATTTAAGGGTCTGTTTACGGCAACTTATTTGGTGCGGCACCTGGCCTGTTTGGGTAAATCACGTTTTAGCAGCTTATGCATTTTCAAAACGCTGAAAACAGTATTTTCACATCGCACCTACCTAGGTGCGGTGGAAGCTTTCTGTCTGCGGTCTGGCATTTCTAAAAAAATAAAAATTTGTAATAACTACCAAACCTAGCTTACAACAGATTATTTTTAATCAGCTTATTAGCAGATTATTCAATAAGCTGCAGCTGCCCCAAACAGACCCTAAGTATTAGATACGTAAATACAAAAAACAAATTGAGTTATATGTATGTAAGAAAATTAAGATCTTGTATGTGATCAATTTAAATATATTTATTTAATATATTTTTAAAAATAAAAATACACAAAATAATATTTATGAGTTTTTAAAATTTGCAAAATAATTATACCTTAATCAAATATTTTAAACATATTTTATTTTAAATGTAGATATAAACAAAAATAAATAAATAAATTATATCCGGTTTACAAGCGGACACCAATAAAATAGTGAGGGTGAATTGTCCCTCTTATTAGACCTCATAATAGCGGCGAATTATTTCATACGGACGACGTACGTAGTGTTGGGTGTGAATTTTAAGGGTATTGGGTGGGTATTAGATGGGTATTGGATGGGTATTGAGTATTGGAGGGTATTGGATGGGTATTGGCTATTAGATGGGTATTGGAGGGTACTGGATGGGTATTAGGAGGGTATTGGATGGGTACTTGGAGAGATACGTGCGGATACATACGTTCTCCGTATGGAATAATGGTTCCATAATAGCATGGAATAATGGTTCCATAATAGCATCGACATTCGAAAATAAGCACGGCACAAGCCCGGTCTGAAATAGAAAATACGGCTACAATTTTCATTTTCCTGCACAAACAGCTCCAGATTGTATTTATTTTTATTTCTAAGTTTAGGTTGCATTTTGTAGTTTTGTAAGAGGAGTTATGGCTCATATTCTATTAAATTAAGGAATGTCACGTTGTAAGAATCTAAACAAAAAGAGCTACAAAAAACGCGTAAATAGATTGCATACAAATAGGGTGTGCATTCTTTCGTCAAAATCGGAAAACCAAACCCGGAAAATCAAACCCATTAAGTTCAGTTGGTTTGGTTCGGTTTTAAAATTTGATTCTTTTTGTCTTTCATTTGGTTTTAACTTTCATTTAACCAAACAAGCCGAAAAATTAATTTTTTATTAAAAAAATTTATTATATTTTAATTTTTTGTCAAATAAAATAAAAAATCAAAATTTTTATTGTATTTAATATTTGATTGAAATAAATAAAAGATTAATGAAATCAAATCAATATTATGTGTATAAAGAATTAAATTTCAGTTTTTTTAATAATCGAACCGTATAAACCGAATCAAACTTTAGCTTCAGTCGTTTCGCTTTTATCAAAATTTAGATTTATTCGATTTTTCGATTATAGATATCAGTTGTAATAGGTTTAATCAATTTCAAAACCGAAATATTTGAACCGACAGAATGCTCACTCCTACATACATACAACATAATTTTTATTTATCTAATATCAAAATTTTGATATTCACAGTTACAATGCAAAGTGGTGTGATAAATATATGCACGAAAAAGTATATTTCTATTAATAGCATATTAAGCTGTAACTTGGACATTTGGCTGTCATATTGTCTTTATAGCATATTAAGCTGTCCAAAATAAGTACTTCTCAAACTAATAACCTGAGTCCAAAATTCATCATTCACTAACAACTCATATTAGGCTTATTAAATAGCCAATATTCAATTCATGCATCAAGCAAATGAGTTAAATAGCTGTTTTTTCCGTTTTGAAAACTCATAAGCTGCCAAAACGCAGTTTATCCAAACAAATCATGTGTTTTCAAAACGCCACCGCACTTAATAAGCTGCCCCAAACGGACCCTAAAGATGAAAAATGTGAAAATTACACAGAGGCTGACATGAGTGCATGTTAATAATGTCTTTCCCAATGAATAGAATTTTTTTTTTTTTTCATTTTTGGAGTTGAAGACATGACTAAAATTTTAACATTGCTGAATACAGGCACACCAAGAGTCTGGTAAAGATAAAGACACAAAAATTAGAATGACAAAGTAGGGCTCAGCAGAAAAAAATAGGTAGCACAAAGATGTCATGAACAGAGTAGAAAGTAGAATATAAACCGAGAAGAATGAATCACAAGCAGCAACAAAAACCAAAACCAAAAGACTCATGGCAGTACCACCCTTGTAGTGGAACTGAACAAGTCTGAAAACCCGGAAACCAAAATAAGGCTTGTCGTTTGCAAATAGTTTGTGTTTTGCCCGCTAAATAACTCGTGTTCGAATTGTTCATTAAGCAAACGAGTTGAAAATGAATAGCCTTCGGCACCCAATTCTAGCACATAGTTAAATATCAAAGCACTAGTTACATAAAATGGGATTTCATTATGGTCTGTAAGAGAATAATACAAAATTTGAAAGTTCTATGCTAACAAAACCCATCAAATCAAGATAACAATCAAAAGAAATATGAATGAATTGAACTAATCCCTCCCAAATTTCACACATTATAGGTTTAAGCAATTATGTAAGAAGTGGCCACCATGTTTTTTTGAGCTTGATTTATAAACTAGCTGGACACGATCACACTTTTGTTTGACACGTATTAACTCAAACTGATTACATAATTAAGTAAATAGTATATTCATAACAATTTTATATTAACTTTTTATGATATATTTAAAAAAAAATATTATTTTTAAAGCCATTCAAATTAATTTCGAGCCGAATAAAAGTTGAAATGAATAAATAAATTTGAATCGGGCCAAACATGGAAATGCTATTCACGAGAAATTTTGAATACGAGCCTATTTCTAACAATAAAATTCTGAAGGAGCGCAGAACGTAAACAAGCACTGGGCTCGCTTAAGCTCCGCTTATTTGCCCCCTAACCAAAATAACAACAAAATTTCAAAAGCCTCCAGAGTTCACCTGACACAGTTCTGCATCATAGCCCTCAAAAACCAAAAGCCAAAGAATTCTAGGCAAGCAAAGGTAGCCAGCTGTATGTCACGCTCCCAAAAGAGCTCTTGAGAGAGGTGGGCAGTCCAGGACTTATATACTGCTTTTCGGCCCTACACCTAACCGATGTGGGACTAAATGTCCGTGACATTCTCCTCCACCCAATCACGTGACGCCTCGTCACGGATCGGCTCCACCGAGGGCCCTACACCGTGGAGAGTCCCCACACCCGGCGGACGCACTCCGCTCCGATACCACTCGTCACGCTCTCAAAAGAGTTTTTAAGAGAGGTGGGCAGTCCAGGACTTATATACTGCTTTTCGGCCCTACACCTAACCGATGTGGGACTAAATGTCCGTGACATGTAGCACAAAAAAGGTCGCCTTCCAATGCTTACTAGGGTGTAAAAAGTAGGCCTTAAGGATGTCTCCCAATATCGAGTCATTTTCCATTTCCAAAATATAGGACGAGTGTGCTTTAATTTTGAATAAAATCAAAAAACGTAGAGAAACTATTAAAATGATTGACAAATCTCCTCGAATTTCTTTCTTTCCATAAGTAGACAGCACAATGTAAAACTAAGTAGCAAAAGTTTTATGTATTTTTGAGGCACTCTCCAGGGGCAAAATATTACATCCGGACTACGCACGTAGAGTTACATGCGGAGCCCAATCCATGAGAGACGTGGAATCGCGCAATAACGCAGAATAACATGGGAATAACACGAATGAATATTCATCGTGTTAATCCGCGGTTAGCAGTGTTTTGGGCGGAATAATACGCGGAATAACGCGGAATAACACTGGAAATATTCCTCCGTATTATTCCGCGTTATTCAAGTGTTATTGTGGTGCTATTGTAACACCACCACAATAACACATCAATATTACGCGAAATAACACGGGAATAATGCGGAATAACACGGGGGAATATTTCCGGTGTTACAATACTACCGCAATAACACATGAATAACGCAGAATAACACGGAGGAATATTCCCCGCGTTATTCCGCCCAAAACACCGCTAACTGTGAGTAACACGAGGAATATTCCTTCGTGTTATTCCCGTGTTATTCGGCGTTATTGCGGGATTCCACGTGTCTCCCGTGGATTAGGCTCCACACGTAACTCTACGTGCGTAGTCCGGATGTAATATTTTGCCCTCTCCAAAACAGCAATATAAGTTTAAAAGCTGAAAAATAGTTGGGCGAAGTAAGACAGTCGTAGTCCAATGCAGCAAACCTTTGAATATAAAAAAAGGAGTTGACAGGTTCTTAGAATTTGCAAGTAGAAGCAAAAAATTCATCACAAAAAATCTTATGGCTAGGCAAAGTATGCATTAACATATACTTCTATAGTGTCAACGAAATCAGATATCACTTGATCTATAAGGGATTTATTGCTGGATGTGTTGCACAAAATTAGAGAGCATAATTATGTCAGCAAAGGTAGTAGCAACGACACATATAGTAGCACAATTGATCTTGAGCAGGTGTCAATTCTAATAGAACAACATATCATTGATGTTATGACAAAATTATTGAGGGATGCATTTCATCCAAATGATATTCAACCGAATTTAGAAGTTATCAAATTTATGTTATAGATAACAAAATTTTTTTGACAAAGTTGCTTGGCTATTAAAAGATGCAGGAGACAAATCATGTACTGGATGCAAATATTTCTCAAAATTATCTTTCATACTTCACTTATATCGTTTGAAATGTCTACAATCTTGGATTACAAAATCATTCGATATGTTATTACAGTATTTCTTCCCAAAATGAGTTTTCAAGAAATATATGTGGTGAAGAAAATTTATGAAAATATTTGACCTTTGGGTATACAAAAATAAAAAAATGTCTCAACAGTTATATGTTATTCTGATAAGATAAATCTAATAAGAATAAATGTTCATAACAATAAAATTTTCGAAAATGAAAGAGCTAGTAAGAAATCAATTAAGATTCTTTGTTATTTTCCATTAATCCCAATATTACAATGATTGTTCAAAACAAAGAAATATGTTAAAGGGATGATACGACATTCAAAATACTGCAATAAAGATGGTTTAGTGCATCATCATGTTGATGGTGAAACATGTAAAACATTTGACACTCTGCATATCACTTTTCTTATGATCCACGAAATACTTGGCTTGATTTGGTTGTTGATGGATTCAATCCATTCAAACTTATGAGTAGTGTGCATATAACATATGACATGCGCTTTTGATATCTTATAATTTTCCTCCTCAGAATCGTTCATTCTGTCAACTATTAACCAGAGAAGAAAGTTTATATAATGATATTGATGTTTATCTACAACTATTAATTCAGGAACTAAATGAACTTTGGCACAGATTTCAATATTACGATGCTACAACTAGTCAAAATTTTACAATGCGTGCAATATTAATGTGGATTATCAACGATGTTCGTGCATATGGTATGTTATCTGGGTGGAGTACTAAATAAAGATTAACTTGCACATACTGTGCTGAAAATACAGAACCATTATGATTGTATATAAGTAAAAATTCTCGTATATGGATCATCGATATTAACTACACTTGGACATATACTTCGTCAATAAAAGTATTATTTTGATAACACAGATAAATATAGAATGTACCGCAAAGAATTAGTGAAAGTTAAATTTTATCACAATTGGAATCATTATATTATATTTTTGATAAAAATAATAAGAAAGTGTAAAATCAGGAGGAAAAATGCCAATATAGTAGTACCTAAATCTGCTAATGTATTAAAACAGAAAAATTTTATTTTTATTAAGTTCGTTTTATTGGGAGAATGAGAGTACAATATTTTATGCATAATTTGGATTTCATGCATATAGAGAAGAATATTTGTGATAATTTTATATGTACACTGTCAAATATTAATAAATCTTAAAATAACTTACAGACACAACACGATTTAGTTGAATTTCTGTGAAGATTGACTTGCATCCCTATGTTTTAGAGAATGGGTGCCATCTCCTTCAACCAACTTATTTCACAATGTCAAAAAAACAATAAACAAATATTATGTGATGTGTTAAAAAAAATATGAAAATGCTCTAATGATATGCGTCAAATATCTCTAGATCTGTTAATCTGAATAACTACAAAATCATAGATCTAAAAAATCATAATTGTTTTGTCCTTATAGAAGAAAATTTACCAATTGCTTTTGAATCATATAAAAAAATATGAAAATGTCTCTAATGGTGCATAATATTTAAGAACAATTGATAAAATTTCTTCTATAACAATGTGATAATCATAACTTTTTAGACTGTGATTTTGCAATCATTGATATTAACAGATATGAAGATATTTAATGCACATCCTCTGAGCATTTTTATATTTTTTTAGTACATAACATAGCAATTTTTTTTTTTGACATTGTGAAATAAAGTGATGGATATTAATACAATCAAAATTAACACTCACTCTCTAAACATGTGTATACAAATCTCAACCTTCACACTAATACAATCAAATCTAGTTGTGTTTGTAAATTATCTTCAGAATTATCAAGATTTAATCGTTCACATCTAAAATCATTACAAATATTCTTCACTATATGCATGACAACCAAATTATACAACATAATACTGTACTCCCAAGGCTAGCTAAAAAAAACTATTTTTTCTTTCATCTTAGTACATCAATCAATTCAGATACAAATGTATTAGCATGCTTTCTCTTCTAACCTTAAACTAATTTTTCTACCAAAAATATACAGTAAAGATTCCAATTTTGACAAAATTTGAGTTTCATTAATTCTTTGTGGTGTGATTCTACATTCATTTGTATTATCAAAATAATATTTTAGCCGACAAAATATATGTCTAGATGGTGGCTAACATTAATGACCCATGTAAGAATTTTTTTTATTTTTATACAATTATAATATTTCAATATTTTCAATACAACACGGGAAAGCAAATCTTTCTTCGGTATTCCACTCATATAACATATCATAGGCAAAAAAGCATTGATAGTCCACATTAATGTTGTAAGCACTGTAAAATTTTAGCATATTACAGTACCGTAACATTGAACTGTGTGTCAAAACTTATACAATTCCTGAACTAATAGTTACATATAAACATTAATATCATCACATAGATTTCTCTCCCCTGATATAATAATTGACAAAATGAAGTATGACTGCTCCATCACAATCCAATGGGATAAGTTATAAAGTATTAACAATACAGATCATATGTTAAATACTAACCATAAGCTTGATGGATTTAATCCATTAGCGGCCAAATCAAACCGAATATTTGCAGTATCATAAGCAAAATCAGGATACTAAGTGACACGATATAATGACGCAATAAACCATCTTTTTTACAGTGTTTTGAATGTTATATCATTTTTTTCAGCATCTTAATTAGTCACAGACATACATACATACTCATTAAATTTATCTTTTCAGAATAACATACAATCGTTGGGACTTGCATCTATTGTTGTACACCCAAAGCCAAACGCTTTCATAATTGTCTTCATCTCATATATATTCTTTGGCAAAAAAACTCTTTCGGAGAAGGCATTGGCTAGTAACTCCAATAATATATCAAATAATTTTGTAGTCCAATAATGTAGATATTTAAAACAATGTAAGTGAAGTATGAATGAGAACTGAGAAAGATTTACACCAAAGATATAATTTTTCTCCTGTATCTTGTAATAGCTAACAAATTTGTCATTTTCTTTGGGTTTATCTGTAGCAAGAGTTTCATAACTAGCTTCCCAATTCGGTTGAACATCATTGAGATGAATATATCCCTCAGTAATGTTGTCATGTCATCATTGATATGATGTTCTATCAAAACTGGCACATACTTAAGATCAACAACGCTAATAAATGTTACATTGCTAACACCTTTACTGATAGAACTATGCTCTTCCTCATGTCAATTTCATACAACAGATCCGGTAAAAAATTTGACAGCTTTGACACTGCAGAAATGTTTGTTAAAACATTCTTTATATGGACATAATTTTTTTTCTAATGCATTTCTGTTTCTACTTGCAAATTCTAAGAAGCTATCAACTCCTCTTTTATATTCAAAAGTTCATTTAGAATTTGTTTATCCAACTCTTATTCATTTGTTCAGATAAATTAGTACTTATAGTCACTACTAATAATATATGGGCTACAACAGATAAAAATAAATAAAAATTTAAACAATCAAAATGTGAATAAACATGACTGGTTATAGAGTATAACTTTTTTTTAAAAATAATTTATTTTTTTAACTATCTATTTGGTGTTTACATAAAAGAAAGTTTCCTCTATGTTCGCGCTTTTAATGAAAAAGAAAATCTCTAAATGGCTATTTTCTATTATTGTTACTCGAGAGGATTGGAACCGATTGCCATTGAAAATTGAAAGAGATATGAGAGATGAACGGGACTTACCGAAGGTAAAACTACTAACTCAAGAAGGTCGGTTGATTTCCGGAGCGAGAACATCGACATAAGGCATGACTGGTGTTAACTTGGTCGAGGAGCAATCCTATCCGGCGAGGTCGTCAACCCTATGAGATGCAATCAGACGAGGACAAAAATTGATTTTGGCTGAGAGCAGCTATATGGGAATGTCTTATGAGATTATTTAAGACAAATCACTAACCATGGTCTAGGATCACCAAAAACTAGGCCAAGGGAAAGAAACAAGTTAATTTCCCTACAAGTGATTAAAGGGAATTGGGCTTAAAAGGACCTAGAGACAAAGCCATAAGTTTTTTAACAATCTAAAATTTATATATTTTAACAGGGTAGTTAAGTCTCACATGATTAGGCATTTAATCGATTTTAGTACGTTCAACTTGCACAAATGTGAACAAACAAATCGACCTCAAATCAATACGTATCACAAGTAAATACAAATTAAATTTATATTAATATTTAAATCAATCTATATACATGAAATTTATACATGCGAGAAATAAGTTCCAAACAAATGCAATATATTTTTTTTAAATCAATGAGTGACTGCATTTAGAATAAATTACAAAAAAGATTAAAATCGTGATATTATGGATAAATTCCAATATTTGATCAAAAAGAATATAAAGTAAATAGACTAAAATGATATTATGATAAGTTGGGATCATCGTAGCTTTGAATTTCTGTGTAAAATGTTCACATAAGATGATCAAAGGTTAAATTAGACTTTTAAATCAGCAAGCAACATGCAAATATATATATTTATAATTTGGGTTTTTAAAACTTAATAAAAAATGTTAATATTTAGGTCACATAAAACTTGACATCACGCAACACATGAGGAAAATAACAAGCATGCAAAATTGCATGTAGATTAGGTCAAATATATTTTAAAATTGAACTTAAGAACTTCTTTTAAGCAAAACTGCAGGTTGCACGTTCTTCTCTTTCTTTTCTTTTAAATAACTTAGGAATCCATCTAATTTAATACTAATAAAACTTGATATTTGAATGCTAACTATTTGTCAAGCTCATCATCTTTACAATAATGAACATATATAAAAAATATGCAAAAATAATTAGCTTTAGGCAAGATGAATTATATACCATCAAATTAATGAAAATGACAGCAAGGCTTAATGAAGGTGTTTCAAGGACAAGAGGTGGCAATGGTTCGTTCTGGAAAGCTTACCAGCAGGAACTAGGCACGGGGTAGTTAGTAAACAAGAGAAGTGATTAGCCCTGAGGTGCTTCCATCCCGGAATAAAAGATATGTTTGTGTTCACAGCTTGGAACTTGGGCAAGGGATGCAATTGCGAAATTGAGCACCGACGACACCCGATCCAACAAGAAGTTGAGATTGAGCGAGAATTTTGAGAGTGTGGCATGGCAAGGAATGAACCAGTCCAGTGAGGGTGATCCGCCGAGAGCGAAGAGCAATTTTGAGTGAGGGAGCGGCTAGAGAAAAATTGCGGGAATCGGGATCACGAGGGATATGTGAAATATTAATCTGATTAATACGAGAGAAGAGAAATTTTAACCGCCTCCTCAGCCAGTTTACCGCACCGGGCATAAATCCACCACATGAATTTGTGGCCTTAATAAATATTCTTTACATCATGTCAAGAATGAACTACGAAATAATGGTGTCGAAAGCTTCATTAAAATCAAACTTGGCACAAAAGGCAGAACGAGAGGTTCTTAAAGTGTGGAGCAACTCATTAATTAATATGATATTGTTGGTTATAGATTTCTTCATCATAAAACCAGCTTGCGCATCATGTATATTGTAAGGAATGGTGGCCTTAAGCCATGTTTTAAAATTGCAATCCCGAAAGTAAAATGAAAACTAATAGATTGTCATATGGCAAGCAAGACCGCACCAAGTTTCAAAATTTACCATCTTCAATCTCAATTAGCTTATCAAAAAGAATAGACAAGCCATGGAACGTGCACCCAAAAAGTTTAGAAAACTTTCGCTCAACTAATTATGTTCCAAATTTTATCCTGTGCAGGCGTCTACCAAGTTAGAGTTCATCACCGATTGACCGAACCAGCTGGCTTAATAGTCATTTTATCGAAAAAGGGAAGCGAGGGAACCTTGCCGCACATTTTATCAGAGGTCATGCATGATTTCCTCAACCATAACTCAAAATGATTACCCTATAGAGTTCATCGCCGATTGACCGAACCAGCTAGCTTAATAGTCATCACACTGACTAAAATCAAATGTTTCATGAGTTCAATCAGAACCATTAGTTTGAATCCTACAATCCTGATCAGATAACCTTAATATAGACTTAATTTATGCATAGACCCACAAAATAATCCCATTTACCTTCCATCATCCCCATTCACCATCAATGAATCTCATTTTCTTTCTTGCAATTTTCTAACCCACAAACCACTCCCCAACCTTTCTATTATGCTATGCACTCCCTGATCAAATGCTTGAAAGAAACCATCACCCTCATCAAAGCTTAAGCATAAATCCCGAACAATAATAAAAGTTACAGGGGGAAACTAAATACATAACACCCAAATCTTGGCTATTTATAACAGCAGAACTCAAGTCATTTTTGAACTACTGAACCCATATCTTTGCGTGTGCCAAGATCAAACCATTGAGAATTTGACAAAAGCAAAAAATAAGGTTTGGAGTCTTGCATTGAATTTTGATATTTGGGCTAGAATTTGAAAAATTAAAACTATCAGGGAGTTAGTTTTCTAAACAATGCAAATTTAGATGTTATGTTCGAACTGCTCCTAAAAATTAATGGTGAGAAACCCAAACGTGATTTAGATTGACCTCAACCAAACCTTACTCCTGCCTCACACAAAACATTCGAATAAAGTGTAGACTGGGATCAATTAGTTCTAGATCGCATTCGTGTCTGAACCTATGAACCTTGAGCATAAAAAGAAATATAAAGAAAAACTAGAGGAATTAAGCCTATTAAATGCCATGGAATCCAAGGTTATATCAAAACAAGTTATTAATAGGTTGGTTTGACAACATAAAGTCAGGCTATAAAACATTAGCCACAGTTTGCAACAAAATCAAGACTTAATTCTCCATTGATACACAAAACGATGTGCAAGATAACATGGTTGCTAGGACATAATTAACAAACATACTTACCCGAATCCCAGAAAGTATGCATTAACTAAATTAAAGCATTAAAAGAAATATGGATTCATATTCAAATATAATCAGCACCATCACCTACTTAGAGATGAGTATAGTCCGCTCAATTTGAAGCTTGTGCTCCTTTCTTACATTAGAATTTAAGAGAAACTCTTAAATTAAATTGAAAACTTTGATCAATGATATGGGTTAAGTACACATGGTCTGAAAATTCAAAGAATTTATGTTAAATTTGGTTAGTGAGTTAAAAAAACAAGATGCTCGAGGCTGAGAATTCATTGTGGCACTAAAAAGGATTCCTGCACAACAAACCAAAAGATAATTCGATTTCATTTACTTCACTTACACTTAAAAATCATGGTGTAAATTCCTGCATAAACATGGTAGCTATACAGAACAGTAAATTCTATGAAATCGTTTTTGTATACTACAAAAATAACTCATTTGAGTGCAACAAAATAAACGAAAACAATTACCATCCCAAGAAAAAAATTAAAAAGAGAAAACTGATTATAAATATAATAACCATTAGAGCAGATGAATTGGCACTTTTAACAAACTAATTTCTTTTAACAAGTTTACACCAGATGATGCAAGTTACATATATGGTTAAACTCCTGAACTAAAATGTTCAAGCTTTAATCAAGCTTTGATCAGGAACTGTTAACATTCAAACATACACTAATTCTCACGTCTGAAAAATTACCCACCATGTAAGGTAGAAATGAAAACCACCACATCTTTTTCTTCAAGCTCCGTATCATGACCACCGCATAATTCCCAATCGCAATCATTAACAAGAACCAGAATACCAGGCCTCCTATAACAAAAAGATTGGTATAATTAAAAAAAGAAAAAAGAAAAAGAGAAACATAAGAAATGGAAATCTTAAAGATGGATTTACGTACACGGAGTCCCCTTTCATAAACATTTCTGGCCTTTCTTTGATCAAGTTAGTCCGAACCCAAGACAACAGATCACGCAATGTTAACTGCCAAGGTATTTGAAGATGCAGAGTAAATCAAATACTCGAGATAGGAAATCTAGTTCTATGAAGCCCGCCGGATAATGATTACCTTCCCGTTCTCAACTTTTGGAGTAACATCAACGTGATGGATTTTTACGGATTGGCACAAAAGATCGAGGCCGCCACTACATTAAAAATGCAATAATTCAGACACAAGAATTAGGATCAGGAATAGACGAGTGGTTTTCTGGAAAATATCAAAAAATAAATAAATAATAAAAAGAAGTTCGCAAAAAATTACTACCCAAACTCAAGCGTGAGTCGCATCTCTGCTTAATTAATACAGACGATCAGATAGATAGTGAAGGCGGGAAAGAAGAAAGATGAGCTTGCGCCCAGTGGATCGACGCAAACCCTACTACGGTCTACGCAGTGCAGGTGGGAAAGAAGAAAGACGGACGAGCCTGTGCCCTGGAGCCTGTGCCCTGGAGCCTGTGGAGCAACGCAAACCCTACTACGGTCTACGCCGAGATGCCTTGGAATTAGGGCTGTCAAGAAAAGGAAACGATACAACACCAATAATTTTTTTCTTTTGATTCACTAATCAAATACAAACAAAAATATTTTTGTTCGTATTTAAATTATTATTATTTAAAATATAAAATAATTTTTTTCATTTGATTAATTAAATGAACTAAATATAAATAATGATGCTTTCATTCGTGTTTGAATTATTATTGATCGAAATATAAAATAATTTAAAATAATTATATACAAAAAATTTATCATATTTTTAAAATTAAATTTTATAAATTATAATATATAATAAATTAATAAAAATAATAATATATTAATATATTATATTAGTAATATATTAATATATTATATTAGTAATATATTAATATAGATATTATATATTTATACAATATAAGTTATATAATTAATATAATATATTATTTATATATATTAATATTAGGGCGTTAAACTGGCTAATCGTTCTTGAACAGTTCGTGTTCGACTCGTTCATTAAGAAATGAACATGAACAATGACTTCACGAATAATTTCAAACACGAACTCATTTCAAACAAACTAAATTTCAAACGAACAGAATACAACACAAGCTCTGTTCATTTGTGTTCCATTCGTTTACACTTCTACTTGGAATAGACTGGTCTAATAAGAAGTTTTTTTGGGGATTTACATAAATACCACCTACGTATTTACATATCTAACAACTAAAATTTAATTTTTATGTTTGTGTCATTTAAATAATTCATATCACATAGGGCTGTCAAAACGGCTCGTTGTTCGTGAACAGCTCGTGTTCGCCTCGTTAAGAAGCTCGTGTTTGGCTCGTTCGCTAAGTTAACAAGGCTTAACGAGCCGAACACGAACAAAGATTTGTTCGTTCGTGTTCGGCTCGAAATACTATTCCTCAATATTATATATATATATATATATATATATATATATATATATATATATATATATATATATATATATATGAGTAGTATTTTTAAAAATTTAAAAGATTTATAATCAATTAAAATTATTAATTAAGTAAACATAATAAAAACTATTAATTAGATTCAAACGATGTTTTAATATAAACTATAATTCTTAAATATTGTCTCAACCCTTAACATCTTATGATTACATGATTAAGATTGTTAGAATGACTATTTGTTCGTGAACAGCTCGTGTTCGGCTCATTAAGCAAACGATCCGAACACGAACTTTCTTTTTGGGCTCGAAGCCGAACACGAGCAAGCCAATAATATTATTATTTGAACTAAAAAAAATTAAAACCTACATTATGACATAATGTCAAATTGAAATTTAGGTAGTAAATATTAAATTAATTATTAATTTAGTGGTACACTAATATGCATGTAAATCTGCAAGTTTTTTTAAGTCATTTCATTGCTGCTTTTCAAAACTAAAAACGACCAAATAGTTCTACAAAATAAATGTGGTTACGAGAGTACATTTAATCTATACTAAAATTGTGAAGGAATTTAAATAGTCAAAAATTCAAATTAATAACTATATTAAAATATTTATTTTTTCAGCCCATATAAAATCTCGAAAAAATTATCACATGAATAATTAATAACTTTTTTATAACTACACTTTCAGAAATGAAGTAATAAGTTATTTAAATTTATTTGACTGTTTTTCTATTAAATTTAAGTTGTTTTTGAGTCTAAGTAATACTACGTTTAATGCTACTACGCGCGCACACACATCAAAAACGTGTCAATGTTTGATAATGAGAAGATCTAAAAGTCTAGAAGAAAAGATTATGACAAAGAAGAGTCCACCAATAGAAGACCATGAAACCACGAATGAAAACAAAGACAATCGAAGGATACAAGGACGAGATATTCAGATCAAAACGAGGCAAAAAGTATCTGAGTTAATCATCACAGAAGAGTCGATCCAAGGAAGATCTGGTCACGTAACATCTCAAATCATTCTAAAGACACCGAAAAGACCCCTCATCAGAGGTTAATGATCAACATGGTCATATGAACTAGTCGACCCAATTTGACAAAATGCAGCCGTCCGAGCAGACCTCAGTTGATTGAACCGATCGGGTTGACTCATATGCCTCCCTTTAAAATAGAGACAAAAATGTAACATCATGGCATTATATTATTTCCCCATAAATAGAGATATTACTTTATGAATAAGACATAATTGACACAATGGATTATTGTTATATATATATATATATATATATATATATATATATATATATATATATATATATATATATATATATATATATGACCCACTTTTTGTATGTATGTAATTTATGTTTATAACTACTGAACCAAAAACTTGATCCCGCTTTAAATATAGTGAATATGATTTAATGTATAATGCGGATTCTACGCAAGTATACGTATCGTATCAAGGAATACGAGGCTCTAAGTGACTCTCATTGTCGATCCCACATGTAAGTTTTTAACGTAATCGTTATCGCCTAAATTTAAATGAATTACTTAATAAAGTGAACGAAATTCAAGTAACTATAATAAACTAAAGTAAACTAACGCTCGAAATAAGTTGATTTAATTAATTCGTAAAAAGTATCCTTCTCCATGTTTTTAGAAAATTAAGTGAAATGATGAATTTAATTGAATTTTTAAATTGTATTGTGACAAATAGGAGCATTCCTATTCTTTACCCTTTGGTCCGTGTGAAAAGAACATCGACTAATCCCATGTTTGATTATCGAATCCATAGCTAGCATGAGGATACCTGTCGCCACTTCGAGCTCCCATGTTCCCCTCACCCGAGGCTAACATCTACACTTCGACTCTCAACAAGAGGATCGAATCGAGTATTTTAGTCGTCACACTAAAATATCCAATTCTACGCCCGATAATTAATATTTCCCTATTTATTCGCACCCTCCTTCTAAGCGCTTTTGATTTCCCTAAATATTGGATGTAATTTTTACTATAGTTGATAATTCAACATATTTTAACTACTCAATCGTCGGATTGAAAGTAAATTAAGTTTTAAGTAAAAATTATCACAATTTATTTATATTATATTAAGTGCCTTTATTTAATTTCATCAAACCACATAATTTTCATAAACAATGAGAAAGACTAAGAAAACTACTCGTAATGCATGGAATAAAACAAAGCATGGATTTCATTTAAAGTTAAAAACAATAAACAAAGATACTTATCTTAATTTCCTTCCCAAGCGTAATTCTCAAGTTCCTTTCGAATTTTCCTTTTAAGACAACAACTAAATAAGTACTCAATTAAACTAATAAACTCACTAAACTCACTCAAACTACACTTAAGACACTAGAAATAGACTCACAGAAGACTCAAAAGACACACTAAAGACTCTAGAATTCGGCCTCTATTTATAGAGGTAAGCAAAGGTCCAAGGGGTGCTTAAACACCTCTTCAAAAAGTGTCCAGGTTCAATGTATATGCATTTGGAACTAGCTCGCTGTCGGCGGAAAACGACCTCGCCATCAATGGGCTTCTGAAGATCTTCAAACCGCGCGATCTCGTCGTTGACGTGCTCGGTCATTGTCATCGAGGTAGTTATAATTCCTTCGAAATTTCTCCTCATGATCTTCATTGCTGCGTGGCTTCGATCTCGCTGTCGGCGAAGTAGTTATATTTGCATGAATTTCTTCCTTTTCGATCCAAATTTGCTCCATTTCATGCATTTTGCTTCTATCACCAATAAATCATCATTCCCGCAATAAAATAAAGAAAATACATTTCTTTAAAGTGCAATTTCATCAAAAATAGGTATTGAATTTCTTAACATATTTTTCTCGTGATCAAAATCCCCCAAACTTAATTATTACTCGTCCTCAGTAATTTTAATACTAAATAAAAATAATGATTTCTATAATAAAATTTTTCAACTCAAATAATATATGAATTAATTTTAAATAACATTATAATAAAGTTAAAAAGAAATATTTCTAAGTAATTTCAATTAATTTTATAGAGATAAGATTATTTAGTTATTAGGTCTAAGATTTCTAACTTTCTATTTATTTTGAGGAAAGACAATATTAAAAATTAATAAATTACTTAAGATATTTAGATGATAGGAAATTCAAAAAAAACTCTATTTAGTAAAATACCAATCCATAAATATAAGTTTAGAAATATAGTTAAGTTTTACCCTTTAGGTCAATCCATTCAGCTCAATTTTTGATAAGCGCATCTCCACAAGCTTCTCCTCACTTATATTTTTCTTTTCACTTTTCTTTTCTTTTCCTTTTTTTTCTTTTCTTTTTCTTTTCTTTTTCAGCTGAGGATTATCGTATCTCGAAAGCTCTATTAATAATTTTGAACTTCAATTTCTCTTCCTAAATTTGAAACTTAAAATACTTCTTCGCTTATATATATTTCATAATTTTTACTTCATTAAGTTTCTATCCTTTCTTTTTCATCTATATACTTAAGAATTTCCAATTTTTAGAATATAGTTTCCTTACTTTAAATAAGCCTACTATATTCTTATTCCTTTTAATCAAATATCTTCTTCTATTAATTTAATCGAATTACTAGAAGTATTTTCTTTAACTTTATATAATAATTAAATAAAGCAACTCATATTTATTGAATTGAAAATTACTATAGAAAATCATTTAATAATTTTTGAAAATAGAATTTGAGAACAATTTAATAATTAAATTTGTATTTTTACCTTCCCCCAAACTTAAATTTTTCTATCTATACTATATATAGAAAAAGGAAAGTATATAAATAAAATTCATCATACCTTTCGAGCTTTAGGTATTTCTTTTCTTTGAAATTTTTGCAGGCTTTTTCATTACTTACAAAACCTGTACTGTTAGTATTCTTCCATATATAATATTTAAAAAGAAAGTGCAGGGATGGAAATTTTTAAAATAAGTATCAAATATAATATAGAAAACTTAATTTGTTACTACACATACATTTACAATAATACATTAAAGAAAAACTAACATCCTATATATATAAAAATTTGCAACTAATTTAACACACATAAGAAATATAACATCATAGCTCAATCAAACGAACAAAACATACCAAGTCCATACTACGTAAAGTACGAAATAATCACATCCAAAATAATAAAGTTTCTCAACATAACAACAAATCTAAAACAAACCAAATAAACTAAACAAAAGCTCTAATCCTCTCGCATCAAAATCCCAAGCTATATCATCACCCCGATCTCCAAAGCCGAGAAGGCCGAGCAGTCTGGTATCGTGAATATCGGGGCACTCGGAAAGACAACATCTAAATCACCACTCCTATAACGACGCTCAGAATCATAGTATGCAATCTCTATTCCGAATGTCACTGGAGATATTCGCTATCATAATCGTGTCTTCTCTCCAAGCCTCCAATTCTTTGATCTATATGCTCAAATCTTCTTTCCATATTTTCTCCAAATAACTCAAAACTCTTTCTACTCGTGGTTAATTCATTCATCGGATCTTGAATGGTAGGAGTAGTGTACCGAGGGGTGGTTCATAACTAAGTAGAGGTATATCTCTACTCGAAGAAGGTACATAATCCCTCGTCCCGCATCTCCATCCTTCGTGGATTCATATTTCTTTATATTAGCCCGAGTTAGTGGGTTTCATGAGCTCTATCCATTCCTCATCATCCGTCGCCTCTACCCCGCATAATCGGCAAAGTGCATAGATAAGCACCAGGATGTCCTAATCCTCCTCCACTTTCATTTCTACAGACTGGCTAATATGTTTTTATATATAACATTTCCCACATTAATAATCTTCCGGTTCGAATACGTAAATTCGTAATCGTTCTATCTCTTGTTACCTCACTATGGTGGTAGGTAGGTAACAAAGTAGAGCAAATAAAATAATGTCAGTTTTGATGTCGCATTTAAGCATAGAAAGAGGGAAGTTTACCCGTTCTCGCCGCTTTATCTTCCGTACTCCTTTCCCATCGGTGAGAAAGTCAATCACCTCTTCTAATGGTTCTTCCATAGTTCCAAAAGTTTCATATTCGCTCCAGGTGTCTTGAACTTCATAATATGCGTTTATTCTAACAGCGCTGAAATCTACGAAAAATCCTCTAACTCTAACCGGTGCATCTTCTGCCTGTGTTAAGTTTGTATAAAATTCCTTCACAACTTCTACAGCTGCTCTGTTGGTAACGAAACAGAAGTTTTCCCATCCTCACTCCTTTATAACGAGCTAATTGATTCCATAAGGCAAAAGTTTCGGGAAAAATCCGCCATCGGCGAGCTCGGTCTCGCTGTCAGCGGGTTTTCTCGCTGTCGGCGAGATAATTCTAGCCATCGGCGAGGTCCTAAAAATTTCAATTTTTGAATTTCGTCAATCATTTTCAACCTCGAATTGCTATTAATCAATCTTCCGATCACTTAATTTGAATATTAATAAGAAGATTAGGTACTATACTTACAAAAATTCACACAAAACAAACAAAATAACTTTATAAATGAAATCCATCAAACTTACAAATTTCACACTAACAACTTCACACATACTTAAATTAATTGTTCAAATCCATACCACTCAAGCATCGCAATCCAAACCACAACACTCTAAATGCTGAGACATAAAAATTTACATAAAATCTTATCAAATCTAAAGTTCGACTCATAATAAAACTTAAACTCCAAAACAAACACTCACACATACAAATATAACATAAACATATAAATCCTTCCTACTCTTCCGTGTCTGAACTAATATCTTCTCTCGATATTCCCAATGCGACGCAGTGCACAAATAAATTGTAGAAAGGCCTCGAAAGGGAATTCGCAGTAGATTCTTCATTAAACCATCCTTTCGTCTTAAGTAGATGAATAAAACTAGCCTCCGTATGTCCAAGATGATCAAAGTGCTCCTTCATTCTCCAATCAATACGATCAAACATATCGTAGATATCATCAATGGAATTCATCACATTTTGCAATTCTTTCTCTAATCCTTTAATCTTCTTCGAATAAAATTAGTCTTATCGCAATAGGTCTTGCTAAAGGATTGTTCTCGTGATGCTCGTCGAAATAACGGTGATCTCATCATCGTTATCCAAAGTGGGAAACATATCGTAGGATCCGTGGGTTTCCATGGTAAAAGTACTTTTTCCCAAGCCTCATAAGAAACTTGGTACCGATCGCATAAAGCAAATATAAGTAGATGGGTGTCCAAGTCCATGCACCGACCCATGCACGATTAATCCCACTGCAGACTTTACTATTATCGATCCAACATCGATAGTAATCCAATTCGAATACAATAGCTTAAAATAAGTGCATTCCTTCGAAACTTTATTTACTCTCATGGTAGGTAATAATTTTGATGATATAAAGAAATGCCGTTGCTTCGAGATAGTGGTTTAGAAGTGATGCGTAAAAACTAACATACCCGTCTTCTCGTACTCCCAATCATCTCGGTTCATCGCCGATATCTATAGTATCTCGTTCATATTATATCTTGAAGGCACAAAGTTGGAATAGTGACAAACGAGAGGTATTTTCTATAGAAAACAATTCATTTACCCTTGCAGGAGTAAATGTTACCCATCTTCCTCCGACGTACACATTCGTACTGGTTGATCGCATGTAAATTAGAGTAAAACTCTTCGACTACCGGTATAACTACACGTGAAGTTGTATAACAAAATACGTCCCAATGCCGCCGCGCGATCATTTCTTCGATTTTGTAGTAGCATTCTCTACTCCTCTATCGACGAATCCTCTTCTTCGATAAGTCTTTTCTTCATCAAGCCTTTGTTAAGGATTCGTTGTGCCTCCGAACTAACAAATTTTCGCCGGTTGAAAACTTCAATTTTTGTGGTTTCTAGGAATTTTGAGGCCATTTTGGATGGAATTGATTGGTCTCTAGTCGTTCCTAAGGAAGAAAATGGTGTAAAATCGGATTTGGAATAATTTCTTACGAAGTAATGACTTAGATTCGTCCAAAACCGCACAAAAAATCTTTAAGAAACCAAATTTTAAACTACCTCACCGTCGGCGGGAAGTTCCTCGCCGTCGGCGACTTAGTTAAAAAACTGAATGAGTAATGGTCCACGATCTCGCCGTCGGCGAGCTCGATCTCGCTGTCGGCGAGATTCGTAAAAATCACCCGTTTTCGCTCCTGGTTCGAATATTTTCCGATCTCATATAATAAGTTCAATTTTTGTGATGATTCTAAATAAGAATTCGAGTAGTAAGATTTATTTTAATAATATAGATTCACTAATATGTAGATATATAAAAATAAAAGACTACTATGAGTTGCCTCCCATAAAGCGCTTAGTTTAACATCGTCAGCCCGACCTAATTTAGTTAGTGTTCAGGTTGACTAAGTATTAAATCCTCTTTAAAATTTGGTCGTCTATTTTCGAAATATGGTTTTAATCTATGTCCATTTACTTTAAATCTATGTCCTCGTTTTTGGATCTTTAATTTCTATAGTTCCATACGAAAATATTTCGAGTTACGATGAAAGGTCCTAACCATCGAGATTTCAATTTCTCAGGAAATAATTTCAATCTAGTATTATAAAGCAAAACTTCTTGTCCTGGTTCAAAATTTCTCTGATTAATCTTCCGATCATGCCATAATTTCATTCTTTCTTTTCCTATCATTATCATATGATTCATTCCTTAATTCTTCCAATTCATTTAATTTCAATAATCTCTTCTCACCAGCTTCTTTCATATTATAATTAAATTCTTTAATCGCCCAATATGCTTTATGTTCTAATTCGACTGGTAAGTGGCAAGTTTTTCCATATATAAGCTCGTAAGGAGTCATTCCAATCGGAGTTTTATAAGCAGACTCCGTATGCCCATAATGCAGATGTATCAGTCTTATAGACCAGCCCGACTCGTTAGTGGTTTGCGTACTTTTCTAATATATGTTTAATCACTCGATTAGAAACTTCAACTAATCCACTAGTTTATGGATGATAAGCGATCGATATCTTATGCATAATATTATACTTTTCCACTAGTTTGTGAATGTATTTGTTTCTAAAATGAGTTCCTCCGTCAGTGATAATAACTCTCGACATTCCAAATCTAGTAAAAATATTTTTCATTAAAAATTTTGAAACACTTTTAGCATCACACCTAGATAAAGCTTGTGCTTCAATCCATTTGGAAACATAATCAACAGCTTACTAATATATATGAGTTTCCAAATGACTGAATAAAAGGTCCCATAAAATCTAATCCCCAAACATCAAAAATTTCAACTTCTAATATAAAATTTAGAGGCATTTCATTATTTCTTGAAATGTTTCCTATTCTTTGGCATTTATCGCAAGTTTGGATATATCTATATACATTTCTAAATAGAGTAGCCAAGAGAATCCGTATCGTAGAATTTTATATGCAGCTTTATCCGTCCCAAAATGTCCTCCAAAATCGAATCATGACATTTTTGAATAATTGGTTCAATTTCTTCATAAGGCACGCATCTTCTAATAATTAGATCCTTACATCGCTTATACATCTCTAAATGAGTAGGCCAAGTAGAATCCGTATCGTAGAATTTTATATGCAGTTTTATCCGTCCCAAAATGTCCTCCAAAATCGAATCATGACATTTTTGAATAATTGGTTCAATTTCTTCATAAGGCACGCATCTTCTAATAATTAGATCCTTACATTGCTTATATAAGTATGGTTCATCCCAAAAATATGATTTAAGTATCGTGAATGAATTTTTTCTCGTTGTTGCAAAGTTAACATAAGTGGTAAAATGTCACTTACAATATAATTTACTATATCAAGCATACCAAGGTATTTTCAACTCATTAATATTATAAAGTTGTTCATTAGGAAATCGTCTAAAATTTCATTATCAGCATCGTATAATTCAGGATTTTCTAATCTTGATAAATGATCGCAATTCGATTATCGGTCCCTTTTGTTAACTATCTCAAAATCAAATTCTTGCATTAATAATATCCATCCGATTAATCTTGGTTTAGTCTCTTTTTTTGTATTAAATATTTTATAGCAGAGTGATCAGTATTTACAATACATTTAGTTCCTACTAGATAATGCCTAAATTAATTAAAAGCATATACAACTGCTAATAATTCTCTTTCAGTAACTATTTAATTTATTTCAGCATTATTTAGAGTTTTACTAGCATAATATATACTTTGAAAATCTTATCATATCTTCGCCAAGAATCGCTCCTATAAGATAATCACTAAGCATCACACATAAGCTCAAATGATTTCTCCCAGCTTCGGTGAAACTATTATAGGTGCCGTAATTAATTTATCTTTTAATAATTCAAAAGCATTCGAGCATTCAACTAGTAAATTCAAATTTCTTGTCATTTTCAAGAAGTTGGCATAGAGGTTTAGTAATTTTTGAAAAATCTCGAATATAGCGCACGTAGAATCCAGACGTGTCCAAGAAAACTTCTTACCCCTTTTACCGTAGTTGGAGGTGGTAATTTAGCTATTACTCGAATTTTTGCAGTGTCTACTTCCATGCCTTTTCCGAAATTTTATGCCCTAATACAATGCCGCTCGTAACCATAAATCGACATTTCTCCCAATTTAGAACTAAATTAGTTTTCTCACATACTTCAAATACCTTTACAAGATGATTTAAGCATGTGTCAAATGTTGTTCCGAATACGTAGAAATCATCCATAAATACTTCTATTCCATTATCAATTAATTTACTAAATATAGACATCATACATCTCTCGGAATGTTGCGTGTGCATTACATAATCCAAAAGGCATTCTTCGAAAAGCGAAAGTTCCATAAGGACTAGTAAATGTAGTTTTATCTCGATCCTCGGGAGCAATTTGTATTTGATGATAACCGGCATATCTATCTAAGAAACAAAAATATTTGTGTCCCGCTAATCTATCTAACATTCTAGTCTAGAAATGGTAAAGGGAAGTGATCTTTTCTCAGTGGCTGTGTTTAATTTTCTATAATCAATACATATTCGCCATCCAAGTGACTTGTCTTATAGGGATAAGATCATTATTTTCATTAGCTTTGACAAATACTCCTCCTTTTTTAGGTACATACGTGAATTGGGCTTACCTAAGCATCGTCGAAATAGGATATATAATACCATTATCTAACCATTTTAAAATTTCTTTCTTAACTACTTCTTTCATTATCGGATTTAATCTCCTTCGTGGATCCGCTTTAGGTTTATGTTCATTATCTAAAATAATTTCGTGCATACGGATTGAAGGACTAATTCCTTCGATATCTGCTAAGGTCCAACCAAAAATTTTCTTATATTTTTTTAATGTATCTAAAAGTTTTTTGTTCTCGAGATTCATTTAATTCGGATGAAATAATAACCGGTAGAGTTGAAGAATTTCCTAAGTAAGCATATTTTAAATGATTAGGTAACATTTTTAACTCAAGTTCGTGAGGTTTAATAATGGATGGAACTATATTCTTTTCGGTGTTTTCCGTGTTATCCAAAAATTCATATTTCTCTTGAATATAATCTAATTTTTCATTTATATCGATTTTTCAATTAATTCAATATTTTCCTTTTCTAATTTTTCTTCATAATATTCCTTAAAATGTTCTTTTTGTAATTGATCTAGTACTTCCATTCGAAAACACTCATCATCTTTTTCTAACAGCAGGATATTTCATTGATTTAAGCAATATTAAAAGTTACTTTTCGATCATTTACTCTCATAGTTAATTCTCCTTTCGAACATCGATCATAGCTTTTCCAAGTGGCTAAAAATGGTCTTCCTAAAATGATAGGAATTTCTTTATCTTCTTCCATATCTAGAACAATAAAATCTACAGGGAAGATAAATTTATCCACTTTTACTAATACATCTTCAATAACTCCTTTAGGATATGTAACGTAACGATCGACTAATCGAAGAGTTATCGAAGTAGGTGAAATTTCTCCCAATCCTAATCTCTTGAAAATTGATAGAGGCATTATATCGATGCTTGCTCCTAAGTCACACAAAGCTTTTCCATAAAAATTTTCTCCAATAGCATGCAGGTATAGTGAAACTACCAGGATCTTTTAATTTTTCGAGAAGTTTTTTCGAATAATAAGCACTACACTCTTCACTAAGTGCAACCATTTCATTATCAGTAAATTTTCTTTTTTTATTTAAAATATCTTTCATGAATTTTACATTGTTTGACATCTGTTCTAAAGCTTCTACGAAAGGAATATTTATCGTTAATTTCTTTAGAATTTCAAGGAATTTAGCAAATTGTTTGTCTTTTTTATGTTGAATTAGTCGTTGAGGAAATGGTGGTGGAAGTTTTTCAACGAAATTTTCATAGGTATTAAAGGATTTTCTAAATTTGGATCTCGTTGATTCTTTTCCTTTTCAATTTCCACTTTCTCTTTTCGACTTTCAAGTTCTTCTGAATTTGAGGTTCTAATTCTTTTCCACTTCGTAATTGTATCGCTTTAATTTGTTCATTTCCCTTATCTTTAGGATTTATTTCCACATTACTAGGAAATGTTCCAGGTATTCTATTATTAAGTGTAGTAGCGATATGTCCAAGTTGAGTTTCAATATTTTTGATAATTGTTCCTTGATTTTGTAATTTATTTCCTTGTATTTGTAATTGATTTCCTTGATTTTGTAGATGTTGACCCATATTTAATATTAATTCTTCTATAGATAATTTCTTATCTTTAAATTGAGGGTTATTATTATTAAATCCAGGTGGATAATTGATTTTATAATTAGGATTTCCTTAATTAGATGGATTTCCTGATTGTTGTGTCATATTATTCATCCATGGTTGATTAGTTGTATTATTATTCCAATTAAAATTAGGATGATTTTTTCATCCAGGATTATAATAATTTGCATAAGGATTATTGGGTCCGTTGTTAATCGCATTAATTGTTTCATATTGAGATCGAGATTCTATAAGTTGTCCAGATGAATTTTCTTCTAATATAGTTGGAGAGTAATTCATTCCAAATTGATCTAATTTTTTAGATATAACATCAATTTGTGAAGCTAACATAGGTAGTGCATCATTTTCATGAATACTAGCTATTTTTTCGGATTTAATCTATCAGCAGGCCATTGAAAATTATTAGTTGCCATTTCTTCAATTAGTGCATAGGCTTCATCAAATGGTTTTGACATTAATGATCCTCCACAGAAGACAGATCGATGATTGATCTTAAAGATCCTACTAATCCATTATAGAAAGTTTGAATAATTAACCAATCCGGTAAAGCATGATGTGGACATTTCCTAAGAAGTTCTTTAAATCTCTCCTAAGATTCATATATCGACTCTCCATCAAACTCGACTAAAAGAAGTTATATCGTTTCTAAGCTTAGCAGCTTTAGATGAGGGAAAATATTTGGATAGAAATTTTTGTGATAATTCTCCCCAAGTTTTAATAGATCCAGGTGCTAACGAATTTAACCACATTTTAGCCTTATCCCTTAAAGAAAAAGGAAAAAGTCTAAGTCTAATAAAGATCGTTAGATACTCCTTCATATTTAAAAGTAGCACATAGTTCTAAAAACTAGCAAGATGTAAGTTAGGATCTTCGAGTAGGTGAACCACTAAATCGATTATTTTGTACCATTTGGATAATCGTGGTGTTTAAGTTCGAATGAATTAGCAACTTACATCAATAGTTAAATGAATTTCATCTAATGTAGGGTTGGCATAATCTCGTAATGGTCTTGGTTGATTGTTATTTTGATTTTCGTGAATATTTGCCATTTGTGTTAAATTTATAATTTCTCTTTTTTTTTATAATTCTTTTAATTGTACGCTCTAATTCTGAATCGTAAGGTATTAAATTTTCGTTTCCAAATTTTCGCATACAATTTTTAAAATAAATTTTTAGCTTAGTCCGTTACTTTAGTAAATAATTTCTTTACTTCCCTAAGAACGGCGCCAAAAACTCGACCCACTTTTTGTATGTATGTAATTTATGTTTATAACCACTGAACCAAAAACTCGATCCCGCTTTAAATATAGGAATATGATTTAATGTATAATGTGGATTCTACGCAAGTATACGTATCGTATCAAGTAATACGAGGCTCTAGTGGAGTCCTGGTTATCGATCCCACAGTGAAGTTTTTAACGTAATTGTTATCGCTAAATTTAAACGAATTACTTAATAAAGTGAACGTAAATTCTAAGTAACTATAATAAACTAAAGTAAACTAATGCTTGAAATAAGTTGATTTAATTAATTCAGAAAAAGTATCATTCTCCTTGTTTTTAAAAAATTAATTGAAATGATGAATTTAATTAGAATTTTTAAATTGTATTGTGACAAATAGGAGCATTCCTATTCTTTACCCTTTGGTCCAGGTGCAAAGAACATCGACTAATCCTATGTTTGATTATCGAATCATGCGCTAGCTCGGGAGGATACTGGCCGTCACTTCGTAGCTCCCACGTTCCCCTCACTCGAGGGCTAACATCTACACTTTAGCTCTCAAACAAGTAGGATCGAATTGAGTATTTTAGTCCGTCACACTAAAATATCCAATTCTACGCCCGATAATTAATATTTCCCTATTTATTCGCACCCTCCTTCTAAGGCTTTTGATTTCCCTAAATATTGGATGTAATTTTTACTATAGTTGATAATTCAACATATTTTAACTACTCAATTGGCCAGATTGAAAGTAAATTAAGTTTTAAGTAAAAATTATCACAATTTATTTATATTATATTAAGTGCCTTTATTTAATTTCATCAAACCACATAATTTTCATAAACAATGAGAAAGACTAAGAAAACTACTCATAATGCATGAGAATAAAACAAAGCATGGATTTCATTTAAAGTTAAAAACAATAAACAAAGATACTTATCTTAATTTCCTTCCCAAGTAGACTCCTCAAGCTTCCTTCGACTTTTCCTTCTAGTACAACAACTAAATAAGTACTCAATTAAACTAATAAACTCACTAAACTCACTCAAACTACACTTAAGACACTAGAAATAGACTACGTAAGACTCAAAAGACACACTAAAGACTCTAGAATTCGGCCTCTATTTATAGAGGTAAGCAAAGGTCCAAGGGGTGCTTAAACACCTCTTCAAAAGTGTCCGGTGTTCAATGTATATGCATTTTGAACTAGCTCGCCGTCGGCGGAAACGATCTCGCCGTCGACGGGCTTAGAAGGTCTTCAAACAGCGCGATCTCGCTGTCGGCGGGCTCGGGCTCGCTGTCGGCGGGGTAGTTATAATTCCTTCAGAAATTTCTCCTCACGGTCTCGCCGTCGGCGGCCTCGATCTCGCCGTCGGCGAAGTAGTTATATTTGCATGAATTTCTTCCTTTTTGATCCAAATTTGCTCCATTTCATGCATTTTCCTTATATCACCAATAAATCTTCATTCCTGCAATAAAATAAAGAAAATACCTTTCTTTAAAGTGCAATTTCATCAAAAATAGGTATGAATTTCTTAACATATTTTTCTCGTGATCAATATATATATATATATATATATATATATATATATATATATATATTAGGTGTGATTCATGAATAAATAGGATTCAATAGCCTAAAAGGTATGATGGGTGTGGAATATGCTACAAACAAGGATAGGAATAGTCCAAGGAGATGAAACACATAACAAAAACAAGACCAACATGGATTGGACCAGAGAATTTATAACTCAACAGATTCAAGTGTTGAAGGATCAAATGTTGGATGATATCCAAGGCACACTAGCTTGTGGAAGAGAGCATCTCCCCCAAGAAGAAGGGTCGGGGACCAATAGATGAAGAGTCCCCACAACCATAAAAATAGAAGGCAACTTCTAGTACTTCGATAGTATTGGATTGACACTAATTGATCGACATTGATTCAAGCATATTAAGGTGCCCTAACAGCCTTAGAATACATTTTCTCGATAAATCTATGAGGACGAGCCCCAAGTGCAATTTAAGATCCCGATATTAAAGTCCTATAATGGGATGACCGTTCCAACCGACTACATAGCTTTGTTTGAGTCGATTTTCTGTTTGATCATGATCATCCATACGTTCAAATGTCTTTTGTTCTTTACAATGTTAAGGGAGTCATACCTTAGGTGGTTCAATGGATTACCACTGGGAGTAATCACATTGTTCACTAATTTTAAGCAGATGTTTATGATGCACTTTGTCAGTGCTTAGAAGCCCTATAAAAACTCACAGCCTCTTATGCAAACTTGCTAAGGACAAATAGAGAGCCTTAGCTCATTTTATCACATGTTTTTAGAAGGAAAAGTTGGATTCGAGACCTGAAACCTGTAGTTGCTCATGCTGCCATAGTTGAGGGTTTGAAGGAAGGACCCTTCCGGTACGCATTGGGTCTACAGTGACCAATGACATTGGCTGAGCTATTAGAGTTTGGATGAGGAGTAACTTCAATCATGTTTCCTCTGTAGAATCATCCATTCGTTGCCTAAAGAAGAAGGTCGCCAAGGCAAAGGGTGAAGACTGAGGCAAGCTTCGTGACTCCGCCCGTCCTCTCTGTGAAGACGCTTGATCACCCCAGTACCACGAGACGACCGACAAAACCCACCACCATAAAAGCCATGTTTGGTATCCTGACCAGCAGTTAACTTGATACAATGAGCAATCACTACCTAACCATAAAGTAAACGATGAAACTTCATTGAGATTTTTGATGGTCGATATAATGGAGACCATTCGAAATAAAGATTACTTTATGAGAACCCCTCCCCCCCCTCCCCCAAAGATAAAGACATGAGCTTACCTCTGGGACCCTAAGAAGTATTGTGTCAGCCATCAAGACTATGAACACAATACGGAATAATGCCAACACCTTTGAGGCCTAATTTAAGAGCTAATCAAGTTCAAGAAAGTTAAGGAGTTATCACTCCATAAGTAACGACTCAGTGTCAAGGGAAGGCCTGGTGGAAGAAATATCAATTGAGCTAGTCTGAGCCCACACAATCCACATCATTAAATAATTCCCATCATCTTTGGGGTGTGATAGAGAGTCATCCTGCCAAGCCAGTCTAAAGAGCCATTGATCGGGAGAACTATGCATAGCCACCCTTATGCCCAAACTCTGCTCACATTCCCTTATTGCCTTCACCAATAAAGGTTTTACCTTATGAGTAATTCTTATAATGACGCTTTCATCATCACAACATTTATTGCCAACAAACAGATTGGTGGCACCCTCATCAACATTGGTAGCTCTATGACATCATGTTTAAGTTAGTGTTTGATAAAATGGATCTCAGCAATGACTGACTGACAGTGATTGTTGGCTCGCACTATGGATTCTCTTGCTAGAAAAAAGTAGTGGGAACCATTACTTTATCGGTCTCTTGGAGAGAGAAGGTAAGCAGTTCATCAAAGTGGCATCTTTTCTAGTAGTCAACTCGCCTCCCACCTATAACGTCATCTTTAGTCATCCATTACTCAACTTATTCAAGTTCTTCACCTCTACCTATCATGTAACAGTAAATTTTCTGGGTGATGGAGAGATAATCATTGTTCAAGGTGATCACTAGAAGTCTTGCACTTACTACTTCCCGGCAGTTGAATGCGTCAAGCAAGAACCTCTTAAGATTAAAAATCTATGAGAAGGGAGTCTCGAGCCCAATGAGACCATCAATCGGATTCAGGAAACCGAGGGAGACAAATTTAACTTCTTTTGATAAGTAAAGGTTTTGATGTAGAGTGCAAAGGTATGTTGATTTGTACTCTTTGGGCCACCGAGACATTTTCACCTATCAGCTGTCGAGAAGTCAGGATACTAATAGATGTCATGTGATACTGCATAAACGTCAATCAAACTATCTGACTAATGAAGCAAAAGAACAGCGGTTGTCACTCAGGCCGAGTCGATCCAAGAGGAGGTTCAAAAACTATTGCAGGTTGGCTATGTTTGAGAGGTACAATATCTAACGTGGGTGTCTAACGATGTTGCGATGCAAAATTCGAAAGATAAGTGGAGGATGTGCGTGGAATATAGCAACTTTTATACTCTTTGTCTGTAGGAAAAGTGCCCACCGCCTTGGATCAACACACGTGGACGCAACTGTCAACCACTTTGTAATATCTTTCCTCGAGGTTTTCTTCAGCTATCACCAAATCAAAATGCATCCAATCGGCGTGGAGAAGACTGCATTCATGACTAGCGAGGGAGATGTTGTTATAATGTTAATATTGGCGCTGCCTATGAACGAATAATGAATGTAATCTTTGCAAAATAAAAAGGTGGAAATGTTGAGATTCATGTGAATGATGACATGTTAAAAAGGAAAATGCCCGGGTAGCACTTAAAAAATCTAAGAGAAACTTTCAAAATCCTTAGAAAATTTAATATACCAAATGTACCTTCGGGTCAACCACGAAAAATTCTTAGGCTACCTTCTATCCCTTGAGAGAATAAAGTCCAACCTAAGAAAAAATTGCTTGTGTTGATCAATATGTCATCCCCACTGCCTGCCCCTTCCCCTCCTCTCCCCCTGCCCTTAAAAAATTTATTGACGAGATGATAGGCCCAAGCCAGTTCATCTCAAAATCAAACAACAAGTGCACTACTTTTTTCAAAATCTACAGGCAAGAAAAGAACTTTGTCTAGTCGAATGAATGTGAATAATAACATTCACAAAGCATATTGTCACCACCGCTCATTCAAAATTCAAAGCCAAATGAATAACTTTCCCTATACTTGGGAGCCAAAATCAAAGTCATCAGCTCTATTGTAGTCCAAGAGGAGCTACAAAAGCAGTTCAAAGCACAAGACATAACAAATTTTTTGGTTGATTTTTTTAAGCCAAGAGAGCCAAGTGATTGAGTAGCGATGGACAACCAAATTTGATTCTTGCACATCGACATAGTATGTGGTCAAACTAGGGTTGGATATCGATCTCGCTCTAAGTAATCCGATTGGGGATCATCTATACCACTCAAAAAAAGTGAGATTCAAAGTTACCAACAATTAATTATGAAACTTCAATTGTCGGACTACAACTCACTTATGAGATGGGTTCTTAGCACCTCCTGGTGAATTCTGACTCACAGCTAGTGGTGAATCAGTTAAATAAGCATTTCAGAGCCAGATTTGAGAAGATGGTCAAATACTTTGGCATGGTTAAAACTAATATAGTGAAATTTGAAGGCTTCAAAATCGAGCATATCTCCGTAGTAGATAACTAGGTCTAGACCTCCTAACCAAGTACTTCCCTTTTTTGGGGATGAAGGAAAACCGCAAAGCTTGTCTAACTGAGCATTGAAGAGGCTCGAATGAGCCAAAGAATTGCGTGGATCATCACATCTTGTGCCTTGCAATCGGAAAGGTCTCAGAAGAAATAATCGTCTGAAGCGCATCAAAATCAAGGCACCTCAATATCTCATGATTTAAGTTATGTTCCTTTGATTATCAATCATCCCATTGTATCCATGGTGTATCAAAAAAGATGAGACAGAGGCTGTCCTCGAGAGGTGCACTCTAGAGAATGCGGGGGCCACTCTGGAGGAAAATTTTTTGACTCACCAAGTAGAACTACAGGTTTATTTATGGTCAATGCTTCAACGCTTCAAAAATATATTAAGGGGGTCTCAAAGAGATGTGAGAAACGTCAGAAATATGCACTGTAGCAACGCCCAACCACTTACAAGATGCAGCTCGTGGCCTTTTGCAGTCTGAGGACTCAATATTCTCGATCACTTTCCCCTACCACGAGGCCAACAAAAATTTTTTACTCGCTATTGTGGATTACTTTTCCAAGTGGATTGAGTCTAAGGTGTTTGTTCAAATCACCGCAGAGGTCGTTCAAAAATTTTTATGGATTGATCTGATTTACAGAAAGAGCTACCACTTGTAATCATCATAAATAAATTGTCGATCAGGGGATGAAAGATTTTTGCTAAAGTCAGGGAATTAAATTAAAGTTAGCATATGTTCATTGCCCTCGAATAATTGGTTAGGCTAAAGCAGCCCACAATATTATTCTAAATCTGGTGAGAAATATTGGATGAGAAAACAGAAATTGAGTCGAGATCCTAACTTATATTCTTTGGGCGATTCGAACCACACTTTCCATGATGATCATGCAAACCCCATTTATGTTGTCACATGGGATAGATGTGATGCTACCAGTCAAATATAACCATCACATCAAATGAATGGTGGTAACCTCAGCATTTGATGAAGAAGATCTAGTCGGGTTGAAGGAAGTAAACAAAAACAGAATAATGCCCGCACTCAACCTTGTAAAGTAGAAATGAGCTGACTCAGCCCTTCAACGTAAGGGTGTGAAGAGACGGATGGCTTCGTACTAAAAATATAAGAACTAAAAATTTTTATTTCTTACATTTTCCTTCACGCAAATTTATTTCTTTCTTTTATGTCACTACTTTCCATACTTGCGGTTATTTCCTTTTTTTTTTCTTCCCACTCTTCCCGCCTCCTTCCTATATCAATCACCTCCTACTCTGCTTTTTTAGGGTGATTATCACTTCCTTGTTGACTTTATTTTTGGTCATATAGGACTTACACAGACATCACCCCCTTGGTCTGACACAACAAAATTGGCTAAAAGGCAATCTGCTCTTGTTTTTTGCCTGACATGACCATGTCTGAAAGTTCCTTATCATGGTCATGCCTTAGTCAGGCGTGAACATGCCAAGAAGTTCCTCAACGTGGTCACGCCAGCCATGGGTGTTGACCATGCATAAGCAACCCGTCTTGACACGCCTGCAATCCATGTCTTTTCTCCACAAATCAAGCCACGAATGACCGCACCGTTTCGTCGGCGGTGATCCGTGGCTCACTACCATCAGGCTGATTGTGACCGTCAGCTCGCCAGTTTATCAAACGACTCTGGAGGGCTCTAACGCTGCCTTTCCCACCAATAAAAGGGGGTCTCCGACACTCCCCAAGACCCAGATGGACGTTTGTATTGTTCGCACACATTGTTCAAAGAGCAAGTAGAAGTTCAGCGGAGGAAAAAGTGGAAAGAAGTCTCCAACAAACCTACTCCCCCTCCTCTCTAGTAAACTCCTCTCCTTTCTTTTAATTTAAAATTTTATTTTCTTAAGTATAGTTAGGCTAGTTCAACTCAATAGCCTTAGATTGAGCTTGGGTTTGGGTTTAATTCAGGTCGACCCGTTCCCAGCCTAACCCAAACTCACTTAGCCAAACTTAACTCAAATTCACGTAGCCAAATCTAACCAACTCAGGTCTAGCTCAAACTTTAAACCAAACACTAGACCTAACCCAACTCAAGTTCAACACAAACCCCAACCCAAACACTATACCTAACCCAACTCAGGTCTAACCCAAACCCTAAACCTAATCCAGGTCAGACCCAACCCAAACTTGATCCAAATCCTAAACCTAATCCCAGGTCTGGTCCACTCCAGACCTGAACTAAACCCTAAACCTAAGACAATTCTGACCCAACCCAGACAGGACTTATACCCTAAACTTAATATTAGTCTCACCCAACCCAAACCCTAAACCTAATCCAAAACACAAATCAAACATAAGCCAACCCGAGTCAAACCCATATCAAACCCAAGCCAAACCAGGTCAACCCAGCTTAACCTAGGTCAAACCCATGCTAACTCGATTCAACTAAGCTTAACTTAATTCAAACCTAAATAAAACCCTAGCCAACTCGGGTCAACCCAAATTAACTCGGGTTAAACCTAAGTCAACCTGGGTAGCTTAACTCGGGTCAACCCAAGCCAATCCAAGCAAACTCAAACCAAACCGTTAAATCTAGCTTAGGCTAAAACCAGTTATCTCATAACACACCATAGCCCAAGTCTAACCCAAGGTTGAGTGTTACTTTATATGTTTTATCTTGCATGACGTTTCACATTTTATTTTGCATACCATTACATGCTTTGTTTTCTTTCACGTGTTATTTCATTTTCAGAAACAAAAAAATAACATAAAATATATAAAACAAGAAAATAAGGATGAGAACATCTCAGTTTTCTTTGTAAACATCAAAAAAATCAAAATTGTGATAAAACAAAACTCGAAACATAAAAATATTGATTTCTTAACATGACTGACTGACCTAGGAGCCAAATAAGACATGAATTAAAACATTGAATTTCAAATAAATATTTAGAGAACAACAAGATAAAGGATGAGAACTAAATCTAGGTAGATTTGACATGGCTTTAGGTTAGCTAGCTTAGACACCCAACCGAGGGCCTTCACTTACCCTAGGTTAGTCTGAGTTTAGAAGCCTAAGTTAGTTCAGGTACATAGTTAGTGCTAAGGACTAAGACATGCAAAATAAAAAGCATACCCCATGAGACTAGAGGGAATACCTTAGATGAAGTAACACATGGTTACTGATGAAGGTATTTCAAAATGCGTAGAAACTACAACTCCTCATGCTTCGGCATTTAAGGGGGATTTTTTGTTATGAGGCTAGTAATAATTGATGGATATTAATATTCTTTGGACGTCGGAAAACCATTGACATTTTGACCGGGGACGTTATTCCTAAAATCTTAGTTTGTCCGCCCATAGAATTTCTTATAGAGTTTAAGGTTTCATTTTTTATCTAGAAATGTTTTCTTACCTGACCTTACCTTACGATTTCTAATCGCTCATGTCAATCAAATATAATACCTTAATCTATCTTTTGACTTTACCCAATTAGTCCAAATTCATTAAATCTGTTCAAATCTTTCTTATGACTTGGGCCTTTCCCTTGGCATGTAGTCATCAGATTGTAAGTCGTTTCCTTTCAGACTTGATTATTTCAATTTGCACCACCCCCACTCCAATTATGAGAACCCGATCTTTGGTAATTCAACTTATTATATTAATCGAGAGGTTTTCTTTAGGCTTATGACTCTAAAGATGTAATCAACCACTAGAGCTTGCCTTTATAGAGAAAAATACCTCATAATTAAAATAGAACTGTTCTTACATCTATAAGGTAAGAAAAGAACTCTGGTTCCACAGCCCCCAAAGATTTCTCTTATGACTTAATACATTCTAAGATAATATCTCTATCTTTTGAGATAGTACATTATTCCTCGAATGTTGGATTCAATCTTTTAGGTAGGAATCTTTCAAGATATATGGTGGTCTCAAATAAAAAAAAAAAACAAAAAACCACCATCCCTCTTCCTCTTGATCATCCTTCTCTCTCTCTCTCTCTCTCTCTCTCTCTCTCGATTTCGCCCAAACCAAAAGTTCCTGATCGGCCTTGCGGCCAAACGCTATGACACAATGGCAGTTGGAGCTAGCAGTGAAGGCAACGATGGGATCGCAGCAAGCACTTCCTCCTTCTTTCGTTTGCTCCTACTGAAATCATCGAGGAAGGAAACCCTTGCCTTCCTCTCATGTGCATCACCTCTTCTGAATCCCATATTTTCATCTTTCATGGGATTTGCTAAATCTCGAGTTAAGGTAAAAAGGAAGGGAAACAAGATTTAAGCTATAGGTTTTCTATTTTTCTGTTTAGATGTTACGCATGTAATTTCCTCAAATGTTTATTCACAAATTATAATTTCCTTCGTATCAAAATAAAATAAAAACAAAATATTATTTTAATTATATTAATTAAAGTTAATTAAGTTTATATGTTTCTCCTTTTAAGAATATAATAATAATAATTTATTATATATACATGTATATATTAAGATTTGGTAGTTCCAGTAGAATATACCTAATATAATGAATAAATAAGTTTAATTACTTAATCATTTATATTTTATTTTCTAATTGGTGTATGATTCATAGTTGAATCATCAAATTCGTATAAGTATCGCATTTATCACCTCGAGATAAGCAACTGCTTCTTATTAGAGGAGGAACGTAACTTTCTTAGTTGTGTATATTAATCATCGTTAATTATAGAATATTCATAATTATTCTATAGGATTATCAGTCATACCTAGCTATTTCAATTATGTACTTGTCACAGGCTTCAATTATTGCTCATCATGGAAGCACTAACTGCCTTAATTTATTGATGTAAATTTTCTGGATATTTGAGCAATTCTGCAATTATAGTATTTTCCTTTTCTTGCACTTTACTCTATAAACATGCATGTGGATTCCAATCATATAACAAGCTTGTGTGAAATTGCATACTTCTTACATTATACATATGGAATAATTTGATATGCTTGTGTGTGATGACATATAGGTCGGTGGAATCCTTTTGGATTTTGGCTAGCCAGTCCGATGGACTCATAGAGTGACAACTCTATATGGAATTGTCTAGTTTTCTCGGGTTGGTGTTAACTTTCACGGTTTCACGATGTCTATTAAAACCAATTATATCGATAATAAATGGACAAAAACTGAATAATAAGAACTTGATTGTAAATGAATGCATATTTTCTTTTCTTATGCATACTTCATGTCTACCACTTTTTTTTTTTTTGTTTCCTTAGAATGTTATATATATGCACGTAGTGATTGTCCTTATTTATTGTGTATTCTGCATATTCCAGTTACTTTATTGTTTATGCTTTAATAGATAATTATTATTTACTAGGTTTATTTATCAAACTTCATTATTATATTTTTGCATGACAAGTTCTATTCAGCCACCAATAGTTTTTTTAGTTTTAGTTTTCTCGTTTTGGTATTTTTTTTTCTTTGTGTTTGCTTTCGCTATTTCCTTTGTGTTTGGGTAGCTGTTACATATTATTATTTTAGTTTTATTCAATCGATTTTCTGTTTTTTTTTTTTTCAGTCGTACCAGTGGATTATTTATTTTAGAAAATTTACATTTCCTTTTTTATTTGCATGTAAGTATTTATTTGAGAACGCAAAATATGTTCATTTCATATCATCAAGCCTTGTATTGTTGGGCTGTATCGCATTTCAAAACTGGAGTGTGACAACAACAAGCATGTCCGAGAGAAGACTTTCACCATAGGAGACCTTGTGTTTGAAAAAAAAAATGACCCAGCCGCATGAGGATAAGCCTTGGGAATGCTCGACTAGATGTGGACCGAGTAATTCATCATCGATAAGTGAATCTCTCCCAAAGCTTACAAACTCAAAACCAATACAGTAAGAGTCCCTGAGACGTGGATCTGAGATAACTTGAAGTTGTTTTTCTCTTTATCTGGATAATAAGAATGTGTTATTATTTCAACTCTTTTATTATATTATGAATTATATGAAAATGATTAAGTAAAATCTTGCTAATTAAACATGAAATCCCACGTTCGCTCGATACTCAGGTAACCTTAGTTCATATTTGGGATGGTCAAATACTGACTAATACTTGGAGAACTAGGACTAACAAAGTGATAGTGTTTTCATCTAAGCCATATAATTGATAGCAACAGGCAACGTCTAATTAATAAAAGTTATCTAGATAACTGACAACAATGAATAAATTCCTAATCAATAAATCACGTATGATCCAACTCATAATGCTCATGCGCCATAAAACCCATGTCCCCTTGCTCTAAGTGCGTCAAGCTCTAGCACTGATTACTATCCATTTGCAACAAGATCCGCGGCAGATAGCATAAAAATAACCCTAGCAACAAGTCTAAATGGTTACTCCTATGATGACTGCGACAATATTTACTTAATACATTTAATATTAAGGTGTAGTCCGTCTAAGACGGCGACCTAATCGAGCTACCAAGACATGAGACATATAATACTTTAGCGGAGGTAGCATATCAGATGAGTCCTAGGCTCTTTATAACCACACTCATCTATTCAGATTTACTATTTTTTTTATTAATTAGTATTTTTGCCTCAGGAAACAACTCTGTGCGTTGAATGACTAAATTCATTTTCTAATGACATGCCTCAGAGTCATGATGATTCCTCTCACTTTAAAAACTGCTCGACACAAGAATTTGAAATAAAAAGAATAAAATTAAAGTATGACGAATACATAAAGATAAATGCTTTCTACTTTTCATAAGCTGAGTCAGATATATAAGAAAATGTGTCACAAAATTCTAAAAATATATGTAATTATGAATCACAATAAATAATGTGGATAATTTTTTTCTTAATATCAATTGGACGAATTCAAACAAATTGGAGAAGCCTATCCAAGACAAATGTCCAACCGAAAACAAGTGAATTATCATCAGGATATTTTAACTTGTGTGGAGCCTGGAGTAGACTGGCCTTCACCTCATCTTCGTCTCAACGCATTCCGAAAGTTGTACCTGTGATAGCTTCAACTTTCTCTTCCAAAACAACAACTTGGCCCTTCAACTCCACAACATCTCCAAATAGTTTTTTTAGTTTTAGTTTTCTCGTTTTGGTATTTTTTTCCTAGTGTTTGCTTTCGCTATTTCCTTTGTGTTTGGGTAGCTGTTACATATTATTATTTTAGTTTTATTCAATCGATTTTCTGTTTTTTTTTTCAGTCGTACCAGTGGATTATTTATTTTAGAAAATTTACATTTCCTTTTTTATTTGCATGTAAGTATTTATTTGAGAACGCAAAATATGTTCATTTCATATCATCAAGCCTTGTATTGTTGGGCTGTATCGCATTTCAAAACTGGAGTGTGACAACAACAAGCATGTCCGAGAGAAGACTTTCACCATAGGAGACCTTGTGTTTGAAAAAAAAAATGACCCAGCCGCATGAGGATAAGCCTTGGGAAAGCTCGACTAGATGTGGACCGAGTAATTCATCATCGATAAGTGAATCTCTCCCAAAGCTTACAAACTCAAAACCAATACAGTAAGAGTCCCTCAGACGTGGATCTGAGATAACTTGAAGTTGTTTTTCTCTTTATCTGGATAATAAGAATGTGTTATTATTTCAACTCTTTTATTATATTATGAATTATATGAAAATGATTAAGTAAAATCTTGCTAATTAAACATGAAATCCCACATTCGCTCGATACTCAGGTAACCTTAGTTCATATATGGGATGGTCAAATACTGACTGATACTTGGAGAACTCGGACCAACACAGTGATAGTGTTTTCATCTGAGCCACAAAATTTATGGCAACAGGCAACGTCTAATTAATAAAAGTTATCTAGATAACTAACAACAATGAATAAATTCCTAATCAATAAATCACGTATGATCCAACTCATAATGCTCATGCGCCATAAAACCCATGTCCCCTTGCTCTAAGTGGGTCAAGCTCTAGCACTGATTCCTATCCATTTGCAACAAGATCCGCGACAGATAGCATAAGAATAATCCTAGCAACAAGCCTAAATGGTTACTCCTATGAAGACTGCAATAATATTCACTTAATACATCTAATATTAAGGTGTGGTCCGTCTAAGACGGTGACCTAATTGAGCTACCAAGACATGAGACATATAATACTTTAGCGGAGGTAGCATATCAGATGAGTCCTAGGCTCTTTATAACCACACTCATCTATTCAGATTTAATATTTTTTTTATTAATTAGTATTTTTGCCTCAGGAAACAACTCTGGGCGTTGAATGACTAAATTCATTTTCTAATGACATGCTTCAGAGTCATGATGATTCCTCTCACTTTAAAAACTGCTCGACACAAGAATTTGAAATAAAAAGAATAAAACTAAAGTATGACGAATACATAAAGATAAATGCTTTCTACTTTTCATAAGCTGAGTCAGATATATAAGAAAATGTGTCACAAAATTCTAAAAATATATGTAATTATGAATCACAATAAATAATGTGGATAATTTTTTTCTTAATATCAATTGGACGAATTCAAACAGATCGGAGAAGCCTATCCAAGACAAATGTCCAACCAAAAACAAGTGAATTATCATCAGGATATTTCAACTTGTGTGGAGCCTGGAGTAGACCGGCCTTCACCTCATCTTCGTCTCAACGCATTTCGAAAGTCGTACTTGTGATAGCTTCAACTTTCTCTTCCAAAACAACAACTTGGCCCTTCAACTCCACAACATCTCCAAATATGTGATTCATTCTTCCATCTCCAACATTTTGGCTTCAGCTAGCATCGAAGTGTCATCGAACTCCAGTCTTCTGACAATATAAAATATGTTGTGGAGCTAAAGGACCACATTGTTATTTTGCTTGGATCCTAAGGAAATCCAACTATCCAGAAGAAAAGAAGTTCAACAAAGGAGGGCCCACCGACAAAAGACCAAGAGACCCGCTTATACAATAAGATGCAACCATCAAAGCTAATGACGAAAGCTTATTGAGCTAGGTGAAAGGACGAAAAAGATGAACCGAGTTCGTATCGATAGGACTAGTGCAAGACCGATGAGCATCCGAGCTAACAATCACTAGTCAACCTACCTCTCGGTAGATTTGAACCAAGAAAAGAATCAAGTTCCTCGTCATCACCGACTATCACACAACCCCGATGAAGTTCCTTATCAAGGTCTGAGAATTTTCAATACAATAAAGACTCAAAATCATTCTGAAGGGCCTTTCATTTATAAATGAGCTATTTATTGAGTGGTGGTGATTTACTCTTTACGCGATGACTAAGTCTTGTTCTGTCGACATGGGCCCCTCATCTAGGAATTGAGTGTCGATAGCCAGACAAGTTCAACCTATCGAAAAAGCCTAACCGATCGAGTAAATCACGCTGACCCAAAGCTAATCAAGTTTAGTCTACCGGCTGCATCAACTAAACCTAGCCAACCAAACCATCCTTACCAAGCCGAAGTCATGCTAGCCTAGTCGATCGAGTCATAGGACAGTCGAGCAATAGACTCATCCATTAAAAATATCTAAAATATCATGTATAACCCACATTAAAGCAATGCCAGAAATTTAATATCATATACTACATCCTCTCCCCTGTTAAAATTTGGAGAGGATAAGACTATTAATGATTAGATTACTGCTCATCAAATTGTTTTGAAAATATACTAAAATATAGTTGAGATTAAATTAGCTCACCTAATGTTGCTTCATGAATGATGAATGAAGTTCTGCACTATGCATCTCCCCTGTTAAATTTTAATGGTTTTGACCAAGCACGTGGTACGTACCTTGAACTACTTTAAATATCGTATTCACTGCTGTGCGTGTGAAGCAATCAATAAAAACCTGTGCACATTGACCCTATTCAGACCTGAGTCACTTGGGTGTTAATTTTGTATATATCATCGTGGCCTTTTGATTTATGCTACATCTGTAACATATTTTTCAAGAAGATTGAGTGCTACACCAACGCGAAGATCAGTTATTATGTGAAGTCTGATCGGGTTAATCAATTTTTCACTTAGATTAATCAATTTTGCTGATCAAGTTTGATCGTGAGTTGTTGGGGAACGTACGATAGCACATGCGTCTCAGAGTCATTTCGAGAAAGCCCCAACGTTGAGCCGGTGGTACCCCAACTTCTGAAAAGACAGTGCCTTTGAGCTCCGCTAAGGTTAAAAACCTGAGAGCATGACACTGTAGTGAAAATATCTATAAATACATGTGTAATCCTATGGATATGTGAACCGAATTTGTAACTCCTCTGAAATAGTGAAATTCGCCACTCTGCTCCCGAGGACGTAGGCAATTCTTTGCCGAACCTCGTTAAATCTTTGTGTGTGTTCTTATGATTTGTGTCGATTTCTGTTTTCTCCGACGATTATTCATAACATGTAGCACGCCGGAGCCTCTTTAAGAGTGTTGTGATGCCACCATGCCGTTGCCCTGAAGTCAACAACTAACTTTTAGTAAGTTTTTTCAATTAAAGTTTTTGTTTTATGTATAGAAAGATATTATATTTCGAATTTTCTTGTGCAAGTGAGAACAGAGAGTGTTATGCAGTATTCTAAATGTGGAGAGGCTCGAATGTGGTGTAATTTGTTCGATTTTCATCATAGTAAAATTATTGGTGTGGTGTGATTATGTGATTTTTTTCTATTCTCGATTTATTTCACATTATATATATATATATTTTATTTTGTGTGCTTATGTTCAAAATTTTATTTCAGATATCTCAAATAAGTTTCTACAATTCACATCTCCCAAGAGTTCCCATCATAACAAATGACTATTTATATCCTATACACATAAGGTTGAAAATAACTTATACAAACATATAACCCCCTAATACACTAAAATAAAATAAAATCATATTTGATCAAATATCATATAATAATATGCTTTTAAATAAGATAGTGCATGAAATTAGGTGGTATGTTCATAAATGACACTCTTTTTAATGCTTTTTAAATTATGAATTTGAGTTATGATTTATTCGTCATCATTTTAAAAATTTTGAATTGCAGATCAGTTCATTCAATTAGACTGCGGGTCAATATTAGAAAAAATTCAAGGGCCAGTATTTTAACGAGTCATCTAAGGGATATAAACATAGAATGTAATTTTATTATATTAAACAGTGTTCAAATCTAAATTGGCGGCGGAATGAAAACCCCAAACCATTACTCCATTCGCTACTTTAAATGATTCAACTTCAAAAGAAGTTGAATAAATTTTTGCTGATGGCAACGGCCCCTTTGCTCATTGGTTTTTTATTCGTCGAGCTTCTCGGTCGACCTAATTTATGACTTCTTCTAAACACTGGCTCGCCTTTTTCGCCCTCTAAGTGATAGATAGTTCTTCGATCGACTGGTCCTTCCAATATCTTTTGTTCGACTTTAATGTCAGTTGGTTCGGCATTTGGTTAGACAATTCAATAGGATTATGAGTCGATCTCCTAACACGAGCATCAATTTCATAAGCAACCCGACTTAGTCCCGTTGACTGGTCTTCATTCACTTTGGGTTGGAGACCCACCTCACTGGTCGTGTTGCTTACCCCGGCATCGAAATTCGTATTTTTTCAATCTTGTCTTAAGTTTATAGTACATATAAATATAAAAGAGTGACGTTGAAAATATACCTTGTGAATATACCAATCAATAAAATTTCTTTCAAAGTCCAAATTAGTATTATATTTTGAATATATTTTATTGGCTACCGTAATATTGCACTATTAATTAACATAAGTTTCTTCTAGAAACCATGCCAAGGTCATGGAGAGAAATTTCAAGGGGGGCATTTACATCCAAACCACCTAATTCCTATTTATTTACAAATCCAACACCTAAATTTTAGTATTTATATTAATACCACCCAAATTATTCATCTCAAATAAAAAGTATCTCTATTCTAATTAAAAAATAAATAAAAGCGAAATACATCACTTCAAGAATAGATAAATTGACATATATGTAAAATTTAAATTTAGGAGTAGGATATGTAATTACATAGCAATTAAGCGGTATTTATGTAAATTTGTGATTCACGGTCAATCTTCCTTAGAAATAAAACCGTCAAATCTACAAGGCCGATGGCTCCACCCGGGGCTACGAAGAGGGCAACAACGTAATTTCCTTCCTTCTTCCCGGTGCCCCACAGGCCACAGGGCCCATATTTTTATCTGAAAGTAGAAAGCCGGGAGCTTTTTAGCAGAGGCGAGCAGGAACCTCGCCTTTGAGATGGACTTCCAGACCCCCAACAAGGAAGATGCCTCCACATGGATCGCCGACTCCGGAGAAACCGCCGCCGGCGGTCTAACTGCAGCCTCTTCCTCCGCTTCCTCCACTCGAAATCGGCTAATAATGCCGAAACCAGAGTCCCTAGACACCATTGCTGCTATCCCGATCATCCCCCACCCTCTTCGCCGGACGAAAGACCGGCACACCAAGGTGGAAGGAAGGGGAAGGAGGATCCGGATTCCGGCGACCTGCGCCGCCAGGATCTTCCAGCTCACCCGTGAACTCGGCCACAAATCCGACGGGGATACCATCCGGTGGCTCTTACAGCACGCCGAGCCGGCCATCATCGCCGCTACGGGTACAGGAACCGTTCCCGCAATCGCAACCAATGTCAACGGAACTCTCAAAATCCCCACCCAAGCGTCCGACCCGGCCCCAACTGTAACTTCCGCAGCCGACGTTACTAAAAGGAGAAGAAAACTTCAGCCCACCCGTGCAGTTGCGGGAGGAGGTGTTATCGGTTACTTCCAGGGGGGCGACCTGCTTCTCCCTTCAGATGGGGCGATATCGATTTCAGCGGGGCTGGCTCCCATAGCAGCGTCTAGAGTGGTGCCGATGTGGACGACGGTGAGCGGCGCCGCCGCAATTTCGCCGGCGGCTGTATGGATGTTTTCTTCTTCTGCGGCGACTTCGAGCCAGGGGCATATATGGACTTTTCCGATAGGGTTTTCCGCCGCCGGTGCGAATTTCGCAGCAGCGAGGCCTGTTTTATCCGCCGCCGGTGCAGCGATTTCGGAAGCGGCGGGGGGAAAGGGGAGCTGGAGTTGATGAAGGAATCGGTAGATGCGGCGGAGGAGTTCGAGGAGCAGAGGGGAAAGGTGAAACCGCTATCGGAGACGAACTGAAAGAGAATTAAGTTTTTTAGTTTATTTTGTTTTATTTTTATTTTTAATTTAAAGTTTAAAAGTATCTCAAATGTTTGTTAACTGTCCCCTGAATCCTTCGTTAGTGTTTTAATCATTGATGCTAATCTGAGTTAGATATTAATTAATTAAAATTATCTAAATTAGTGGCCAGCTGATTGGCACGTGCTGCCGGTTAACAAGCGGTTGTGAACTTGAAACACGCCGAGCATTTAATGGGCCTGAACTGGTGGTCCGGTGGGAGTGGGCCATGGTGCTGGCCCATCATGTGAGGATGGGCACTGGGCAGGGGTAGGGCGACTGGGGGAGGTGCGTGGGGTTCGGTACGGGTGGTGGAGGTGGGGTCCGCTTTTGCGGCTCACGAGGTCGGGGCCGCAGCTAGGATGGTGAATGGTGGGGCCCGCTTACATGTTTTCTGGTGAGATGTGAGTGGGACGTGGAGGAAGAATATCCTTTCCCTCGCTCTATTGTTTTATCATCTATTTATACGTATGCAGACGGGAAAATATAATTTAAAAAAAGTTTCATTTTATACTTACTAATTACAAATCAAGCACCTTCTTTCATCCATTTTATCAAATTTACAATAATTTGATGGTGGCACGCATAACTACATCTATTTTCCATATAGTGGGGAAAATATCAGAGACATTTGATAGGCGGAAAAATAAATCATATATGCCTATCAAATGTCTCGATATAAGTGATATGAGGCTGCAAGATAAAATTATAATATTCCTCATGCTAAAAAGGGGTAGTACAAAGCATTCTGATCTTTTTGGCCATTAGAATATATCGCCCGGGATCTTATCGGCCGACGGAGCTGAGAGTGTGAGATAGCCGACTGACTGAGGTGGCCAGTCGGCTAAGGTGGTCGGTCAGTTGAGGTGGCCGGTTCTGGATGACATGGTAGAGCTTATGGAGTTGATTGGTCTTGGTTTGGTGTTCGGTTGACCTTAGACTGTTGGCTCGGAATGACCTTTGGTCGACTTTTGCGATCCTTGTCTTCATTTTCTCAGCTTTGGTCCCGCCGGCCTTCACTTTCGTAGGATCTCATCAAGATCCATGCAAGCATTTTTTGGACATATAATGTATGATATAAATTTACCTTCGTAGTTTAAGATGCTGAGATTGTCAAAAGAACCTGCTGAACTTGACCAAGTTCTAGTTTGCCCTCCCCAATTGGCCCTCTACAGTTGGTATGACTAGTTTCAGTTGGCCCTCTCGAGCTGGCCAGCTCTCGTTAGCCCAACTTGCTTCAATTAGCCATGACAGCTTCTGTCGGCCACGCCAACTCTGTTCAGTCATCTCCAACCAACTGTATAGGACTTGGATATAATTGTCAGTTATAATAATCATTCTCCTATAACTAAAGGAACATTATTTTTAACATAGGGTAGAGAGATCTAATATGAAAATAATGTATTCTAAGAAATCTCTCTCTCTCTCCCTTCCATTATTTATACTCTATTCCTTCGGTGTGATTAGCAGATATTTTTTAATTCAATAATATATGTATGGTAATGTAAAATTCATTGATGAATTATTTTTGATGCATTCAAAAGTTTCTTGGATTAGGCGATTTGCAAATACAATGCGTTGAATCTGAAGTAGTCATGGAGGTCACACCCAAGGAATATAGTGTAGATTGGGACAAAGAAATAGAGAGAGAGAGAGAAAAAAAAAGGGAGAAAAGTGCGCTAATGAATAGGGGTGTAAACAAGCCGATCACGAGCGTGCCCAGGCTTAGCTCGTGTTCGGCTCGTTTATATTTCGAGCCCAGAAAGTGTGTTTGTGTTCGGCTCGTTTGCTTAGCGAGCCGAACACTAGCTATTCACGAACAAAGAGTCGTTTTGACAACCCTAATCATGTAACCATAAGATGTTAAGGGTTGAGGCAAGATTTAAGATTTATTGTATACATTAAAACATCATTTGAATCTAATTTAATAATTTTTATTCTATTGACTTAATTAATAATTTTAATTGATTATAAATCTTTTAATTTTTTTAAAATAGTGTCATCAATATAAATAAATAAATAAATAAATAAATAAATATATATATATATATATATATATATATATATATATATATATATATATATATATAGATATGTATGTATACATATATAGATATGTATGTATGTATGTATAGATATGTATGTATGTATGTATGTATATATATAAATGATGAATACTATTTCGAGCCAAAACGAGCCGAACATGAACGAACAAATCTTTATTCGTGTTCGGCTTGTTAATACATGTTAACTTAGCGAACGAGCCGATCACGAGCTTCTTCACGAGCTGTTCGTGAACAACGAGCCGTTTTGACAGCCCTACTAATGAATAGTAACTTATAACAAATACATTTACCCTTATTGACTTTTTTAGCTAAGGTTGTGTAACATTTCATTTATAAAATGGTCCCCTATTTATAGACATGGGAGTTAAGATACATAAAATTACGTAAGTGCCCCTACTTATTAGGAATTGTACAGGGTGTTATGGGTATTTCTCTTTGGTAGGGCTCATATACCTTTTGGACCCTCGACCAGGTAAGCTGGGCTGAGATGTTTGACCATGTCGGCCAACTGTTCAAGTCGAGTATGTCGGTCAGCTGACAACATGGGTGTAGCAAGTCGACTGATCCTACAAAGGCAGACAGATAATGTTGATCCATCCGTCATAAAAAGTGTTTAACGGGAGTGAATATTAATGCTTAACTCGGGCCTTAAGAGGTTCTCAGTTGCTTCAGTCACTCCATCTTTGTTATCGATCGATTTATGTCTAAAGGGTCCTTTGGCTACTTGAATTGTCTATCTTTTGGTTGGTGCTAGTTGATTGGGTCCCGTGTGAGTTGCTTTCTGCGTAACTCTCATCTTGTTACGTTACTTCTCTTGAGTTTTTTGTACTCCTTTGAGGTCCGTGCTATCACATTTTGTATTTACATATTTAGTACCTAGATTCTCTTGCTTCTTGAAAGACATAATTATGTCAAGAACAAGAGAATCTTATTTTTGGACACCAACTTGATTACTTAATAGCACAATAATTAAACTTCCTAGAATTATGTGCCCATGAATTTCTATAAATAGGCTCTTTTGATTCCTTGTGACACCATGGTGAATGAGTCAGATCTCAAGGTCGTGAACCTCTGTAAGACTACATATAAGAAGGCATTCGTGGTGATGAGAGGACTCGCTCCTCGCCTTAGAGATGAGAAGGAATAAAAATTGATCGTCTGGAAAAGGGGAGTTTCTGACCTAAAGGATCGGGTGGGGTAATTAGATTCGCTCATGGTGTGGCTGAGTGGAAAGGCTCGAACAAAAGAGCATCCTTTGGGAAAAAAATCCAAGGCTACTGGCAAGGACTACCAAGGAGTGGGATTCTTTATGAAGGAAAAGAATCACCCGATTGTACAGGCGGCTGGTCCACTGGCTCCTATCCTAATATTCATTCTCCCTGGTGAAGGGGTCGGGCAAAGGGCACTTTGGACTTCGACCCTGCACAATGCTCTAGAAGTTGCTAGACTTCCCTTGCATGCTATAAGATAAAAATACAGTGAGGGAGGATTTTCTTTTAGTTCTTTAGATTAGGACCTGATCATGGGTATGCAGTGAGCTCTTTCCTTAGTCAGCCTCATTTTCATCTAAGCGTTTATCTTATTTTTTTATGCAACAGACCCAACTATTGTGGTGGTGGACATCGATTCCTTCTCAGCTTAAACTAAAGTAGATCTAGTCACGGAGGTTAGAGTGGAGAAGAGGAGACTAAAGAAAATCGTACAGGCCTTCGAAGTCTCATGTGCCGGAATAACAGTTTTAAGAACTAGAAGAGCCTTTGGTTCGGTTGGATCATCATAGGTTGAGGAAATGCACCATCTGGCTGCTTAGGAGGAGAGTGTGGAAGGATTAGGGGGTGAGAATACCCTCCTTTGTAAGGAGGCGGTCTCTCCCCAGGAAGAAGTGGGTGCTCTTCGGGCGGAACTCCTGGTTGTCCAGGAAGCGTCCCTGCCTTGTAGACGCAAGCTAAGATATATATGGATTAGGTTAGGGGGAGAGTTATGTTGACCTCACTTTTGAGGACTTCCTTTTCCTCTCCTTAGAGCCTATGGTCTAACCTTAGGATCTCATTTCTCTCCTAGAAGACTAATAATAAGACCCTCATCACTTAAAAATTCGTGTCATTGCTTTACTCATTGTAGTTTCATATGGGTTGTTTTAAATCCTCAACATTTACTTGAGTCTATTAAAACCAACGTACTAAAAAATCAAGTCGACTTCCTGTAGGAATCGAAAAAGTGCATTAGGAAACCTCATAATGTATGACAGGTGACTCACTACTATGAGCATTATGCTAGACTCTAATCATCATTTAGGAGAGGGCTAATTGGCATTTGGCTTGTTGAGCGAGTTTGGTTGGACCAAAATAACTTCATTTGTTGTGTTGTACGTACATCAAAGTTAAATTGACTAGATCATCGACAAACTTGTCAGGATGACGAAACAAACTGCGCGAGCACGTCTGAAACTTCAATTTTACCTAGAAAGGACATCCATATTGGTAGTGTTCCGTCTCATAGACCGAATAGTGCAAATTGATGAGTTTAAGTGTAAATTTAAAATAGTGGATTCTTTTTTCTTTATAGAAAAAAAATGCACATGCATAACTCACACGCCTCCTTCTCCCTCTAGCCGATGTTTTGTGCGAAAACCCTAGTTGGAGCCCCCTGCTTCACCACCTTCGGTCCGAGGTCGCCCCCTCTGTGCCCTAGCCTCTGGCTAAAACTTTCTCCCTATCACCACTCCCTCTTCATCCTATTGCCACTCCCTCTTCACCCTGTCTCCACTTCCTCTTCTCCATGTCCGCCACTTCCAATGTCTCCATCGATTTCGATTCACCACATGTAAGTGAAAGTAAATGCCTCTTCCCTTTCGGCTATAAAATCGCCCTTTGAGGAAAGGATTGGGGTTGTTGGCTCTCTACGGGTCGCGTGTGTTCGTTTTGGTATTCTCAGAATTTTTGGTCTTAGGGCTTCTAGTGCTTAAATCTCTTGCACATCGGGGAGGTTCCACCTCTTTTCTTTCTATGGCCTTTTCCTTCTGATTAGTAAATTCAACCAGCTAGTAACGAGCATCCTTGCTCGATTAACTGCTCTATGATTAAATTCCTGGCAAATCTGAGCTTTCATCTCTTCAATCTAAACACATAAATGTGTGGTTATCTTATTATGTAGGAAGCAGTAGGCATGCTGAATACGAAAGAGTATGGTTTTGTTGAGGTTGTTTCTACATCTCGCCTTATGCTTCCTTGGTAGTCTTGGGTTTGGTTACTCAGTTTTCTGGCTTAGTGGCATGTTTGCTCAATCCTTTGGCTTTACCGGAGATTCATGCATTCTTTTCTTTATAATAAATTGTTGTTGTATTTACACATTATCCCTTTCAATATAGTTAGCCAAATGTTTGGATTGATTTGTGGATCATGAAGGACTTGCGGTTTCTTAGGACCTCTCTTTTGGGGAGTCTGGTTTTTGAGCTTTATGAATATGATGTCCCCTAGCTATTTCTTTTTATTGCCTTATCTCGTGGGGATTTTACATTTCTTTGAAAGTTTATGAGTGAAAGACTATGTTGGTAAGTTTGCTTGCTAACTATGAGAGATTGGGGGAAAGGATTTCGGGGCTGTAGTCTCTACTGGCTTGTGCTATTCTCATTTACGATCATTTGAGCTTTTCGATCTTTAGGCAACTCTAGGGAACCAAAAATCCCGAGGCAGAGGAAGTGGGATTTGATCGTCGTAAATGCCATGATTCTCATTTTAGTAAGATCCATGCGAATGATTATTTGCGAGAAGCTAATCTCCTCGTGTTATTTGTCTATGGGGAACTCATTCCCATATATATCTTATGTACATGCGGTCTCCTATATGTGATTTGTTTATGCAGAGTCATTTCTTTCGTATAGTTTGTTTACATGAAGATGGCTCTCCAATTTTGGCTTGCTCATGTAAATTGATTTGCATTGGTATGTTTATCCATGCGGCCACTGTTTAAACATGCGAAGTAAAGTTCTTCCCATGAAAAAGTTATATGTTCAAATACATGAACTATGAGAAGTTTTTTTAAGGAAAAAAACAAGCTCTGAAAAGCTACACACTCACATGAAACCTAAAAATGTGGAAATCTGAAAGCTTTGACGTGTAAAAGTGTGATGGCTTCGTTTTGAAGAAATATGAAACTTTTGAAAGATTTGTTTGTGAAAATATGAATTTTTTTGTTATTTTACATGTGAAAATTTGGAAGTTGTGTTTATTTTGAGAAATTTGGAAGTGCAATGAACTCTTTGCTTGAAGAAATTTGAAAGTTTTGACGTTTCTTCTAAGAAATCTAAAAGTACGTTGGCTCGGTTTTAAAGAAATCTGAAGTTTTTTTGACGATTTGCTTATGAAAATATGAAAGTTTTTTTGTTATTTTACTTATGGAAATTTGAGTTGTGATGTTTCTTTTGGGAAATTTGAAAGTGCAATGACCTCTTTGCTTGGAGAAATATAAAAGTTTCAACTTTTCTTTTTGAGAAATCTAAAAGTGGGCTTCATTCTATTGGAGAAATCTGATGTTTTTGATGATTTGTTTGTAAAAATCTGAAAGTTTTCCTGTTCTTTTTGTTTCAAAATGCGACGATGGCTTTCGGTTTGGAAGTGTTGGATTAAGTGCATTCCTTGTACACTGTGGATTTAATGATATTCCTCATTCGCTACATGTTTTAAATACAACGGTTTGGAAGTGTTGGATTAAGAAGTCCCACGAACTCGGCCTGCACTGACGCCTGAGAAGATACGGAGATCGCCACTCCCCTCGGCCCCTCTTGCAAGTGAAACCTGCTGGTTCTCAGCGCATACACCCATGCCACTTGCGTTTGGGGAGAATCAACAGCAGTCTTAGTTTCAATTTGTAGGAAAGCTTCTCAAGTCCAAATCAGTAAGTTCAATTCCTCATGAAATGTTTGAATTTGTTCAAAATTTGTGCGTTTTTTTGCTGTTTCACATTCTAAACGACTAAATTTATGAAAATATCGCCCTAAATCCTAATCTCTAGCTGAATCTAAAGGAGGGTCTTGGTTCAACTCCTGATTTGTCTGTATTAATGCCTGGGCTGAGATTTCCGACCTTTCTTGCTCAGCCTGCACCTCTTCTTCCTTGCCCAAGATAGGAAATTTACTGCCCTTCCCATCACCAACAAACCTTTGATTGTCCGTAGCAGGAGAATACGCAGGAGAGGAGGAACAAACCTTTGATTGTCCGTAGCAGGAGAATATGCAGGAGATGAGGAAGTAGGCTTGGCGTGGGAAAGAGTTGGGATGCCGGAAGGATACGGAGGCGAACGGGACGGAGACGGAATGGGTTGCATGGCGGCTAAAATGAAAAGTTATATTTTTTTGGGTGGTTAATTTGAAATATTTAAGATTTGGTTAATTTAAAATTAATGATTTAATAATAGATTTCAGAACTCTAACAACTTCCAACTATTCTTAAAGAAAATCATAGATTATTAAAAATATGTAATTTAAAAATTAGTTGCAAACAAAAAATACTTTCAAGTTTAGTTTATTTTAACCAATTTAATGAAATCTTAATTTTTAAATTGAAAAGATGAACTATAGGTGTTACATTAAATTATCTTTGTTGAAATTTATCACTTAAAAGAACACTTCCCTTCATATTTAAAAGTATAAAAGAAAGATATTGTCAACCGGATATAGTGATTATCAGGAAGACAAAATCAAAAAATAAAATACCCTGAGAAGAAGTTTGAGATTAGCACAATAAAATTAAAGAAAAATGAACTAGAAAGGTATTTAGTAGCACTTAAATGATAGAGTTTTTCATGATTCTTTAATGAAATATCTTAAAGTTATCGTCACTAGATAAAAGTTAAGGAATATTAACTTGGCTAAATCCAATAAAATGATTTTAAAGATATTTGAGGTTAGTGACATATTTTTAAATATCACGAATTTAAGAATCTATGAAATATCTTAAAGGACAAAACAAAGAAAATTAAGGAAATGAACTGAGTTGTTAATCATTAATGATAATTGATCCTGAGATGACATTTAAACACCTTTAATCTACTTGGATAAACAATTTAAAAATTTAGAACCCTATAGGAGTACCTATTGTTCTCATGGGATCCCAACTGAGTTACGAAATTACTTGAGAAAAATTAATATGTAAGTTTGATGATAGTGATATGCATCAAATTTATATGATTTAATATAGAATTTACCCCACATTTGACTTGTTATTTTTACTAATTTATCACAAATTTGCACTTGAGAAAGCTTTGTTGATGTTATACAGGTTGCAGGTTTGGAATACGAACATTTTGGAAAGAGAAAACAACGAAAAAGTGACCTAAAGCTATGTGACCATGCTAGGAAGTGTTGTAACCACACCATTTGATCGAGAGCAGTGGCGTGGCCACGCCAGAATCCAGTGTGACAATTCCTGAATTACATACATGTGGAGTGACCATGCCGCAGTCGGGCTTGACCACGCCGCTCGGTTTAGAAGCCGACTTGACCACGCCAGGTTTTAGTGTGACCATGCCAAAGAGCGGAAAATCACGTTGAAAAGAATTTGACTTGCCAAATTCGTGGGTTCTGCTATAATAATGAATATGAACATTTTGGAAAGAGAAAACAACGAAAAAGTGACATAAAGCTGTGTGACCATGCTAGGAAGTGTCGTAACCACACCATTTGATCGAAAGCAGCGGCGTGGCCAAGCCAGGATCCGACGTGACAATGCCTGAATTACATACATGTGGAGTGACCATGCCGCGGTCGGGCTTGACCACGCCGCTCGGTTTAGAAGCCGACATGACCACGTCAGGTTTTAGTGTGACCATGCGAAAGAGCGGAAAATCACGTTGAAAAGAATTTGATTTGCCAAATTCGTTGGTTCTGCTATAATAATGAATATGAACATTTTGGAAAGAGAAAACAACAAAAAAGTGACCTAATGCTGTGTGACCATGCTAGGAAGCGTCGTAACCACACCATTTGATTGAGAGCAGCGGAGTGGCCACACCAGAATCTGGCGTGATAATGCCTGAATTACATACATGTGGAGTGACCATGCCGCGGTCGGGCTTGACCACGCCGCTCGATTTAGAAGCCGACTTGACCACGCCAGGTTTTAGTGTGCCCATGCCAAAGAGCGGAAAATCACGTTGAAAAGAAATTGACTTGCCAAATTCATGGGATCTATTATAATAATGAATATGAATATTTTGGAAAGAGAAAACAACGAAAAAGCGACATAAAGTTGTGTGACCATGCTAGGAAGCGTCGTAACCACACCATTTGATCGAAAGCAGCGGCGTAGCCACGCCAAGATCCGGCGTGACAATGCCTGAATTACATACATGTGGAGTGACCATGCCGCGGTCGGGCTTGACCACGCTGCTCGGTTTAGAAGCCGACATGACCATGTCAGGTTTTAGTGTGACCATGCCAAAGAGCGGAAAATCACGTTGAAAAGAATTTGACTTGACAAATTCGTTGGTTTTGCTATAATAATGAATATGAACATTTTGGAAAGAGAAAACAACGAAAAAGTGACCTAAAGCTGTGTGACCATGCTATGAAGCGTCGTAACCACACCATTTGATTGAGAGCAGCGAAGTGGCCACGCCAGAATCTGGCGTAACAATGCCTGAATTACATACATGTGGAGTGTCATGCCGGGGTCGGGCTTGGCCACGCCTCTCGGTTTAGAAGCCGACATGACCACGTCAGGTTTTAGTGTGACTATGCCAACGAGCGGAAAATCACGTTTGTAAAGCAATTGACTTGCCAAATTCGTGGGTTCTGCTATAATAATGATTATTAGGGCTTCTTTGACAAGGAGGAGAGTTCTACGACGACTGTAGACGGAGACTATGAGAGATTTTGAATTCTTACCTTAGGTTTTCTTCTTTCCTTGGGTTGAAACATTTGGACTGAGTTTTCCACCTTGTATGAGATCGAGAGGTGCTGCTCTTGTGGAGATGACAAGTCTTGATTTTAAGTGTTTCTTTTGTATTTTTCCATAAAGTACTGCATGGATTTCTTGGCTGTGGTTTTCTCGACAAAGCATGACTAAACTTTTTTTCATATCTCCGTGATGCAGGGGTAGTGGGTTTTACCGTGTTTTTCTGAGACATTTTTCTTGTAGTGTTTTCCATGCTTTTATGACTTAGAGTTGGTTAACCTCCGAGTTTCATTTACTCCTAGTCTGACCAACTAGTATGTTAAAATCTTTCGTGAGGAAATGAAGTCTAACCATTTCATAGAAGAAATGTAAGAGCTAAACCATAGAACCTTGAGAGAATAGACATATTCCAGTAGGATTCTGCACCCTTTTCTGGGGATCAGAACATTTCTGTAGAATGCCATGGGGATTGAGGAAGCTTAAACTTCATGAATTCTAGTCTTCTTTTGACCTAGACATAGGCATAAGAAGAACTTATATCCTAGGTGTATAACTAACACGTAGGAAAATATTTAGGAACACCACGATCGACCGCGATCTTCGAATTACAGAGGCACGAGTCTCATCACACTTGAAGAACAAATAAGATTTTCCTAGCTTTCTGCGTTTTTATCATCTGCTCTCAAATTTTTTTTATTAGAATTTTAGGATTCAATCCTCTTTTGAAATCACGCCAAGCTAGGTTCACAAGATTAGTAAACTAAAGATTTTTTTGCTCGATGAATTGTTAAACCTTTCGTCATGTGATCACTACACGGACTCTTAAGCTGCATGCTACTTGATTGTTGATTGTATCTGTCATTCATACTGAGATTGATATGATGGGACAAGAGTGAACAAAAAAAACCAATATGATCGTTGCGCATATTTTAGGAAGTTTGTCTATTGTGAGTTCATCTAATTGCTCTTATATGTTGATGACATGTTGATAGCATCTGTCATTCATACTGAGATTGATATGATGAACAAGTGACCCGACCAGCAATTACGTAATTATTTTAATTTCTAAGCTAAAAACCTGACCCAGTTTCTTTATGCGGCTAGTGTGTAAAACAAATATGTTATAGAGTTTAGAATTTGATTTATAGTTTACTCTCTAGGGGTTTTACACAGGTTGACGTGTCATCTCAAGTAATATAGAGTTTTCTTTTAAGATCCAGAGTATCGATCCCACAGAAAAGCGAGGTAAGAAATCTCTTAGGTAATTCTACTATACTACAATCAAGTCATAGTTGGAATGTCAATTAAGAGTGTTTTTCTAATAACTAATCCTAAATACAAACCTATATCTAAAGATAAACCTAATTAGATAAATTGGTTTAGTAAATTTAGAGATGTTAAAAACTACCACTTGCGGCGACCTGGACAATGTTTAGAAATGAAATGCTTAGAATTTAATGTGGTCAGTGAAAATAAGAGCATACCAATTCTTTACCATCTTCCAGGTGCATAAAGAACATTGGCTAATCTAAAGTTAAGTTCCTAGTTGATATAGTTATGTTGGGTAGGTTTTATCTTCTCACTTCTAGATTACCTACTGTGCCCTCTCTATAGGACTAATCAGGCCTTAGGTTATAAACTCTAGATCGAATTGGTTAAGGTTTCAGCTTGTCATCCTAGTTCACTAATTCTATGCCCATCAAAACTTATCTCCCTATCTATTTGCACTCACCCTAGAACTTGGCTTCCCTCCATACTAAAGGTTAGGGTGGTTCTACTTAGTTGAGATTACACCGCCCTTCCGGATCCTAATACATTTACAACAAATTTTAACATTACAACAGGCCTAAATTTCAATATAAATGAAGTTCAAGTGAAATATTATCACATTTATAATATAAGAGAATTTCTAAGCAAATCCAAATTCCTAAGCAGACATCCAATTAATTGCAAAAAAAAAGTAAAATAAAGATAATGACATAAGCAATTAAAGAATTGATAGAATTATGTAATAAATTTGTGCCGACAAGGAACATATGTCAACTTACCTTCTTCCGAGTGTATATGTATGCTAAGTATTCTATTAGTTTTACACAACTAGTAGAGATGAGAATGTGGGTAAAAATGTGCCCCTACAACTCATGGCAAGAACCCCAATCTCTTACATCAATTGTCACCTAGAAGTCCTAGTAGAAATATATCATGAATTATATTTCCTTAAAAGTTGTATTGCCGCCTGAACTACTTCACCATAACCAACCGAACAATGTGAGTGCACTCAAGTTGCGAGATCATCGCTCTCCCGAGTCTTAGTTTCACTTACAACATATTTTAACTTTACATATTACAGTAGGTTATGTCAATGAAGCAAAGGAGATAATACTCATCACAAAGAAATAAAAATTATTCTATCTTAAAATAAATTTTCCTACTCACACCACTGCTTCATATCAAAGGAAAAGAGTAAGGAAAACTACTTACGAAGCATGGATAAAATATAACAAAAAACTTTATTAAATCAAAGCAAATACACTAGAAAGTGTTTACAACAATTATAAGATAATGAAAAACACAATACTTAGTTTTTTCCCTCTGAAACAAAAATAAAAATCTCTCCAACAAAGTCTCATGTTGATCCATGCAATGCTCATACAATTGCTTACACATATCTCTCAAAATCGCTCACCAATCTCTCAAAAAAAGGTAGAAATCTAAATTTCCTACTCCTATCTACGACCTCTCGATGTTCTTGGAGATTCAAGGACTTAGAAATGTGAAAAGGTGTCTTTCCAAGCATGAAAATCTGCTAATAACTCCTTGGGATGTGTCGTAACCGCCACGAGCAGTTTTTGGTGCCTAGGCACCAGTTTGCGGCACCTAGCACAATCTTTTCTATTTTCTGGGCGGGGACTGGCGCTTAGGCGTCATCTTGCTGGCAGCAACCCGATTTTCACCCATTTCGCCCTATTTCAGCTCCAATCTACTTCAAGTGTAATACCTACAAGATAAACATTAAAATAACATTTCTTTAAAATGCAATTTCATTCAAAAACATGTGATAAATGTAAAGAAAATTAAACATAAGAAAAACGTATCAAAATGCGGCTGGTCAGAATTTTTTTCCTTGCTCAATTTGACTCAAAATTGCACCATTTTTGCTCCATTTTCTCCAAAACTATATTTCTTGCACCTGTAATAAAAAAAACACAAAATACATCCCATTAATGTGCAATATGATTAAAAATGAGCATAAAATTCATATAAAAAAGTAGCACATTTTTATACTTGTCAAGAAGCAACTGTCCAAATTTTCTGAGATGGAGTTGGTAGCTCATAAAATTCTTGACATGGAGATTTTCAAGAATAAGGCAGATGAAAATGTTTGGCTCTCCTAATCAGCATATGTTTGGAATGTGTGAAAATTTTTCGACTTGATGACTCAGTATAACAGTGAGTCTACCTATTAAATTCAGTTAAGTTTAGATCAATGCCCAAAAAATGATCATGAGAGGAAAGATATTGATCGATTCCTTATGCTAGTGCAGTGGGTAGTGTGATGTATGTTATGGTCTGTACTAAACCAAACATTACACAAGTGGTTAGTTTTATGAGCAGGTTCATGCATGATCAGAGGAGTCATTGGTAGGCTATGCATAGTTTTTAAGGTATATGAATGATATAATTGATGTCGGCTTGGTGTTTAAAAGGCGGTTATCTATTTCTAATTGGTGTGTAGGCTACTCTGATTCAAGCTATGTATGTGATATATATAGATGTTGGTCTATGTCTGGCTATTTATTCACATTGAAAGGTCTAATTAGTTGGAGATCATTTCTTCAGTCTAATGTTATTTTATCTACTACGAAGACTGAGTACATATCAATCACGACGACGATGAAGGAAGCGATATGGATTCAATGCCTACTAGATGTCTTGGGAGTTAAACGAGAGTCTCTGAAGTTATTTTGTGACAGTCAATTTAATATTCTTACACATAAATCCAGTTCATCATGTTTGTGTTAAGCACATTGATGTGAGGTACAAATTTATTTGTGACTTGATTGATGACAACAATGTTATATTGAAAAAGAAAGATATGAAGAATAATTCATCGCATACTCACAAAAGTACTAACAGTCCATAAGTTCATAAACTGTAGGCGTTTGGTGAACATCCAGCTCATGATTAATTATCCATTTGAGAATTTTGAAGAACTACGTGCGGTTTGATCTCTTCGGAAATGGGGGAGTGTAGGCAACCGTCTTGGTGCATTCATTTTAGTATTGAAGCTCGTTTGGTCACCTCCCACTTATATGAAAGTAAAAGAAGAGGTAGAAATTATTATGAAACGTATTAAATCTCATGATTGAAATATATACATTAAGAATATTGATATTAGGTAATCTAATTAGATGAGACCAAATTACATGAGATTTAATCTTAAATAACTTAATTTCTAATTACATGATTTTTTATATTAAAAATATTCATAAATTATATGTTATAATCCTCCCTTATTCATAGAAGGAATTAAAACTGATTTAGTTATTTATTTATTTATAGAGTTATAATCTTATTTCAACTATTTTCTTTTTCTTTTCCGTCTCCCCTCGTGTTAATAATAGAATAACCTCTCCCATGGAAGAGAACAAAAGCAAATTTACACCAAATCATGTAAATCACACCTTGCTTGATTGTTTGCTTGTTGAGAGATTTTATTTTCCATGATAGTTTGCCTTTCCAACTCGAGCACCTTAGAGATCCTTAGGTTTGATGTAGAAGAATGAGATTCCAATAAAATAACCCCCAATAGCCCCCCAATGAATTAGTAGGATGGACAAGATGAATATTAATTACTAAACCAAGGAGGATGACATATTTAAAAATAAAGTCATTTTTCTCGTCTCAAATAACCTTCACAATATTTCTGATATTAGTTTTAGTACAATAAAATAAGTTAATCATCAAATAAATAAAATATATGCCAAATTTAGGAGTAATTAAGAACAGAGCAAAACGAAGACTACTTACTAAACTCCCTGAAAGGTTGCACAGTATTGCTTAGAAAAGTGTGAAAATTGACCAAGAAGACGAATAAATAAGCAGATGCCCACCAATTCATTAACTTCAGCAACTAGTTTATGAATTCAAAAATCAACATATTCTTCTATAATTTACTTCAACAGTCAATCTCCCAAGGAAAAAAACAAATTCAGACAAACAAAAACAATGCACAACTCAAGCAGCTTTGAAAAAAATTTGCTATTACTAAATCGACTAAAAAATATTCAGCAATTATATTAAACCTCCTTTACAAATGTAACTGATGCTACAACAACTCACAACCTCACATGCATTTACATACCACTATGATTCGTATATTGTAAAAATCCACAAACAATTCCCAAAAACAAAATTTACATCCCATGTCGCCACATTTACTTGGGAAAAGAATGGATAAATCACATTTCCTACCCATTATCTCCATTATCTTGTTATACATACAGTAGTCCCTTGGAATCAAATTGTAAGATTTTCTTGAATTGCAAGGAAGGATCCACAAATGTTTCCACCAACATCTGGGAATGTTTCACATCCAGGAAGGGGCTTGACCTTGCCCTTTCTATCAACATCTACAGGATACTTTAGGAGATGGCCGTTCATTTCAGTTATCTCCTCGGCCACAAATTGTCTCCAATTCATCAGGCCGAGTGAGCGGATGCGTCTCGTGCATTCGAGAGTCTCCGGCCTGGTGAAGCACTCCTCTAGGGTTCCGGTGTGCTCCGCCCATAAAGACATCCTATAGCCATATATCTGCCCAAGGTGGAGGTAAGTTTAATCATTTTAATGCAAAGAAAATCCAGTATCATGACTACCTAGACTTTAAAAATTACAAAAGGAAAATCTAAAAATTAGACTCAGGCCTACAGAATAAATGTTATTATTCACATGTAACATAATTATTATTATTTTATTTACAATCCCTCCACTATGGACATGACCCCTATAGAATACTATTTATATGCTCCTAATTTAGTACGCACATCTCACACTCAATAAACAGATAAGAAAACAAACATAAATCTTAAAAAGAAACAAATGAACCAACAGCTGAAGCTAATATGACAGCAATCGAACCACAAGGAAATTGGATTAAAAATTTTATTATTTTTGGAACTGGATAAAAGATGCAGAAAGAATTGAAGAATCTCCGGCTGTCTCTGGCTTTTGATCAGGAGCCTACAGCAATTATTTCAGAATTCCAAATCCTTTTCCTTTCATTTTCAAAGATCATACATTGGAATACAGCCCAAAATGAAAGAAAGGAACTCGATTGAAAGATTACCTCCTCTTAAGTTTGTTGTAATCGGGCAAAAAAATAGGTTGAAATGCAATTAAATTCACATAATTTTTTAGCTGAATTTTGAATTCGAAAATGTGACTAGAGAATTTTTAAACAACTGCATTTCCTTTTAGGAAGATTTACATACATACCATTCAGTTCCAATGTATTGACATATCTAACAGCTAAACTTTAATTTTTTACATGCATATCATCTAAAATACGCATGAAAATATATATTTCACATTTTACAAGTTACAATAGTGGTATTTTTTATCTGATATGAAAGATTTAGCTGGTGTTATATATATTTTGATGTGATATGAAAGATTGGGGTAATATAAATGTAAAAGTAAAGTTTAGCTGTTAGATATGTAAATATATAAGAATTGGGTGGCTTGTATGCAAATGCCCCTTCCTTCTATTCAAAATTTTATTGCTTAAGCAAAATAGAGGAAACATGATTTAGATCTTAGAAAAGATCAAATTTTGAATAATAAACCTTTGCAGCAGAATAATACTTCAAAATTATTAATGTAAATGCTCTTTGCAGCTTTAGGAGTTCATATTACCTGACCAGTTGGTCCAGAGGCCCTTCTTGCCCAAGTATGTTGGGGTTGATAAGCACCCATTGCAATTTCAGTATCTCTAGTACCTTCTAGAGACCTCTGATTAATGTTTGCCGAGCCAATAATCACATACTCATCATCTACGATCATGCCTTTGGAGTGTACGTAGATCATGAACCGTCTATTCTTCTTGGCAAGTGCCTGATGAAATATTAAAAATGTATATTTGTTAAGGGACTAATAGTTTTCTCTTATTTCTTATTTTATGCTATAAATTGCCCTAATCCACCTTTCAATGAACAAATTCATGATATTAGGTGAACTAGTTAAGCATTCACCCTCACCCAAACAACCCTAACACTTAACAAGATTTAACACAATTTCACTCAAATGCTATTTAAGAATTTTGTGGTGAAAGAAGCGGCATTTACATACATACCACCAATTCCAACGTATTCACATATCTGACACCTAAACATTACTTTGTATAGTTATCACACCAAAAATACCACCATTTTAACTTCTAAAAAGTGAAATGCATCCCTTCATACATAGCTAAAATGGTATGTATGTATAAATTAAAGTTTAGGCGTTAGATATGTAAATACATAGGAACTGAATGTTATGTATGTAAATCTTCCAATTTAGAAAAGATTGGACCTCGTTAAGTTGAGCCATATCTTGTAAACTAAATAAAATAATACAACCTTGCTCGGTTACACAATAAATTGCTTTTGCTTAGTGCCTGTAGCAGCTAGATAGAAGTTATAGAATTAACTTTAAAAAAAATACAAAAAAATTAGTTTAAGCTGAAAACAACTGGAACTTCAGAGAAGAAGAAAAAAAATTGCAATATAACTAATGTAGCTGATAGACAAAAGAAAAGGCAATTTTAGAAATAATATATTTTAAAATGGTAAAATTTTTAGCAATATACGAGATTGATATAACCGATATTGGCACCTTTTGAACCAATTATATATCTGTTTAGCCACCTAAGAAGTTAACTTAAAATTAAAATTAAACATAAATATAAACGGTGAATTACGTCAATTTCAACTTATTAGCTTTAGTTGCTGGAAAGTTATAAGCAAATAATTGAATGTTTCTAAATAGAAAATTAAATTTTACTTCAAATAGACGTGACATATTAATAAAATCATGTACTTTCACATAATTATACTTCAAAGGAAGGGGCTAGCCGAGTTAATAAGGTATAGCTAGCAGTTCAAAGCAAATAGGATTTTATGAGTATCATGGACATTTTTTGTAAATTATATATAGATTGAATTCTTTATATAAATTTTGAAACTGACAAGACTTTGAAGTTCTGTGCTAGTCCGGACAAGTTCCTCGCCCATTGACTCCAATCACCTTGGGCTAAATCACAAGTGACACAGAACTGAAACCACTTGACCGTGATCCGCAGGATTGCAGAACTATGGGACCATGGAACCACCCGTGATCATGGCAGACCTCCCACACACGATGGAATCCGGGATGAATTCCAGCATATTTTTTTACTTCTCCATTTTTTTCCTGATTTCCTATTTCTAGTTAAGCTTTTTCTACGAGGGACCGACATGCATCTTGTTATTTTATGTTTTGAGAGAAATTTAGATTTGTTTAGGTTATTTGGAAATATTTTCTCCTAGTTTTCCTTATTGGAGTGTTGAATCTTTAAATTTCACTAAGATGGTGTGTCTGTAGTATGATAGAATCAAAGTGATGATCTTTCTCGGATTCTCGAAACCCTCCTTCGTTGTCTAATTTGCTGCCTACTGTTGTTTGACAGCAAAAAATAGCCATTTTCCGCTTCATATTCGCTATCATCCCATTTAGTCTTTCAAACCGAATTTCAACTCGCATCCGTAATCCCGTTGTCCTTAACCATCCAAAAACATACCCTACTCATTTCTTATGTTCTTTCACACATTCTAGGAACCTTAGAGTGATATCATATGGTATCAATGCTGAACAAGCCCCAGATTATTTAGGATTGACTTTCTTGCCCTAATCCAAAGTTCCAAAGAAAAAAATCCAACATAACCAAATTATTTCTTCTTGTGATTCTTAGCCCTAATCCAAAATTTTCAAAATTTCCAAAACCCAACCTTCCTGCTGCATTAAAAAATCCACCTCAACATCTATTATCAAAACCTAGACCCCTGATCAATATTTATTTGCAATTCTACATCTGCCGAAAATCAGATTAGAAGAAAAGAATGTCATGCTACCTAGGAGAAAACTGCAAAGAAGTATCCAAGACCTCATTATGAAGGATATGCAGCAAGAAACCTTTCAACTTCAGCAGAGGCTTACTGTCTTTGAGAGGAGAAAACATGGTGAGATTGCCTATAACCATAATTGTGACTTGTCAGGACGTGAGGAGGAAGTAAATCCATTCCACAATTTCCAATAATGAAGAACCAATATCCCAGTGATTTGGCATAAAATATCAGAGTAGAGTCCAAGATATTGGAGTGAAGATCAACTTGCCGGATTTGACAGTCGCATAAATCCGGAAGAGTTCATCAAGTGGTTCTATATGATGGAATGTATCTTTGAGTACAAGGAGGTCCCACCAGACAAAATGGTAAAACTAACCATCATTAAATTAAAGAAGAGTTCATTTCTCTGGTGGGAGAATCTAAAGTGTCCTTGACTGCGGGAAGGGAAAAATAAATCACTACCTAATTTAAGATGAAAAAGGAGATGCAACGTAGATACCTTCCCCAATGTTATCGATAAGATATGTTCGTAAGAGTCCGCCACTTACGCCAAAGATTTTTCTATGGAGTACACAGCATAATTTGATCAACTCATTAAAATGTGACTTTGTGAAAGAGGAGCACATAATAGTGAGCTATCTTGGAGGACTGCGACATTCTATTAGCAATATGGTGCAACTGCAGTCATATTAGTCCCTACTCGATGTGCAAACACTCTATTTAAAGGTGAAAAAACAACATCACTGAGTGATCGTCAAAACTTACAAACATAATTCAACCCTATAATTAGGCAGTAAGAGTACACCTGGTGGAGCATTCAAATCAATCCCTCCCGAGAAGAAACCAATCCAGAATGGAAAAAAGGTGGAGCCCACTAGCACCAACGCTCCCAGCTCTATCACAATCCAAAAGTGCTTCATGTGACACAATTTTGGGCAAATTACATTGATTGCCCAAACAGGAGGGTGATCTCTCACTTAGTAGGAAGCAGTTGAGAAAATAAATAGTGACACAGGAGAGAAGGAAGAAATCAAAGAGGAGTCTCAATTTTCAGCTGACAAGGGAGAGATGCTAGTGATTCAAGTTGAACCTAATGGAGAGATCAGAATAGGCTTAACATTGATTGTCCTAAAAAATTGTTAGTCCGAGAATCCCCTGTTGAAAGAGATGCGAGATATCAGTGGTTATCAATGAACTGGTCCAACCTATCATAAACTTTATTCTAGAGGCAGTTCCTCTAAGAAAACTTGTTTACCAGACAAGCCGAGCAGAGTGCGAGTGGAAGAAGCGTATTACAGATATAATGACTCAAGATTTTGTCGGTAAAAATACCCGTCCATGTGCAGTTCCAACTTTGCTTGTGGCAAAAAAAAGGATGATTATTTATTATATTAGGGCATACGTTAAAAGAATGTATTTGTTTCAAAGTTATCTTGAGTGGACGCGAACATAGATTCTATAGTGAAACTGCAACAGACACAGCAAGATGAAGACTTTGTTATGATAGGGGTGAAACTGCAACAGACACAACAAAATGAAGACTTTGTTATGATAGGGGTAGCTTCCCTCCAAAAACCGCCAAAGAATAAGGCAAATACTCTCCTAATCGACGAGAATGAAGCAGATGCTGAAACCACGTAACAACGATCCGAAAGATTGCGGAACCGTTTGTGATCACGGTAGACCTCCCGCACATGAAGAAATCCTGAATAAATTCCAACATATTTTTTTCCTTTTCTATTTATTTTCCTAATTTCCTATTTTGTAATTAGTTTTTTTTCTGATGGACTTCAATCTATCTTGTTATTTTCTATTTTGAGTGACTTTTAATTTTGTTTATATTATTTGGAGAGGTTTTCTTCTAGTTTTCTTGTTAGGGTGTTGTATATTTAGATTTCTTTGAGGTGGTGTGTTTATAGCTTGATAGGATCAAAGTGATTTCTCCCAAATGCTCGTAGGCTTCTTTCATCATCCATTTACCGCCTACTGTTGTTGGACAAAAGTAAACAACCGTTTTCTGCTTCTAATTCGTTGTCATCCCATCATCCAGGCTGGATTTCAACTGACATTAGTCTTCCCACTCTGCTTATCCATCCAACAACATACCTACCCCTTTCTTGTGTTCTCACACCTTCTAGGAACCCTAGGAATCAATGAGGTTTATGAATATTGCAACACCTTATTCAAGAAAATTGAAATGCCTTGCGAAGTGGCAAAAAAAGTAGAGTAAATTATCTAATCATCAGTTTTTATCGCAATCTATCTTGCTCAAAAACTCCAAGCAACTTGGCTAACTCACAAGGTTAACAAATATTGCAACAGTGTCACTTAAGAAAATTAAAATACATTAGAAGTGCCAACAAAGTGGAGTTAATTATCTGATCACCAGTTTCTAATCGCAAGATTGCAATATTGTATCCACTAATCATATTTATTAATAGTTAATTATATCTAGTTGTAGGAAAAATATGATTAATTAAACATTAATTGCATTTTTTAAAATTAAAATTAAAATTAAAATTAATTACAATCAGAATCGGTTAGTTTCTAGTAGAAATTTGATTAGCCGCTGAACTACTTGCATGCCCCTCTTCATAACTAGTACGGGGAAAGGGAAGTGATCATAGTACTTCATGTAGCATTACTCTATGTTATATAAAAACACAGCAACTTGGAAGTTAAGTTTCTAAAATTAGGGACTAAGCATTAATTGCCAACTTACTACACAACTCTCTTTAAGCTAATGCAATTTAATACTTATTAGGCATGTGATAAGAATCAGAGTCAGTGAACAAATTGAAAGAAATATGTGTGAAAATCCATATTAGTCCTAATTTGATTAATCTACAAGCAAACAAACAAAATACAATTGGTGATATATGATTTGAGAGGTACATCGACTATTCACAATCGCTAGACCTAGAAGGTAAGCGATCTCTCCCACACCCTAACCCTGAGATTCAATACAATAATCTCATCATAACCTAACTCTAGTCTTATTAAGCTTTAATTATACCAAACAATAATAACTATAAAATTGTTGAATTGCCCTCAGGCCCCGGTTTAACAATACTCTCATCCCAAAATTCCACCTGGTCCTCAAGGTAAAAAAAGAAACTACTGCTGGATCAACTCGTGTAGCTCCCACTCGTAAACAGACTTGAGTCTAGCTCACGTGGTCAGCACTTGATTGAAATAAGTGATAGATCGTTAGCACCGCCTGAGGGCTAAGCTTAATCCATAGCTTGAAGCATCTGTCTCAAAAATTAAATATCGGTTGGATGCAGCCCTCTCCTGGAGTCCCACCCAATATGGTATCCTATTACAGGCCAAAATTCTTTGAAGCAATCTTCTCTAACCTCGAATCACGTGATGTCTTGTTCCGCCTGCCGCCACTCGTTCTAAACCTTCATATGTCGTACCGTTCTCTCCAAATGCTGACGCTCAAATCCGCTCCCTACTCCGCTCAATCCATTCTTTGCTTCTGTTTGCTCCAATCGTTCGGATTTAGCGCTATTTCTTCCAATTGCTATCACTCGAGTCAAGTCCTGACTCCTTCACTCAATCGCGTCTGCTTCTGTTTATTCCACCAGTCTATATGTCGTGTCATTCCTTTCAAGTATTGCCTCTCGAGTATGTTTCTGATTCCTTCGCTTGATCCTATGACTCCAGATCTGCCTTAAGTCAACGACATTACCCTAATGACATAGAAATCCTTAAGATTGTTGTTGCTTGCGTCTGTGCCAATGCCATCGCTCGATCCCGCAGTAGGCAATGATTGGTTTGTGTGAAATTCCACGATATCTTCCCCCAAGGACGAGAACATCCCCTCCATGCCCGAGAAAGATTAGTCCATTTCAGATTTGATTTGGTTCAACTCTCTGTCTAATTTCTCCTCAATAAAATCTACATTTTTGGCCGTCATTACTCCCAAAAAAATTTTTGAGCACAAAAGCAGACTATGCACAATGTCTAATATTTAATCATGCAATTTAAACTTTGATCTTATTTGCCTTAAAGCACTTGGATGCACTTATGTTTTAGCTTTTGATAAGTTTGCTACATTGCTCTTAATATGTTTTTGGGCATGCATTTATAATTTAAGTTTTTAATGAAATAAATAATTAGGGATTCACCAACCCCCAATTTAACTTTAGATCGTTTCAGAGAGAAAAAACCTTGTTAGTATATACCCAATCAATCACTAATTATAGGAATCATAGTGAATATGATCCAGTACATTAGTTATCTAGTCATAAACTATGATTGAAATTAGCTAGCTATTAATTACACATGTGAAATCTCTGGCATCTAGTTATATATAATTAGTTCATTAGATATAATTAATAATAGGGCATATTTTGAAAAAAAAATTGCTAATTACCAATAAATTACAACAAAAAACCATAAGATAGAATTGCTACCATCTAATCATAATTCAGAATGGCAACTTGTCAGCTAATTAGTTCGCCGGGAACTGTTCATGGTTTAATTCACTATTTGCATCTAATTATTTATAGTTATATAACCTTGAAAACTTTAATTGCGAGACCAAGGACCAATTTAACAGAATTGTTATCATTTGATGCTAATCTGTAATTGGTTATGCTAATTTTTATCAATTTTTATTTCAAATTTATCAATGTGAGCCACTAATTGTCAAAGGGATGACTATGGGAACGTAGCAAATCTAGGCAAATTAATTGATTCATAGCCAATTACACTAAACCACTTATTACATTGAATTTAGCATCAAAATTAGAGAAAGCTAAAGGTTAATGAAATGTAATTAACAAATAAGCAGTAAGTAGTTAAAGAAATGTTTATTAACTAGATAATTAAACCAAAAAAAAATTATGTATGTGATTTGAAATAATTTTAGTTTTGTCTTGAAAGTAGGGATAGAAATACTTCTCTTTGTATGGAATATTTAATAGTTTTAGTGCATATATACGAACATGCTAGTTCACCTCAAAATAGATGGCTGTAATATAGCTAGTGATGTTATCTGCAAGAGGTAAAAGGTTTTTGCAAGAATAAGCAACAAATCTATACGCTGATAAGTTCAGATACTTTTTGCGGCATCAAACAAAAAATTTTAAAATTTTACAAAAATATGCTACAAGAAGTAGCTGCATTTAAGGGATTAACACTCACACTAGGCGTGTTGGCAGAATTCGGGCTTTCCTTTTGTGAATTATTTACATCAACAGCCTCACGATTGCCAAGGCAGAAAAAATTCAAATAATCCTGTGGTTCATAAGTATCTTCAAGCCCAACTTCCTTTAGAGCTCTATAAATAGTCTCGTACATCATCTGCATTGTTTTTTTCTGCAAAAGAAGAAACGATTCAGCCCAAACGGTTCTTACACAAGTTGAGTATCTGGTAATAGGCTCGAATGAATGGAAATAACAGCAAATCATGGCAATAATCTGGCTTCATGGTAAGTAAAGAAGAAACTCTATCCCAAAAAAATAAAAATAAACAGAGAGCCAACTCTGAAGCAACCAAAATAGCAAATTCATCAAATCCAGGCTTTCATTAAGAAATCTATGGTGATGTTTTATCAATCCCAATACAGGAAAATAGCAAATTCATGGAAACTTTGTGAGACCGGAATTTAACAAACACTTGAGGGAAAAAAATGTTATTACTGAATTCAAAATCAGAAATTACAACGAATAGATGGGAAATCTGACATTGAAAAAAAACAAAGGTGGCAAGGGGGCGGCTAGCAAGCTGAATACACATGTGGGATGGCTGTTTTGTGCGGCAACAAGAAGAAGGGGATCGGTAAGGTGAAAGCAAGGGGAAGCTGTGAGGGAGAAAGGAATCAATGTGGGAGAGACTTGGGGAAGAGTAGAAGGCAATACACACCACATGAAGACCGAGATACAGACAGAACACCACTTGGAACCCTAGATACAGACCAAGAAAGGTAAAAGAGACACTAACGGTTGTCCCAAGAAAATTGCAAAAAAAAACTAAACACTTAACACCAATAAAGCAAATATATTTTCCTAGATAACTCAGAGTAGGCCCCACACCAATTGGGCGGCAACCCTAGGTCGACCAACCCTCCCTCAACCTAGACAAAGTCAGTCTAGGGTCCCAGACCACGCATCAGTCAACCGGAGTTGGTGGAGCTTCAACCTCTTCTATCAAAGCTTTTGACTCATTAATATGGCGTCAGGTTGGCCACGTTCAAGGTGGCAGAGTTGTTCTAACATCCAGGGATTGGAGGGCCTTCAGCTGCATCTCTAGAAGCACATGGATCCCACTCTCAGCTGCGCTATCACCTGAGAAGGTTTCCCGAATTGCTAGTAATCATATATGTATGTCCAACCATCTATATGTAGATTGTTGAACTAAATTGGAATTTCGTGCTAAGTGTACTTCACAGAGTCCACCAAATGTAGTCAAAGTTAGCTCATTGATCTCTAAAGATAAGACAGGCTGAACCTCCCTAAAGGTGGCATACCGGCAGTTTACCGTGGTCATAGTAACCTGAAACTCTCTCCATAGTGGTTGTCCAAACTACCCTCTAACATCATCAAAACCAATCCCACTAGCGCCTCTCTCATGACAAGAGCACCCATAACTTGCAACTCTACAAATGATAGGAGAAATATGTGATTTCCATCCTTGATGAATGAGTAAATGCTCTTGAACCCATCATGTTGAGCCTTGAGATCAAACTGCCATGGTCCCCCCAAAAAATGTGAAGCACGTCCATGAGTACAACATCACACCAAACCTGGTCAAACAACTATTCCTGAACACAAAACTCTATAAGGCATCTCCTATCAATGCTAACATTGTTCCCCTTCTTCAAACAAGTCAGGAAATATGACTGAAAATTTGAGTAGTGAGACTCAAATTGTCCACCATCTATGTGGACACCACATTCTCACTACTACCTCAAACGATACAAAATTTCCTTACCAGTGCAATCAGTACAAAAAGCTATGGCAAAATCACTTGTCACAACCCGACATTAACTATGGTGGGAATTGTTGTCGGACGGTATTAACATTTCATTTTACTTTTTATAAAAATATTTCAGAAAGTTTCAAATATATATAAAAGATTCATTAATCCACAAAGTGCAATAAAATTTAAACATCAAGGAACAACATCTGTAGACAACAATTTCAAATCAACATATAAATTGTCCTTATATAGAAGTAAACATAAGAAAACTAAAATCACTATATAAACTAGTACCTATCAGTTATAGTCATCCTCCTATAAATCAAATCTCTACTCCAGACATATCAACATAAAATTTTTCTTCTCCTGAAAGAAAATAAAAAAAATGTGAGTCATTTCTATATAAAACTTTAAACTTTCACTTTAATTTTCTCTCTGCTCATTTCACTTTAAGTATTTATCATTTTAACATCTTTAATGGTCCTCACATGATTACCGTTATACCCAAAAATATCCTTAAAAATGTGTCCAAATACACCCTCAAAATTGTATCTGAATGTATCCTCAAATTGTACTCGAAAATACAATTTTCCATTTGATTTAATGTGCGCAGGTACATTACATCCCCTACCAGTATCATCTGGGGGTGATCATGTATGACTTAAACTTTCACATTTCATTTCATATGATTTAAAATCATTAAAATACATCTTCAAATGTCTATTATTTTCCTCTCATTTGTAATACCATTTCAGATTATCAAAATGCAAGACATGAATGAAATAATTATTTTAAACTATTTAATAAAGTAATTATTCATTTAAAATAACATTAATTTAAGACATCAAAGAAAATAATCACTCACTTATCCTTTTCTTTCTTTCTCCCTGCAAAAACAACGATCTCAAGCTTTAACTCTTCGAATAAATTCCTTTAATGACTGATTCAGTTAAGAATATTATTATTAATACCAAAGAATTAATTAAAATAAATCTTTAATTTATAACATAAAAGAAATCATAACATTTCTTCTTTATCGTGTATGAAACCAATAATTTGTCTCCCACTCTTTAAAAATAACATTTCTTTTCGATCATAGAAGTTAACATAAATACTTATAACATTTATTTAAATTAAATAAATATGAAGTTAAGACTTAACCTAACCTTAAAACAATTTTTGGTAGGTTGCCCTTACTCACAAGTGCAAGAATCAGCACCCTTCTTCTCCACACTAAAACCTTCTACTTACAATGCTTGTTTTAAATTTATAAACTTTAATTGTTAATGTTAACCTATTTAATAAAACAAATTTATGCAAATTAAAACTTAAAACTTCTTCAAATGACTTACATATAAGTTTCGATCTTATATCCTTATGCACTTGACTTCATTCTGCATGGCAGCTTCCTCCGCCTTCTTCCGTTTCGGCTCCATCGAGAGCCTTACTCCTCCTTCGCACAGCTCGACAATCTCACAGTTCCCTTACTCGTCTCGATCGCGGCTCTGGAATCGAAGGTTTCCTTCTTCTCCTTCTCCTCCTTCTTCCTACGACTTCTTCTACACTCGGCTAGGGCACGATAGAAACGCCACAAGTTCCCTTCCTCCTCATTCTACTTCTTTCAATCAGTTAGGGCATGCACGAGCACTCTCTCTCTCTCTCTCTCGATCTCTCAGTTCTCTCTCTCGAGGGCTCGTTCGATGGTTCAAATGGTGTAATACGACTCTTAAATTGTCACCGAAAAGGTGTTTATTTTAGTCTATTCGAATTTTTATTATCATTATTATCATCATTATTATTATTACTAAACTTACTGTATTACACCACAACTACTCTCTCGTAACGTCAATTTGAAGAGTGCATTGAATCATAAGCACCTCACCCTTATCAACTGGAAGTTGGTATTCCTACACCTCCTCGCAATCTTATGTCTCCAATACCACTGTCCACTTCTTCTATAGCTTCCTGCTCAATGAAATGTGACAACACTAGTAGTAGGATAACTGGAGGTGATATGTCCAAACCCATGATATCTGAAACACTTCCTTGCGGGAACTGTGTTGGGTGTATTGTTCCTCTCGGGCTTCTTCTCATTTTAATCAGCTCTATCATCTTTCAAGAAAGTTTTCACACCTTCATCAGGTGTACAATGGCTTCTACTGTAGGTGACTGTCTGAATGACAGCAGGGTCCTAAACTGCTTCTATTGTTTCCCCACCCTTAGGGCCAGTGTATGAACATCAGTCAATGACCAGTATGGTTGCAATTAAACTAAATGAGTGAAGGTTGACTTCAAGCCTCCCAAATGCCTGGCTATGGAGTTCTCCACAAGCTCCCTCAGCTCACATTTCAGCATGAGCAACTCAAACTACACTATGAACTCCTCTACTGACAACTCCACTTGATGTAAGTGATGAAGCCTCAAGAACATGTTCTAGCAGTAGTTTCGGGGTAGATACTTCCTTTGCATCTCCTTCTTCCTCTTCTCTAAAGTAATGATCTTTTTCTTACCTTCTCTTTGACTCAATCTCTTCAGATTTTACCACCACAACGAGAAACTCTTCTTCAGTTTTATGGTAGCAAACTTCACCTACCTATCAGCTAGTACCTCCTCATGGAAAAAATCTTCTCAACGGTCTACAACAATGCAATGAAATCATCTAGATTCATTCTCCCGAATCCAGTAAATCTACCTTTACCTCATGTCTTGATGTCCTCCAAAAGTCACTCCATCTCGCAACCTCCTCTGACACTGAATTCCAAAGCGTTGTGGCCTATCCTCTTCTTTAATGGAGTCAGATTGTTCTCCCTCTCTCCTATTTGAATCTTGCTATCATGATGAACAGTGATCTCTTCATGAGTCCCTTAATTTCAGCAAATCTTTGTTAAAGTCGACGAATATCCTATTACATCTCTTTTGTGGTAAGTTCCAGATTCGCTTTCGACACTTGTCGACTCGGTAGCATGTCTAGGGTTTAGGTTTGGGAGATGAAAGAGAGTGTATAGGGTTGATTTAGGGTTGCGGATTTTGAAAATCAACAAGGGAAAACTAGGGTTAGGTCAAGATTTGGCTATGGTTTGATGAGATTATGTTACCCTAAGATGAAACTAAGATTGGGCTAACTCTGATACCAAATGCTACCAAAATTTAACAAAACACCCAAGAGAAAAAAAATATTATTATTGAATTCGAAGTTTGAAATTACAATGAACAACAGAGAAATTTGAAATTATAACAAAACAACACTAGAACAAATATTGGATCTAGGGTGTTGGTGGCACCGATTAAGATTTGGACCTTTGGGGTGGTGGCAAAGAGACGACTAGCAAGTTGTAAACAGCCGTAGGACTGTTTTTAGGTGGTGACAACAAAAAGGAAGGGTTTCAGTAAGGTGGCAGCAAGGGGTGAGCGGTGAGGGTGAAGTGCATCAATGCTCCACAGAGTGGGGGAATGATAGAATGGGATACACACCACCCGGAGACCAAGATACAACAAGAGCACCACTTGGAACTCTATGATACATTCCTAGAAAGGAAAAAGGAGATGTCGATGGCTGTCCCAAAGTAAATCACAAATAAAAATAAACCCCAAATACCAACAAAGCAAATATATATGCTTAGATAACTAGGAGTGAACCCTCCCTCAACCTGGACTGAGCCAGTTAGGGTCCCAACCCCCATGTCACTTTGATTTGTGATATCATGTAGTTTGCGGTCTTAATATATAATTTTGCAATAATAAGCATAACACAGCTAAAGTGTTCCTGTCAGAAGCAACAACTTACTTTCTCACAAAGCGTCTCATCTAATTTTCCTTCACATGAAAGATAAAAATCTCACGTTGATAGACGTCTCCTTACGAGATCTATTAGGTGCAATAGTCATAACAAAACTAATTTTTCAGCCTTATAAATATTCCAAATCAATATGCTAATGCGCTAGAAATTATTCTTTATAGCTCAGGGAAGTGTTCAGCATAAACTGAAAGAGCAAGTTCTGCTAAATTTTGTAGTCACTTCATCAAACTTGATGTTGGTTTCTATTTGTAAATTTGGGTGGTTAGCCAAGTAAGCCTGTACATTATTGAGATTTTGCATCATCCTTATCGTTAGTTCATCCTATTATGTGCAAATTCCTTTGCAGAATTTATGTCCATGTCACCATTGGTTTTCTCTCATTCTTCCCAATCGCTGGACACTAATTTAAACTATGTATTTTATGGTTGCATTTGCTACCAATTTTTATTCTACTAATCCAAATTCAAACCATATTTTGAGAATGGTCATCAACTTGAATTCTAATTATGTTAAATATCACTAAAGGGCTGTGGAAAAAAAAGGAAATTAGTAAAAGTAAAATGCATTTAATATATGGCAAGCAGCTAAGGGTGTTTAGCAAGATAACCTGCCAATAAAGAATACGTTGGGTGGCAGCACCTGTAGGATTACCCTCGGGCCACATTGGTAGAACTATATATGCAGAAAACCTTTCATGTGCTTTAATTTTGTTGGCTATTTTCAGGGCAATCTCCATGGGTATCAAATTATTGGCACCTAAACCACAAAAAAGGACACATCAATCATCAGTTTGAAAAGAAACAAATATTTACAAGTAATGGTCAGCATTGTGGAGGGCTACCAAAAAAAAAAAAAAAAAGACACCCACGCAACAGCAGTAGTAAGAATCTCAAACAAATTAGTTTTGCTACCACTATCCAATTCTTTTAGCTGAGCAACACAAAAGATATTGAGACATTCTAATATAAATGCAAATGAAATCCAAATAAGAGCAATAAATGAATCATAGAGAAAATGGTTTCTTTAACAAGTCTATGAAAAAATTGTATCAAGTATTTACTTAACTGTATTGCATTTGCCAATTCATGCTAATGAAATTCATCTAAAAAATACAAATTATCTTTACATCATGGGACCAATAAAAAAAAGAAAACCGTGCTTGTATTACAGAGAAGGGAACTAACTAGTGCTCAAGTTGAAAGCATGAGAATACACGCATGAATGAGAGGCACTTATGCAATTGATTAAATTTACCTAGATCTTTGTTAGAATCCCAATTATAAGATGAGCCCAGGAAGTATTGGTTTTCAATATATAAAAAATGTTGAGCAGCCCGGATGGCCTTAACATAAGCTGTGTGTATACTCATGTCAATAAGAACATTCTTTCCACATACCAAGTTCTGTTCAAAAGTTCAAAAGATACATCAGTAACCCAAAAATAGCAAGCTGTTCAAAGCTTTAAAAGTAGTAAAACAAATCAGAGGATTGAACTTGCCTTGGATGTAGCATTTTTTGGATCCTTCGGAAAACCTTTCACAGAATTTGAATCAATAGAACGGAAAATCTGATTTTACAATTAAGATAAACAAAATCAATGTAAATACAAGTAATTAGAATGGACCTGCTTCAAGTGTTTGAAAAAATAACAAAAATGTCATGCCTGCACATGCCAACTCTCAGGATCATTATCATTGAGGCAATCATTTGGTCCAATGATTTCAGGTATCCTTTCTATCCTGAGCAATGCATCATCATAAGATTTCTTCAGCTTTTTGATACCGTGGGGCTTGGCTGCCTTTAGCCAGCGCTCCTCAAAGTTTCTCAGAACATCATAAGCAGCTGGACCATCAATTCTAGAGTGCAAATCATGCCAAGCTTCTCTTGGACCTTTTGTATCAGTCCCCTAATAAGAACATGATATTATAAGGACAAAAATATAGCATAGATTCTGTTAATTTTATTGACCTTTTACATTATAAAATTGATAAAAAAATATGAATAGGTTAACGAAACTACGATTGAAGTTCTTCTGACTAAATTAGCCCACTTCATCATATATCGGACAATAGATCAAACAAAAAAAGGATAAAAGATACTAGCAGAAAGAAAGAAAGAAAGAAAAAAAAGTTTTCCATTTTTGGCTTATGAATATAATTATCATACAATATTGCTCGAAGTTCCCAGTAATATTCATGTCAGCAGGTTTAAATATCTTGGATAGATAAGGAAATGAACTTCGGAGCTAATATTGAGGTAAAAAGACAAAAATGCCTAAAAAATACTAAACAATAAGAGAATATAATAACACCTAAAAGAAAGTTTTATACATATGCCATTAATCGAGTTATTCTAAAAGGCTCCAGGGGTGTGAACAATAAAGAAATCACTAATCTCAAAGGAATGGCACTAACGAGTGGATGTGGCATAAATTGTTAAGGAAAAAACATTTATATAAGAGACTATTTATTTACAGCAAAAACGACAACAAAAGAATTAGCTTTTAGATTATTCAGGCATGCATTAATTCAAAGAAGATGCATCAACCGTAGATTAAGGGTAACATAGATGGAGGTTAAGCAAAACAAGTTGCCCAAATGATAGAATTAGGGTTACACTCCATAATGATGATGAATGATTTACTAAAACAATCCAATTTCTCTTTTCTGGGATATTGAAAGCATTCAGCCATCAACCTATTTCAAATTTAAAATGCCCAAGATATTAATAACAGTAGACAGAAAATTATGCTACGAATGATTATTGTTGGGGGATAATACCATCTTGCATAGAAAGATGGGATGATAGAATAATTTACTCCAAAGCTGAAGCACTCAAAATTTTAGAGGTTATGAATCCTAGTATAGAGTTCCTGAATAAAAGTAATGGCCACAAAATCAGATTGATGAACTGAATTCTACATAGACGAGAGGAAACCTATATAGCCAACCTCAAAAAGCTAAAGAAAATATCAACTTGAAAACCAAAATATGAAGCATGTGCCAATAGGAGAATCGAATATACAACAAAATTACAACCAAAATAAGCATTATAAGCAAAATTGAGCATCTAACATGGAACAAAATAGTGAATGATTCAGACTACAGAAGTAATGGCAAAAAGAATCACCGTGAAGTTAGGATTATGATAGTCATCCTTATGCAATGTTTGTAAAGTGCGGAACAATGGATGCTTGGGATTGTCATATCTGCCACCACATAGATCAAGTCCACCAACAAATGCAATGATTTTTCTCTTGTTATGTCCAGCATCGGCATCAACGATTACAGTTTTCTGGTGATGTGTAAAGATGACTCCAGTTTCCTGATAAATGAGAGTCTAGGTTAAGCAAAAAAAGTGCATTCCAAACATGAAGTTTATAAATATGACACATTTACATGACTATTTTTTTGGACCGGGTTCGGATAAAACTGCTGAGTTAGGTTGACTCTACTAACATCGCTACTTATAAATATTAGCATGCTTATTATAAGTTCAAATGACTAGCAAATATATTAGGGTTTGAAATAGACACAATTCAACTAAATCTACAAGATAAGTCAAAGCCAACAGATCATGCATTAAAAACCTTTCATAGTGATGCGAGCATTTTCAACAAAATTTAAATGTGCATGGAAACACTGCAAGCTAACAGTAAGAAAGCAGGGTCATGACTAAGTTAGATTATTTTACACAACGACCAGTAATTAAGAATGCTTTGAGAGCAGAAGCCGGCTAGCAAATCTTGAAAAATTAAGCATATTAACTTTTAGAATGCAGCGAATGTGACATTTCAAAAAACAAAATGAACTAAAAGTTAATTTCTTAATAAATATTGCCTTACTAGTGCCATTCATAAGGAAGGCCCACAGTAGACCACAATTTTAGGGGACTGGCTTTTCGACAGATATCCATTATAAAGAATGGAAATAATAATTACAAAGACACTCAAGAATGTGAGTATCCAATAACTTGAACCAAGAGGGGTTTACATGTGCAATTTACAAATTTATACATAACTTGAACCAATGGCCGTCATAGTTCCTAATATGTAAACTACAAACTGACTTGGTTAAAAGCAATACTGATGGCAGAAAATGGGTGTGGTTTCATGAAGAACTGACTCAAAAGGATCCTAATTAAATGAAAAGAGTGCATGAATGACGCTTGTTCCGCTAAACTAATTGTTCCCAAGTGTTCTGGGAAGGTGCTCCGCACAGGGAGAAGACTAAAATTTAAATCACGCGAGAGAAAAAAAATTTAGAAAAAACAAGAACATTTCGTTTAAAAAATTTGTTAAAAAATATTTTGATTAGGGGGCTACTCTGAAAACTGATCTGAAGTAGCCTCATACGCTCATGAAATGGTGACTTAGAGAGCAACCCACTGCAATTAAAAAAATAAATATCTCATTCATAAGATCCTTACAAGATCTGCACCTCTTTTTTCTTTTCCCACTCATGCATCACCATGTCTCCAACCAGTTACCACTTCCTCTCTCTCTCTATCTCACACACAAACACACAGGCACACACACTCTCTCTCTCTCTCTCTCAAAATTGCGCTCCCAACCCATTTATGGTGTAAGTAGCAAGCTCACTTCGTTGTAGTGGTGTCAATATGGGTTGATAAGTCTGTGATAAACTTGACAAATCACAAATATGCTTGACTAGAACCCAACATGTTTATTATACAAGTCAAAATATTTGACCCAAGCCAGATCAGTATCCGTTTATTAAAAAAATCATGCATTTTTTGTGGACACACCAATTGGCCTGAATCAGAAGAACCTGAATAGTAATAAGCCATTTTTAGGTTGATTTCGAGTTATCTAAGTCTGCCTGAACCAAACATGTAATAATCAGGTCTATAATTTTGACCGAATAAAAAGCGAGCCAACTAGAACCCATATTTTTTTAATCCGTTTTAGGTTCAGTCAATTATTTGCATCCCTACCTCTATGCATACAAGGAAACTATAATGTTATTTTGTTGCAGTCATGTATAAGAAATTCTGGAATACCACTAATGTTTTCCTAGGTGTGGTGGACTCAAAAAAAGCTTATCGAGCGCTCGTGTACTGCCTAAGCTTAAATTTCTTGATAAAACAGGAGCAACCTGTGATGTCATTTGCTTTATCCATGCTTGCCCTTCTTTAAGTGTATATAGGGAGACGTGAAAGAGTTGTTGAGATTCACATAAATTCCACAAAAAAAAATAAAATTAATTTTGGACAAACAAAATGCTTAAAGCTAAAAAGAATGGGTGATAAGTACAAAAAAAGACAAAATTGACACCCAAAAATGTGCTAAAAGTCAAGAAAAAGGAACAAAATGGACTAATATGGACTCTAGTGTCTCACCAATGAATTTGAGAAGAATTTCCCCAACAACTCAAGGATTTCTGTAAACTTAGAATGGGACACATAAATGACATATAGGGTAACCCTATTTAAGGGCTTGGATTCTTCCCCGGAGAACACATCTAGATATTGACACACAAAAATATGAATAAAATGGCATCGATTTGAGTGGTCATCGAAGTTTCAAGTTGCGTGAGCACAAGCAAACTTGTAAGTGAACACTAAAATGAATCTACTAGGGTGCTGCAGACGTGCATTCAAGTGTAGAAGCTACTATAATACAAAAAAATATGCAAATGGCAAAGCAAAGCATGCATTCCAATGACAATGCATGACGAATAAAGGAAAAAAAACAATTAAACTTGGATGATTTTAACAGTAGGCGTAATTCATAAGGCAAAATTTACTGTAAACTATCCTGCATCGAAAAAAGCTTGTGCATGCTCAAGAAAGCATGTCAAACCCACCCAAAAAAAAAACTATTGTACACATTTTAATAGTCGGGTGGCTCTGATCGTGTAGTGTGCACTCTTCAAAGGGATTCTAACTCAAGTGATACTCTAAAAACATGCAACAATTTTAAAAATTACACAATTGCATTAAAAAGATACAATGTGATTCTTTAATTCAAGCAACAACTTTCTATGTTAAATGCATAAACACTTCGGTTGTGAAATAATAAAAATTCCTGATATTTTGAAATAGTTCTAGGAACATAATAGGAAAAAAAGAAAAAAGAAAAAAAAAGTTCACAGAATGCAAGAAAATAGATAAAAATGGAATTTAAAAAAAAAAAAACTATTTTAAGAATTCAAGAATCATCTCACTTGTTTCAAGGCGCATGATTTATTTTTTCTCACTCAAAAATTATACATCACCCACCAAAATTATGAAAAAGAGGGGATGCAAACAACAAAAAACTATGGGGATAACATGTAGATCTATGTCAACAAAAAGCATATATCCTAAAGAGGTAAAAATTATAAGAGAATAAAAATAAAAACTAGAAGGCGCCCTACCTATAGGGCAGTGTGTTAAGTTTCAAATCTCAATATACGATTAAGATCATCCACATCACAGGAATCAAATTAACATGATCTATAACCCAACAAATTTAAAAGGCATAAAGCCATCAACCTCAATATATGAGTGTAGAGTTAACACGGTCTAAAACACAATATGCGTCCAAGTGAATTCGAAACCCACATACATAAATTCACCAAAAATCAATCATCTACAAAAGAGAAGGCATAGTAGATAAATTCATAAGATGACCATCTTCAAAGACATGATTCTCTATGTACAAGCATAAAATTGAAAAAAGTGTATATCATAAAAAATTTTTAACAAATATTCTTAACATATATGATAAGAATGGCAAGCTCTATTCTATAATAAGTATAATAAGTATCCAAGTTAATTCAAATGAAACTTAACATAAATTTGCAAGGTCTCAATCCTTTATAATAGGGTATTAAAAGTCAACAAGGCTCATGAAACAATAATCTCCATTTAAAAATAAAACCATATGTACCTTGATTTTCCAACGGGTATGATTACAAATAATAATAATCAAATGTGGTCCTTTCATAAAAATGTCCTCTCAAACTCTGAGGAAAACATATTTTGACCTATTTTCATGATGATGAACATAAATCAAGTAAATCATGCTAAGAGGAAAATATATTTAAATCTAGCACTTCATTAAAAAATATATAAAGAAAACAAAAAATATATTAAATATTAAAAAAATCAAGCATTGGCGAGTGATTTATGAATTATGATCCAGGACAACACCCATCCATCCACTACACCAATTTACCAATAATGCCATTTTTATGTTTGTCAATGCTCAATAATATCCAACATCATATCAAAAGCATTCATATTGATACACTAAAAAATTTCAATCCAGTAAGGGCATAATGTGTTTATTCATCGAGTGATTATCTCAATTGTAATGGCATTATTATTACTACAAGAAAATAATGATCTATTATGCATTTGCTGATAGAAAATATTAATTAAAATTATGCATATTTTCGACAACCACTCAATAGTTTCAATACTGTTGAAAAAACTAGTGTCTATTACTGTTGATTGGCAGAAAATTCACATCTAATTTGTAATATATTGTCGCCATAAAATTTTCTACAACCCTGATCTTTGTAATTTCCTCACCTTTTCCCCTAAAGCACAATGCATGACTCTCGGCATTATGACACAACGGTCACCACCATTCCACCTCCTTTCATGTGAGCCATTTGCTCATTAGCTTCTGGTTGTGCACAGCCATCCTCAAAATCAATCATAAAACAAAAATTGATCTCTCGTGAGTCTCTCCCATGTTAAGTCATCAGCCAAGCCTTCCTTTTGCTCATTCTTGTCTCAGTGCAAGGCCAACAGCATTTCAAGCTCTATGAACATATGCACCATAAGAGGTAATTATTTCATGATTTAATTTAGGGCCGTATCAAAAGGGATGGAAGAATTTTGGGGCACTTGTAGACTTTTAGACAAGATTGTATGGGACTTTGTGAAGGGAAAAAGAGATAATTTATGGAGTGGGAATTATCTATATAGAAATGAGAGAAAGATGACCTCGGGTTTAGTGATTTTTGGGATTGACCAAAAGATATTGATGAGAAATCAAATCTTAAGATTTTTGGGATATAAGAGGATTTTATTGTCCCCAACCCCCATAAACTGCACCCGCCCCCGCTCTAGAAGTTGAAACTTTAGACAAAAGACTCAGAATTTAGGATGTGAATGGTGAGATTAAAATGTATGGTGATCAGAGGAGTGTGGTATGAATCCTAAAGTTGTAGAGGTATCTTAGGTTAGCAGTGAATCCTCGTGACTTTATTGGTTATTGCATGCACATTACACGTGCACATCCGACATCTTATACTTTTATATTTTGATACATCCACATTCATAGGTAGAGGAAATCATGAATCATTACATGTGAACATTACACTAATTACATGTGTATGTTGTGGTATATATATATATATATATATATATATATATATATATATATATATATATATATATATATATATATATAATATAACTGTAACGATCAACGACAAAGTCGAAAATATAGAACGAGAAATTCACACCAAAAAAGAACACACAGATTTACATGATTCGACAATTTTTGCCTACATCCATGGTATTGCAGAGGATTTTATTAATTGAAGAAATTTACACAACAATGCTTCAATTTACAAGAAAAACTCATCTCAAGTTTTTCGCTCTATCACATAAGCCACGAGGAAGAAGATATTCGAAATGGAACCTGCGATGCCTGCCTTCTTTTTTCTTCTTCTGCGAAACTCAAAAATACCTTCCTCCGCCTGTAACTCCTTCGCAAATTCGAATAGAGGCGATGCCTAGAGTTTTGGATGCCACAAAACCAATTTTCTCTTCTGCTTGTAATTAATGGTGGTGGGACCAATCACCCAAAGCCAACTGCCTTATTTAGTTCAATTAAAGAGGCGGGACCCGTTATTATGAAAAGGCGTGATTCCATCAAGGGAGCCGGGATTCTAAAAGAATCAAGGAAATAAACAACTTATCAAAGTAATTTAATTAATCATTAATTAATTAAATGTCATAACTAAGAAACAGTCATATAAGCAAAACTGTCAATATTAAGTGGACCGGGCTCCACCAAAAACTCAACAAATCTTCCACTTGGAGACCGGTACACAGGCCACGTCTTTCTCAAACTGATATCTTTCACTGGCGACAATGTCCATTTCTTCAAATGTGTTATCCTCCACTTCTGCAACTCTGCGCTCCGTCTTCAAGTCTGAGACTAACCGGCTACGCGCACAACTTCGCTTCTAAAGAGAGAACACCCTTACCAACATATCGACAGAGCTTCACTTTCACAAATTTTCTCAAGAATAACCGTCTATCATCCAACAACGATCGACGAAGTCGATACTCGATCTAAACGCGCTTAGTCTCGGATCGAAACGCCTGATTCCCGCAGAGAAATACGACGCTCCGACTATCACCGTAGAACGCCCTTCCGATCCTTCTGCCCAATTCTTCCAAGAAGTCTCCGTAGCCATATCATCTCCTTCGTGCACTTTCGACACCGCTATATACTTCGCTTCAGTAGTAGACAACGAAATCGTCTTTTCGTAGATCAGAAGCACCATGATATCGATAGCCACACTAAAAGATAAATATAAACTTCGTAGTGCTCCATCTAAGCATCAATATCTCCACAAATTTCAAGATCAACATAGCCTCGTACCTCTAAACTCTTTCTAAGAAACATAAGCAAGTTTCGAGGAGCCTCTTGTGCACTTCAAGATCCACTTAACTCGCTTCCCAACGTTCCTTTCCCTGATTACTCACGTATCTACTAACAACTCCCACTACACGGCAATATCCTGCCTAAGACAAACCATAAGATATATAAGTCGAATCAATAACTCGAAACATGAAGAACCTTACCCCCGCGATCTCATTCCTCCTCCGACTCGCGCGATCGATTCTCGCCGAGCTCAAGCTGATCGCCCAGCGCTGTTCCAACCTGGTTCGACCTTATCTATATTGAACCTGCTAAATACATTTTTCACATACTCAGCCTGAGAGAGTCTCAACGTGTCTCTCACTCTATCTCTGACAATTCTCATACCAAGGATTTGTTTTGCAGCTCCCAAATCATTCATTGCAAAGTGTTCTGACATCTGCTCTTTCAGATTATTGATCTCAACAATACTAACTTTCGTAATAAAGATATCATCGACATACAACAATAGGATGATATAACAATCGTCAAAATACTTCGATGAAGCAACATCGATCCGTCCGACATCCGTCAGTACCTCGCATTGAAGCATGTAATTTATCAAACTCGTTATACCATCGTTCTGTGAGCTTCGTCGTACCATACAAGCTCTTCTTCAATCCGCAAACCGAGTCTTCATTTTCCGTACCACAAACCCTTCAGTGCTGGCAGACGTAGATGTCTTCTTCAAGGTCTCCATGAAGAAAGACCGTCTTCACATCTAACTCGCTCGCGGAAGAGATCTTCGCAGCCTACTATAAACAAGCACTATTCCGATGGTCGTGAGCTTCACCACAGAGAGAAAATCTCGTAATAATCAACGTCATTCTTCGTCGAAAACCTTTTACAACAAGCTTCAGTCTCGTACCTCTTACCGCCATCACGCTCAATTTTCATCCCAGTACACCCACTCGTCATGTAGTGCCTTCTTCCCTGCGAAGATCCGTCGCCTCCCAAGTCCGATTCTCTAGCAGAATCCATCTCCTCCTTCATGGCTAGTCTCTCACTCGCTCGAATTTTCGTTTTGTAAGCGTTTCTTCATAACTCGCGTTCTCCACCATCCGTCGCGATAACGTAGCTTTAAAGTAGAGAATACCTCTCGCGGAGAACGTCTAAATTCTTCTCGACCTCGCGAACCGCAACCGTAGGAGAGAGTCACTCTGAAACCGATCGCGCAACAAGCAGGAATGGGTGCCCCGATCCACTCTCCTCTTCACTCGCATCTCTACCCCGAACCGCGACCTCCGTAAATCATCAAACTTTATCAACTCAGATTTCTGCAATGTTGTTTCAGAAATTGTACTGGACTTGTCCTCGTACATAACCTTTTCATTGAAAATCACGTTCATGCTCCTTATGATCTTCTGATCCTTATCATCCCAGAAACGATATCCAAATACATCATCTCCATAGCCAATGAAGTAACAATTCTTTAACTTAGCCTCAAGCTTACTACAAACATCTGAATTAATAAAAGCATATGAAAGACAACCAAAAGTTTTAAGGTGAGAAAATTTGACCTCTTTCCCACTCCAGACCTCCTCAGGTAATTCACAGTTTATTGGAACATATGGCCTCCTATTGATCAAGTAAACTACAGTGCTAACCGCTTCTGCCAGAAAGCAGGTAGTCCCGCCGTGCAATCTCACGCTTCTAGCCCGCTCATTAATGTTCCCGTTCATGCGCTCCGCAACACCATTTTGTCGTGGTGTTCCCGGAATGGTCTTCTCCATCCTGATGCCCTGAGCTGCACAGTACTCCTTGAACCCACCATCAATGTACTCACCACTATTACCAGACCTCAGACATTTCAGCTTTAAACCTGTCTCTGTCTCAACCACGACCTTCCAAGTCCTGAACACATTAAATACATCAGATTTATGCTTCAATAAATAGATCTACACCTTTTCATTGTGATCATCAATGAATGTGACGTAGTAACAAGAGCCTCCAAGAGATGTCACTGGAGAAGGTCCCCACACATCTATGCGTATAAGATCCAGTTTTCCTGCCTTTGGCGTCCTGCCACTTTTCAAGAAACTGACCTTCCTCTCGTTTTCCCATAACGCAACTCTCACATACGCCGGATCAACCGACTTCGCCCTGCAGTTGCTCCTGACCGAAGCTCCTTCATACCTCTCTCGACTCATGCGGCAAGTTTATAATACCACAACTCCGTCAGTGCTCTCTGCTAGCCGTATCAACACCGTTAATTAAACCAGAAATCATATAAAGCCGTACTTGTTTTCTTATCCCGAGCCGACATCGCTGTTCTTTAAGAACCTTCTGCGTGCTATCTAAGAACACTATCGAACGTCCGCACTCATCGCTCGCCTAACGAAACGAGTGTTCTTCTTCGCCCAATAATGTGTCTAACTTTTTGTAGTGTCCACCTGTTATTATTTGTTAGCGCAATGTCGATATCTCCCATTACAACCACATTCAAAGCTTCTCCATCTGCGAGATATACTTTCCCAAAGTCACCTGCAACATAATTCCGCATCAATTCCTGATGGAAAGTTGTATGAAAAGAAGCCTCTAAATCCAAGATGCAAATATCACCGTAACTACGAATCGTCGCCAGTAGCAGCATCACGTACTTCTTCGCTACCACATTTCGCGATGTCATTCTCTCGCCTTCGGATTTCTACAGCTCCTCCTATGCGCCGCTGCCGATAATTCCAAAGCAAGTTACTTTTCGACCGCGCCTTAACTCGCTTCGTCTCGTGTGCTTCGATTTCGATCTTCCTCTCGTTTAAATTCCGTCACGCGATCTCCTCTCGAATCAACATTTAACGATCGAACTCGAACCCAAGATCTCACTGCAATCTTTCCCGCGAATCTCCTCACCAAAAATCAAATCACGAATATCATCAAGCTTTCGCTAGATTATCTGCAGAGTAGTGATATAACCATCCTCATAGTTTTTCAAACTATTCTAGCAACGAAGCTCAACAAGATCAAAACACGTATCTCATCATCAAATTCAATTTCCACAAATGATAATTGATTTTTGATAGTATTGAAATCATTTAGGTGTTATACAACAGACGTAATTTTCGCCATCTTCAAATTGAATAACTTCTTCATCAGATATACCTTGTTATTCGCCTATGACTTTTCATACATACCCGAAAGCGTCATTATAAGATCTACAAGAATGCTTTCCTCGACGACGTCGCTGCGCAACGAACCTCGATAGAGTCAATCAAATAACCCCTGTAACTCGTCGATCCAACAAATTTCATTTAGCCTCATCCATCTTTTCCTGTCTTTTCCCCAATAACTAAGATCGAAGCTTCTTCCCATGTATGCATTCTCAATCCGCATCCTCCAATAATCAAAATCGTGCCATCAAATTTTTCGATCCCCGAAACCTTCACTTTGTCCGCAATCATCGACTCGATACCAATTATTGTAGTATATATATATATATATGTATATATATAATATAACTAGAACGATCGACGATGAAGAGAAAAAATAGAACGAGAAATTTACACCAGAAAAGAACACACAAAGTTACGTGGTTCGACAATTTTTTCCTACATTTACGGAGTTGCAAGAGATTTTATTAATTGAAGAAATTTACACAACAATGCTTCGATTTACAAGAAAAACTTATCTAAGTTTTTCGCTCTATCACATAAGCCACGAGGAAGAAGATATTCGAAATGGAACTTGTGACGCCTGCCTTTTTTTTCTTCTTATGCGAAACTCAAGAATACCTTCCTCCGCCTGTAACTCCTTCGCAAATTCGAACAGAGGCGATGCCTAGAGTTTTGGACGCCACAAAACCAATTTTCTCTTATGCTTGTAATTAATGGTGCTGGGACCAATCACCCAAAGCCAATTGCCTTATTTAGTTCAATTAAAGAGGTGAGACCCGTTATTATGAAAAGGCGTGATTCCATCAAGGGAGCCGGGATTCTGAAAGAATCAAGGAAATAAACATCAGCTTATCAAATTAATTAAATTAATCATTAATTAATTAAATGTCATAACTGAGAAACAGTCATATAAGCAAAACTGTCAGTATTAAGTGAACCGGGCTCCACCAAAAACTCAACAGTGTACTGTCGACATCTCTTGGCGTTCATAAGTTATTCACTCATAGCATATGCATGTAACACACACAATGCACATACACACTGGCATTGGCTAGAATACTAGACATCCACAATTTACTTCAAAATTACCTCCAACACATTCATCTTTATATTTAATGTCAATAGTCTCATCTCTTTTAAAGTCTTTTACCATAGATTTATTGATTAGATGTCTTGCAAATATCATTTCGTCTAGGAAACGAGACTAGAGGTAAATCCATTAGATTCATATTTTCAGGTGGTTCAAGAAAATTACTGTCAGCACCATTACAATCCTAAATCTAACGCATTAGCAGCCTAATGGGGAGCCATGCAACTCACGTACAAAATAAAATGCACTGCAAACAAAAAACAAATGTTTGGAGTATTCGTGGGTACAGATAAGTACAACTAGCGCAATTGGAGAATAGAATGACCAACAAATTTAAAATAAAATTCAGAACAAGTTGCCTCCTAGCACAAGGAACAACGAAAACAACAAACTCTTACCTGCTGCTTTACCCAACTATGCTTCTTTCCAGCAGAACGAGGGCAAAGCAGAACCTGCACTGAAGAATGCTTGAAGAACCGACGAGTCTCCTCATCTTGGGTAGCCATCACCCCATCCTGCATAGTAACACTGATGAGCAATGTATTATATAGCATACAATGATGTCATGCCAACATTTGAAATCTAATAGAAATGTAACAAAAAATACTGAACTACTACACTGAAAATGTGAAATCTTATGATAAAAGAAATGAAGTAGGACATACATGTGAAAACTTTATTTAGATTGAACTTATCATAAAAATCCAAAAAAATCAGCGAAAAAGAGTATAAAGTCAGGACATCATGGCAGGATAAAGAAATTCTAAAAAGATTCACCAGCTCCCATAGCAACACAAGTTGAAAAAAAAAAAAAAAAACAGGTGAAAAAGAAGTACAACAGCTGATAGAATAGCATATCAAAATGCTGTTTCCGCACCAATTAAAAGATAGATACTGCAATGGACATCAAATTTTCAATAGGATCGCATACAACATTCCTACTATTAGGAATGCCACATTAAAAATCTAATAAGTATTAAGTCTCCCAGGGACAGGACGACTTTAAAAGATGTAGCATGTAACATCATCTGAATAGAAAAGACCAATTGACAATTCCCATTAATTTGAAAAATATTTTTAGACCATCAGTCTGGTTTTCCTGAAAGCATGGGTATCGATGTGATAATATAATAAAATTTTCAGAGAAATTTACATTATGATACAATAAGTTTTTCTTTCATTTCTCTAAGCATGAACATAATCTTCTTTTTTTTTTTTTTTTTTTGTAAATCTAATTGTTACTATGCAGTGATAGATCATCAAACTGGACTGTTAATCCCACCAAATTGTATGCCTATGTGGGATTTTGCATCAATGTCTAGCGTGTAATGATTAGGACCCTACAAAGGACGAGGTTGTAGATTATGTGAGATTGTGTTGCCTTTCTCATCACTAATGTCTTCTATCTCATGCTGATAGGCATCTTGTTGCTGACCCTCTTGGAGCATGTAATATTGGGAAGGATAATATGGATGTTAATATCGTATTATTGGTATTACCCAATTTTGGTCTAAATTCATATGGTACTACAGGTATTGATGTAGTCAACCAATATGGAATTTTTCCAACATATTGCATGTTTATGATGAGAAGTTGTCAAGCTATTCTCTCCAGAAGTAATTCAATGCAAATCAAATGTTGGCGTTAGCTGATAAAGGTAATATTATACTTGAGATCAATGCAGCAACCAACAATCCAATAACTGTGCAAGTCATTAGTGAGGTTGTTTGATGTTTCATCTATTGATCTTCATCATGTGCATTGTAGTTCTCTACGCGTACAAACATATCACTCGACGTAAAGTTATTATCTCATCAACCGCATGTTGCATAAAGCCTGCATCTTATACTTGACCGTGAAGAAAAGCTTCAAATCACCTCAGAATAGACGAGCAACCATGTAGCATGTGTCATGTAAAACAATTATTTTTTTTTTTATTAAATTGCAACCAATATGATAAGCGGAAAATATTAAATTGGGAAAGGTACATCAATGCCTGCTCCACCAGTGCTCGAGGGTGGTATCTGATATATCCTTTAGCATTTGAAAGAGATATAAATATGCCTATAATTATACCATTTCAAATATGTCCTACTTCTGAGTGTAATATGTGCTACTTTGAATTGCTCAAGTACAATGAAGTCAATCTAGGTTTGCTAGACGGTGTGGGATAACAAATATAAGGGCTAGGTAAGTTCTAGAATGACAAGAGGGTGTAAAAATGATGCCGGCTGAGAAATCGGATTCTCATCAGCTGGATAGCAAGCTAGAACAAGAAAAATACTGGCCGGCTGCGACTTCAGCAACATAGGAGGCTTTCAGAAGTTTGAGAGAGATTGCCAGCTCGATCCAATCAGGTTACAAGCACATTAACTGAGAGAAGTCAAAAGATACAACACTCACATAGACAAAATTAGAGAAAATATTCTCTATTGCATCAACAAAAACAAAAGTACTAAAAAATAGAAAATAACAACAAAACAATAGTTCGAAGCATAAATTAACCCTAATTCAATTTAAAATAAGCATAAAAAGAGGGCTCATAAGAAGTCAATGGCCATAGCATGCAGGAAATTTCCTATTGTAATCTCATGGGACGGGAATCCCGCCTGTCAGCCTCATGATGAGCACTCACGCATCCATACGGCCGCTCCGGTGTCATTCTCTCCACATAGGAGAGGCTTAGCCTCTATCTCTGAAAACATTTTTAATGTCATCACCATTTCAAAGTCATTTCTTTTTGTGTCTAAGGAAACGCTAATACAAATTCTATGCCCACGTCCACCCAATGCAACTCTACAACAGGTACGCCATTTCAAAGTCTATTCTTGTAGAATAAATATACACCCTTATTTGGCACAATTAGAGTTGGAACTGCATAAGAGTTAGTACTCTCATGAATCTAGCCTCTAGCTATCAAGTCTGCAACTTCTTCTACTTAGCTAACTCCATTCAGTAGGCAAGTCGATTTGAAAGAAGAAATTCTGAAAATAAATCTAATGCATGTTGGATCTTCCTTGATGGTCGGGAGATACAGCGCCGATCAGGACAACTTGAAACGCTCTAAGCAAAAAACTGCAATACATCTAACATCGGCTCCTCAAACTCCTTGTCTTATATAGCCATCAAAGTTAATCCTACTGGTGCTTCTTTTCAAAGTCTGTAAAAACATAACTTGTGGCACTAAAGTCTCGCACTATATATGAACACTCATTACCTCAAACACCGTCCACGATAAGAGTAAGATGTGTTTCCTATCCTTGGTAAAGGAATATATGTTCTTGTGGCCATCATGACATGTGCACCATTGATATTGTCAATAACGACTTAATAGGATGTGACAAGCATCTACAGGCATCATGTCACGTGTCATCTACTCCTAAAACCTTTTTCAATAGAGAAGTCCACGAGACAAATTCTATTAACTGTGATCTCATTCACTTTCTTCAACCAAAACAGTGGATAAGATCAGGTGTGCTTTTATGTACTAATGCTTAACTTGTCGACCATTTGAGTAGAACAACGTTTTCACAGCTACTTGAATCTATAATAAAACTGCAAATATTTTACTTCGTGGTGTAATGAGTATGAAAGATGTTAAGGTGAAACCATTGTAGCTCTCTTGTTGGCTCAGTAAGAAGGATCAGCCAAATTACTAACATTTCTTCCTCGTCAGTTGGAAGTTGACTACTCTCTAGCATCCTCATTTCCTCTTGATCTAGGGTTGCAAGATAATGTGGATAACATAGAAATGGGTTAGGTAGGTTGTAGAATGATAAAATAGGTTAGGAAGGTGATGTCGGCTGAAAAATCGAAGACTTGACAACTAGAGCTACTTGGAATGGGAAAACTGTCGACCGACTGCAAAGTCCACGATGTAGGTAATAACTTCGGAGAAAATCGGTTGAATGCCTTTTTCCTTTGCTTTCATTCTAATAAATAACAATATGTACAATCTATTTTAGGTAAGCTAATAATACATAATAATTTGTACAATCTATTTTAGGTAACCTAATAATACATATTTCTAGTCTAAATATTCAACTATAAGGAAAGAATATGTACAATTAACAAGAGAGGAAAATCAGGAGCAATTTAAATAAGAAAACTCTTAATTCTGCCTGATTTCTATCATTCTTGATTGATATCTCCCCTCAAATTAATGTTGACTGATCAAGAAGCATCAATTTTTCAACAAAGAACTGATGACACTACCGAGAAAGAGTCTTAGTAAATATATCAGTCATTTGAAGATCACAAGAGATGAGGAAGAGAAATAATATCATTACATAAGCTTCTCAAATAAAATGACAGTCCATTTCAATATGTTTCGTACGCTCATGAAAGATAGAATAAGCAGTAATCTGGAAAGCACTAATATTATCGGCATAAAGAGAAATAGATAAAGTTGAGCAAACCCAAGCTCAGCCAACAAACCCCGAAGCCAAATAATCTCAAAACAAGCATATGACATAGCACGATATTCAGACTCAATAGAAGACTTAGACACTCGCTCTTGTTTCTTACTCTTCCAAGAAATTAAAGATTTATCGAGAAACATACACCAACCAGTAATAGATCGACGTGTATCTGAACAACCAACCCAATCAGCATCACTATAGGTTGTTAAACGAATAGAAAACTCCGCAGAAAAGAACAAATCACGATCAGAAGTACCTTTCAAATACCTAACAATATGTCGAACTGCAGCTAAATCAAGATATCTAGGTGCCTGCGTAAATTGACTAACTTGTTACACAACAAATGAAATATCAAGATGTGTAATGATTAGATAATTGAGATTCCAAAAAAATGTCAATACAGAGATCGATCAGAAAGAAAGTCACTATCATTTCGTTGATATTTAAAATTCACTTCCAAAAGAGTATCAACAGGACAAACATCTTGAAGACCAGCCAAAGCAATGAGTTCACTAGTATAGTTATGCTGATGAAGAAAAATACCAGCGGGAGAAGAGTAAACCTCAAGACCTAAGAAATAAGTTAAAGATCCTAAATCCTTCATATGAAAAGAACCCTGAAGAAGCTTCTGCAATTGAGACATCAATTGAGTATCAGATCCTGTGGAGACAATATCATCAACATAAATTAATAACAACACAATTCCCTTATCATTCATGCAAAGAAAGAATGAAGAATGATTCTGATTTTGAATAAAAGAGAAGATTAGAAGAGTATTGCGAAATTTTTCAAACTAGGCCCGTGGAGCTTGTTTCAAACCGTATAGAAACATTTGAGCTTACAAACATTATGTGAGGGCGTACAAAACAAGCCTGAAGGAGTCATATAAGTATCTTGTCACTGAGATCCCCATGCAAAAATGCATTCTTAACATCCATCTGTCGTAAGAACTAGCCTTTAGATGCAGCAATAGATAGACAAGTCAGAACGTTGTCATTTTAGCCACAGGTGAAAAGATCTCTTCATAATCAATCCTATATTTCGGTCGATTGCCAAGAGCTACCAACAATCCAGTCTTATATCTGTTAAGGGAACCATTGAATCGAAGCTTAACAGAATAAACCCATTTACAACGAATGGGTTTAACACCTGCAGGATATGAAAAATATATCAAGTGTGATTGTATCGAAGTTCCTCTTGCATGACTTTTATCCAACAAGTCTGTTTAGCATCCTTAGAATAAGAGGTAGGAATTGTAGTATTAGTTAAAATTGCATAATATGCAGATCTATCCAAATGACGAATGTGTCGACTTGATCGTCGAAGTATCATTGGAACCTTTTCAAGACCTGGTTAAGAAGATTGGAGGTGAAGGGGGCAGGAGTCGTGTGTAGACAAGGCCAGGCTTGAACAATTTATCAAATGAAGAATTGTTAAAGTGAGGAAGTACAATAGTATCAAATATCCAAAGATGATGCTGAAAATAGTATTCATGTTCAAAGAAAATCACACCCCGAGAGAAACATCATCGATTATTAATCGAATCATAACACACAAAACTTTATGATTAGGACTGTAACCCATAAAGACACATCGAACAGACTGAGAACTTATGGCGTTCATGAACAGGTAAATGAACAAAACAAGCACATCCATATGTATATATCATATGAAAATTATGATGTTTACCAAAAATTCGATAGTAGGGAGAATCAAACTTCAATTGTTGAGATGGTAAACAATTAATCAGATAAACTGCAGTAGATAAAGCGTTAGTTCAAAATTTAGCTGGGGTAGAAGATTCTAACAACAATGTGCGCACCATATCCAACAGATATCGATTTATTCGTTCGACAACTCCATTCTGCTGAGATGTATAAAGATATGAATGTTGTGAAACACTATCAGTATGGTAAACGTTTCGAAACCTCATGAGCATACGTATTTAACACCATCGTTAGCATCAGTAAAGCTCTTAATACAAGCGAGAATCGATTTTCAATATATATCACAAATGTTTAAAATAAACTAAACACTTCTGCTTTGAAATGCAAAAAATAGATCCATGTAAATCGACTGTAATCGTCAATAAATGTCACAAAATATTTATACTGAACCTGTGAAATAATCGGTGTAATTCCCCAAACATCACTATGAATAATGTCAAAACATCTATTGACACGACTACCCAAAATAGGAAAATGCAATGTCATACTTTTGCCCAGTTTACAAGAAGAGCAATTAACTAAAAAAATTTTATCTATATAACCAAAAACACCACTTTGCAACAAATGATTAAAAAATAACGTTATTTGGATAACTTAATCGTCTATGCTAGACGACAGCCTTTGTTTCAACAACTGAAGAAGCTAATGACAAAGCCCAAGGAACGGTAAATTGTAATGAAAATAACTGCCCATTTTAGGCCCCTTCGTTATTACCTTCCCCGACATCTGATCCCACACAATACAACAATCACGAGAAAAGTTTACATCACAGTTATTATCCATCATTTGACCAATAGAAAGTAAGTAGATAATTTAAAAGAAACCAAGACATGTCTGAATTAAGAACTAATATCACCAACTTTCGTAATTGGAATATTATTTCCATCAACAACATGAATACGTTGAGTACCAGTATACGTGCGCTGATTATGCAATAAATTAGTTGTGTCAGTCATATGATTTATGACATCGGAATCAACAAACCAAGGAGAAGAAACAAAACAATAGTCTTACATTTTCCTTGAAGACCAAGAGCAGAAAAGACAGAGAATCATCTGTTGAACCATATCTAGTGTGAGAACAGACCAGCAACTGTAGATGTCAAACCAAGATTATGAGAATCAGATACTGCAGCATGAAGAGCTTGTGGTTTGCAATTTTAAGGCCGTGTCAGACACTCCTTAATAATATTTCCACTTTGCTTGCAATAATTACATAACTTCTTACTACAATGACGGGCACTATGACCCAATTCTTTGCAGTATCGTAACACTGCTTTGTTCCCTTCCCTTTGGTTTGAGCAGCATATGCAGCATTAACTATTTTAGATGATCCACCAGCTGCACCGATAGAGGTTTGTATTGCCAATTTTGTTCTCTGCGCAGTAATTCCCCAAAACATACATCCAAACAAATGAGCGAATGTCTATTCAGGAACCCAGTCTGAGCAATTTCAAATTCAGGTATGAATTTTATCAAAAACTGATCACAACGACTCACTTCATGAATAACCTGAAGACTAGCTTCTCCTTTGAAACCTTAGCATAGATAATACTAGAATGTTCGCTTCATAAATTAAGAAAGCCAGAATAATATTCTCGAATTGAGAGATTACTTTGATCATAATTACTCATATCAAGCTCCAATTGAAAGCGTCTTGTAATATTATCTTGATTATAGACGCAATTCAAGTATTGTCATATTTATTTAGCAGTGTCAAAGGATCGTAAATTGTTCACCATATGAACCTCAATAGATCCCAGAATCAAAGAAACAATTCGAGCATTCTTTGTCTCTCATTGACCAAAATCTTTCAGCTATGTGTGCTGGAGACGACCCATCAATATGATCCCAAAGCACATTCCCTTTCAAAAACATCTTGAAATGAAATTATCATGCTGTATAATCCTTTCTCGTAAATCTGATAGCTAAGATTTCATGTGTTTTCTCAGAAAATCTAAATAGAATTATCACTCACAAGTTGATTATCAAGAAAGTTATTGATCGAAAATAATCAACCTAAACAAAAGAAAACCAAGAGAAATCTATAAAAATCAGTGATAACTCCCCTATGGAAAAGCCTGAACGGGGAGCTAGTGAGTGCCAAGAAATGCGTAAGATTAGCTCCGATACTCCTCTAACCTCGAACGTGAATTTGGTGCAGGAAAATAGCCGAAAGAGAAGGCAGGGAAAAGCTCTTGGGTTTGTGAGGGCAGACAATTGATCACGTAGAGTCTCGCGGCGCAGTGATTGTATGCGGCTTTGTGTGAGGGAGGTGAGGCTTAGAGGAGCAGCAGGAGGGATTGCGGCTCGCGTTGGAACAGGACAAAGCAGGCTGTTACAAGGCGGGGAGGAGCAAAGAGGATTGTCGGACTTTCTATGCAACAGCTTTTACATGTGAAGAAGAAGGCAAGGGCGGGATTGGTGCGACAGGGAGGAGCACAAGCTGGAAACTCGTTGATCGAAAAAGGACTGAAGATCCGAGATTACCAAAGCTAGAACAAACCAGCAATTCCAAGAATAAAAGAAAACTACAGATTCAACAAAGTATTCAGTTGTGTGGCTCTGATACCATAACAACTTTTGAGAAAATTAGTTGAATGCCTTTTTCTCTTGCTTTCATTACAATAAATAACAATTTGTACAGTTTATTTTAGGTAATCTAATAATACATAATATTTTCTGCAATCTATTTAGGTAATCTAATAATACATATTCCTAATCTAAATATTCAATTATAAGGAAATAATATGTACAATTAACAAGAGAGGAGAATCAGGAGCAATTTAAATAAGAAAACTCTTAATCCTGCTAGATATCGATCACTCCTGATTGATAGTAAGAAGCCTTCGGAAGTCCGAGTGAAATCACCATATCAATCCACACAGGTTAAAAATAAACAACCTAAGAGAAATCAATTTACATAGCACCCCAATACAAAAATTTTGAGAAAAACAATCTCTAATACATAAACTAAAGCGTAAATCCCAAAAAATAAGAAATAACATATAAAGAATATGAAGCAAAACTTAACCCCAATTTAATTCAACCTAATCATAAAAATGGGGACCACAAGGACCCAATGACCATAACAAGCCGGAAATTTTCAAATGTAATTATGTGAGATGGGAATCAAGCATGTCCACCCATGATGCACGATCACACGCTATCTAGAAGCTCTCGCATCACACAAGCTTATTTACGATCCTATAATCCTATCTATCATTATAATCATAACTATAGTCGAGCAATTATAAGCTAATTTACCTCAACTGTTGACCTCTTAAATCTTATTTCATAAGCTCAATATTAATAGGTTTTTAAACTCTGAATTATTATATCACTTTATCCACTAGATGCCACTTAAATTATAATCGACCTATTATTGGAAATATAGCCAGTCATATATATAACCTAGAGATGGATGATGGGAACATGTAATAATAGGTTTGTAGAGTAAGGCTGCTAAATAATCTAAAATTTAGGCCCATATGAGAAGAAGTTTATATTCCAAGAAAGTTTACATAAATAACTTTTGGGTAATTTTATAAATTTCATCAAAATATTTGTAATTGTAAAAATAACATGCTCCAATCTCACCCAAATATTGAAATTCACAAGAAAATCATAAACTATATTTTTTTATTTTTATTTTTATTTTTATTTTTATTTTTATTTTTTGAAATTATCAACGGTTTGATCAAGCCACATGTAAATACATACGGTTGTTAGTTTATCTTTTAAATGGTGATAGTTGTATAAATATGATAGATTTGGTAGAGTTCATAATCCATCTCCATATAAACTCTCATATTGCCAAGCGGTACTTAACATACCATTTCTTCATTCCACCTATAAGAGGTTCATTAAGCATAAATAACACCATGTAAGGTACTATTTTAATTAGATAAATGAATATGAATGTTTATCAATATCGAAGGAACTTCTCCTAAGCTCTTTAGGATTATGAACAAGCACATAGGTCTGCCAACATATAACTACACCCATGCCCAAACTTTATCAAATGTAAACACTAGGCCCTAATAACTCCATTCGGGTGGGTTTAATGCAGGTTAGTTCTGGACAGCATCTTGCCTTCCAAACATATCTTTATAGTAATGATTTTTCCTCAATACAAGTATGAATTCATTAGCTCCTAGTTATTGTTTTGCATCATCACAGTGCTTTATGAACAATATAACAATGCTATAAAAAATAGCATAAACAAGTGCCTGAATTGAAATAACATGTGCATGTCTTAATACATCATTGAATCATTCTAAATAATTTGTTGCATTGTGCTATATCTAAATTTGTCATCATAGAAAATAAATCATTTGCACACATCTCATTCCATCAACCATTCATGCACCTAATTTTTAATATTTTGAGAATATCCTTCATGCGTTGATCGCATATGTTGAGCATCTATTTTATCAGTCCAAAACAACTTCACATAACAGCTCAACCTCCGGTACACCCATATTCCTTAAATTAACTCTAAAATGTCTCAAGTGATTTTGGTGTAAAACACCTTGAAAATTTTCTATGTAGCCTCACACCAATCTCAAATGTGTATAAGTTATAGATACAAACAAGACAAAATCCTACATGCACAACCAACTATTAGACATTTTTTTGCATGCAAGCGGCGCCAAGATCGATGGAATGGAAAATTATGTTGTTCAAATTATATGGTCTATCAACTCTTGTTCAAGTATGGCTTGAGATATTCAACATTCTTAACAAATGGAGCATCCAGTTATTGAAAAGTATGGATCAATTTTGTTTGCAAAAAAAATACCAATGTGTTTAACTTGTTTGACTTTGAGTTGAACGGCCATGAGAAAGTAGTTTGTGGGAAGGTAGATAGATGCTCAGCTAGATAGACATGTTGATCCTCCCAAAATGAGGGTTGTAAGAAAATAACTTGTGACGTATTATGGAACATTCCCAGACCACTCCCTCTTAGGAGTGTTGAAGTAAACCCTCTTTTAGTACAGCAACCGAAGTTAGACCCACCGCTAAATTGATCATTCCTAATTTAAGAACTTTTAAGAGATCAACAATGTCAACCCAAATTGAAAAATATAAGTCTTACAACAATTAGAGGGCCATCAAACATCATTTAACTTTAATTTGGATATGATGTTAAAAATTAACTTCATTTGAATTGTTAAACTTAATGCTTGTTTTGCAAATTGCATATATGACAAGTGCAAACAATCTTTGCTTTCAACTTGGCCTAATGAAGGACAAAAAACTCAGATCTTAGAGTCAACCAAATGGTGAATCTTATAACTTTTCCCTATAGGCAAGAAGACCCATCTTTTAGGTCTTAAAATGCTCAATAGGCAAAACAATGTGTTTAATAGTTTTTCCTATTTTTCTTTTTTCATGTAGCATATAAGATAACACCCATATTGAAGCAATAACTCACTAGGAACCTTTGATCAATTAAAAGATATTTTGAAAAAGTAAGTTACTCCTAGTCTTATTAATTGGGACCATTTAGAAAGCCTGACTACGTGTTGACCTCCTTTATGGAGGAACTTAACTTGTACTTCCACTAATGCTCATAGACCCTCAACCTTAGAAGATCCTTGTTTAGCACCTTCTAACCATTAAAAAACACTAAGACTCGTGCATAGCACCTCGTGACCCTTAGAAGCATTAGTACCCTTTCACCTTAGGCTAAGAAATCCTATGACTATGTTCGAGAACTCAGGAAACCACAAGTAGATAAACCCATAGGTGATCTTCCCTATATGACCTCAAAACCTTAGTGGACTTAACATCTAGATACATTAGTTCATTTAGACCTCATGGCATTAATGGAAATTGAAATATTGATGTCCGAGAACATTGAACCAACTTAAGCCTTAGCCTTGGTTAAACCAAACTTAAGGTCGTATTGGAATAACCTAATACCTACCCTAGGAATGCTATTTTGATCCAAGCGCTAAACGGATAAGCCACGTAATTGGTCTTACACAGCAGGACTCGACATACCTAAGTCAAGTCAACTAAGTTTCCATTAATAAGTTTTCTTAACAAACCCTCCATTGGACTGAAATGAGTTAAATTAGATCAAATCAACATTGTTATGATATCTTATCCCAAACCCAAACCCAATTTAGTCAAACCTAGTTTAGCTTAACCCCAATTAGGAATACTCTATGCCTAATTTAGTCGTGGACTAGTAGACTTTAGGTAGCCTTATTGAAGGCCTATAATAGGTGGCATCATACACGACTCTGCCTAGGTTAAACCTAACCTAATATGTGTAACATTTAACCAAGATGAACCAATTGGTTTGATTAACCAATTGTTAATTGAACTTAAGATTTGTCCCCCTAAAATCATGGTTAAGCCATGGACCTATTTAGACTCACCCTAAGCTAGATTAAGCCTAAATTGAATTTTGATTTAAGCTCGATCTCTTGTGGCCTAATAGAGTTTTATCTTAACCTAATTGGCCTTAGATAAACCTAAGCTCACCATGATTTAGCTCATGGGGTATTAGATGAGCTAGGGACTTAATGGTCAAGCTTATGAATGACTTGCCCAAGCTGGTCAAAATTAGCCCAATTGGACCCAATTTGATACATTTGGTTGAATTGGTTTGATTCAATACAATTGAATCATAGACCGTTCATCAAATGAGCCTAGAGAACGAAGCGACTTAATTAAGTTTTTCTAAGTGAAACTAGGAAAAGAAAGACTTAGGAATCCCATGGACTAGGAAACGAAGCAGCCAACCCAACCCAAGTTAGTCCAATTGACAACAATGCGACTCAATGGACTAGGAAACGAAGCGGCCAACCCAACCCAAAACTTGCTCAATTGGGTATAGCTTGGACCAGTTGGATTTTTTAGACTTACACACTTCACCAATTGACCTTAGGTGCTTATAGAAGGACCTCCAGACTCATTAGACCTAGCTTAGACATGGGTTAACCCAGTATGGTCAATTAATTCAACTACATTCAATTGGCAAAATTGGCTTAAGCCATCCCAAATTAAGCCTTCTTAACCCCTTTCCAAGGTGGCCTAGGATCAAAACTTGACCATGAGGTCAGTCCAATCTAGATCAAGAGTGGTTGAGCTCCTTTTATCAAATTATTTAAACCCATCCAACGTAATTCCAAGAGATCCAAAGCAATTTATTGCCAACCTAAGCTTTCATTATGTTTTCCCCTGTCATGACGACAAACCCAAGCCCATTTAAGTCTTAATGTGTCAAAATAACAATAGAGTTGGCCTTTAGAGAGGCATATAAGTAATGTTGATATCCTTGGAGGCCAAATTTGAGCTTTCTTCCTGATCAGGGCCTTAGTGCCTTAAAGCTATAGCATTCATTCCCAATTGAATGAGAAGCTCGAGGGAAGCCTCCTGAGGCTCCCTAAGCTCCCAAACTCTGTTGAGCACTATCAGAGTTGAAAAAGACAAAAGACTTCGATGACCTAAGCCATTCTAAAACTTGTAGATTTTTAGCATAAGACCATAGCATTCTCAGGTTGCCTTGTTGGAGCTTCACTAGAGTAGTGAAGAAAAGGGCAATATAAAGAGAGCTAAACAAGTAGTCTACTGGCATTGCCTTTCTTTTAACTGGGAAAGCTCTATGAAGTAGCTCGTGGGCTTGTTAGAACTCTAGCTCTAACTCATGTAACGACGTCATTCTAAGTCCATCTCTACTGTTGCTTAGCACAAACTTAGGCACCCACACAACTTTCACTTTTGTTATCATCTTGCATAGTTCCCTTGAGCTTTATATAGATCCCAAGAACAAATTTTTAGGTCTGAGGTTTTTAATGGTTCATCTTTGATCTCTGTCTTCTTTCGTAGAACTGAAAAATGACCAAATAGTCATTGGATCTAAGCTAATTATTGTGTTTAATCCTAGAAGGGGATTTTGTGTTGCATTCTGCAATTTCACTTCACCTCCAAATGATTAGGGGCAATTTGGTTTGCTTAAAAAAAGAATGTAGTGTAAAAAGAATATTGTGTAATTGAAAAGAAGTGTATTTGAAATATTTTGAAGTTGTTTGGTTTACTGTAAGATAAATATAGAAGTTTATATTTTTGTGTTTGGTTTAAAGAAAAAATGTCATCAATATAAAACACGCTCGACGATAGTAGTGGCAACGGCTAGTGACGTAGACCAATCAACTGTGGCCACGGCTGCAAGGGGCTAAAGGCATGAGGATGGTAGGTTGGGCGAATTGGTGATCGACGGACGACGACCAATGACGGCTAAGATCGGCGGTCGACGATGGCTGGCGGCGAGCTAACATGACGATCGACGGTGACAAGCTGTAGTTTACAGTTTGCTACACATTTGAAAATTTGTCAAATCTAACAAAATCAGAATAGACCAGTTTTGAAATGTAGGGTGAATTTTAAATTCATTAAAACTTTACGTTAAATTACTTTTTCATTCAACAAAATGCCAAATTTTTAAAAACTCAGTATTTAATTTATTTTACACCTAAAACATAAAGAACCAAACAGACCCTTAAAATAAAATTATGTATTTTGCTAACATCCTTAGTGCTATGAGAAAAATACTTAAATTTTCCTTTGTGCAAAATGAGGCATGGTAATTTTCCTATAATCTCAATTAATTATAAATTATACATCTGAGCTAATAAGATCATAAAACTTAATTTGTGTTATTTAAGATCGAGTTAGCTTCTAGCATTGATTTGAGGCATTGTGGACTTAAGATGAACTATAATAAATACTTGGAAGTGCTCATTTTGGTTATTTTAAATTATTTTAAAATTAATTAAAATTGCACGGTATATGAAAAAAATTTTAAGAAATCCCTCTCCCATCTAATCCTAGAAATGTTGGAGGCTTAAACCTCATACACCTAACAAAACCTTAAATTTATAGGATTTTAAACTATTTGGACCAATTAGGTCATCGACAATACAATTTACATACAGACCCTATGTTTAAACTATAATTTTATCAGATGGTTTAGTGGCATAGGACTGTGGCCTAAACCTAAGTGGACCACTAGCTTGACCTAAGTTGAATTGCTTCTCGATCGCACACTTCCACATTCACATGCAGTCATTCCAATGAGTCTATTCATGCTTGTTGGTGTATCTCCTTTAAGTCACTCATGCCTATGTGTGACCTAGTATTTTGCACTGACACCTCATCGTGTCTGCATATTGTCTCAATTTACAGCGCTTTCTTTGGTGCATGCCCCTTACAACCTCTTTTTTTTTTTTTTTTTTTGCTCATCATCGAATGAATGACTCCCCTTAGTTGTGACAAGTTTCCTTCTCTCCTTATGTTTTTGAAATGAAGTTGTCTCCTGCCTCTTTTCTCTATCATCATTGTCGTCTCTAAGCTTGCCAACAGCCTTCATAGTTTAAATTTGGTGGATATCCCCACCAAAAATTTTAGCAACCCAATGGGCTTCTCTTGATGGTCCTAAGATTATTCTTGATTCCTCATACCGAATTTCTAATGATGTACATGCTCAACATCCAGGGCCTGCTACTCTCTCCTCTTTTATTGATGTCGTTAGGGGTAAAGGACACTCTCGATCATTCTAGCCACCCAGTTTCTCATTATTCATCCATCAAGGCTTAGATTTTATGTGATACAAACCTACTATCAGCCTTCACGATAAAAGTACTCTTATTTCATCAAAGGAGGTGATTTTTGATATATTTGCCTCATTGTCCTACTGCTTGATTGAAAAATTTTCATTTCGGCAACTAAGCTTAGAGATTATTTCATGTTTCATGTCTAAACTTCATTTGTGAAGTAATTACTACTTTTATCTTCTTAATAGACATCATGTGCTTATTAGATTATCATTGGGTGCATATTATTGCAGGATGTTCTCAAGAGGAGCATGTTATGTGAATGATTTACATTTTTAGTGGACTTCATCATCTGATAATTTGGAGGAACCCTCCACTACTCTTATTTTGAATGGCTTTCCCTCGTCTCAAGGTACATTACATCAACAAATCCACATTATATTAATTGGGTTCAATTTTTGACAAATTATTGTAAGTTGATGGCACTACTACGAAATTCTCTTGACCACCTGTGGTCTAGGTTCTTGTTCATATTGTTATTTCTACCTTTTGGACTCGAGGGGTATGATGGATTGACACTTTCTAATGGCTATTGACAAAAAATTATATTTGCGGGCTTGTCCATATATTGCAAATCTTGTAATTTTTTGCCAGAATTTTTTAAATTGCTTCAAAACACATCCAAAATTAAAAAGAAAATCATCCTGTAAGGTTTCACTTATTAGCTTTTTTTATCATATCATGAATGCATAGCATAATTGTGATACTAACATGTGATCAAATAGGGCCTTCTAATATGGCGAGCGTCTTGGTTCCCTAATAATATACTTTTTGGTATCACTCCCCATATTCTGCCAATTTTAGAAATTAGGTCTTTCACTTTACTAAAAGCCATTCATGGGTCAAAAGTTGCCAACTATTGAGGATCCTATTGCTACTCTTACTGCCTCCTTTCATTGCAATACCATAATGATTTTCACCAATGTCAATATTCACTATTTTAAAGGGGAATTAACTAAACTTAAACATCTATTAACAATAGATAAAGTATGTCACCTGATATTTCTCATTGAGACACTAATCAAAAGAAAATATTTCTCAATTATCCCAAATTTATAATATTCCAAGTGAAATGTTATAATGCACCTGAAAATGTTGCCATTTTGGACTTCGTCGATGTTTTCAAGTCGGCATGATCTACTTCTCTAGGTTAATCATTGCTCTGTTTGTTTTATATTAACATGAACTTATGTATTTTTTTTTTCTCTTGATGGCGATGTTATGTAATGTGTTATCATGTATATTTTTCGCCGACTAATCATAAAATTTCATTGATTTGAAAAAAAAAACTAGGTTAATCGAAAGAAAATCTTTCTCCACTATCCCAAATGTATAATAATCCAAATGAAATATTATATTGTTCTAGACAATTTTGGCATTCTGAACTTCATCGATGTTTTAAAGTTGACACAATCAACTTCTCTAGGATAGTCATTGCTCTATATTTTTCATATTAACGTTAACAAAAGTATTTTCTTTTAATGGAAACATTTCATCACTTTGAAAAAAAAATGAGTTTGTTGTTCGTAGTTGAACATGTAGTTGAACATTTTACTCGCTCTGACTTTGATTCTAGCTTCCTAGCTGAGCTAGATGATCTAATAGTTTTCCCTTAGCTAGTCCTAACTAAACATAAACTGGTTAATGGCTTGCCCTAGGCGTATGTATTCTAGTGGTTATCTTGTGCTAGGACCCAGTGTTCTTTAAGTTGACTTGTACTGATGACCCTAACCTAGCCTCCCCTTAGTTAATCATAAGTGGACTGCTGACCAAACCCATAGACTGTTCTAGTAAGCTAAGAAATTTACATTATACTTTAGGCTCTAATTGTCCTAGCTGAGCTAAGATGGCCAAGTAATTTACTTGTGTTTATTCCAATTGACCCTATACAAATCAATGAGCAAGTCTAAATAGTCTTAATTGATCCTAAGTTTCCTAGTGCCATGGAGATTCCGTGGGAAACTGTGAAATGACGTGCCACCTTGGACTGGTGATCTCCACGTCATTCGACCATAAGATCATAGAATAGCATGGTTCACTTTATGGTGGATTGTGTCCATTCTTATTGTCTTTTAAAATAAATGACTCCCCTGGAAAATGGAGCTAGGAGTGGTTCAATTTATTTTAGTATAAGTAGTTCTTAGGCAATTCAAACAGCATGCATTATACAATTGTTGGAGTTGATTACATAATTATATTATGTGGTTCTTGTAGTTAATTTCTATAGTTAATTCACAATTTGTGAAGGTTCTTAATTGTTGGTGATAGCCTATGCTCAAAATGCTCATTTGAATATCACTAAACATCAATAAATAGGGATTATATTCCACTATCGGGGGTTGAATTGCAAAAATTCCATTACATTTCTAAGAGTTGATTTCTATGTTTATTGTCACTCACCCATACTATGTAATTACTCCCTATTGGAAGATAGTGATCTTTAATATTTTGGAATAAAGGACTTTAGAAAAAGTATATGAAAATATGAATATAAATATATTGTTTTTATTTTTTATTTTTATTCTTTTTGCTTGAATAAAATTTGTAATGACCTTCAAGCACATGTGTGTTAGCGTGATGTTGAGTTCATTAAATGAAAGTCATCTCCTTGTAACAATATGAGGTCTATTTTTTTCTCCATATGATGAATTTATATTATCTTTCATCCTCATAACAAGAATTTGGTTTTGTAAGTGTGAATGACCTTAGTCAAATTACCTACCAATGTTTTCCTAATCGTGGCATAAATTCCAATTAAATTGTTTTTTTTTTTATTACTTAAGTTTAACATTGATTTATTTTTTTAAGACATCACTAAATTATCATCTAATGCATATTTCTATATTTTTAATTCACATTAAAGCAAATCAAGCGTTTTTTTAATTGATAGTCTTTCAAACAAGGACTTTTGAATTTTCATCAATCTTTTAGCTAATTAGGAATTCTAGACCCTAAAGAATTTTATCTTATGCAATTTCAAATATAATTGAAATGAAATTTAAAAAAAATACTGCCCAACATTTGTTTTGAGGCATCTAAAAGCTAGAGTTGGTTAAATCATTTTTTGCAGTGTTTTTGGGTTTAGCAAGATTATTTAAATCCTAGGAAGAACAATATTTACCGTACTTAACAGATTTAGATGTTTTCAGTACTTAAATTCATTTAAATATTAAATCTTGATAAAAAAAAACAAACAATTTATCCGAATTTGATTACATTTAACAGCAGCATGCAAGCAGTTTTTAAGATTTTATAATTTCATCATTTATTAAATTAAGATTTAGAGATTTACTAAATCCTATTTCTAGCCAAACGGTCCTATGAAATCCTGCATCATCAAGAAAACAAAGGCATCGGAGAACACACAAGTCATGTATAGAATGGACTAAGGCGATGTACAGAAAAGCAGAGCATGAAATAAAGGGAAAGAAAACTTACTATCTGATAACCAAGAATGCTCCTTGAAGTCGGATCATCCCACACAAGAAGCAGCACCCTCACTCCCTCCTGCGACTTGGATTTCAGAAGACTACCCAACGTGGAATCAAGTCCAAAACCAGCATCCCGCACCAATTTAACAGTGTGGAACACCGACCACCCTGTGATATAAATCAAACGCCGAGCCTGGCGTATCGCCTCAAATATGTCCCGCCAACATTTTCCATGTTCATAGCGCGCTCCCTGATCCAACTTTAGGTCAGGTAAGCAACCATCAGGAACATGAGCATCCTGATAGAGAGTGACCTTTCCTCCCTTCCTGAGCGGGAAATAAGTACCTGGAACTCCTCCATAGTCAGGACCAGCACCAACACCTAGGTAATACATGCGAAGCTTCTCAATCGGGATATACTGAATTGATAACTTCAGCGTTGCTCCGGGCTTGCAAGGCTTCCCATTGGAACCAAGAATCGGGTAGACGCCTTCCACCTTCTCACCAGAATAAATCCACTCAGCCGGTATGGACACAGAACCGATGAGCTGAGAGCCAACGATGTCATTGTCCTTAACAAAGAACACGACATCCGCAGCATGATGTGCCACTGGGACATAGAAATGCTGCGCCCAGACTGGGAACTCGCTGTTACTGACAACATAAGTTCGGCCAACAACAGCGCCGGAGACGGTGATGGACACGTAGGGATCGCTAGTCATGGAAGATACATGCTCCAGCTTGCTGCTGAGGGAGCTGGTGAGCCGACGGCCCAGCATGTCGCCCAGGGTCTTGGAGAACATATCCATATTGGGAAGGTTACGCGCCTCCAAAACCCAGATATCAAGGCTTCCATGCAGGAGGAGAACCTTGAGAGAGGGCTGCAAGGCCTGGTCACCAACAGGAACGATCTGCCAGTGCTGCGATCCACCAAGCGGGGTGGCCGACCCGTGGGTGGAGAAGCTCTCGGAGAAGGATTGGCTTGGGCGGTGTCCGTGCACTGGAAGTTGTTCGGGGACGGAGGTGGGATTGGTGGAGATAAGCGGTGGCGCTGTAGGGGCATCTGAGACTTGAATGTTTGCGAGCAGTTCTTCGACGGGGTATAGAGAGGAAGAAGAGGGGGAGGGCGTATAGGTCGGGCGAACGGCAGCGGGTGGATCGGAAGAGGGAGTAGGAAGAGCGTGTTCATCCGGTGGATTATAAGAGGAGAAGCTGCCGTATTGGTGGAAGCTCGGTTGATTGGAATTTGGGTAAGGGGGATTGCTGTGGGGATTGTAGGGAGTGACAGGAGGGTAAGGGTACGAGGGATTGGGGTGGGGATTGTAGTAGGGATCATATTGGTGGGCATGCGGGGGAGCGGAAGGGGTGAAGGCTGGCGGAGGGTACTGCAATTGGCCGGAGTGGTTGAATTGCTGCGGATGCTGAACGGGCGACGAATGAAAGGAGTTTGAAGGGAGGAGGTAGGGTGACGGGGGCGGTGCTGACGATCTGTAAGGATCGTAATTGGGCGGAGGAGGATTAGGGTAGCCGTAGCCATAAGGATAGGGGTTGCCGTAGCCCTCCATGAATGTTGTGACCTGCGAGATTTGCTCCCTTCTTCTTCAGCCCTACCCTGAGAAGCGTGGAGAGCGAGAGAATGGGGAGAGGGAGTCAACAAAACACGGAAGGCATGAGCGCGGGGCTTTTCCACGCCATTATGATCCTGGGTATCAATGAATTTGTCTGTCTTAGATATTTAAATACGTAAAATGTGTGAGATATGTTCGCAGGGGGTGTGCATTTGACCGGTTCGACTTGAAAATTTTGCAAATTAAAATGATACAAGATCCAATTAATTTTATATAAATCAATTTTGGATTTATTAAAAATAAAAGTTATATACAAATGTAATAGCATAAATAAATATGTATGGAAGTAGACCCTGCAAAAATTCAAGTAATCACTAATTTATCCTGCTCAACAAATGTGAGAGAAATTAGAAGATTTTTGGGACATGTTGGATTCTACAGACGTTATACTAAAAACTTTTAAAAAATTGCTAAGTCTCTATGCCAATTACTGGAACAAGATGTCATTTTTAATTTTAATGAAGATTGCCTAAAAGATTTTGAATTATTAAAAAAAATTAATCACTGCACCAGTAATTGTTTCACCAATTTGGGAAAAACCTTTTGAATTAATGTGTGTTGCTAGTGATTATGCTATTGGAGCTGTTTTAGAACAAAAACATAATAAAATTTTCAAAGTAATTTGTTATGCTAGTAGATCTCTTAATGAAACTCAAATTAATTATACCACAACTGGAAAAGAGTTATTAGCTGTAGTATTTGCTTTTGATAAATTCAGATCATATTTAATTGAAATAAAATGTGTGGTGCATACTGACCATTCTGCTATCAAATATTTAATGAAAAAGAATGACGCAAAACCAAAACTGATAAGATGGATTCTTCTTTTACAAGAATTTAACTTTGAGATAGTAGATAGGAATGGTGCTGATAATCAAATTGTTGATCATCTGTCTAGGCTTGAAAATGAAAAATCTCTCTCTTTAGATGATGAAATTAATGAACATTTTCCTGATGAAAAATTATTCACTATTAATTAGTGGTGTGTTCCATTGTATGCTGACATTGTGAACTTTATTGTTAGTGACATATTACCTTATGGTTTGACATACCAACAGAGGAATAAATTTTTATATGAAGCAAAGACTTATTTTTGGATAACCCTTTTTTATATAAACAAGGAAATGATATTATTATTAGAAGATGTGTAACATTATAAGAAGCTTATGAAATTATTCAAAAATGTCATGATTCTGATTTTAGGGGACATTTTGGTGTTGATAAAACTGCATATAAATTTATATAATTTGGATTTTATTGGCCTACACTTTTTAAGGATGTTAATGCTTATATTAAAAATTGTTCTCGATGTTAGCGCGTAAGCAATATTTCTAGAAGAAATGAGATGCCCCTCAATTATAAGTTGAAAGTATAAATATTTGACGTTTGGGGATTAGATTTCATAAGACTATTTGTTATATTGTTAACAGTGGACTATGTATCTAAATGGATAGAAGTTGTTGCTTTACCTCAATGTGATGCATGAAGTGTTGCAAAGTTTTTTAGAAAGAACATATTTAGTAGATTTGGAATGCCGAGAGTAATCATAACTGATGGAGGAAGTCATTTAAAAATGCAATTGTGGAGAAACAAGTAAAGAAATATCATATCATCCATAAAATTGCTACTGCTTATCATCCTCAGACAAGTGAATTGGTTGAACTATCCAATTGTGAAATTAAAAGAATTTTGGAAAAATTTGTTAATCCAAACGAAAAGGATTGGTCAATCAAGCTAGATTTTGCTTTGTGGGCTTATAGGACTGCATACATGACTCCTATAGAAAAGTCCTCATATAGACTAATTTTTTGGGAAAACTTGTCATTTACCAGTTGAACTTGAGCATAAGCATATTGGGGTATTAAAGAGTTCAATTATAATTTAAAGGATGCTGGTGAGAAAAGATTATTGCAATTAAATGAGCTTGAAGAGTTAAGAAATGAATCATATGAAAGTGCTAAGATATATAAAGAAAAGATGAAGATATGGCATGATCATAAGATTCTGAATAAAAGTATTGAGCTAGGATAACAAGTTTTGCTATATAATGTCAGATTAAGATTATTTGCTAGAAAACTTAAGTCCGGTGGATGGACCCATTTATTGTAATAAAACTTTATCCCTATGGAGCTGTGGATATTAAAGATCCTAAAGCTAAAAAAAATTTTAAAGTAAATGGTCATGGACTAAAATCTTATTTCTCAGTAGATCAACTCAAACTTGATGAATATCTAATGTTGGGTCACCTAAATTAAATATTGGGTATGTCGGGCTGGCGACGTTAAACCAAGCGCTTTGTGGGAGACAACACATAGTTATAAGTGTGTTTTGTTTTAAGTATGTTTTGTGTGTTTTATTTGGTTTGGAGTAAGAATTATATGGTTGTATTTTGCTTATATTATGTTAGTGGAGATTAATGAGACCTTCATTGATTATTTGGATTAGTTAAAACGAGAATTCAGACGTTTAATAGAACTGTGCTAAAATAGGCACTAGCGGCTAAGCGCCAGCAGTTAGCGCTTAGGTGTCGGAGTTATGAAAAATGTGAAAAAAGAGGTTCTATAAGCCATTATCTTGGAGAAGTTGCATGGCACGATTATGGAAGGTTTGTGAACGTGGGAGAATGATTTTAGGCCATTTAAAGTCTATAAATAGGGACCATATTAATGGAAATCCATCTCATTCCAAAATTTCTATCCTAAGAGCCTTATAGAAGAGTTTAAGTGTTTAAAATGTCTTCTTGGGAGAGTGAAATGAAGAATCAGAAGGATGCAAACAAGATGAAGTTCATTAGTGAGAGTGTGCAAGAGTTATATAACGGATTTCTAACCGTTAGTATTCAAGAAATAGCAGAGAAGATTGCAAAGATCGAGACTGATGTTGCATCAATTGAAGAAAAGATAAATGAAACTAATGCACATTTAGCACATATTGAAGGGCAATTGAAAATGTAATTTAGTCATACAAGTTATATTGAAGAAGCAGACAAGGCGATGTATCTGACAAATAAGTAGATTGAAGAGGATTCTGTCACAAGTATTCATCATCGTTCGTTCTATCAAATTTATATACCTAATAGTTCAGATGGAACTAATGGAGGTATTGGATATTTTCCACCAAATGGAGACTGGAATTAAGTTCTATATTGTGTTAAGTGTTAGTTATTTGTGCTTTGTGTTTAATTAATCGTTTGAAGTATTAATGTTTAATGTTTATGTATGTTGTATGATATAAGTGTTTATGTTTTAAGTTTGTGTCTAGTATTTTGTTTAAGTGATATATTGTGAGTAGAAAAGATGAGCTCTTATCCAAGTATCTTGGATTAAAGACTTATAATTTGTACTTGTAATTTGTATTTGTTTAATTAAGTAAAAGTTTGTGTTTGTGTAAAACTTGTGTTGAATCGTTTTTAAACAAAAAGAAGTGTAATTATGGAGCTAAGAAGATTATAAAGTGATGATATACTTATTAAAACAATTTAGGGTTGATTAAAGGAGCGAGAATGAGTATTTAAAGAAAAAATCAAAATTAACGAGTTGGCGGCTATGCGCCGAGACCCCGCACTTACGCGCTAGAGCTTCGCGGCTAAGCGCCAAACTTTCGCGCTTAGGCGCTGGTTCACGAAAATAGATTTCAGGTTTAAAAACCCAAAATTTGCCATTTTTATTTCCTCGCCATCATCTTCTTCTTTCTGATTTTACGATTTTGGAGGCTAGGGCATCACTACATTTGTGAATCTTGAGTCGTTTCAAGTGAAAATTTTTAGATTCGATCTTCTTGAGGTATGATAACTTCTCCTAAGTAACAATTTTTTAGTTTCACCATATATTTTGAGTGTATTTTGGAGAAATCTGAAAATCACTATGCATGGTGAACATTTAAGAAAAAGTTTGAGAAATTACTTGGATTTGGTAGTTTAAGCCTTTAGGAGTTGAGTTTAGTAATTTTGTGTTGAATGTGGAATTTATAAGGATTTTTATGCAAATTTTAGAAATGGCACCAAAGAGGAGCAAAGCTCGAGCCACTTTCAATTCTGACAAGTTCGTCAGTTCTAAAGCTCAAGATCATTATATGTAAGCTTTACAGTCACGTAAACTGATACAGGAGCGAGGATTTGATAAACCTGGCGGAGAAATAGAAGACATGATTGTAAATCGCCTTTGGGATAGATTTTATTGTTTTACTTCTGTAGTTGTTACTTCTGTGTTGCAGGAGTTCTATGCAAACTTCTGGAGTTAGAGGATAACTTTGTTTTCGTGCGAGGACAACTGATACATTTTACTCCTGAGGTAATTAACGGATTTTACCTACTGCCGCCTAGTATGCTTTGTTTTTATTCAAATTAAAATCTTACTGAGGAAGAATTGGATGATATTATTTCTACTTCGACTGATGGGAAAGGGTTATGGAAGATTACTAATGAAAGAAGAGTTAACTTCCCTGCATCAAAGTTGAATGCCAATTCCAAAGCCTGGCATTATTTCATATCATCCAAGCTACTTCTGAGTGACGTGACTATAGAAAGAGCCACTTTGAACTATTGTATTCAGCAGAGGAAGGCGATAGGCATTGGAAAGATTATTTATGATTGTATTTGGAATTCTGTCAGATCTGCCACCACTGAAGTTATGAGATTTGCTTCCCATATACATTCATTATGTAAGCAGGCTGGTGTTAGATCTGAGAATTGGGAAGAGGTTCTTCAGCCTCTTAAGTCTATTACCACTTCAAATTTGAAGACTTATGCTGAGCATTCAATTTTTGGCTGGAGAGGCGGATTTTCTAGAGGTTCCAGTGCATCTGCTTCTGCTGCATCTATATCTCGTACTTCCACATCTCAGGCATCTTCAGGTAAAATTTTTTATTCGCAGATTGAACTTTTGAATAAGATGAAAGATAATATTAATTATACTATGGATCGAGTGCACGATATAGAGGGTAAAGTAGACCATATTGGGGAATATCTTCAGAGACATAGTGAGTATGAGAGAAATTATCACAGTTACATGGATAGATTGATCAGATGTGATTTTAGTGCTGTGATACCCACTCATCTACAATAGAGCACATATGTGCCTACCCGTACCTAGAACAAAGGGGATGATGCAGAGGAGGAAGAAGATGATTATGATTGATATTTCATATGAGTGATGTTATGTTATGTGATGTTTGTGTGGACCTTTTATTTTTGTTGTGTGATTTATTTTTATTTGTGGATGTTAAAGAGGACTACTCTATGTCATTCATTTTCTTATAATAGTTGCTTACACACTTTAGTTTGTGTTTATTTTAGTTGTGTATGTTATATGTTTGTGATATGTGATGTGAATATTTGTGGTAGTGTGTTAGTAATTTGTTAATGTATTTTGTTTGTTAGTTTAGAACGAATTCCAAAAACTATTTAGGAAAGTTTTAAAATGCTATTAAAATCCACTCATTAAATTTCATACTTAACTTTTCAATTTACTACCATATATATGCCTTAGTTATGGGTTTCTGTTTAAGTGTATGAATATGTTTCTATGTCCTCCACTACTTTAGAAGTTTTTTTTTTATTTCTTTTATAAAATGAAAATTTTTTAAAATTTTGGAACAAGTCATTTTCATCTATGTTTTTAATACATGCATATTTATAATATAAAAATTCTTGCAAGTTTAATACTTATAGTTTTTTATTCCTACCCACATATTTTGTTACTATGCTTAAATGTTTTATCATAATGAAAATTTTAAAGTTTGGTGGGAAGGAAGAACAATTTTCAAAAACTTAAAATTTCATTTGTTCTCAAATGTACTAAAAATTTAATTTTGATTAAAAAATAATTATGTGTATGAAGTTATATTAGGGAAATAAAATTTTGAATATATAAATTAGTAAGAGAATTTTGTTAAAATTTATAGTAATGATGAAAAATTTTAAGTTAAAAATTTCTTAGTGAAGAAATGATGAATATTTTGTAACTATCTTTAGTAAGAAAAGTTGTATTTTTAGAAAAAATAGAAGGATTAGACTTTTATTTTTAATACTTAAATTTCTTTTATTGAAAATAATTTTCAAAATTTTATTATATTTTCAAGTTAAAGATATATATCTACCTTATGCTTTAGGAAATCATGGGTGAAATTCAAAATATTTAAAGACCTAGTCAGATACAGTAATCCTTGTCTTATAAGAAAAAGAAAAACAAAAGAAAAAAAGAAAAGAAAAGTGATAAAAAAATATATGTGAAAAGGGAGGAGAAGCTTGAGGATTTAATGGTCTAATCAAAAATTGGTTCCATATCTGATCTTTTTAGAGTATAAGCTTTGAGAAAATCTTAAATCTTATAAATATAATATAGCTAATACAATTATTTTTAATAAAGATTTTTAAGTAAAGAAAAAAAATGCCTAAGCTCTATATTTTGAAGAATCTACAAGTATTTCTGAATAAGATAGGAACTAGTATATTTCATTAATATTTACCTAAGAGATTTCTACACTTTAAATTGGTCTCGTATACTAAATTTTTTTTTAAATTGGACTATTACATTTCTATAACAAAATTTTAAAAACTCATAAAGAAACTCATCACATAATTTACTTGTAAGATTTTTTATATGATTAAAGTGTCACTTGAGGACAAATAACATTTCAAGTTTAGGGGATTTTGATACACTGAAAATATATAGTATTTTAATACACATTTTTATACATATTTTGATGATATTGCACTTTAATAGAAGATATTTTGTGTGTTTTTCTTACCGATGTCATTAAATGGATGGTTGTGATAAAAGAAGTGAAAATGATCTAATATGGAGCAAAAGTGGAGAAAATTGAAAAAGGGATATGTGGCCGCTAAGCTCAAGAACCCGCGCTTACCAGCGAAGGACCCGCGGCTATGCGCCCAGATCTGGAGCTTACTTGCCAGCAAGCTCGTGGCTAAGCGCTGATACCCTGTGCTTAAGCACGGGAGTTATAAAAGATGAGTTATTTAATTTTAAGCGTCATTTTGAAAAGGTTTTTGAGGCACCTCTTGGTAAGAACGTGTGTAACTTCATATTAGCGCAAAATTTAAATTAAATCTCTCTTGAATTGATGCATCTCTTGGAATATACGTTGAATCTAGACACAATTTGAAGAGATACGAACACACATTTTGGAAAAATATAAAAATAGGACTTGAAGATCAGAAAAAGGGTTGATGTTGGAGAGTGTGGTTTATGTTAAAGAGTTATTTTATAACACACCTCTCCACTTCACCATCTTTACTTTACTTTATTACAGTTTGTATTAGGATTAGTAGTGAGATTTAGAACCCTTAGAGTTGGGCACCAACCTCTAAGGAGTATTGTAAGGGAAAACAAACTTTTCAAAGGAACTTCATGAGTTTGGTGGAGAAGATTTTCAGATAAGTCTTTATCTTTGTTATTACATTTGGTTTTCAATTAAGACTTCTTGTGTTTTCACTATGATTTTTACTTTTAAACCAAGTTGTGATTATATTTTCTCCATGAATTCTGAGTAGTTTTCTTTATATTTTTCATTAAAATGATGAAGTAATAAAGTTATGGAAGTATGTTGTGTGAAGTATATGATTTCAATGTTGGAAGAAGTTGTGATGATTTAAAATCTTGCACTTCATTTACTTCTTGATTTGACAAATTAAGATGTTAAAATTTATTGTGAGAGCATGTAAGAACCGGTATGGTATTGTCTCAATCAACAATAGGAAAAAATCACATGAGATTGTATGGGTGAGAATGTAATTCATATGGTTGAGTGCAAATAAAAAGGGAGATATACTTTGATGGGTGTAAAATTTGAGGGCTTTAGAGTGACAGACAAAAGCCCCCAATTTGGTTTATTGTTTTATATTTTGATATAAGATGTTAGCCCCTGGGTGGAGGGAATCGAGGAAACACTAGAGTGAAAGCTAGTATCTTTCTTGTCTAACCCGTCTTCAAGATTTTTAACAGTAGATTGACCTATGTTCTTTATAACATCTCTAGTAAGGGCAAAGAATAAAATTGTTCTTATTTGATACAACACATTTTATATACTTCAACAACAATAATTTATATAACTTGTTACTGATTCATAAAAAGGAAAAAGATATTACATTTGCATAAGTTTTGATCTTACAAAATTTTAGAAAAAGTAGTTGTTTACTTTCATTTCAAATTATAAAAGTTAACAAAAAGAATCGAATTTTATTTCCTAAAAATATTATCTTTAGTTTGAGTAATATCTTTTCAAAAAAGTAAAAAGTTAATTTTTTGTTTTCTGTGCTAGAATATATTTCCTTTATTTATAAATTTCTCTGTGAGTTCGATATCTTGGGGCTTAATCAGAAAGTCCAATATTACTTGATAAACGATACATATACTTACGTAGTATCCACATTAAATATCATTAAAAAGGAGTATCAATTTATAAATATATATCGTAAGCATAAATATCGGTGGATCAATAACAATTGTCAAATTGTTTTTTCGCCCAACCATTTTCATATACAAAATCTTAAAACCAAGAAAACTCTGTTGCTCGTCCTGCTAGTCAAGGGCTTTACTCCACTATAGCATTACATCACTCCGAAGTGCCCTCCACTACATGTCATCAACAGTTGGGGCACCTCATCCCAACATTCTCACTCTCATCCCCAAACAAAACCCCCAACTTCAGATCTCTCGCAATCATTTATCATGCCTGGTTTATTTGAAAAATAAAATTCATAAACTACTCTTTTTAATTCTAATACTACTACTTTTTACTTATATGCTATATTCAAATATTTGGGATTCGTTTTCTCACTCTTCAATGGATGGTTATACATGTTATGTTATTTTTTCATTAATGCTCATTTTTTTTTGTGCATTCCCACGAAACACAAATTTAAGGCTACTTATCATTTTATAAATCTACATAAAGATATAGTCTCGCTATAATAAATATTCAAATATCTTAGATCATACGGTAGTGGTGAATATTGATCACATCATTTAATCGATTACTAACACAATCAGTGTATTACACATCAATTTAGCTGCCCTACACCCTAAAACAAAATGGCTTGGCTGAACTAAAAAATAGACATCTTGTAGAAACTGCTCACACCCTCCTCAACACAGCTAACCTTCCATCACATTTCTGGAATAATGTCATTCTTATAGCAAACTATCTTATTAACGCGTTAGCTTCTCCCACTACTCATTACAAATCACGTTTTTAACTTTAAATAACACCAAACCAAAATATCAACCTTAAAATCCTTGGATGTGTTTGTTTTCCTTAGCAACAACAACTTGCCTCAAATAAATTTACCCTGAGGGCTTCCACTTGCATTTTTCTTGGTAATAGTCATCATCATAAGGGTTATAAGTATCTTGATATAAACAAACAAAAACTTCTTATTTCTTAACATTTATCAAAATTTATTTCCTCTTCAACATAATTCTTAAGGGTCTGTTTGGTACAGCTGCAGCTGTTTAAAGAAGCAGCTGTGAAGGTGTCGAAAAAGAACTATTGTTGAAAAAGCTACGGTGGCTATTAATTTTTTTTTATTATTATTAAGAAATCAGATTGCAACTTCCTAGCAGTCAGTATATATAGTCATGTCCGATAGAAAAATGCATCTTTTTGAAAATAAAGACAAAATGTGGTTTTGTCAATCAGGAAGTTACCCGAAAACTAAAATAAACCCATTCCTTCGTCCTTCATGCTTCTCACTTCACTATATGGGTTACTTCACTATATGCAACCCAGTTCCCATGATCACCGCTTAACTTGTATCACTCTCTCCATCTCCTTCTCACCTCTCGACTTCTAACACTACTCAGTTATCTTCTCCATCTCCCGGCCCGTCAACCATTTTGCCCACATCTCTAGTTGCTCTACCATCCAATGCTTCTTCCATAACCCTAAGCACTCTAGATCCAAAATCGAATCATTAAAACCCACTAGATTCTTAATCTTCAACATCTCACCATTCATAACACTGCCATCACCATCTCTCAAGCCACGACTCAACTCCATTGGAGGGATGCAATGTTGGATGAGTTTCTTGAACTTCAACAACAAGGCACACGGTCTCTTATTCCTCTTCCTCCCCACCCCCACAATAAACACATTTTAGGTTGTAAATGGACTTTCAAAATTAAATATCATACCAATGGTTCCATAGCTAGACACAAAGCTCGTCTTGTTGCTCAGAGCAGCTCTCAACAACAAGGGATTGATTATCAAGAGGTGTTTCTTATCTTATATCTTCTTCTGGGTGTGAATTAGTTGTTTCTCTTGCTTCCCTTCTCTCTATTTCTAATTGAATCAGGACGCTTTGGTTTCAACAAAGATTTACGCTCATACCATTCAATTCTTTTGTATTTACATATCTAATACATGCACTTCAATTTGTACATATATATTACCTTTCCTCTACATTAAAAAGTGTATTTCACTTCTGAAAGGTAAAAGAAAAATGATGATTTCTTTTTTTTAATGTGATATGACAGATTTAGGTGGTATAAATAAAAAAAATTTACATTTTAGATATGTAAATCCATAGGAATTGAGTGGTATGCATGTAAATGCCTTCACTTATGTTATTTGTCCTAAAAAATGTTCTATATGGAGGCCATGTTTTTCTTTTAAGGCTTCCCTATTTAAAATTTTGAAATGTGATGAATTTTTGTATAGTTATATATGATTAAGATGGTCAATTTTCTCATTATTTAAGCATTATTCTACAATTATGAATAGACGAAAACAAAAATATATTTAGAACTCCACAGCATCTACATTTAAGAATTTGTAATTAAGGATCATACAAGGCTTCTTACACTTAGAACTGTGCAATCTAATGACTTAAAATGATCAATTTCTCAATAGAAGATTGTTGAGATTTTTTGGGCTAAAAAACGCAAGAATCGTCACAAATCCAAAAGAACACAAAGATTTAACGAGGTTCAGCAAAGATGTCTACGTCCTTGGGAGCAGAGCAGCGAATTTTCCTTTAATCTAGAAAAAGAGTACAATATACATAATAAGTCCTATGGTTACAAGCAGACATATATATATAACCATATATGTAAAATATGTAATTACCAAATTACCCATATACCGTACTGTGGGTGCGTGCCCCCGCAACCCAACACACATAATGTAACTCCCTTGATTCACTCGCTCGCTCCACTCCAACATTTGTCTCTTATTTAGTATATAAGTCATACCTGACAAATCTCCACCTTGACGGATATCCAGCCCCTTAGGAGAAAAGATACATGGGACTAACACATGCACCAATGTTGGTTGGACCACCATGTTTCTCTAGCAACTGCAAACATTCAACAAGTTTAAGTAATGCAAGAACTTGTTGATAGTAACTGGCTTGGTCAAAATATCAGCTGCATTCTCATTAGAATGAAAATTCTACAACAGTATCTCGCCAAAAGCAATAAATTCTTTGATTTTGTGATAACCGACATCAATATACTTGGTCCTCGCATGGTACACATGGTTTTTAGCCAAATAAATAACACTTTGACTATCACAATGCAACTGAACTCCACCTTGCTCAACACCCAGTTCTTTTACTAGCCCAGTAAGTCATGAGGCTTCTTTAGCAGCTTCAGCTACTGTCATGTACTCAGCTTCAGTGTAGATAATGTCACAATAGAGTGAACTGTTGACTTCCAACATATATGCCCTCCACCAAAACTAAACACATACCTAGTTGTAGACGTTATGCCATCCAAATCAACTGCATAGTCTGAATCCACGTACCCTTCAACTGAAGGATCATCATGTTGACTGTCAAAAATAATTACATGTCCTATAGTACCCTTCAGATACCTGAAAAATCCACTTGATTGCTTCTCAATGTCACTTTCCTGGTTTAGACATGTATTTGCAGACTTAACTAACAGCATGAGTCTAATTATGACGAGTACATACATTAAGCAGTCAACTGCACTAGCATATGGAACCATTGGCATGTCTTCGAATTTCTTATTTGTCTTTGGACACTGTTTTGAAGAAAGCTTAAAGTGATTTGCAAATCGAGTGCTCACAGACTTAGCTTTGCTCATCTCAAACCTGTCTAGCACTTTTTTTTATCATAGTCTCGTTGAGATAATCACTGTCTTCTTGAGCCTCTATCCCGCTAAATCTCCAGTCCGAGAATCTTCTTTGTAGGATCCAAGTCTTTCATGTCAAATTTTTGGCTCAATAAAGCTTTCAAACCAAGGACATCATTCTATTCTTTGCAGGAATCAGTATATCATCAACATACAGTAGAGAAAAACAATAGAACTATCATCAAGGCTCTTAACATAAACACAACAATTATACTCACATTGCTTATAGCCTATATGAATCATGTAGGAGTCAAATAACTTGTACCATTGTCTTGGAGACTGTTTCAACCCATACAACGATTTCTTTAATCAGCAAACCAAATGCTCCTGTACATGTTGAGTGAACCCTTCTGATTGCTCCATGTAAATCTGCTCCTTTAAATCACCATGCAGCAATGCAGTTTTAACATCCATCTGCTCCAGATGCAAATCCCAAATAGCTACTAATGCAAGCACTGCCCTGATTGAAGTATGCCTGACCACATGAGAAAATATTTCATCATAATTTATCTCCTGTGAAAAATCATTTGCTACCAGTCGAGCCTTTAATTTTTCCCCTTCTTTTTTTGGTAATGCTGGTTTCCTTTTGTACACCCATTTGCACCCAATATCATTCTTTCCTTCAGGAAGCTGAACTAGATCCCAAGTGTGATTCTTCTGCAAAGACTCCATCTTCTCAACCATTGCATTAATCCATTTCTCTTTCTCCTGGCAGGTGATAGTGCACAAGAGACAGTCTTCATAACACAATCTGTTGGGAAGCCTTATATTGGTGCGTCTCTGTCTATCTCTGGCTAGATTATAATTCTGCAAGTCATCTGTATTGGAATCATCAGGTGTTGGATCTGAAATTTTAACTCTCTCAGATGCTACTGGATGTTGTTCTAGATCCATTTGCAGTGTATCTGAACTGGAATAGTTCCCTGACACCTTGTATTGATTCTGATGCTACATGGAATGCTCATCAAAGACTGCATCTCTACTGATCACCGCCTTCTTTGCAATCAGATCCCAAAACTTGAATCATTTCACACCTTTCTTGTAGCCCAAAAAGATGCATTTCTTAGATTTTGGATTAAGTTTTGATCTTTCATCTCCAGGTACATGCACATAAGCAGGACAACAAAAAATTTTTAAGTGATCGAACTTAACTGGATTACATGTCCATATCTCTTCTGCAACCCTGCCACCCAATGATGCCCGAGGTGATCTATTGATGAGGTAGCACACCATATTCACGGCCTCTGCCCAGAAGCTTTTAGGAAGCCCTGCATTCAATCTCAAGTATCTTGCCCTTTCAGCTAATGACATGTTCATCCTTTCTGCAACGTCGTTCTGCTGTGGTGTCTTGCGCACTTAAAAATGCCTCTAAATCTCATGCTCCTCGCAGAACTTTGGAAACTATGAATCTGTGTACTCTGTGTTATTATCAGATTTCAAATATTTAATCTTTCTTCCAATTTGGTTCTCCAGCTCATCTTTCCACAACTTGAATTTGAAGAAAACTTCATATTTCTGCTTCAAGAAATACACCCAAATTTTTTTGGAGAAATCATCAATAAATGTAACATAATACAGAGATCCTCTCAATGACGATTCCCTGGTAGGGCCTCATACATTAGAATGCACGTAATCAAGAATCCCTTCAGTTTTGTGCTTTCCAATCATAAAACTGACTCTAGTCTGTTTTCCAAGAACACGAAATTTACAGAAATCGAGCTTGCAGCTTTTAATAGCATGGAATAGATTTCTTTTTGCAATTCAGTCATCCCACGTTGACTAAGATGACCCAGACACATATCTCATAACTTTGTATTATCATCATCTGACTTAATAAAATGAACTCCACCTACAACTGTAATACCCAACAATTTCTAGATATTATCTGCAGTTAACGTTCCTTTCATCACAATCAATGCACTTTTAACAGTTCTGATGGTTTCCCTATCCTCATCTATCTTAGGAATAAAACCATTTCATATAGAGCGTCCAAGGAAATCAAATTCTTCTTCAAATATGGAATATGTCTGATATCACATAATGTTCTAACAGTGTCATAATACATCTTAAGTCTGACATAACCAATACCAACAATATTGCAGCATTTATCATCACCTAAATAGACTGAGTCAGAATTAGATAACTTGTATGAATTAAACCACTCCCTGTTAGGTGTTATGTGATAAGAGCATCCTGAATTGCATCCATGAACTGAGTTGATGAAACTGAAAGTATATCACCATCACTGTCATCTAAATTGTCACGTTGCACCACGTTTATAGACTTGGATGAAGCATCACGTTTTTCCTCAGTTTGCTTCTTCAGCTTTGGACAATCTCTCTTCATATGAACTGGCTCCTTGCACTTGTAGCAATGAATTATCTTTTTTTCCTTTAGACTTTGATCTGGAAGTTCGCCTTCCAAAACCCTCATTCTCTTTCTTCTTTCCACGATTCAGATTACCCTTAACATATAAATTGTCGCCATGAGAGCTTTCTCCTGCATTCTGGTTCTGTTGGTTGTGAGCCAACAATGCTGCAGTAATCTCACCAACTTTGATAGTTTCTTTCCCGTATGTCGAAGCAGTCACCAGTGTTCATAAGAAGAAGGCAATGAATACAACAAAATCATTTTTCGGTCTACATTCTCAATACTCACATCAAGTCGTGATAAATTTGTGATTATTTGATTAAAGACATTCACATGTTGCACCAGATCAGAACATTCGTGTATCTTTAGCCAATACAGCTTTTGCTTCTAAAACAATTTATTCGTCAGAGATTTGTGCATAAACTGAGTTTCCAATTTCTTCCATACCTCTCATGGAGAGTTTAGATTCATCATGTGATACATTGTCAGACATAAATGTATGGTTGCTGCCGCTCGTTGTTACAATTCTTCCAAATCTTCAACCACCATGACATCTGGTTTTATTGCCCTCAAAGACTTCAAAATTTCTTATTTTGCCAACAAATCTTTCACCATTGTTTGCCACAACCCAAAGTTTCTGGTTCCATCAAACTTCTCAACTTTGAATTTTGCACAAAAATTGCCATTTAAAATTGGTCATGCTCCGAATTTCTCCTGTAAATTCCTGAATTTCTCTTGTTGAATTTTTCTGCCAAGTTGTTGATTTGCTCGCCCAAAACATTCCTACGAACAAATTCTTTGCCAAAAATCTGAAACTCCTTCTGAATTGTTAGATGCCTGCGTCGAAGCCAGAATCCTACGTCGAACTCCTTCTCGCTCCTTCCCGCGACCCCGTCGGCCTCAGTTGCAAAGAGGAACCCGTAAGCCTGGTCCTTGAAGTCGTTGGCCTTGAACTCCTCTGCCGGGTTGCGAATCGCACTTGTGAACCTCCTTCGATCGCAGCCGAACTCCTTCTCTCGGTAGCGAAGCAGGAAGAATGTCGCGATTCACTGACTACTCGTCTGTCACGTTGATTTTTCAGAGGCCCAGCTGAACACCTCTTCAAATTTTGTTCGCAAAGCTTCGCGCGCCTCCTTCGTATCATGAATTGTCTGTAGCGGAAGAGGGCCGTTCGCGAATCCTCTGTGCTGAAAACCTCGTCCCGCCAAACTACTGCGTCGACGAATATCGCGCGAAGTCTTCGCCTGTCGCGAAAGCCTCCGCTCATTCTGGTCGCCCAAAACCTGTCGCGAGTCCCTGGTGGCAAAACCCTTTCTTGACTCCTCTTTTCTGCGGCGCCGAACTTTCCCGGTCGAACTGTCCTAAACTGATCTTCTCTAAGCCCTAACCGAATCTTTCTCAAATCTTCTTGCTGCCCCGAGATTTCTTCTATATGCCCTAGAATCTCGCTCTAATTCCACTTCTTGAGAATTTTTTGGTAAAGAAACACAAGAATCAACACAAATCCAAAAGAACACAAAGATTAATCCTTATTTGATTTATTGGTGTTTTTTTTAGGCTCTATGCTCTCATGTGTTGAATGATTTTGATGACTCATTTTTACTTTTATCAGATGCTGTGTCTTAAATTTTTCTCATTATTAAGAATTAATATTTTTGATGGCATCAAATACATTTTTTATAGATCTCTGGTTTGATGTTGTGTCTATCAACTGCACATATTTAGCATAAAAATAATAAAATTATAAGTATATTTAATATATTATATAAAACTGTGATTGATAAAAGTAATACTAGAGCGGTTAAACTTGCACAGCCCTGTAGATTATGAAAAATTATTCGGTTAGGAGGCCGGACGTAGCGAGTCCGGAAGCAGCGCTACGTCCGGCCTCCAATGGGAGATCGGCGGCCGGTCCTACAGGCCGATAATTAAAAAAAAAAAATTTAATTATCGGAGGCCCTACCAGCCGCCGATCTCCTGCAGAGTCCGGACGCAGCGCTGCGTCCGGACTCCGGACCGAATAATTTTCCGTAGATTATAGGCCACCTCATGACATGTCCCACGCAAGTGCGAATCAGAGAGGCGTTGGTTGACCAAATAACTCGGAGCTGATTTCATTCTTCACTATAAAATGCGGGACAAATCTCATATTTACATCATCACATACCACATATGCTTTATAAAACTAACCGATAATTATAGGCTTTTAAGCGTCGATGTAAGATCCAAATTTTATTAACCTTACAGCTACTGAGCCGCGATCTCCCACTGCCGCCTTTGGGATTTGAACCTCGCACGATCTCCCATCAGATTTCCTTTCCTTTCCCTCCATGCTCGTTATTACCTTCCGGATTGGGATAGCTTCACTTCTTGTGAATCTTCAATTCGCCTCATCCCGCTCACCCCTACATCTGTCGGACCCTAACAGCTCGCTCTCTCCCTCTTTCTGCACCTTCCACGACCCGAGCAAGCATTGTGAGCCCATTCTCTTCCTTTCATTTTTTCTCTTGTATTCTACTATGAATTCACATATTGAACCCTACTTTAATAGAATCATTATAAGATATTTTAGGCAATTTTACATGAATGGGCCTATCTTCTGACTCGGTCAGTTGAGCTCAATGAGCCTTGGATTAATAAGGCCTGCTCGCCCGACTATATTGAGTTAAGGTTGCTAGTCAGCCTTCGATTACGTTTGGGTCGGCATGATTGACTCTATTGACTTTGATTTGTCGGTCGACTAAATTGGTCTGGTTGTTTACCATCGAAACCTGGTGAGGGGCTCGTGCTGATTGAGCGGGGCTAGAATATTGGGCAGAGAGTGAATCTCACTCCCCAACAATGACAACTGAAGAGATGATTTAGATTTATTGTGACATTGTTGCTTTTTCGATTCTCGATAAAGAGCCTTTAGGGCATCAACGAGATTACTAATTATATTGAGAAGTTGAGTCTTTCCTCAGGTTTGGGCTCAGACCATCTAAACGTCTTTCATCTTGCGCAATAGCCCGAATTATCGTGTCCGGTCGACTTTGACTAGGGCTTTACCTCGGACTACATCTACTTGGATAGACGAACGTGCTGGTCTTATGCTGGTAGGCCCCATTATTGCACTTTTTATCTCCTGGATATTAGATCTCTATATTCACGCTGGCACATTCCCGATGTACATAAGAAGCTCTTCAGCATTTGACTCTACTATATGCTTATCATTATTTTCTTATAAACTACAGCCCTCAGTGTCTGCTGAGATTAGACAGCCCAATGACTAAAAAAATTGGGACATGAATCATTTTTTTATTTTAATTTGATATTTTGAATGCTATCCATATAAGTAGCAAATTAAGATTTGAGATATGAAAATTCTCATGTTTACATGTCATGTCCTGCATGCAAATCCCCTGTATTACATACAAGCAGTTTATGAGCTATATATTTGGAACTAGTATTTTGATGTTTGATAAATATGTCACAATATATAAATTTAAAGGGGTCATTGCATGCGCAGCATTTGAAATATTGCTCTTTACAGAACTGTCACTCACTAAAATATCAAAATTTATCATAAAACTCTAACCCATGTTTTTCATTTTAATTAAATTTGCAATGATCAGTTTTTAAAGTCATCTAATCCATTAAACTAGACCGTTGGCAAGGCTCAAGAAAAACATTAATTGTTCTCACTAAATCTGCCAATACCATGAACTTTCACTAGACTTAGCACAGCTGACTTGAAAAATATAGACTCATGTCATTAACTTTAGTCATATATATATGGAACAGCATTAAGAAACTGATTCTCTCTGGTTTTCAAAGCCGTAAAATCTTCTTTGGGCTTAGTATACCATAAAATTAGGAGCTTTGCCTAGACATCTGATATTGTTGCATGCATAAGGTGTTGCCGGCAATTCGGTGCTAATGTCAACGTAGAGGAGTTCACGTAATCTCGACTGTAGGAGGTGGTCATTAGCTTGGATTTGATCATCACTGGTGACCAATTTTGGTGGATTGATTTGTGGAGGGCGGCAAGCCTACTAATCTGTGGCCGAACATGGAGGTGCCCGAGAAAATGTTGAAGGTAGCACAGAAGGCCGTCCCCTAAGGAAAAAAATTGCCTACAGTAGACGTACGCATCAATGCGTACGTAAGCCAATGGGAAGATACCACACCGGACAACGGGGCCCGCCGCATTTAAAAATAAGCTATTTAACGCGCGTGGCCCGAAGACCCGGCCCGATATTGTAACATGAATGTAACCAGTTTGTAACTATTTTGTACCATTCCCGCTGTTTAGCCATTGTAACCCGTCTGTACCTTTTTTGTAACCTATTTGTAACCTCACTCGTTTGTGCGCTTGTATTTTTGTGAGATGTAACCTAAATGTAACTAAATATTAAAGATTTAAATGGAGCCCGCGAATGACCCGATATTATAACCTGAATGTAACCCGTTTGTAACTATTTTGTACCATTCCCGTTGTTTGGCCTTTGTAACGTCTGTACCTTTTTTTTAACGTATTTGTAACCTCACTCGTTTGCATGCCTGTATTTTTGTGAGTTGTAACATAAATGTAACCCGTTGTAACATAAATGTAACCAAATACTAAACATGATAATGGAGCCCGCGAATGATAGTATTTAAGCAGCTAGGGTTTACTGTTTTATTGAGTTTAACTTATTTCACTCGACGTCTTCCCTGTTTCTCGAGCAGTCGAAGGTTTTCATGGATTACAGAGATACAAAGGAGCATTTTATGTATGAAGGTGAAGCAGGTGAAGATTGTTCTCTTGAGAACAAAGAAGAGCACGAACTGCAGGTGTGATTCGACCTTTTTTTTTTATACTGGTCGCCTTATTTTTTTTATGCATGACAGATATCCTCACATGTTATATATATCTAAAACATGTTATTTCCATGTAAATTTACATATATTTATCTCATGAGACAGTACTAACAAACGTAAAATCAAATAAAAATGTATTAATCAAATGAGATGAGCATTATTAAGCTACAAAATTTATTATCATCATCATTTACTCTCACTTATCTCAAAAATTTGCAAAAAAACAGTCATCCGATTGCCCAAAAAAAAGCAAGAAAAAAGAAGCAGAAAACATATTTGGAAAAAAAAACACATTGCATCCTACAATATAGTTTATAGTATGATATTCTCATCAAAGAGAGCTACTAGGTATTCATGCAGCATGAGCAGCAGTATTAGCTGAATCAAACCCTCATTCTGTATTATGGGCAGTCTCTATTGGCAACACCCCTTATTTTTTTCTATTTTTTTCTTATTTAGTAGAGGAGTTAGTTGGTATGAATTTTCAGAGGCGAATAAGAACTTCTTAGATAAAGAAATGCATTCCTCTTATATGTAATTATATATTTGTATGTTTATTTTCATGTAAAAATAATTTTATTTTAAATTAAGAGTTTATTTTTTCTGTGGATTAAATGGTTAAATAATTGTAAAGTGTTCTTACACCAGCATTTATTAGAGTAAATTGCAACTATTATTTGTGTGATTTTAATGCTGAGAGAAGTTTTTGTTTGTTGACTTCTGTTTGTAGAGGTGCATGGTTTGATGGAGTTTTACATTATATTATATTGTTTGCAGGTTGATGAGAATGGAGCTACCCGATCAAACAAGAAACATACTTCTTCAAACAAAGGTTCATAATGAAAAAGAAGCTTATGAAGTGTATTGTGTTTATGCTCATCATATCAGATTCAGTGTTCGTAAGGAGCATGCTACTTTCTGGCCGAACTCCAAGAATATTAAAATCAAGGACTTCGTATGTGGAAAAGCGGGTTTCAAGAAAGAGCTAAAGATTACAAAAACTATTAAGTACAAAAGAGCATAAACATGAATTGGTTGTCCTGCAATGATTCGATATGCAGTTGATGAGGATGGGAATTGGAAAGTCAAAAAATTTATTAAATCTCATAACGACTCACTAATAAAAAGTGGTGATAAGCACATGTTGCGTTCCAGCAGAAAGATAAATGAAGTCAATGCAAATGTTCTTAGATCGATGACACAGTCAGTGATACGCCCAATAGATGCGTTTAACTTTCTAGCTAAAGAAGTTGGAAGTGTAGATAATCTGGAGTATACGAAGTTAGATGTCTTCAATTTCATTCAAAAAGAGAGGAGATGTAGAATTAAAAATGGTGATGCAAATGCTTTAGTACAGTTATTCACAGATAGACGTTTAAGGATATCATGTTTGAGCGGGATTTTGAAGTTGATGAGAATGGTAGGGTCATGAGTTTTTTTTTTAGCGACAGCACTTTCAGGCTTGATTATGACTGTTTTGGAGATGTTATTATTTTTTATACTATTTATAGATTGAATAAATATAGCTTATGTTGAGTTCCAGTGGTTAGAGTTAACCACAATTGGCAGAATGTTCTCTTTGGAGTTGGATTCTTGTCAGATGAGACGGTGGAATCGTTTAAATGGCTTTTCAAAACTTTTATCCGTATAATGGGTGACAATCATCCAATAACTATCTACACTGATCAGGATCAAGCCATGGCTAGAGCCATAGCAGAAATTTTGTCGAATACACGACATAGATTATGTCAGTGGCACATATACAAGAAATTGAGCATAAAGGTTCACTGCGGGGTGGTCAATAAGATAGTCAATGATTTTTTCTATAAATGCATGTCCAAATGCGAGTCTGAAGAGGAGCTTGATGATACTTGGGGGGTCATGATTGAAACAGACAATTTACATGATAATGGGTGGTTAGCTGACATGTACAGGATCAGACATAAGTGGGCTACAGCGTTTAATATTGATGTATTTGGAATGAAAATTTTATCGACACAGATAAGTGAGTCAACTAATAACATTTGTCATTGTGCCTCAAAGCTCACAAGTTCTATTACAGATTGTTTCTTGGGAATTGAAAATGTCATGAGAACATGGAGGCGTAACGAGAGAGATAAGGATTTTAAGTGTGATCAATCTGTGATTACTCCTGTAGCAGGAAGCAGCCCAATACTGAGGCGAGCGGCGGCATTTTATTCAAGGAAGCGATGACACGATATTTGAGGCAGAGTTTCTGCACGGATCGTGCGGTTTTCAATTACAACCCTCTCCAACCAATGAAAATGAGTTTTTCATTAACAATTTGGATAATCATAGGACAAACAGAACTTAGGTTGTCAATTTTGACAATTCGAATCTCCATATTCAGTGCAGCTGTAGAAAGTTCGAAATGATGGGGGTACTATGTGCACACGCTTTACGAGTCCTGAACTTTCTTCATATTCAGAAGATACCAGAAAAATATCTTCTACTCAGATGGTCTACACATGCAAAAAAAATGTATATAACAGTTATGGATACAACCATCTGCAGCAGTCTCATGCTTGGGATGCTGAGCAGATCGATCTATTATATCAAACACATATGCAGAAATTTGTATATCAAATTACCAATAAGGCAAAGGGGAATGCAGAAGCTAAACAGAAAATGGAGGACTCCATGAAGAAATTGTCATTGGAAGTTGATGACATATTGCTTGGCAAAGGTTCTAATAAAAGGACACAAACTCAAAATAAAAAAAACATGTTGATAAAGAATCGAACGTGTACGATCCTGCTAAACTACGGCCTAAAGGAGTATCTAATTTCAGAATAAAAGGATATTGGGAGAGAAATAAAAGAGTCAAAGGTATGTCTGATTAACTACAGTCTGTTTTCATTTGTTTAATCCAAAAAAACTGTTAATCACATTTAACCACTGTATACACAGGAAAGTAAAAAGTTATTAACACCACGGAAGAACCAGAATTTTTTCCACTGCCTACACAGGTAAGAAATATATTTGTTGTATTAAACATATGAAGCTCTTAAATATATGTATGATTGATAAATGGATTTACACTGCGAATTTCGTCATTCCACGAAACGAGTGAATCATATACCTGCAATGATAATGGATTCAATTGACGAGACAGTAATGTCTCAATGGTCTACCTTTTAAGATAATAATTCATATATGAGCTCGCTTTGAGCATAAAAACGGGGCGCCTCAATACCTAAGATTGAACTTTTGTATTTTTTTTGAAATTATGTGGAGTTAATCGTTCAACATTCTTGGTATGTTTTATCTGGAGTCAAATTGAACTCTTTTGTGTTGTATTTTAATGTTTGTTTTTCTGGAGTGTTAGATGAAAGTGTTTGTTTTTATTGTGATTAAACACTTTCAGATCATTTCTCTTTGCTTCCACGATTCATTGGGAATTTTTTTTTGTTTCTGATTAACTGGTGACTTGTTTTTTCCCAGGCTTGGGTGGAGTAAATGTTACTGAACTGTTACAAAAAGCTTCACTAGAGAGCACACCTGAGAAAGGGAAATTGCTTCTCGAATTCAATGGTGCATTGGGTGATAAGATTCAAGTTTTTGTGGAATGAGCTGCTCTCTTCTTCTCCACTAAACACTGCATTTTAGTTTTGCATTATATGTGAGAATAACTCCTTAACTGGATGAGCAAGAAAACATGAGTTTGTGGCTTGCAATTATTTTTAGTTTGGAACTTCTGATTGTCTAGGATTGGTAAATATGCTTGAATCTCATGATTTAGAAAAATTTTAAAGTAGGATTTATGATCGAAAATTGGTTTACTTGATTAGAGGACATATTGCTAGAAATTTAATTTGTTTCAAATTATAATCTGCACCATAATTATTTATTTTTGTTTTCATTTTTTTTTTATTTAAAAAAAATGTTTTTTTATTGTTTTTATATATGTTTTAGTTTTTTTTTTTTTAAACAAAATAGAAAAACACTCAAAACTTTCAAAATAATTTTAAGATGATTTGAGTGTTTTAAAATACAATCATAACTTAATAAAACATGCTCGATATTTTTTTTAGAGTAGAACATAAATAAAATATCATTAAAAAAATATTAGATATAAAATAAAAATGATAAAAAATGTCCTCTTAAATTTTTGGTCAAGACTGGTTAGCTAGAGTGAACGTAGCTTTGTTGTAGATTCACCTACTAAACAACATTAATGGCAGCTGTTTTTTAGCTGAACTAAAAAATTTAGTTAAATATCGACTTATTGTATATTGTTTCACAGAAAATTAAAAGATAATATTTAATTGAAGCAACAATTTAATCTCGTTATATAAATGGTAATTAGGCTCAATTAAAACTTATTTATTATATGATATTTGATCACAGTTTATAGTCAAACTTGTTGCAAGAGCTGCGGTGCTTCTAGATTCTCTGATCAAATATCGAGTTAATGTCCAACCAGTAGTTGGCATGATGATGTGATGATAAATTTGATACCAATTTCAAACAAGATTATCCAAAATTATAATTTCTTAATGCAACAAATATAATGCACAATAACCATTCATGCAAAAGAACTTATGGATTCTCAGGCTAAAATTTAATTCAGCTTGCCATCAATAAATATAAAGTGACAGTACTTAAACTAAAATAATAATCGATAACAATATGATAGAAATAATACAAGAAATTCAGCAAAGATTTAGAATCACATAAAATCAGCGAGCAATCTAAATAATTTTAGCAAATTGAATTTTCGACTTGCCAAAGATGAACAAAATGAAAAAAAAATAAATATAATACCACCCAATTCTTTCTTATAGCATAAAAAATAACACCATTGTAACCTTTAAAAAGAGAAATACACCTTTTGAGGTTTAAATACATAAGAATCGAGTGGTCTGCATTTAAATCAAACTTCATAGCAAAAATCAAACTTCACACTAGGAATCATTCAAGGAAAAACTCAATCTAAAAAAGCAGTTAACACCATCCAAAATACTTTAAGTCACTCTTCACCAGTCCATTCTATTCTGGAAACTCAAATGAATGTTTTAACAAAACACAAAAAGAACCGAATGCATAAATAACAAAGCACAGCCCACTCTTGCAAGCCTTAAGAGTAATAATTCATGACTGAGTGCTAAGATTCATGCATTCCTCTCAAGTATAATAACTCCTCTTCATTTTCTTCACCGCAACCTGCCAAAGATGCAAAGAAGGCATTAAATTATGCAGACACCCAGTCGTATGAAAGGACTAAATTTTTATACATGAAACCGACGCTTTTTGCAGATACCAATTCTGTAAATCCTTCACTAAGGGCTACAACCCAGCCGTTCTTGTAATATGAACCGAAAGCTAACACTGAAGAAGTCACATTCTTTTTGCAGCCATAAATCTGTTTTGAACCATGCTCGTAGTAAATACACGACAGCGCATGTTGTAAAGCAACATTGACATTCACTTTTCTGAGTACGTAAAGTGAAACCGATGGCAGAATTTTCTCACTTCTCCATGAAAAAAAATAGAAATAGAATGCTAATAACTTAAAACAGAAATAGAACCTGATACAGTTAACGTTGAATATAACAAAATGGCCAGCTCTCTTCCTCGCAAGTTGACATCCATTTGTTATGAGAAGATTTCCTTTCTGCTCAGTAAACAAAATTATCAAGTAAATGACAGGGATAAAACCTTGCAAACAAAACCATTTTCTAAAACTCCTGTAACAAAATATGTTGCCTGGTATATCCACTAAAGTGGATGAGCTCATTGTCATATCAGCTTACTAATTCATGTGTCCTGTCATTACAATTTGCAACAAAATGTAAACGAAAATAAATTTAGATTTGCTCTCATTAGAAAGGAAAAGAATCAAGCCTTTACAGTGCTAAGTACAGGAACCTAGCTGATATTGGTCCTACCTTGGACTGTAGGACCAAGATGAAAGCTGCAGAAAGAAAAATTAAGGGTAAACTCATAAAATTTTATTGAAATAGGAAAAATATAAATTTCTAGGAATGTACTTGAGGTTAGATAAAATATAAATTTCCAACTCCTGTGGTTCGGGAGGTTTGCCTGTAATGACTTCCAAGAGGATTAAATCTAACTGATAATTGTAAATCAATGCCCATAAAATCTCCTGATAGGCCCTCTCAGTTTTACTTCTGCAATTAAAGCACTTTTCTGCACAACAGGTAAATATATTTTGTATAAATGAAAGGCAAACAAAAATTCAGTAAAGATAAATGATCATAAAACTGTAAGCCACATAATATAATAATATTACAGTAATATGTTTAAGACACTAAATTCAACCAACCTAAACTGGTGACAGGACGTAGCGGCAAATCTCAAACCCAAAAACTGCTCTGAATAATGGCATAGACTTGCCCGTTCAATTGCATTTTCTGATCGACCTTATTATTTTGTACAACTGTTTCAATATATTTACAAACAAACGCACCACAGTCGACACCATTGGTCTGCTTTGGGACGCCTTTGGTTGTTACGACTGGCCATGCACACAAATTCTCCGTAAAGGCGTCTCCGACATCACTCAAAAAATGTCTAATATGCACATTTAAATGTAAAAATGAACGAGACAGAACATTAAGTATTGTAAATAAAAAATTATAGTACAAAAGAACTTTGAATTTGTCACAATACTAACAAATTCGACGGTGATCGCCAAGTGCATTCTATTGGTTAGAGAGTCATAAAATCTTCACTTCCTCTCATTCAATACACAAACCAACAGTGTCCAATGTTCATTATCAATAACTGGCATTAGAATTAACTCCACATTCTGCACAGTCTCCTTCGTAATGTGTTCAACAAGACGTTTAACATTGCCTATCTTCCAGATCTGATACACAAATAAGATGTCATATCAAAACTAATGGTAATGTTAGATGTATTTGGGATAACTCTCAAATACATGAATTTAAAATTTTACCCAGTGGCATGAAGAAACATATAGGAACTTTTTATACAGTTCTGGGGCATTGCATCGTTTTTTTTCCAACAACATCGCAAAGCAGTCAGCTTCGTTTCCGAACCAACCGTCCGTCAGAATTTCATCAAGATATTCATACGTCAGCGATAACTTCTACGTAAAAATTACTAAATCAGATCTGTATTTGAAATAGAAAACGGATTTCAAATCCAATATAGGAACAGAAAAACAAAAAGAACAAGATACACTAATAAATCAGTGAATCTGCTACAGCAGAGATTGATTGTCTCCAGCATGTAAGTTGGAATTAGTTGTCTTCCAGAAAAATCGAGAACCAACAGTGTTGGTCTGGCGTATAAGAAAAACAAGTAACAATATGTTTTGGGAAGCTTAAAGTTTGTAATGTGAGAAATTAAAGAATACTGCTATACCTTTTCAATGATGCGTTGATCATCAGCATTGACTACATTCAAAGGTATGGTTGGTGGAACTGAACTAATAGAGTCAATTGTACTTTCAGCTACAACTGTTGATTTCCCCATCTCTGCAATTTCATGCTCTTCCTCGTTAATCTGTAAGGTTTCTTGTTCAGGTCTGATGTTGACAGGTGTGGGTTGATGTCCAATTGATGTTTCCTTCTCAACTACAACTTCAGTATCACCTTTATTGGATGGTTGTTCAACCTGTAATTTAATGGTTGGTTATGAGAAGATTCAGATAATGTGATGATAATGTAAAATTCTACCTCGGCTGCCAGCAGTCCTGCTTTTTCTGCCTTTTCCGTTCGAAAACTATAAACGGGGAAGTAGGAATCCTCTTTTTTCTTCCTTCTCGTGCCTTAATTCTTTGAATTAAGCTGTATTTTGGAGACTCCTTGCTCCATTTCTTTGGAGTCTGCACCTGGCTTTTTAATTTCTTTCTTAATATCACTTACTTCATATTTTAACTCAGTCATATTCTTTTCCAAATTTATCAGACGAGTCAAGGCGAAGGATTGAAATTCCATAAACGACTTATGATGATCTTCAAGCAGATAATGTATTTTTTCCAAGACAGTATGAGTGTTATTTTCTGTGTATGTATCATCATGTGGTCGCTCAGGCCCACTCTGGTAAGGCACTATAGAAGCTACATCAGCAGAGGTTGGCGACTATGGTTCAGACTGGGTGTCCTCTAGTGGGAGAGGAACCGTAGGAATGGATTCTTCTTCGCGTGGATGAGCAAGTAACCAATGTTTACTATCCTTCATTTCAATGAAATGGTCATGAACCTACAAATTATTATATGAAAACAAAGCTAACTAAATTGTCAAGTAAGCATAATAACACATTCTGTGATTTAAGCAAATAATTAAATCACCTCGACAAGTCTGAGATTGTTAAAGACTAGTTGAATCTTTACGTTATTGCAATTCAGCTTAACTGGCCACCTCAACATTCGTGGTCTAACATCAAACATAGCTAGGAGGACCAAAGACATATGCTCATAAAACCAGAGTTGCATGTAATAGGAAAAAGTAATATAAGCTTGTGTTCATATTATTTAAGCACGTCATCGGCTATCATTGTGCGGAAAACATACCGTTAGGAGAAAGACAAAACCAGTAACATATCTCATTCGCTGGTGCGTCCTTATTTTCATCGCACGTTCATTAAGTTGCATCGTCAAGAATCGGCATATTGTATCTGGTCAATTATACGAGCTAAAAGTTTCTACTTTCTCACAAATAGACAATATTTTTTCGAGACTCCGAAATTGTGTGACGAAAAAAGTAAACTTGACATTAAAAACTTAATTAATAATTGCAAAAGATGATCAGAAGACTCCCCTTCTGAGATGTTCTCTAATGTTGTCTTTATTTGTCTCGCATTCATATTCACGGTCTCTGCATTTTCCTGAATATGGGTAAGCCCCTATTGGGCATGCCAATTAATAGTGCAACTTAATCTGAATCAAATTTCAGCTCTTTCCCTGCCAGGATGAATGTCATTCGATCAAGATCCCAACATTTGATTAACTGCATTGTCATTGTATGATTTTGGGGGTACGCAGGGAGCTCAAAAAAGTGAACCAAATTCATCGCTTCAATTTGGTTTCATGTCACCTCGTCTATTAAAGGTTTGACCTTTTTGAGTACTTCTATAACGGCGAACGGACGACATCTGCAATTCGTTGATGTTGACCCATAGAACTTACATTAAGCAACAAACAACAGTTTCTCATCAATTAGAAATCCGAATTATGGCATAGATGCAATACATAATGGAGCTTATCCGAAAACATAAAAAATGAATTGCAGATGTAGTGCTTCAATCTCAATTAAAGAATATAATAAGGTGTAATGATAAGACTCACAGCTTAATCATATATAATGATTAAGAATAAATATCTCGTTAATATACTAGAAATGTGCATAAATGTGTATAAGCTGGGGTGAGAAAAAATACTTTAAAAATCTCTTTAGTATATAAAAAAGAGGAAAAGAGAAGAAAAGAGCAGAATGAGATCTATAATTCATACTTATGAAATCAAACAAAAAACAACAACTCTTATACAAAAACGACAATGATGATAATGTGAAGGGCTCGTGTCATGATTTTTGTTATCAGACATTTACACAGACTGCCGACTATCTAACGCAATCCTCCACTTTTCATGTCTGTAGATTGAGACCAGACAATGAAAGTGTTAAAAAAAATAAATGAATGAAAATAAAAATAATAACAACTCTTATGTTGCAAGAAAAATGTCAAAATGAGACTTCAAGGATTGTTGAGCTCAATTATTATCACATTATAGTTGAAAGATAGAAGCTTGGACTTACAATTGTTAAAGTCAAAATGCTAGCTGATTTCTTAATATCATGTGAAAGTAATAGAAGATAGGTCAATCAAAGCCAAAGGAAAAGGGCAAACATCTTAAAATTAACTAAATTTAGCATAAGCCTGTAAATGAAGCATACATCTATGTTAACTAGAAAAAAAGAAATATTTATAAGATGTGACATTTTTTTGAAAAAAAATAAAAAACTTATTATGCATTTTTTATATTTAATAAAACTATTTTCACATTTCATAACAGTTATATTAACTATCTGATGCTAACCAAGGAGATACCTCTGCTTCATAGTTAAGGAGTGCTTAAAAAAATAAAAAATGCTAAGATTGTTATACTCATTAAAACATGTTCTGCCAAAAATTGTTCTCCGAATTCAAAACTTAAATCAAATGCATCAGTCTGCAGAAGCCAAACCCATATCTTTAAAAAACAATTAAGTGTTGCAAAAGATCTATGTGATTCACCGGGTGGGTCGCACAAGTTCAATATGGGTCGCACAAGTTCAACACAAGTTCAAGAATTCAGCATTGTCCTTGCTTACCCGAAAACATAAAAAAACAAAACTTTTACCTCGAATCAGTTTCGGGCTTCTTAAGAGCACTCTTACGCATTTTCTTCAGCTTTTTCTTTTGCTCTCTGCTTTTTGGATTATCCGTCTCTTGCAACTCCGACGGCAGCTTTTCCGGCACTTCCGGAATATCCTCTTCCATGTTAGCCGAAACCCTAGTGCCGAAGAAGGAGATAGCCGAAACACTAGCAACCCTAGTGCCGAAGAAGGAGAGAGCCGAAACACTAGCAACCCTAGTGCCGGTGCCGAAGAGAGCCGAAACACTTGCAACCCTAGTGTCGGCCGAAGAAAGAGAGAGCCGAAACACTACCAACCCTAGTGCCGGTGCCGAAGGAGAGTGTTGAAAAACCCTAGAGCCGGCGAAGAAGGAGAGCAATACCGGCGCGATTCTTTTTTCGAAAGTTTAACGTGGATTTAAATTTTAACAAGGTTAAGTAATAAATATTTACACTAGGTTACAACAAGTTTACATAAATTGCGGTACAAATGGAGTACAAAGGATTAAAAGGTACAAAAAGATTACAAACGGGTTACACTAGGGTTACAAAGGGTAAACCGCGGGGAGGGTATAAATGAGTTACAAACGGTTTACACCTAGGTTACTCTTTTAGAACGCATAGAGTATAAACGGGGTACAGCCGGGTTACATTCAGGTTACAATATCGGGCCGGGTCTTCGGGCCACACGCATTAAATGGCTTATTTTTAAATGCGGCGGGACCCGTTGTCCGATGTGGCATCTTTCCATTGGCTTACGTACGCATTGATGCATACGGTTTACGTACACAATTTTTTTCCGTCCCCAAGAGGATGATGGAAGGCGTAGGGTGTATTGTGGAATTATGGTAGCCTTTAATTGTTGTTGTTGCGGCTGCTCAAAAGGTTGAGACATGAAGGACATGCTCATCAGCAAAAAGCTCCCCCCCTTGATCCTCCCTGCTCCAGACCAGCATCTCGGCTCCCCTGGCTCATTTGTCTTCCTAGTCTTTCATCACCATGTCGTTTTCGTTTGACAGTTTTATGATCATCCATGGCTTTAAAAGAAGTCAAATTAATAGTTATCGTCACCACAAGCAGCATATATATAAATCACTTATGTATTTACTCTTGTATGTTGATTACAACCAAAGATATCCATATCAAAACTTCAGAGATGAACTGAGTGCAGTGATAAATATTATAGAACTTGGCTTTGCTAATAAGATTTCGAGAATGAAGATTCTAAGAAATAGAAACATAAAAATATTATTTCTAAACCGTATGCATCAATGCGTGCGTAAGCCAATGGAAAGATGCCACATCGGACAACGGGTCCCGCCGCATTTAAAAATAAGTCATTTAATGCGCGTGGCCCGAAGACCCGACCCGATATTGTAACCTGAATGTAACCCGACTGTACCCCGTTTATACCCTCTGCGTTCTAAAAGAGTAACCTTGGTGTAAACCGTTTGTAATACCCTCCCCGCGATTTGCCCTTTGTAACCCTAATGTAACCCGTTTGTAATCTTTTTGTATCTTTTAATCTTTTGTACTCCATTTGTACCGCAATTTATGTAAACTTATTGTAACCTAGTGTAAATATTTATTACATAATCTTGTTAAAATTTAAAGCCACGGTAAACTTTCGAAAAAAGAATCGCGCTAGTACTCCTCTCCTTCTTCGCCGGCTCTAGGGTTTTTCAGCTCTCTCCTTCTTCGGCACCGGCACTAGGGTTGGTAGTGTTTCGTCTCTCTCCTTCGGCCGGCACTAGGGTTGCAAGTGTTTCGGCTCTCTTCGGCACCGGCACTAGGGTTGCTAATGTTTTGGCTCTCTCCTTCTTCGGCACTAGGGTTTGCTAGTGTTTCGGCTATCTCCTTCTTCGGCACTAGGGTTTCGGCTAACATGGAAAAGGATATTCCGGAAGTGCCGGAAAAGCCGTCGTCGGAGTTGCAAGAGACGGATAATCCAAAAAGCAGAGAGCAAAAGAAAAAGGTGAAGAAAATGCGGAAGAGTGATCCTAAGAAACCGGAAACTGATTCGAGGTAAAATTTTTGTTTTTTTATGTTTTCGGGTAAGCAAGGCCAATACTAATTTCTTGAACTTGGGTTGAACTTGTGCGACCCATATTGAACTTGTGCAACCCACCCGGTGAATCACATAGATCTTTTGCAGCACCTAACTGTTTTTTAGAGATCTGGGTTTGGCTTCTGCAGACTGAAGCTTTGCATTTGATTTAAGTTTTGAACTCGGAGAACAACTTTTGGCAGAACATGATTTAATGAATGTAACAATCTTAGCATTTTTCATTTTTTTAAGCACTCCTTAATTATGAAGCAGATGTATCTCCTTAGTTAGCATCAGAGAGTTAATATAACTGTTATGAAATGTGAAAAAAGTTTTATTAAATGAAAAAAATGCATAATAAGTTTTTTATTTTTTTTTCAAAAAAATGTCACATCTTATAAATATTTATTTTTTTTCTAGTTAACTTTGATGTATGCTTCATTTACAGGCTTATGCTAAATTTAGTTAATTTTAAGATGTTTGCCCTTTTCCTTTGGCTTTGATTGACCTATCTTCTATTACTTTCACATGATATTAAGAAATCAGCTAACATTTTGATTTTAACAATTGTAAGTTCAAGCTTCTATCTTTCAACTATAATGTGATAATAATTGAGCTCAACAATCTTTGAAGTCTCATTTTGACAATTTTCTTGCAACATAAGAGTTATTATTTGTATTTTCATTCATTTATTTTTTTTTAACACTTTCATTGTCTGGTCTCAATCTCCAGACATGAAAAGTGAAGGATTGCGTTAGATAGTCGACAGTCTGTGTAAACTTCTAATCAAAAAAATCATGACACGAGCCCTTCACATTATCATCACTGTCGTTGTTGTATAAAAGTTGTTGTTTTTTGTTTGATTTCATAAGTATGAATTATAGATCTCATTCTCCTCTTTTCTTCTCTTTTCCTCTTTTTTATATACTAAGGAGATTTTTAAAGTATTTTTTTTCACCCCAACTTACACACATTTATGCACATTTCTAGTATATTAATGAGATATTTATTCTTAATCATTATATATGATTAAGTTGTGAGTCTTATCATTACACCTTATTATATTCTTTAATTGAGATTGAAGCACTACATTTGCAATACATTTTTTATGTTTTCGGATAAGCTCTATTATGTATTGCATCTATATCATGATTCGGATTTATAATTGATATGAAACTGTTGTTCGTTGCTTAATGTAGGTTTTATGGGTCAACATCAATGAATTGCAGATGTCGTCCGTTCGCCATTATAGAAGTACTCAAAAAGGTCAAACCTTTAATAGAATAGGCGACATGGAACCAAATTGAAGCGATGAATTTGGTTCACTTTTTTGAGCTCCCTGCGAACCCATGAATCATACGATGATAATGCAGTTAATCAAATGTTGGGATCTTGATCGAAGGGCATTCATCTTGGCAGGGAAAGAGCTGAAATTTGATTCAGACCAAGTTGCACTATTAATTGGCATGCCCAATAGGGGCTTACCCGCATTCTAGGAAAATGCACCGCCCGGTAACATGAATGCGAGACAAATAAAGACAACATTAGAGAACATCTCAGAAGGGAGTCTTCTCATCATCTTTTGCAATTGTTAATTAAGTTTTTAATGTCAAATTTACTTTTCCGTCACACAATTTCAGAGTCTCGAAAAAAATGTTGTCTATTTGTGAGAAATTAGAAACTTTTAGCTCGTATAATTGGCCAGATACAATATGTCGATACTTGACGATGCAACTTAATGAATGTGCGATGAAAATAAGGACTCACCAACGAATGGGATATGTTACTGGCTTTGTCTTCCTCCTAACGGTATGTTTTCCACACAATGCATAGCTGACAGCGGCTTAAATAATATGAACACAAGCTTATATTACTTTTTCCTATTACATGCAGCTCTGGTTTTATGAGCATACGTCTTTGGTCCTCCCAACTATGTCTGATGTTAGACCACGAATGTTGAGTGGCCGGTTAAGCTGAATTGGAATAACGTAAAGATTCAACTAGTCTTTAACAATCTCAGACTTGTCGAGGTGATTTAATTATTTGCTTAAATCACAGAATGTGTTATTATGCTTACTTGACAATTTAGTTAAGCTTTGTTTTCATGTAATAATATGCGGGTTCAGCGACCATTTCATTGAAATGAAGGATGCCGAACGTTGGTTACTTGCTCATCCACGCGAAGAAGAATCCATTCCTACGGTTCCTCTCCCACAAGAGGATACCGGTCTCAACCACGATCGCCAACCTCCGTCGATGTAAGCTTCATAGTGTCTTCCGCGAGTGGGCCTAAGCGACCACGTGCGATACATACGCGAAAATAGCACTCATACTGTCTTGGAAAAAATACATTATCTGCTTGAAGATCATCATAAGTCGTTTATGGAATTTCAATCCTTCGCCTTGATTCATCTGATAAATTTGGAAAAGAATATGACTGAGTTAAAATGTGAAGTACTATTAAGAAAGAAATTAAAAAGTCAGGTGCAGAGACTCCAAGGAAATGGAGCAAGGAGTCTCCAAAATACAACTTAATTAAAGAATTAAGGCACGAGAAGGAAGAAGAAGGAGGATTCATGCTTCCCCGTTTATGGTTTTCGAACGGAAAAGGCAGAAAAAGCGGGCACTGCAGGCAGCCGAGGTAGAATTTTACATCATCATCACATTATTTGAATCTTCACATAACCAACTATTAAATTACAGATTGAACAACCATCTAATAAATGTGATATTGAAGTTGTAGTTGTAGTTAATCAGTGTAGATAGTTATTGGATGATTGTCACCCATTATATGGATAAAAGTTTTGAAAAGCCATTTAAACGATTCCACCGTCTCATCTGACAAGAATCCAACTCCAAAGAGAACGTTACGTCGATTGTGGTTAACACGCAACCACAAGAGCGCAACATAAGTTATATTTATTCGATCTATAACTAAGTATAAAAAATAATAACATCTCCAAAGCGATCATAATCAGCTCTGAAATGCTTGTCGCTCCAAAAAAAACTCATGAGCCTACCATTCTCATCAACTTCAAAATCTCACTCAAAACATGATATCCTTATAACGTCTATCTGTGAACAACTGTACTAAAGCATTTGCATCACCATTTTCAATTTTACATCTCCTCTCTTTTTGAATGAAATTGAAGACATCTAACTTCGTATACTCCAGATTATCTACACCTCTAACTTCTTTAGCTAGAAAGTTAAACGCATCTATTGGGCGTATCCCTGACTGTGTTATCGATCTAAGAACATATGCATTGATTTCATTTATCTTTCTGCTGGAACGCAACATGTGTTTATCACCACTTTTTGCTAGTGAGTGGTTATGAGATTCAATAAATTTTTTGATTGTCTAATTCCTATCCTCATCAACTGCGTATTGAATTATTGCAGGACAACCAGTTCGTGTTTCTGCTCTTTTATACTTAACAGTTTCTGTGATCTTTAGTTTTTTCTTGAAACTCGCTTTTCCACATACAAAGTCTTTGATCTTAATATTCCTGGAGTTTGGCCAGAAAGTAGCATGCTCCTTACGAACACTGAATCCGATATGATGAGCATAAGCACGATCTAACTTCATGAAGCTTCTTTTCATTATGAACTTTTGTTTGAAGAAGTATGTTCTTGTTTGATCGGTACTCGTAGCTCCACTCTCATCAACATGCAAACAATATAATATAATGTAAAACTCAATCAAACTACGTACCTCTACAAACGAAGTCAACAAACAAAAACTTCTCTCAGCATTAAAATCACACAAATAATAGTTGCAATTTAGTCTAATAAATGCTGGTGTAAGAACGCTTTACAATTATTTAACCATTTAATCCACAGAAACAAATAAACTCTTAATTTAAAATGAAATTATTTTTACATGAAAATAAACATACAAATATATAATTACATATAAGAGGAATGCGTTTCTTTATCTAAGAAGTTCTTATTCGCCTCTGAAAATTCTTACCAACTAACTCCTCTACTAAATAAGAAAAAAATAGAAAAAAATAAGGGGTGTTGCCAATAGAGACTGCCCATAATACAGAATGAGGGTTTGATTTAGCTAATACTGCTGCTCATGCTACATGATTACCTAGTAGCTCCCTTTGATGACTATAAACTATATTGTAGGATGCAATGTGCTTTTTTTTCAAATATGTTTTCTGCTTCTTTTTTTTTGCTTTTTTTTTTTTGCTTCTTTTTTTTTTTGCAATCGGATGATTGTTTATTTGCAAATTTTTAAGATAAGTGAGTAAATGATGACGACAATAAATTTTGTAGCTTAATGATGCTCATCTCATTTGATTAATACATCTTTATTTGGTTTTACGTTTGTTAGTACTGTCTCATGAGATAAATATATGTAAATTTACATGGAAATAACATGTTATATATATATATATATATATATATATATATATATATATATATATATATATATATATAACATGTGAGGATATCTGTCTATGCATCAAAAAAACAAGGCGACCAATATCAAAAAATAAATAAACATTAGGTCGAAACACACCTGCAGTTCGCGCTCTTCTTTGTTCTCAAGAGAACAATCTTCACCTGCTTCACCTTCATACATAAAATGCTCATTTGTATCTTTGTAATCCATGAAAACCTTCGACTGCTCGAGAAACAGGGAAGACGTCGAGTGAAATAAGCTAAACTCAATAAAACAGTAAACCCTAACTGCTTAAATACCACCATTCGCGGGCTCCATTTTAATGTTTAGTATTTAGTTACATTTAGATTACAGCGGTTTACATTTAGGTTACAGCTCAAAAAAATATAGACGTGCAAACGAGTGGGGTTACAAATAGGTTACAAAAAGGGTACAGACGTTACAAAAGCCAAACAGCGGGAAGGGTACAAAATAGTTACAAACGGGTTACATTCAGGTTAAAATATTGGGCCATTCGCAGGCTCCATTTAAATCTTTAATATTTGGTTACATTTACGTTACAGCGGGTTACATCTAGGTTACAGCTCACAAAAATACAAGCGCGCAAACGAGTGGGGTTATAAATAGGTTACAAAAAGGGTACAGACGGGTTACAAAGGCTAAACAGCGAGAAGGGTACAAAATGGTTACTGAGCTGTTACATTCGAGTTACTGATATCGGGTCGGGTGTCGGGCCACGCGCGTTAAATAGCTTATTTTAAAATGTGGCGGGCCCCGTTGTCCGGTGTGGCATCTTCCAATTGGCTTACGTAAGCATTGATGCGTACGTTAATGCGTACGTCTGTCGTAGGCAATTTTTTCCAGCATTAAGAAATTGATTCTCTCTGGTTTTCAAAGCCGTAAAATCTTCTTTGGGCTTAGTATACCATAAAATTAGGAGCTTTGCCTAGACATCTGATATTGCTGCATGCATATGGAGTCGCCGGCAATTCGGTGCTGATGTCAACGTAGAGGAGTTCAAGTAATCTCGACTGTAAGAGGTGGTCATTAGCTTGGATTTGATCGCCACCGGTGACCAATTTTGGTGGATTGATTTGTGGAGGGCGGCAAGCCTACTAATCTGTGGCCGAACATGGAGGTGCCCGAGTAAATGCTGAAGGTAGCACAGAAGGTCGTCCCCAAGAGGATGATGGAAGGCGTAGGGTGTATTGTGGAATTATGGTAGCCTTTAATTGTTGTTGTTGCGGCTGCTCCAAAGATTGAGACATGAAGGACATGTTCATCAGCAAAAAGCTCCCCCCCCCTGATCCTCCCTGTTCCAGAGCAGCATCTCGGCTCCTCTGGCTCATTTGTCTTCCTAGTTTTTCGTCACCGTGCCGTTGCCGTTGTCGTTTGACAGTTCTATGATCATCCATGGCTTTAAAAGAAGTCAAATTAATAGTTATCGTCACCACAAGCAGCATATATATAAATCACTTATGTATTTACTCTTGTATGTTGATTACAACCAAAGATATCCATATCAAAACTTCAGAGATGAACTGAGTGCAGCCATAAAAATTATAGAACTTGGCTTTGCTAATAAGATTTCGAGAATGAAGATTCTAAGAAATAGAAACATAAAAATATTATTTCTGAAATATAAGAGAGATTGTTGAAGTGTTATAAAGATTTGACTTAAAAACTGTAAAGCAAGATACTTCGTTTCCTAGATTTTTTACTTTAATTAAAAACATTTTTTATAGCATGCAATTCTTTTTCTACGTGGATAACATTATTTTTAAGCTATCAAGAAAACTATTTAGTTGAGAGGCTTGTTGGAAACTTGAGCCTGCATTAGGACAACTTAATGATTTTTTTTAGATAGAGTACAATTCACTTGGAGACCAAAAGTGCTATGAGAAAATCAAGCATATTCATATGCTTCATCAAGGATAAATCTAAAGATGATGAAAGTTCATCTCAGAAATTTTGCAGAGTGCATGATTTCATGGACAAGTTTACTAATTTGATCCCTATTCTCAACTGTTGGCAATACCTGAACTTAATTAGTTTTTTTAGCCATTGATACCATTTATGGCTTCAGGTGAGGAGGCCAATATTGATTGTGGTATATCTGGCTATTACTTTATTTCTTTATTGATAAGAAGAATTTGATATTACGAAAAAGAATTGTTGGCATTATATCAAATTATAAAGGGTGATTTTATAATTCCCTCTAATGCCCTAATTCAATCTCATATAACCAATGGCTCTAATGCTACCGATGGAGCTCAGGAAATTTTTTTCAAGGAACCATGCATGAGAACATAAAGGGAAATCAAATGTTTCCAACGACTCATTGGGTTGGAGAACCCGACTTCCCCATGCAACTTCTTAAGAGGAGACTGAACAAAAGAAGAGAGTAATTAGGCTTCTTGTTGCTGTAAGAAAGAAGAGAATGGGGAAATTTGAGAGATTATTGGTCTCTTCTTTTTTTCTTAGAGAACTTGTGGAAAAAAATAAAATTTTCTTACCTTCATTTTATCTTTCTCTTTGAGAAAGATTGCTTCACATTTGGTTAATTTTTTGCCACGTCTCCCTGGTAGATTTTTGTTAGGAAAATTTGTACATTTTTTTGCAATTATTTTGTACTCCCACATATAATTGAAAGTGAAATTATTTGCTCCTCCTAGTCATGTGGATGCAAATCATTCTAGACCGAACCACATAAATTATGATCCTCTTGTATTTGTGAACTTGTGCTTATTATTTCAATATCATATATATGCATAGTGCTAATTTTATTTTGCTAGGTAAATCACATAGCTCCCTTTTGTGCTTGCAAAGAGAGATAAATTGGCCGCTTTTAAAACAAGGACAAACAAATAATCGAAAAAACAAGTAAAGTGCCACTTCCTAAAAGATATAAAAGAGGATGTACTTTAACCTGATCATAACCATAAAACACCTATGAACTCTGATGCAACATCGCCCCAGGAATAATGATCATATGCTTTCAATAGTCATAAGCATGGCAAGAATTTCCCATGCAATGGAAACGTAAAATCTGATCCTTTTCAAACAAGATTTCCAACCCTGTAAATATTAATATCAGTGAGCAAGGGTAGAGTAAAACTACTTTTCAAATAGAAAAACATCAACCAAATTGGATTTAATATTCACCTTTTCTGCTGAAAAGACCAATCAGCATCTGTTCAGCCTCGCTAAGACATCTGTTCTGCTGCTGAAGCTTCTGTTGCAAATCCGGAAGTTCAAAGCCAATGCGAAAGATGAAGATTTAAACTGCAAGCTTAGAGATAAAAGGAACACAGAAGAATAACAGATAGGTGAGCAAGTTCATTTTCTGTCCCGTCTCCTTGCACTGTTGTAAATACATATATGGACAGATATTATGTAACCGTCTGAGATAGTTACGCTTATGGGACAAGTGTAGAGGTCTGATTTGCTACCGAAATTGCAGGGAGTGAAGAACCTGAAAACCAGTATAGCTGTGCGCAAGAAGGTAATATGTATTGATCTTATTATTTTCTAGTTGTTCACTCAGAAAGATACTTGGAATATATCAAATGTTAAGCAAGCAAAAGGTAGAACAAATGGACTAATAAAATTAACCAATTCTACTTGCTCTTAAATATTTTAAAAAGTGAACGTTGGCAAATTCCAGGCTGAATTATAGAGAAAACTGCAGCTATATACTTATCTGAGTGTTCCTTACGCAATACTATTTTTGAACTTGATGGTGAAAGTAGAACTTACAAGAGTTCTTCAATCGACGGCTAATAAATCATGCAGCAGAGAAGCCACGTATGGATCATTTTCAATCTTTGGCGCACCAAACAGCATAGATACCAATGAGCTCCACATAGAAGCCACGGGAATCTTTCCTTGGCTGATCATTTCCTCAAGCCATAATAGGGCTTCATATATCCTTCCAATGGAGCAGAGTCCTTGAATCACGCTAACAAAAATTGTACACTCGGGCCAATATTTCCTCTTGTGCATCTTCTCCAAGACAAGAGCCGCCTCAAGATAAAGTCCTTCAGCGCAGAAACCAGCCACCAGAATCTCATATGACTGTTTCTGGGCAACACAACCAAGCTGTTTATCCATCCTATCCAGGTAACCCATTGCTCTTGTCGATTCCCCTTTCATGCAAAGCCCCTCCATCACCAAGTTATAGGATCTCACCGTAGGCACACAGCCACTCTCCACTATTTCCACCTCCAACACTCTCATTCCATCCTCCACCCTCCCTTCCCTGCAAAGCGCAGCTATCTTTGCCTCATAGATTGATATCGGAGGTCTAAATCCCTTCTGAGTCATTTCGTCAAGCATCTTACCAGCGTGAGTAAACTCACTCTCCGCATACAAATCTGTTATCATGGCATCATAGCTTGCGAGGCTTCTAACCCCACGCACCACAAGCGCCTCGTCGATTATCCTCTTCATCTCCTCCAGGTTAGCCGCGATGGAAAGAACCGGCCTTTGGAACGCTTGTCTCGCTCGCGGCGACCTGAGCCCCTTCTTCAGCACCTTACCAAGTATCTCCTCGGCCAATTCGACCCTTCCTGCGGCGCAGAGGGACTCAAGGAGCGTGCGGTAGACGACGACGTCAGCCTCGCAGCCCTTTCGAGAGATCCTCCACAACATGGAGTAGAGGAGGTGCACGGCGTCGTCGAGCCTGCCGGCTTCGCAGAGGCCCTTCATGAGGATACGGTAGGTGTCGCGATCGGGGTAGCAGCAGAGCTCTCGAATGGCAGCGAAGGCGTGGAGAGCGAGATCAGGACGGCGAAGGCGGCAGGCTACATCGATGAGGAGGTTGAGACCACGAATGCCGAGGCGGGAGGGGTCGGAGCCCGGTGAAAGGATAAGGCGGAGGGCGGAGCGGAGGAGACCGCGGGAAAGGAGAAGGCTCAGAAGAGAAAGCAGGGAGAGAGGGGAGGAGGGACAGTTCGATAGGGGAATGAGGCGCCGGAAGACGAAGACGGCGTCAAGGTGGTGATTGGCGCTGTCGAGTGCTTGGATGGCGCGGGAGAAGACGCGATCACGAGCGGGTGATGAGTCGAGTGACATTTGGTGAAGGAGGGAAAGTAGGAGGTGAGGACGGAGCGGGGAGGAGAGGGCGTCGACCATGGCGGAATAGACAGCGGAGTTGTGGCGATAGGAAGGGTAGCGAAGAGAAGCACAGTTGAAAAGGTGGAGGGCGTCAAGTGGGTGCTTCTGCTGCCGAATAAGCATGGCGAGGTAACTGGGGCTTAGGACCCGCGGCCACCGGACGGTGGCCATTAGAGGGTAGGAGGCAAGCGACTGAGGATGCCACGCTCTCGCTCACAACATAGCTTCGGCGAAGCTTGGAGAAAAATATTCTGGCAAAATTTTTAAAAGGATGTTTTTAATAATATATATTAAAAATAGATTTTTTTTTTTTTTTTTGGAAAAAATGAAGGCAAGCCTAAGTTTATTAAAACAAAAGAAAATACCACACAATATAAAAAGAATATGACAACTTAAATTTAAAAAAAAATAAAAAAGACTTGATGTGTGCTAGAAAGTTTGTGACTCTAGAGTAATGAACACTCAAGTGAAAGAAAAACAACCACTGATGACAGCAGAAGTTTTTGCATGGAAAACATGTAAAGAGAAAAACAACGAGGTTGACCCATTTGTAAAAATCTACTATTAGTTGATAATTACATATACCCCTTACCCACATAAGGGAAAAATGGTAATTATATTTTATAAATTACAGTGTCGACAGAAGGCGTTCGATTGGTGGTGGTTGATGGTAATGAGTGTGGTTCGAGGGCAGTCAGCGAAGATCGATGACGATATGTGGTGGTTGACGATGATGGTGTTGCTCAATGGCGGTTGGTGGTTGTTGACGGCGATCGGAGGTGGTCGAAGACGGTTGGCAGTGATTGAAGGAGATCTGCGGTGATCGAAAAAGGTCGGCGATGCTCGGTGACAGTTGACAGCGATCGGCATTAACGTGTATAATGTTGGGCTTCAACTCCTTCTCAAAGCTTCATGTTCTGTTACTGGGCTCGAGCTCCCCCTAACGAGAGGGGTGGGCTCTATTTATAGTATTTTTGGTGCAATTAATGCATAAATATGAACCATATTGATCGGACGGTTCAGAGAGCTTCCTTCGATCAAACGATGTTTGATGGACATTTGAGTGCCTTAACGATGTCGAAATTGAGTTAGACTCATTGGATTCGTCTTATCGAGACACTTGATTTGACTTTGAACTCGCCAGATTCTACATCCGTTTGACCTTCCAAATATTTTTTAAATCTTCCAAGAGTGATTTAATGACTTTGATTTGGGCTTGATTTGACTCGGATTAAAATAAATTTTATATCATTGGGTCCGTCTCATCGAGTAAGTCAGTTTGACTATAAGTTTGCTAAAATCAGAGCCCTAAATGACTCTTTGAATATTTTTTACTCAAAATATTGCATCGAGATTTGTGTCATGTCTCGAAATTCATGCCAAATAATAAAAAATTATAACAGATATATAAGTTGCACTTCTATTTTCGGACCATATCGACCTTATTGTCCAAAAATATTAAAACCTGAAGTGTTTTATATTTTTATCATAGTACGTTCATTTATATATATACATATTATATATAGGAGTTATATTACGCTTTGGAATATTAAAAATAATTTGATTCATACAAAATGAGCTTAGTTCAATTGGTTGTGTTATTTTGCCACGCAAGGGAGTGGTGGGGGTTTGATCCCCTGCTGAGTACAAAATGTTTTATTTTCTCTTGTTGGGCTGCCCAAATAAGGGTTGTACTGCATTTATGCTAAGAAGGCTAAAATGAAAATGCATTGCATTTATGCCATATTTTTCTTTCAAGGAAGGCAAACGGTGGGAAGGCGAGCCGATGAGAATTGAAAAGAGAGACGGCGGCCGATGGGATGTGAAGAGGCTGAAATTCAATTCTCAATGGATGGGTCAGCTCAAAAATCGAGAATTTGATAGGGAATTTAAAGGGATGGGTCGGCAAAAGTAAAACAAAATATATTTTTTAAGAAAATCTTTGTAACGAGGTAATTTGAAAGAGTAAAGGATAATGAATATGAAAATATTTTTTTTTTAATAATAAGCATTCAATGATTGCATCTTTTTTTGAGCATATATAATAATGAACATTTAATTGTTGCACCCTTTTTTGAGCCTATATATGAATATGAAAATATTTTTTTTTAATAATAAGCATTCAATGGTTGCACCTTTTTTTTAGCCTATATAATAATGAACATTTAATTGTTGCGCCCCTTTTTGAGCCTATATAATAATGAGCATTTAATTTATAAAAGGCAAGAAGAAGAGGGTAGATGTGGAGTCCACATCCTTGCTTAACTAGTGATTTGGGATTTCTCATGTAAAAGTCATCCCTGACCTGCGTAATAGGTGAGCAACGGGATCCTCTTTCATGCTGCGACGAAGGTGAAAGTCGTCTCCGACCTGCGTAGCAGGCGAGCAACGGGATCATTTTTCACTTGCAGTGATGATGAAAGTCTTCCCTAATCTGCTTAACAGGCAAATAATAGGATTTTCTTTTACGTTGCGACAAAGATGAAAGTCATCACTGACATGTATAGTAGGCGGGCAATGAGATATTCTTTCACGTTGTTGCGAAGATGTGAGTCTTCTCCGTTCTGCGTACCAGGCAAGCTATGTGATCTTCATTCACATTGCGGTGAAGATGAAAGTTGTCCCCGATCTGCTTAATAGTTTAGTAACGGGATATTCTTTCATGTTGTGACAAAGATGAAAGTCATCCACGACCTGCGTAGCAGACAAGCAACATGATCTTCTCTCTCGTTGTGAGGCATGTCCCTGCCCAACAGGTGACTCGAGATCTTCTTGCTTGTTGTTGTTGCACATTTCAGTGGATCTCTGCCCAGCAGGTGACTCAGAATCTTCTTACTTGTTGTTGCTGCATATTTCAGTGGAGATGAAGAATTATGGGGCATAGGTCAGAATGAATCGTATGTTTTCTTGAAAATATGGTTGTAATCATACTTAATAATCATGTTTGACAACTTGTCAGTTGTTGCTTTTGAATTTATTATTCCTCTGACGAGAGTGGTTTCGACACGAGCTTGTAAAATAACCTATGTATCTAGTCTTGAAGAGATCAACTTCCTTATTTGGTTGAATAGAAACTCCGACACAATGAGGGGGCGCTGAGGAAGCGTTATTATTCGGGAAGATTGCCCGCAGTCTAGGAACGATTATCAAAGACTTGTAATTTGAATGAAATGTGAGATACTTCCCCGCCACAGTCGTACCCGAAACGTTAACGTGAAAGACCTTTTGAGGTTGCTGTGAATGTTGCCCACGGACTGGAAGAAGCTATGAAATACTTCGGGTCTGAATAAGATACGATAAGACAATCCCACTACAATCATGTTCGGAACGTTGACATGAATAACATTTTGAGACTACGATAAAGGTTGCCCCCCACATCGAAGAATGCTCCAGGGATTAGCTTCTAGATACAAAGAAGATTCCTTCATAAGTTTGATGATTTACATCACCGGGGAAATAAAAGTGGGGGTCGACATCTCTAAGTTGAAGACAATGTCAAACAATCAATAATGACATCAAAAGTTTTTATATGACAAACCCGTAAAGAAAAAAGTTCACCATTAGTTGATGATTACAGAGACCTCTTATCCCACATACGGGAAATGATGACTATATTTTTCAAATTACAACGTCGACAGAAGACATCCGATTAGTGGTTGTTGACAGTGATGAGTAGTGTTCGATGGCGATTAGCGATGGCCGAGGACGGTTAGTGGCGGTTGACGGTGACAGTGGTGTTTGACGGAGGTCAGCATGGTCGAAGATGATCGGTGGTGGTTGATGGTGATGGTAGTGCTCGACGACGGTTGGTGGTTGTCGATGAAGATCGAAGGATATCATAGACTATTAGCGATGGTTGGTGTTGGTTGATGGAGGTCGACAATGGTCGATGAGAATCGATGGTGGTCGAAGATGATTAACAGTGATCGAAGGTGATCGATGGTGGTCGACGGTGGTTGGCAGCGATCGACGATGATGTTGGTCGTTTTAAAATAGATTTAATTTAATTTAATTTATATACATAATTTGGAAAGTAACATTTTAATTTAAAAATATGAAATCAAACCAATATCATATATGCAATAGTTTAAATAAAAGAGCACAACACTGCAATTTATGCATCTAAGCCGGCGAATAGATACACTACTTGAAGATGAGACTCATTTAAATAAACTAAAAAATTTATGACATTTGTTTATTCTATGAACTATTTATATTGATCGACAAGTTACCTTATATAATATAAACGATTAGATATTGTTTATATTACATGGGTTCTTAAAGTTTTCTATAAGGGCAAGCCTCTATAGTTAATTACATCTCAAGCAACCGAAGTTACTTAAGAAAACTCTAGATGATGATCAGGAAATATTTTCTTCATGAATTCAAAAGGTTTAGGATTTTCAAGATCGAAAATAGGAAATTTAAGTAAGAAAATGTGCAAATGGGAACAATTATTTTTGGAATCCAAAGGAGGAAAAGATAAGGGATGTCGCGGATCAGGAGAACCTTGGTGACTTCCCAAATTATCATATAGTTTGGCTTCAATTTCGAAAAGATATTATTTAATGTTTCATCCTGCCAATTTTATTATATAGGGCTTACATGTGTATGATACAATCATACAAATAACTTGAAAGATAGGAGGATTTACGTCGTATCGAACGATAGTCTCAGAATCCTAAGACGAGTTAGAGCTTATAGTGCACAACAAAGTTGTACAAAGGCCTGAAAGATCATTTGAGGATTTATGTCGCACTAGGTAGACAACCTCAAAGTCCTATGATTTGTCGTTTAATTATAGAAAAAGTTTTGATGTTGTTGATTCATTATGCTCTCTCGAAGATATTCTTTTGCATGGCCTCGTCGTACTACCCATCGTGTGTGCTCCAAGCTCCTTGTTGTAGAAGGTTTCAAGTTTAGAAGTGTAAAGTTCAAGAGGTTCAAAGAAGTTTCAAGAAGTTTAAGATGTATGTGTCAGGTTTTGTTGTTGTTATTTAAATGTCTAATGAGGGAGTTTAAGTTAATTAAGTGATACCCGTTACGATCTCACGTTTCCATCATGCTGATACTACTATTTTATTCAGATTCACTTAGTTTAGATAAATTTACCAAACTGAAATAAATGAGTTCAATAAGTTCATCCAGACCGGTGGAAATCTCATCAACAGTATTAGGTTGTCTCCTCTGAGGGATTCCCGATCATCAAAAGAGGGTGTATTAATTTAGTTATCTTTTGTTTTGGAAAATGTTGCTTACTTTTGAAAAAAGAATTTTTTTTTGGTTTTGTTTTGAATGTCAATTTCAGTTTTGGTTTTGTTTTAAATTGGTTTGGTTTTGACATGCAGGTTTGCAAGTGAGTACAAGTATTAAAGTACATGCAAGTAAGTAAATGCAGTAAAAGTAAAGTAAAGTAAGCTGCAATATAATAATATAAAAGCGTAGATGTCATCTTCTTTCACTCCAACTAAAAGATTAACATTTGCAATGTATATATAATTTTGCAGGAATTTAAATTAATTACCAAAAAGGAAAGCAGGAAAAACAGTTCAAGATGAATGCCTACTGAGTCATAGTTATAACTTAGTGGGTTCCTATTCACTTGAATTGAAGGATGACTTTCTTGAGCAAAGACATAATGGGTTAAGTTGTCCTCCAATATACCCAAAATACTATAAAGGAGTGCGAGGGATAACCCTACACTTATTTTAAGATCATTTGGAACGTCTCGACTTCTTCTGAATTTATTATGTTGCTAAAGCATTCATCCATAAGTAAGTTAAAGTTTAATGGAGATGTTTTATCTCCTGCTCAACAAACTTTGATGTTTTAATCATCCCTTATAAGTGAGATAACTATCACTTGATGTTTCACTTATGAATTATGTGAGTGGAGACCTTTAAGGGCAAATTGATTTGCCAAAGAACTTAGCCAATTTAAACTTAGAGTTGGGCTAGTAGTGTTTCCAAATTATTTGGGATTAGTTATATTGTCTTTTCTAAGCCACATTAAACAAACTTGGATTGAATCTAACTCACTACTAGGCCCTTAAGATTGCATGGGTAGATTTGTAATTTTAAGAGTGTCAAATTAGGTGAATATAATCCTAATCAGGTGTTGTGTTGTAATCCAACCATTAGTCAGGGAGTTTCAATTAATGAATTATGGTCTTCCAAAATCAAGTCCCTCACCTTAGGATCTCTCAATTTAATTAACTTCCAAATGAAGATGATTAAGGGAAAATTACATTTATACTCTTGTTAAGAAGAAGTGATGTGTTGGTTTCTACCATTTAAACCATTGTATTTCAATCATATATATGAGTACTTAAGATCATATGTTACCACTTTTCCTTTGTTTAACCAAAATATTAATTAGGGTTTAAATTCCATAATTACCATTTTGTCTTTTAAGACTTTATCATCTCATAATTCTTTAAATTAAACTCAAGTGACTTTGAAATTATTATGTTACCCCAGTCGTGAGCCAATTAAAATATCAGAGGAGAAAATATGATTTTTTAAGTTTTATTTTATTTTTATAATTATCATTAATGCAAAAATAGGTATTTTCAATATTAATTTACTAACTTATCAAAAGTATATCATCTATCCTTAGGAAAATTAATGGAGGTTCGCCTAGATCAAAACACCACTTAGACTAATTTTACATGATTTTTTGAATTTTATTTTAGTTATTATAATTATTTGTTTGCTTTGAGTATTAATTAAATATAAAATAGAATTTAAATTAAAAATTAATTTTTATATTTTTCTTAAATCTCTCTGAGTTTAGGAGACCTAGAGAAGCAAGTTTCATAGTTGTGATTTTTATCTTATTTCTTATAATTATTTTAGTGTAAAATTAGGGAGAATTCACTTTTAGCCTTTAAAAATTCATAACTATTTTTAAAAACTTAGGAAAAATAGCCTAATTGCTCCTAAGTGATCAAAAAACAATTTGAAATGTTTTAGTTCATTTTTACATTTTTATTATTTTTACGAGTTTTAATTATTTTTTAATTATTTAAAATTTAAAATAAGCTTTAAAAATCAAATATTTATTTTAACTTCAATTTTATTTTTCTTATGTTCTGCTAGTCATAAGGAACTCCCAAAACCATTTTTGTAATTTTCTTAATTTTATTTTTTATTATAATTATTTTGATGCAAAACTATCATTTTACTTTAAAAATCAAATTTAGTGCTCAAATTAATTCAAATTGAGTTCAAATTTTTATAGTGAGCTAATATGATCATTATTTACAGTTTGGGTTCATTTTTTTATTTTCATATTTATAATTTAATTATTTAATTTTTGAAGGGTTTTAATGAGTTAATTACAATTAGTGTTATTTTAAATTACTTAAATCTAATTTATATTATTCCTAGAGGCCTCCAACCACAGTAAACCTACCAAAACAAGTTTTGTATTTTGTATATTTGTATTTTAATTTTTATAATTTTTTTTAATTAAATGAGATTTAACTTGAAAATTAGGGTTCTCTTGTTTGAGATGCTCTCTCACACTGGAAAAATCAAAGGACATCCTAAGGATAGAGCCAAGAAGCCCTCAAAATTTCATGTCATGGTGATTAATATTTATAAAGTTAAAATTAAAATAAGTTTGTGAGCATTTAATTAATTAAAAATAAAATACATGATACATACTTTTTATTTTAATTCCACATTATTATCCTCTATTCACTGAGTAACATTATATTTTTATTTTGTTTTTACCATTTTTCTACACCAAGATATGAATTTTCTAAGTTGAATGAATTAAATAAATCCAGAAAAATCCTATTTTTCTATTTATATGACTTGATGTCGTGTCATCCTAGGAAACTCCGAACGCACCACATGAAGCTCCGCCATTCGACGCTGGCATTTGACTCATCTACCACTCGGCTCTCTGTTCATGTATCAAGACTCCATCCGACACGATCCTGGCCCCACATTCTTTATCTAGTGTGAACTGTGAATTGACGGTTCTGGTTCATCGTCTTCATTTGGTGTGAACTGTGAACTGCACAGATTCAAACCCTAATATCTCTATCGATTCTCAATCAAATCTCATCGGGTTTGCTCCTACTCCTTCATCTACTCAAGACTAACATATTTATATAGCTAATCAAGCATGAAATTAAACTTTTTCTTCATAAAAGACCAAAACGAGCTCGATTTGGGGGGAATAGTTCAATACCTTTGTCCAAGAGGTGTGGCCTCAATTGGATGCTTGTAGAAGCTTCAATGGAGCCTGGCGAACCTTCTGGATGTGTCACTTTTGCCTGGTGAATTGTCTGTGTGAGACTTCTTTCTATAGGTAGAAATGCTCAGGAGAAAGTCTGGTGTAGAGGGCTCTAGAGATGGGGCTTTCATTGGGAAACTTCCTCTTTAGCTCATTTTTATAACCATAGTATTATGATTTATAACTTTACCATCAACAACATCCATATGAGCATGGTTAGAATCATAAGGATAGGAATAACAATCTGCATTTTGTAAATTTCATAATTCTTATTACCCAAATTAACATCAGAAGTATTACCATGCATATCTACATTACTATTAACGACAACATTATAAAAAATAATATGAACTTCACTATTCTATCTAGCAATATCAAAACTACTAGAGGAGATAACATCAACAGGAATATTTTAATCAATATTAATATTTAAAATGTGAGCAAAGGTAATATCAACAACAGCAGAAGCAATATTAGGAATGGGAGGTCTACTAATAGTTCTTTGAAATCTTTAATATTATAGATTTTATTATAATTTCTTCCTCAAAAAGTAGAAGCAACATCTTGAGCTTGAATATTTCAAACTTTATGACAAGATTAAGGGACATGAGCAAAAGTATTACAAGCCTTACAAGAGGTTAGCTTCCATTCATAGATGATAGAAAGTTTAAACTGCACCCTTTCATGTCAAGAAGAATAAAATCAAGAACATGAGAGTTAATTTTTTATGCATATTAACTCTAACAAAAGAGAGCTGAGAGCACTTAGAAGTTAAAGAATCTACTGTCAAAGGAATACAAATTTGACTAGAAATCCTGGAAATACTAATCTCATTCTAACAACATAGCGGTAGATTAAGAAATTTAACCCATATTGGAATGTCTTTAAAATCTTCTTTAACATGAGCACAATCATGAGTCTACTTTGTAAAAGGAAATGGTTTCACATTGTTAAACGATGGTCCTCTCACCAATACCATACTTAATCCTCAACACAATTAAAAAGTAAATAAGTAAAATCATCATAAAGAATAAGATCAAGAACACCTTTCACTTTCCATATTCTGTCGATAGCTAGTTGCAAGCTTTCCTAAAAAGACCGCTTACATATCACATATCCAACCAAAGCTAAACTCCATTACTTAGATCCATAAATAATTTCTTGATTGGAAAAATAACTTTATCAGTCACACAAGGGCCATAAATAAACAACAATTTGAAGAACTACTAAGATTAGAAGATATTATGTTCTTCCGATTTAGAGCCGGAGCAAAGCCTGGAATAGCTTGGGAAGAAATCGAAAGAGGAGAAAAATGATCCATCAATGAAAAAAAGAAAGAGGGCAAGATCCCCAAAATACAAAGAAAAATAAGCGGAAAAGAAAATAAAAAAGGAAAGAATGAGAGATTTCTCAAGAGAAAGGGAAAAATCTCGACAAACCCAAGTGGAGAAGAAGAAGTATTGCCTGTGAAATGCTTTAGAACCATCAAACCATAGCAGAGGTCGAGGCTTTTCCCACATTGAGATTTTTTGGAATGTAAAAAATTTAAAATGAACTAAATTACCTTTATTTTGATACACTAATCTTTTTGATAGTCGCCCAAATTTCAGGGGATTTTTGAGCTTCGTACTTGTCTTGCCCCACATATCACCGCCCCCATAAAATTAAAATTTTTTATTTTATTTTAATTACTTTAATAAAATAATATTAATTTAACATTACTTTAAATTTGAATTTCACCAATTTTTTTATTTACTTAATTTAATAGTTTTGATTTAAAAATATGTAAAATATTATCAAATATTTTTTAGAATTATTTATCCAAAACAAAAATTTTTAAATAATTATACATTCAATATTTAATTTGGAAAATATAACATTTTTTTTAATCGATTAAGATGATTTAAACAACAAAATTAAATATTACAAAATTTTCAAAAAGAAATATAAGACATAATTTATTAAAAAAATATAATTTAATATCATAATATAATATATTTAAAATATTTTTTAAAATTTTAAAATTTTGAAATATTTAATTTTATTATGATAAAACTTTATAGTTATGATTAAATTTAATAGTCTTTTTAGGAAATTAAATTGTTTAAAAATTTATCTATATTTGCAAAAATATTTAATTTATTATTATAAAAAAAATTTGTTAGTTTACACAAAATAGATTTTTTCCCTAAAAAATATATTTGTAAAAATATATTAATATATATTTAAAATTTGATAACTAACTTTTAGAGAAGCTAAAAAAATTGTTATCATAGAAAAACTCAAAAATATACATTAAAATTAAATAATCATAAAATCTTGATTACATAATAGTGGCTTGAATCACATCTTATATGTATGCCTTTGTGTTTTCCATAAACTGACTTCGTATGCAAGCATTAGCTCTCGCATTTATGAGACTTGCGGTACCTAGGTCAACATCACGACATGGCAAAGGAAGTGTTCCTTCTTGGGGCGAGGAGCCATTATGAATTTCTCCGAGTAGTACATTTCCTGTAGGTTGCTGAGTTAATAGTAAACAAACTTCATTAATCGGTGTGGACAACAATTGTTGAGCCCCGTGTAGGAGTTGTGGGATCTTTAGTTGAGACTTCTCTATTATGTGAATTTAGTCTTCTATAGAAGAATCCGAGACACCTCGTAGGTGGGATAACATTTTCAGGGCAGAAAGATGATGAAGCATGCCACCCTTGGCTTCGTGACCACCACTTGGAATGATGGGTTTTGGAGTGGGATGCTCCGTTGTTATGAATATTGTGTTTAGGCTATGTTGCAAGCCTCATAAGTACTTCAGTAATGGGATTGAAGTTTCCCACAGACAACGACAAACTGATGCGTGCTAGAAAATTCACTGCAGTAGAGTATCATATTATCGTCTTAGTGTGGTACGAAGATTCATCACACACTATGAAAAGAGAAATCAACTAATAATGACACCAGAAGTTTTTACGTGGAAAACCCGGAAAAGGAAAAATCACGGGGCCTAACCCAGCTGAAGAGTTCCACTATAAAAAGATGATTAAAGCTGCAACCACTTGTCCCATATGTGGGAAATAGTTACTAGGTTTTCCAAGTTAAAATGCCCACGGGCGGAGACCAATATCAATTTGCGATGCTTGATCGATGGTGGTAGACAGTGGTTGGTGGTGGTAGGCGTTGATTGACGACAATCGGTAGTGGTCGATGGAGAATGGCGGTGGTCGACAGAAGTTGACGGGGATCGATGGCGGTCGACGGTGGTCGATGAAGGTTGGCGGTGGTCGGTGGTGGTCGACAACAACATGAGTTGTGCATAACTTTATTTTCTTCTCAAAGTTTCAAGTTCTTTCTCAAGCCTCTATCTCTCATATTCCTCTCATGAGAGGTGTGGGGCTCTATTTATAGAGTTATGGGTGCAATTAATGGAGAAATATAAATCACTTAGATCGGATGACTCAGAGGGTTCCCCTATAATAAACGACATTTGACGATCATTTGAGTGCCTTAATGATGTTAGAATTGATGATCCTGGGCTCGTTAGATTCGTCTTGTCAAAACGCTCGATTTGACTATAAACTCATCATAATCGACATTCGTTTGACCATCAAAATGTCCTGAAAACTCTCAAAAGTGGTTTAATGGCTTGATCTAGGCTTGATTTCGTCGGGATTGGACCAATTTTGGTCACATTGGGTTCTTCATGTCGAGTTGGTCAGCTTGACTGTAAGTTTGATGAAATTGGAATTTTGGATGAAGTTTTATATGTCATCACGAGATTTGTGTCATACCTCGAGATTAGTGTTAGATGATGAATTTTTGGAGGTGTATCAATTAAGAAAAGCTTTTTTCTTAATAGGTTTTCCTTTTAAAAATTTGTTCGAACAAAAAATACTGTTGCTTACTATTTCTTTTCCTCGTAGGGGATTGTAAGGCTAATTGTGAAGAGTTTGGGATGCAGGGCTTCGTTCACTGCTGCGGAGTGAACAATTCTGTGGTTGTTCTTCTAAATTAGTGGTTGATGTATTTGAACAATTTACATTAAAATTTGCGTTGAATTTTTTTTTCATTTTTTTTGGTAATAGGATTGCTAGACATTCACCCAAAAAAGTTAGGGAGAATTTGAAGTCATTTAAAATAAAATAATAACTTCATATAATTATAGATTACATCGAATGATATTTATCTTCTTATTTATATAGTATACACAGTAGTAAGGAAATGATAAAAGAAGAAGAAGATAAAAACATAATAACTTCATATAATTATAGATTACATCAATTATTTTTACACTAACAATAATATAACGCAATAGGTTTACTATCATATATAAATATTTTTTATTTGAGCTTAGTCGAGTCCAAAATTAATTGATTTTTGAATTGAAAGCTTAAAATTAATGCTGATAATCGTGCAGTACAATTAATGTATTACAAAAATGAAAATATTTTATCTTCATGACTTTAGAATAATAATTAAAGATTTGTCTATAAATATAATTAAATTTGATTTTACGTATTATTGTCCAAATTAAATAATCAGCATTTAAAATAGTTTCAATAATACTTAAGAATTTATAATATTTTTTATTTCAAAATTCTGTCTCTAAATCCCCCAATATTCAATTACCAAAATTTCAACGGTCATCTTTACGTTCGAGGCCTATAGATGGAAACAACGGCTCGCTTCGATGTTATGAGAGCGAGTATGGTTTCGCTTTGTACTTCCCCTTTCCTTATTCTCTGCTATCGTACTTCCGAGTCGTTTATTCCTATTCGGGTCTCCACTTATCGCTCACGAGCATCTCGCCGTCGCCTCGAGATTTGAAGGTTTCGTGAAGAGTTTGGGATCTAGGGCTCGCCGTCGCCTGAAGATTTGAAGGTTCGTGAAGAGTTTGGGATCTTGGGTTCCTGTCTCTGCTTCTGGGAAATAAAAATTTTGTGGGGTGTTTTGTAAGCCTTCTGCTTTATTTTTCCTATGAACATTTTCTTTCTTTATTCCGGTATTGAGTTTTGAGTGAATTTCTTTGTTTATCGTGTTTTCTTATTTTTGTTTTGCTTGAGGCATCCATAAGTGTCGGTACTGCGAGGCGTTATTTTTAACTCGATTAATGTTTGTTTTCTCTGAAGACAAGTATGGTTCTTTTAAAGGTTCTTTGTTACTGATTTATACGTTTTTAGATCTCGCATTTTTCTTAATTCTCTTTTCTGCTATTTATATCCGCTTCTCGTTCATGATAACGCCCCCGTTGGTCATCTTCCTCATCGCGAGTCGTGTATAGGTTTTCCATTGATCATTTCGTGAAAAGTACGGGATGTAGGGTTTACATTCTGCTTTGGGTAAAGAGCAATTTTTTGGGTGTGTGTGCGTGTGTTGATTTTTAATATTTGTGAGGATCAACCATTGGAAATTTGACAAAAGAGTAATTTTGTAAAATTTTGATGCTTTTATGAGAATTTGGAAATTGAAAGTAATAGGATGGAAATTTTGTAAATTTATGACAAAAGAGAAGTTTTATCTGTTTTTTTTAGTATTATGTATGTACTTTGCCTTTTTTTTTGGGGGATTGGGGGGCATATACTGAACTCTCATTCATTGAGATCTCATTTTCTGTGGCCTAATAATGGTCTCTTGATTTTGTCCCATTAGTGTTACTTTTGAGGAGGTCACCCATTGTAGGATTGTTCCCATATGAGAATGCTTACCCTTGAAGTTTCAGATGAAATTCAAACCGCTATCTAAGAATGTGTTTCAATATTTAAGAGTTCAACTTCATTATATTTAAGATATTTCACAATTGTCCCTATTTAACTGAAATCATCGTCAGTCTTTTTAACCCAAAATCAACCATCAGGCATATAGGATTCTAGTGGTGCCCCATATAGATTTAAGAGGTGGTTCCCACTATATTGAATTTTATCCCATCTAACGTTCAGGTGGTGGCTTTCATGACGCAGCATTTTATTTTATATGATACTTAGTTCTCATTATTAGATTGATGTAACTTTCTTATAACATTTGTAACAGACTGAACTATCACCCATCTATATATTACACGATTTTGGTTTATTAGTCTCTTGATTTTGTTCAATTGGTGTAACTTTTTTATAGGTCATCAATCCTAGGAGTGCTTCCGCACAAGAATGTGCACAAGTATATTTAAGTTTGGAGTTATTGATGACATTTCAACCATTACACTAAAAGACGCTTCGATGTTTAGATTTTACTTCATTCTACTCAAGATATTTCACACATATTACTCAATTTTCTCTGTGTTTGTATTGAGAATTTTTTTCTGTCTCGTACTTAACCTAATTAGCTGAATTGATATTTTGAATTTTAGACGATTATGTTTATTTTCCCTTGAGGAAGGAAAATTTGGGACTGTTTTATTTAAGAAATGAATCAACTCATCTATATGAATAAGCAATTTGAGATTGGGTGTTTGGGAAGTAGGCATTGTTGGATGGAAGGCAAAATTTGTTTTTGTTTAAAATGATTTTCTTTTTTATTTTTAGGGACTCAAAATATGCACAATTATGATATATATATTTGTAATTATTGTTGTGAAGTTAGCATGATAGCATTTAGGATGATATGAATACTTTTCTTTTAATAATTTGAATTAGTATTGAGATAGCATTTAGGATGTCAATTATGTCGTTCAATTAAATGAAATTGAGCGGGCTATAGTTGAAGGAAACATTAATGGGATCGTATGACTTGTTTAATGTGGAAGATATAAATTCTATATTTTTTGTGCTTTGATTTGCAACAAGCCATATCTGGTGGTTTGATGTTGTAATATATTTAATTATTCAACATAATGATGATTTAAAAAAAAAACTACAGTTAACCTTGAGGATGGCTTGGACTATATCATTTGTAATTTGGGTGAATTCAATTATGGCCAAATAGCATCATTGGTTGATTGAATACTCTAGCTGATTATTTGCAATATGAAGTTTGTAGCTTTAAGGTTGATTTGTATTATGAAAGTTGTTTTATCACAATGGAATGGTGCATTAGATTGAGTTTTATGGAATGTTTTCAATGTTAGACGAGCAAATCATTTTCTGCCTTGAATAAGGAAATTTGGGGCGGTTGAATGAAGTCGATTAACTCTTCTATATGAATAAACGCTTTGAGATTGATATATTGGATATGAGCTTTGATTGATGGAAAAAATATATTCTTGTTAATCTTGTCTAAGTTGCAAATATGTTTTAAATGGATTAGTTGTTGTTCCCTTCTAGTGAGAACTTGAGATCATATTTTTATACCAAACCTAATTAGGTTAAATGATGTTTTCAATGTTAGACGAGCAAATCATTTTCTGCCTTGAAGAAGGAAAATTTGGGGCGGTTGAATGAAGTCGATCAACTCTTCTATATGAATAAACGCTTTGAGATTGATATATTGGATATGAGCTTTTATTGATGGAAAAAGTATATTCTTGTCTAAGTTGCAAATATGCTTTAAGTGGATTAGTTGTTGTTCCCTTCTAGTGAGAACTTGAGATCATATTTTTATACCAAATCTAATTTCGTTAAATAATGATGTTTTCAATGTTAGACGAGCAAATCATTTTCTGCCTTGAAGATGACTTATATCCATTTAAAATGTTTCTTTTATTTTTTGGCACTCAAGCTTTGCACAAGCATAATATACATATGCTTGTTGTTATTGTTTTCACTTTAATTGAAGTATTCTTTGTATTATTTGCATGCGTTATATGAATTTATTCCTTTTATAAATTAGAATTAGTGTTGAGACAACATTGAGGATTTTAATCATGTGGTTCAATTTAGTGAAGTAGAGTGAGCCTTATAATTGAAGGAAATATTATTGGGGCGTGAATTATTTTGATGTGAAAGATAAAAAATTCTATATTTTTTGTGGTCTGATTTGCTAAAAGTCATATATGTGGATTTAATGACATTATATTTATTTATTCATTGCAATGATTATATTTTATTTTATAAAAACTAATTAACCTTCAGGATTGTTTGGAGTATATAATTTTGTGTTTTGGGTGAATTCAATCATGGGCAGATTGAGTGAGTCATTGTTTGATTAAATACTCTATATTTAAGGTTGATTCAAGTTGAGAGTCGCTAATATTAACTCTGAATTCAATTGTTTGGACTATAATCTTAGATTGAGTTTTATGTGGATGATTGCAAGTTATATTTTTTAATTAATAGAGGGAAGTTTGATCGTAGTAGTGTTAATTCTTATTTGAATGGGTTTGAGGAAATTTGATACCCATGATAAGTCATCTTAAGTGATCGGATGTGACTAATTGAATAGTTCTATATGCCTGGGCTTTTAGATTTATCTGTGGCAAATATGTAAGGTTGTTTCAGGTTGAGAGCTGCTAATGTTAACTCTTATTTCAATTGTTTGGATTAAAATCTTAGATTGAGTTTTATGTGGATGATTGCAAATTATATTTTTTAATTAATAGAGGGGAGTTTGATTGTAGTAGTGATAATTCTCATTTGAATGGTTTTGAGGAAATTTGATGTTCAAGATAAGTATCTTAAGTGATCAAATGTGACTAATTGAATGGTCTGGATGGCTTATTCTTTTGTATTTATCTGTAGCATACACTATGTTAAAAAATAAGCCGAAGTTTAATACACAGGGAAAAGCTAGTTGATGAATATATCATATTCATGGGAAAGAACAGTATCTGATGAGGCGGCGAGAGAAGTGTTTTTCTTTGTCTAAACTGCAAATATGTCTGAAGATGATTAGTTGTACTGCTCATCTAGTGAAGAAATTGAGATGATATTTTTTTGCCAAACCTAATTAGGTCAAATAACAATTTGATTATTAGAGGAGCAAACATTTGTGGCCTTGAATAAGGAAATTGATCAATAAGGATGATATATATATTTGCTGCTGCTGTCGTTTCGTATTAATGAGATGATATGAATTGTTTTAATGAGGAAGGTAGAAATTATAACTTGTGCGTTTTGATTTGCTGCATGTTGGTTCGTTGGCAAATTATATTTAATTTTATAATGCAATGATTATTTGTGACTACAATTAAGATTGAGGATGGCTTATACTCAATGATTTGTACTTTGATTAAATTCTATCATGGGCAGACTGAGTAATTTTTTGATTACATACTCTAGATAATTATATGTAATATAAAGTTTGTAGTTATAAGGTTGTTTCAAGTTTGGTTAGGGTTGCTAATGTTAACCATGGGATGATGTATCCTGAAATATGGTTTATCACTATGGAATGGTGTATATTTGGATGATTGATTGCAAGTTAAATATTACAATTAATAGAGTTGCTAATGTCAACCATGGTTTGACGTATCATGAAATATGGTTTATCACTATGGAATGGTGTATATTTGGATGATTGATTGCAAGTTAAATTTTACAATTAATAGAGTTGCTAATGTTAACCAATGGAGGACGAATCATGAAATATGGTTTATCACTATGAAATGGTGTATACGTGGATGATTGATTGCAAGTTAAATTTTGCAATTAATAGAGTTGCTAATGTTAACCATGGGAGGATGTATCATGAAATATGGTTATCACCATGGGATAGCGTGTATTTGGATGATTGATTGCATGTTATATTTTACGATTAATAGAGATGAATTTGATTGTACTAGTGATTATTTTTATTTAAATGGTTTTGAAGAAACTTGATGTTCAAGCAAGACATCCTAAGAGATGGAGTGTGACTAATTGAATGAATACATGGTTATAAGAGATGGAGTTTGTAGTTATAAGGTTGTTTCAAGTTTGGTTAGGGTTGCTAATGTTAACCATGGGATGATGTATCATGAAATATGGTTTATCACTATGGAATGGTGTATATTTGGATGATTGATTGCAAGTTAAATTTTACAATTAATAGAGTTGCTAATGTCAACCATGGTTTGACGTATCATGAAATATGGTTTATCACTATGGAATGGTGTATATTTGGATGATTGATTGCAAGTTAAATTTTACAATTAATAGAGTTGCTAATGTTAACCAATGGAGGACGAATCATGAATATGGTTTATCACTATGAAATGGTGTATACGTGGATGATTGATTGCAAGTTAAATTTTGCAATTAATAGAGTTGCTAATGTTAACCTTGGGATGATGTATCATGAAATATGGTTATCACCATTAGTGATAAACCATATCCCATGGTGCTTGGGCTTTTGGATTTCTCTGTGGCCAATACTATGTTCGAAAACATGTTGAAGTACAAAACATGTTCGTAGGAAAAGTAGGCAGTTGAAGAATATATGATATTCATGGGGAAGAATGCGGCTAATGAGCTGTGGGAGGAAGTATAATTGTTTGTCTAAGTTGCAAATATGTTTTAAGTGGAGCAGTTGTTGTTCCCATCTAGTGAGAACTTGAGATGATATTTTTATACGAAACTTAATGACGTATCATGAAATATGGTTTATCACTATGGAATGGTGTATATTTGGATGATTGATTGCAAGTTAAATTTTACAATTAATAGAAGTTGCTAATGTTAACCAATGAAGGACGAATCATGAAATATGGTTTATCACTGTGAAATGGTGTATACACGGATGATTGATTGCAAGTTAAATTTTGCAATTAATAGCATTGCTAATGTTAACCATGGGAGGATGTATCATGAAATATGGTTATCACCATGGGATGGCGTGTATTTGGGTGATTGATTGCAAGTTATATTTTACGATTAATAGAGATGAATTTGATTGTACTAGTGATAATTTTTATTTAAATGGTTTTGAAGAAATTTGATGTTCAAGTAAGACATCCTAAGAGATGGAGTGTGACTAATTGAATGAATACATGGTGCTTGGGCTTTTGGATTTCTCCGTGGCCAATACTATGTTCGAAAACATGTTGAAGTACAAAACATGTTCGTAGGAAAAGAAGGCAGTTGAAGAATATATGATATTCATGGGGAAGAATGCGGCTAATGAGCTGTGGGAGGAAGTATAATTGTTTGTCTAAGTTTCAAATATTTTTTAAGTGGATCAGTTGTTGTTCCCATCTAGTGAGAACTTGAGATGATATTTTTATACGAAACTTAATGACGTATCATGAAATATGGTTTATCACTATGGAATGGTGTATATTTGGATGATTGATTGCAAGTTAAATTTTACAATTAATAGAGTTGCTAATGTTAACCAATGGAGGACGAATCATGAAATATGGTTTATCACTATGAAATGGTGTATACGTGGATGATTGATTGCAAGTTAAATTTTGCAATTAATAGAGTTGCTAATGTTAACCATGGGAGGATGTATCATGAAATATGGTTATCACCATGGGATGGCGTGTATTTGGGTGATTGATTGCAAGTTATATTTTACGATTAATAGAGATGAATTTGATTGTACTAGTGATAATTTTTATTTAAATGGTTTTGAAGAAATTTGATGTTCAAGTAAGACAACCTTAGAGATGGAGTGTGACTAATTGAATGAATACATGGTGTTTGGGCTTTTGGATTTCTCTGTGGCCAATACTATGTTCGAAAACATGGTGAAGTACAAAACATGTTCGTAGGAAAGAAGGCAGTTGAAGAATATATGATATTCATGGGGAAGAATGCGGCTAATGAGCTGTGGGAGGAAGTATAATTGTTTGTGTAAGTTGCAAATATTTTTTAAGTGGAGCAGTTGTTCCCATCTAGTGAGAACTTGAGATGATATTTTTATACCAAACTTTATTAGGTTGAATGATGTTTTCAATGTTAGACGAGCAAATCATTTTCTGCCTTGAAGAAGGAAAGTTTGGGGCGGTTGAATGAAGTCGATCAACTCTTCTATATGAATAAACACTCTGAGATTGATATATTGGATATGAGCTTTGATTGATGGAAAAAATATATTCTTGTCTAAGTTGCAAATATGTTTTAAGTGGATCAGTTGTTGTTCCCATCTAGTGAGAACTTGAGATGATATTTTTATACCAAACTTAATTAGGTTGAATGATGTTTTCAATGTTTGACGAGCAAATCATTTTCTGCCTTGAAGAAGGAAAATTTGGGGCGGTTGAATGAAGTCGATCAACTCTTCTGTATGAATAAACGCTTTGAGATTGATATATTGGATATGAGCTTTGATTGATGGAAAAAATATATTCTTGTCTAAGTTGCAAATATGTTTTAAGTGGATTAGTTGTTGTTCCCTTCTTGTGAGAACTTGAGATCATATTTTTATACCAAACCTAATTAGGTTAAATGATGTTTTCAATGTTAGACGAGCAAATCATTTTCTGCCTTGCAGAAGGAAAATTTAGGGCGGTTGAATGAAGTCGATCAACTCTTCTATATGAATAAACGATCTGAGATTGATATATTGGATATGAGCTTTGATTGATGGAAAAAATATATTCTTGTCTAAGTTGCAAATATGCTTTAAGTGGATTAGTTGTTGTTCCCTTCTAGTGAGAACTTGAGATCATATTTTTATACCAAACCTAATTTCGTTAAATAATGATGTTTCCAATGTTAGACGAGCAAATCATTTTCTGCCTTGAAGATGACTTATATCCATTTAAAATGTTTCTTTTATTATTTGGCACTCAAGCTTTGCATAAGCATAATATACATATGCTTGTTGTTATTGTTTTCACTTTAATTGAAGCATTCTTTGTATTATTTGCATGCGATATATGAATTTATTCCTTTTATAAATTAGAAATAGTGTTGAGACAACATTGAGGATTTTAATCATGTGGTTCAATTTAGTGAAGTAGAGTGAGCCTTATAGTTGAAGGAAATATTATTGGGGCGTGAATTATTTTGATGTGAAAGATAAAAAATTCTATATTTTTTTGTGGTCTGATTTGCTAAAAGTCATATATGTTGATTTAATGACATTATATTTATTTATTCATTGCAGTGATTATATTTTATTTTATAAAAACTAATTAACCTTCAAGATTGTTTGGACTATATAATTTTTTGTTTTGGGTGAATCCAATCATGGGCAGATTGAGTGAGTCATTGTTTGATTAAATACTCTATATTTAAGGTTGATTCAAGTTGAGAGTCGCTAATATTAACTCTGAATTCAATTTTTGGACTACAATCTTAGATTGAGTTTTATGTGGATGATTGCAAGTTATATTTTTTATTTAATAGAGGGAAGTTTGATCGTAGTAGTGGTAATTCTTATTTGAATGGGTTTGAGGAAATTTGATACCCACGATAAGTCATCTTAAGTGATCGAATGTGACTAATTGAATAGTTCTATATGCCTGGGCTTTTAGATTTATCTGTGGAAAATATGTAAGGTTGATTTAGGTTGAGAGCTGCTAATTTTAACTCTGATTTCAATTGTTTGGATTACAATCTTACATTGAGTTTTATGTGGATGATTGCAAATTATATTTTTTAATTAATAGAGGGGAGTTTGATTGTAGTAGTGATAATTCTCATTTGAATGGTTTTGAGGAAAATTGATGTTCAAGTTAAGTATCTTAAGTGATCAAATGTGACTAATTGAATGGTCTAGATGGCTTATTCTTTTGTATTTATCTCTAGCATACACTATGTTAAAAAAAAAGCTGAAGTTTAAAACACAAGGAAAAAGGCTAGTTGATGAATATATCATATCATATTCATGGGAAAGAACAGTATCTGATGAGGCGGCGAGAGAAGTGTTTTTCTTTGTCTAAACTGCAAATATGTCTGAGGATGATTAATTGTACTGCTCATCTAGTGAAGACATTGAGATGATATTTTCTGCTAAACCTAATTAGGTCAAATAACAATTTGATTATTAGAGGAGCAAACATTTGTGGCCTTGAATAAGGAAATTGATCAATAAGGATGATATATATATTTGCTGCTGGTGTCATTTCGTATTAATGAGATGATATGATGAGGAAGGTAGAAATTATAACTTGTGCGTTTTGATTTGCTGCATGTTGGTTCGTTGGCAAATTATATTTAATTTTACAATGCAATGATTATTTGTGACTACAATTAAGATTGAGGATGGCTTATACTCAATGATTTGTACTTTTATTAAATTCTATCATGGGCAGACTGAGTAATTGTTTGATTACATACTCTAGATAATTATATGTAATATAAAGTTTGTAGTTATAAGGTTGTTTCAAGTTTGGTTCGGGTTGCTAATGTTAACCATGGGATGACGTATCATGAAATATGGTTTATCACTATGGAATGGTGTATATTTGGATGATTGATTGCAAGTTAAATTTTACAATTAATAGAGTTGCTAATGTTAATCATGGGATGACGTATCATGAAATATGGTTTATCACTATGGAATGGTGTATATTTGGATGATTGATTGCAAGCTAAATTTTACAATTAATAGAGTTGCGAATGTTAACCAATGGAGGACGAATCATGAAATATGGTTTATCACTATGAAATGGTGTATACTTGGATGATTGATTGCAAGTTAAATTTTACAATTAATAGAGTTACTAATGTTAACCATGGGAGGATGTATCATGAAATATGGTTATCACCATGGGATGGCGTGTATTTGGGTGATTGATTGCAAGTTATATTTTACGATTAATAGATATGAATTATCAGTACTAGTGATAATTTTTATTTAAATGGTTTTGAAGAAGTTTGATGTTCAAGTAAGACATCCTAAGAGATGGAGTGTGACTAATTGAATGAATACATGGTGCTTGGGCTTTTGGATTTCTCTGTGGCCAATACTATGTTCGAAAACATGTTGAAGTACAAAACATGTTCGTAGGAAAAGAAGGCAGTTGAAGAATATATGATATTCATGGGGAAGAATGCGGCTAATGAGCTGTGGGAGGAAGTATAATTGTTTGTCTAAGTTGCAAATATGTTTTAAGTGGATCAGTTGTTGTTCCCATCTAGTGAGAACTTGAGATGATATTTTTATACCAAACTTAATTAGGTTGAATGATGTTTTCAATGTTAGACGAGCAAATCATTTTCTGCCTTGAAGAAGGAAAATTTGGGGCGGTTGAATGAAGTCGATCAACTCTTCTATATGAATAAACACTCTGAGATTGATATATTTGATATGAGCTTTGATTGATGGAAAAAATATATTCTTGTCTAAGTTGCAAATGTGTTTTAAGTGGATCAGTTGTTGTTCAGTGAGAACTTGAGATGATATTTTTATACCAAACTTAATTAGGTTGAATGATGTTTTCAATGTTAGACGAGCAAATCATTTTCTGCCTTGAAGAAGGAAATTTGGGGCGGTTGAATGAAGTCGATTAACTCTTCTATATAAATAAACGCTTTGAGATTGATATATTGGCTGAGCTTTGATTGATGTAAAAAATATATTCTTGTCTAAGTTGCAAATATGTTTTAAGTGGATTAGTTGTTGTTTCCTTCTAGTGAGAACTTGAGATCATATTTTTTACCAAACCTAATTAGGTTAAATGATGTTTTCAATGTTAGACGGGCAAATCATTTTCTGCCTTGAAGAAGGAAAATTTGGGGCGGTTGAATGAAGTCGATCAACGCTTCTATATGAATAAACGCCCTGAGATTGATATATTGGATATGAGCTTTGATTGATGGAAAAAAATATATTCTTGTCTAAGTTGCAAATATGCTTTAAGTGGATTAGTTGTTGTTCTCTTCTGGTGAGAACTTGAGATCATATTTTTTTACCAAACCTAATTTCGTTAAATAATGATGTTTCCATGTTAGACGAGCAAATCATTTTCTGCCTTGAAGATGACATATCCATTTAAAATGTTTCTTTTATTTTTTGGCACTCAAGCTTTGCACAAGCATAATATACATATGCTTGTTGTTATTGTTTTCACTTTAATTGAAGTATTCTTTGTATTATTTGCTTGCGTTATATGAATTTATTCCTTTTATAAATTAGAATTAGTGTTGAGACAACATTGAGGATTTTAATCATGTGGTTCAATTTAGTGAAGTAGAGTGAGCCTTATAATTGAAGGAAATATTATTGGGCGTGAATTATTTTGATGTGAAAGATAAAAAATTCTATATTTTTTGTGGTTTGATTTTCTAAAAGTCATATATGTTGATTTAATGACATTATATTTATTTATTCATTGCAATGATTATATTTTATTTTATAAAAACTAATTAACCTTCAGGATTGTTTGGAGTATATAATTTTGTGTTTTGGGTGAATTCAATCATGGGCAGATTGAGTGAGTCATTGTTTGATTAAATACTCTATATTTAAGGTTGATTGAAGTTGAGAGTCGCTAATATTAACTCTGAATTCAATTGTTTGGACTACAATCTTAGATTGAGTTTTATGTGGATGATTGCAAGTTATATTTTTTAATTAATAGAGGGAAGTTTGATCGTAGTAGTGGTAATTCTTATTTGAATGGGTTTGAGGAAATTTGATACCCACGATAAGTCATCTTAAGTGATCGAACGTGACTAATTAAATAGTTCTATATGCCTCGGCTTTTAGATTTATCTGTGGCAAACATGTAAGGTTGATTCAGGTTGAGAGCTGCTAATGTTAACTCTGATTTCAATTGTTTGGATTACAATCTTAGATTGAGTTTTATGTGGATGATTGCAAATTATATTTTTTAATTAATAGAGGGGAGTTTGATTGTAGTAGTGATAATTCTCATTTGAATGGTTTTGAGGAAATTTGATGTTCGAGATAAGTATCTTAAGTGATCAAATGTGACTAATTGAATGGTCTAGATGGCTTATTCTTTTGTACTTATCTGTAGCATACACTATGTTAAAAAATAAGCTGAAGTTTAAAACACAAGGAAAAAGGCTAGTTGATGAATATATCATAATCATGGGAAAGAACAGTATCTGATGAGGCGGCGAGAGAAGTGTTTTTCTTTGTCTAAACTACAAATATGCCTGAAGATGATTAGTTGTACTGCTCATCAAGTGAAGAAATTGAGATGATATTTTTTTGCCAAACCTAATTAGGTCAAATAACAATTTGTATATTAGAGGAGCAAACATTTGTGGCCTTGAATAAGGAAATTGATCAATAAGGATGATATATATATTTGCTGCTGGTGTCGTTTCATATTAATGAGATGATATGATGAGGAAGGTAGAAATTATAACTTGTGCGTTTTGATTTGCTGCATGTTGGTTCGTTGGCAAATTATATGTAATTTTACAATGCAATGATTATTTGTGACTACAATTAAGTTTGAGGATGGCTTATACTCAATGACTTGTACTTTGATAAAATTCTATCATGAGCAGACTGAGTAATTGTTTGATTACATACTATAGATAATTATATGTAATATAAAGTTTGTAGTTATAAGGTTGTTTCAAGTTTGGTAGGGTTGCTAATGTTAACCATGGGATGACGTATCATGAAATATGGTTTATCACTATGGAATGGTGTATATTTGGATGATTGATTGCAAGTTAAATTTTACAATTAATAGAGTTGCTAATGTTAACCATGGGATGACGTATCATGAAATATGGTTTATCACTATGGAATGGTGTATATTTGGATGATTGATTGCAAGTTAAATTTTACAATTAATAGAGTTGCTAATGTTAACCATGGGATGACGTATCATGAAATATTGTTATCACTATGGAATGGTGTATATTTGGATGATTGATTGCAAGTTAAATTTTACAAGTAATAGAGTTGCTAATGTTAACCAATGGAGGACGACTCTTGAAATATGGTTTATCACTATGAAATGGTGTATACTTGGATGATTGATTGCAAGTTAAATTTTGCAATTAATAGAGTTGCTAATGTTAATCATGGGAGGATGTATCATGAAATATGGTTATCTCAATGGGATGGCGTGTATTTGGGTGATTGATTGCTAGTTGTATTTTACGATTAATAGAGATGAATTTGATTGTACTAGTGATAATTTTTATTTAAATGGTTTTGAAGAAATTTGATGTTCAAGTAAGACATCCTAAGAGATGGAGTGTGACTAATTGAATGAATACATGGTGCTTGGGCTTTTGGATTTCTCTGTGGCCAATACTATGTTCGAAAACATGTTGAAGTACAAAACATGTTCGTAGGAAAAGAAGGCAGTTGAAGAATATATGATATTCATGGGGAAGAATGCGGCTAATGAGCTGTGGGAGGAAGTATAATTGTTTGTCTAAGTTGCAAATATGTTTTAAGTGGATCAGTTGTTGTTCCCATCTAGTGAGAACTTGAGATGATATTTTTATACCAAACTTAATTAGGTTGAATGATGTTTTCAATGTTAGACGAGCAAATCATTTTCTGCCTTGAAGATGGAAAATTTGGGGCGGTTGAATGAAGTCGATCAACTCTTCTATATGAATAAACACTCTGAGATTGATATATTGGATATGATCTTTGATTGATGGAAAAAATATATTCTTGTCTAAGATGCAAATATGTTTTAAGTGGATCGGTTGTTGTTCCCATCTAGTGAGAACTTGAGATGATATTTTTATACCACAATTAATTAGGTTGAATGATGTTTTCAATGTAAGACGAGCAAATCATTTTCTGCCTTGAAGATGGAAAATTTGGGGTGGTTGAATGAAGTCGATCAACTCTTCTATATGAATAAACGCTTTGAGATTGATATATTGGATATGACTTTTGATTGATGGAAAAAATATATTCTTGTCTAAGTTGCAAATATGTTTTAAGTGGATTAGTTGTTCCCTTCTAGTGAGAACTTGAGATCATATTTTTATACCAAACCTAATTAGGTTAAATGATGTTTTCAATGTTAGACGAGCAAATCATTTTCTACCTTGAAGAAGGAAAATTTGGGGCGGTTGAATGAAGTCGATCAACTCTTCTATATGAATAAACACTCTGAGATTGATATATTGGATATGAGCTTTGATTGATAGAAAAAATATATTTTTGTCTAAGTTGCAAATATGCTTTAAGTGGATTAGTTGTTGTTCCCTTCTAGTGAGAACTTGAGATCATATTTTTATACCAAACCTAATTTCGTTAAATAATGATGTTTTCAATGTTAGACGAGCAAATCATTTTCTGCCTTGAAGATGACTTATATCCATTTAAAATGTTTCTTTTATTTTTTGGCACTCAAGCTTTGCACAAGCATAATATACATATGCTTGTTGTTATTGTTTTCACTTTAATTGAAGTATTCTTTGTAATATTTGCTTGCGTTATGTGAATTTATTCCTTTTATAAATTAGAATTAGTGTTGAGACAACATTGAGGATTTTAATCATGTGGCTCAATTTAGTGAAGTAGAGTGAGCCTTATAATTGAAGGAAATATTATTGGGGCGCAAATTATTTTGATGTGAAAGATAAAAAATTCTATATTTTTTGTGGTCTGATTTGCTAAAAGTCATATATGTTGATTTAATGACATTATATTTATTTATTCATTGCAATGATTATATTTTATTTTATAAAAACTAATTAACCTTCAGGATTGTTTGGAGTATATAATTTTGTGTTTTGGGTGAATTCAATCATGGGCGGATTGAGTGAGTCATTGTTTGATTAAATACTCTATATTTAAGGTTGATTCAAGTTGAGAGTCGCTAATATTAACTCGAATTCAATTGTTTGGACTATAATCTTAGATCGAGTTTTATGTGGATGATTGCAAGTTATATTTTTTAATTAATAGAGGGAAGTTTGATCGTAGTAGTGTTAATTCTTATTTGAATGGGTTTGAGGAAATTTGATACCCATGATAAGTCATCTTAAGTGATCGGATGTGACTAATTGAATAGTTCTATATGCCTGGGCTTTTAGATTTATCTCGTGGCAAATATGTAAGGTTGTTTCGGTGTTGAGAGCTGCTAATGTTAACTCTTATTTCAATTGTTTGGATTAAAATCTTAGATTGAGTTTTATGTGGATGATTGCAAATTATATTTTTTAATTAATAGAGGGGAGTTTGATTGTAGTAGTGATAATTCTCATTTGAATGGTTTTGAGGAAATTTGATGTTCAAGATAAGTATCTTAAGTGATCAAATGTGACTAATTGAATGGTCTGGATGGCTTATTCTTTTGTATTTATCTGTAGCATACACTATGTTAAAAAATAAGCCGAAGTTTAAAACACAGGGAAAAGCTAGTTGATGAATATATCATATTCATGGGAAAGAACAGTATCTGATGAGGCGGCGAGAGAAGTGTTTTTCTTTGTCTAAAGTGCAAATATGTCTGAGGATGATTAGTTGTACTGCTCATCTAGTGAAGAAATTGAGATGATATTTTTTTGCTAAACCTCATTAGGTCAAATAACAATTTGATTTTTAGAGGAGCAAACATTTGTGGTGTTGAATAAGGAAATTGACCAATAAGGATGATATATATATTTGCTGCTACTGTCGTTTCGTATTAACGAGATGATATGATGAGGAAGGTAGAAATTATAACTTGTGCGTTTTGATTTGCTGCATGTTGGTTCGTTGGCAAATTATATTTAATTTTACAGTGCAATGATTATTTTTGACTACAATTAAGATTGAGGATGGCTTATACTCAATGATTTGTACTTTGATTAAATTCTATTATGGGCAGACTGAGTAATTGTTTGATTACATACTCTAGATAATTATATGTAATATAAAGTTTGTTATAAGGTTGTTCCATGTTTGGTTAGGGTTGCTAATGTTAATTATGGGATGACGTATCATGAAATATGGTTTATCACTATGGAATTGTGTATATTTGGATGGTTTATCACTATGGAATTGTGTATATTTGGATGATTGATTGCAAGTTAAATTTTACAATTAATAGAGTTGCTAATGTTAACCATGGGATGACGTATCATGAAATATGGTTTATCACTATGGAATGGTGTATATTTGAATGATTGATTGCAAGTTAAATTTTACAATTAATAGAGTTGCTAATGTTAACCAATGGAGGACGTATCATGAAATATGATTTATCACTATGAAATGGTGTATATTTGGATGATTGATTGCAAGTTAAATTTTACAATTAATAGAGTTGCTAATGTTAACCATGTGAGGATGTATCATGAAATATGGTTATCACCATGGGATGGCTTGTATTTGGGTGATTGATTGCAAGTTATATTTTACGATTAATAGAGATGAATTTGATTGTACTAGTGATAATTTTTATTTAAATGGTTTTGAAGAAATTTGATGTTTAAGTAAGACATCCTAAGAGATGGAGTGTGACTAATTGAATAAATACATGGTGCTTGGGCTTTTGGATTTCTCTGTGGCCAATACTATGTTCGAAAACATGTTGAAATACAAAACATGTTCGTAGGAAAAGAAGGCAGTTATAGAATATATGATATTCATGGGGAAGTATGCGGCTAATGAGCTGTGGGAGGAAGTATAATTGTTTGTCTAAATTGCAAATATGTTTTTAATGGATCAGTTGTTGTTCCCATCTAGTGAGAACTTGAGATGATATTTTTATACCAAACTTAATTAGGTTGAATGATGTTTTCAATGTTAGAGGAGCAAATCATTTTCTGCCTTGAAGATGGAAAATTTGGGATGGTTGAATGAAGTTGATCAACTCTTCTATATGAATAAACGCTCTGAGATTGATATATTGGATATGAGCTTTGATTGATGGAAAAAATATATTCTTGTCTAAGTTGCAAATATGTTTTAAGTGGATCTGTTGTTGTTCCCATCTAGTGAGAACTTGAGATGATATTTTTATACCAAACTTAATTAGGTTGAATGATGTTTTCAATGTTAGACGAGCAAATCATTTTCTTCCTTGAAGAAGGAAAATTTGGGGCGGTTGAATGAAGTCGATCAGCTCTTCTATATGAATTAACGCTTTGAGATTGATATATTGGATATGAACTTTGATTGATGGAAAAAATATATTCTTGTCTATGTTGCTGTTGACCTCACTTTTGTCAAGGTTTAGTTTTCCTCCTAGGATTTAGGTTTCTAGCTTTAGGAGCTTCCCCGACGATCTTAGATTCTTTGCAATGGACCTACCTCGTTTTAGATTGTCTGAAACCACCTCTTCACTCTTCTGGAATCCCGGACGAAATTCCGTACCGCTAGCTCATAGCAGTTTGGAATTGACGTTATGAGTCCGAATCGAGTTCCTATGGGACCACCGTACCCTAGGACGACCTCGTGCACGTTTCTTGCACCACTGAGCACAAATTCCTCAGACCACAGCCTCGACGCTTTCAACCACCTCGCAGCGGATCGAGATTGAAGTCAGAATGCCAGGACGACCAACGTCGAGTCAGAATTTTAGAAAATGCCGGATTTGACACGCTTTCGACGCGACCGTCGACGAGGTTGTCCGAACGACCTCAGATGACGAAACGGATTGCGCCGTTGCGTCCGGAACGTCGTCTCTGCCTAAAATCGATATTTGATTTGCGACGATCGCCCGCCGGAGCGATAATTGTGATTTTTTGGGCTTGATTTTAATAAAATTAATAATATATATATGTTTTTAAACCTATTTAATCTATCCTAAGCCCTAATCCCAACCCGTTCGATCGGCTGGCTGTCTCTCGCTCGTTTGATGGGGGCTCCCGTTCCCTGCTTCTCCCGCGCTCGAGCGTGCCTCTTCCTTGTAGCCGTTGCCCTCTCGAGCCACGCGTGGTTCTCCCCATACCTTCTCGAGTGTTATCTCTGCGCGAAGGTCACCTCGCGTGATCCCTCGCGCAGCTCTGTCTCCCGCTCGACTCTTGCCCTTGCTGCCGAGCCTCGGCTCTTACCTACGACATTTTGTCGCCATCTCCCTGCCATTCCCCACTTGCGCCCGACTCCACAGGTAAGGAGCGGCCCTCTTCTCCCTCCTCTGCCTATAAAGGCCCCGTTTTTTGGATGATTTAGGGTTGGTTGGTTGGTTGCCTGCCTCCTTTTGAGAAATTGGTGTTGGAGTGGAGCTTGGTTGTCTTTGCTTTTTCTTGTGTGTTCTACGCTACCTGGTATGCCTTCCTCCCTTTCTCTCCTTCTCGGTTTGGCCTAAGATGGTCGTGGTTAGTGGCTTTGGCTTGTTTTCTTTCCTGCTTGGTGATTCGGCTAAGCACTTATGTGCCATGGAACTTGATATTTATTTGCCTAAGTGATAAAATCTTATTTCCCCTCCCTGGTTGCATGCTAGTATGTTCTTAAATTAAGATTTGGGGGTATTTTATCACTTGAAACATGCTAAGAATGAAAAATGTGAGCCTATTCTAAAGTGTAGGTTTGGTTATTTGCTTAAAGAGGTGGAACTAAGGCATGAAAAATATGTTTTGAGGCAAAGTATTAGCCTTCTTCTAGCATGCTGGGGTATGCATTCTAAGCCCCTCTTCGTATTCTTTCTAGCATGAACCATGGAGGAACTTGCTTAGCTTTTGATATACATGTCTGGGGCTCACCCCTAGCTCCTTGTGGCTCTCCTTCATCAAAGTTATATGCTAGGGAAAAGTTTTACTTTACTTTGGAAAGCCCCATGTTCGTTCTTATGCTAAATATATTGTGGCTTTATACATCGTCATGGTGAATGTATGGAGGAGTTTTGTTTCGACTTTTACACTTAATTTGGTAGCCCGGATTTATTTTTACACGGAGGTGGATTTTGGGGGTTTTGTGAAATCTCATTTGGCTTCATTTGAGGGGCTCGGTTTTGTGGTTTTGCTGCTCTTGCAGCTGCCCCCTTTGCATTTGATATGGGGGCTCGGTTTTGTGTTTTGCTGCTCTTGCAGCCGCTCCCTTTGCACTTGATATGGGGGCTCGGTTTTTGTGCTTTCGCTCTTGCGCACTGCTCCTTGCACTCGATATGGGGGCTCGATTTTGTTTCCGTTTATTGCTCGCTCGGCGGCTGCCCTCTAAGCACTTTCGGGGCTTGGCTTCGACTCTTGTTATTAGCTTGGTGCTTGGGCTTGATCCTGAGTCGTGTGGTGGCTCGGGTCGGGGCCTAATCTGGCTTGGTTTGGTGTCTTCGTTGCTCCTGCAGCCTAGCCCCATCGCACTTGAAAGGGGCTCGGTTTTGTGTCTCGGCCGCCTCGCGGTTGCCCTTCGGCATCCGAATCTGGGGACCGCTTTGTCTTTGTGTTTTTGCTGCTCCTGTACTGTTCCCTCTATGGCATTTGAATTCGAGAGGGGCCTTCTTTTCTTTTCGTTGCTTCGTTTTGTTGTTCCCGTCCCTCTATGGCATTTGGATCGGGGGCCCCTTTGTTGCTTAGTTTTGTTGTCGCTTAGCAGCCTATCCCCACGATATGTTGGGGCTCGGTTTTGGTTCCTGCTATTCCTGCAGCCTCCCCCAGTGCAGCCTTTGAACGGCTCGGGTATAGGTCTCTCCTGGGCTCGGGTTTGTGCTTCTTTTAGGCTGTAGGTGGGCTGAATTGCTTGGTTACCCTATGGGTTCATTCTTATGCGTTTGTGATGAATTTGAATTAGTATGGATGGTTTGTTGGGGCTTGGCCGTGAGCCTCATTCTGGTGATTTGGATTGTCGGGGCCTTACCTCTTGCTGCCCCTTTGTTGTAGCTTAGGCCGTGAGCCTTTGCTCCTGTTTTTTAGTCCTGGCCGAGAGCCTTATTGGGGTGATTATTGTGATGGTGGCTTTGCTTCTTGCTACACTTGTCTATGAAATTGATTTAATGAATTTGGAAGAGCCTCTTGATTTACTTGTGGGAAATAAATTGAGCACGATACTAGAAATACTTCTTGGAGGTTTATTTGGTGGAATTGATGCTAGTTTGGTGGCTTATGGCTTGTCCATTCTCTTTCTTATGCATCGAAAGTTTCATCGATTCTTCTATCGTCATAGCTTGAGTCCCGAGCCCATGGGTGAGCTCTACGGGGAGTCCGTATTTCGGAATTGAAAATTAATGCGGGTACTTGGAGTTCGGAGGAATCCCGAGCAGATGGTCCGAGTCCGGAGCTTGGTCGGCATCTTTATGTCCGTTTTTCATGCTTTTATACTGTCGTTTCGGGGAAAGGGGTGTGTTCCCTAGGGGTTTAGTCCTTGTCCTCTCCGAGAGCGCCGTTGTGCCTTTAGGTCCTTTTTTTTATAGGTTGTGTAAGGACGGTCAGGAGTTCAGGGTGACTTGTTTTGATTGTCATTAGAAAACGGTTCACCTCTTTTTACGAAATCGTGTTAGGTGGACCGCTTTCCTCTTTCTTTCCTCGCTCTCTCGTCCTTAGTTTTCTCCTCGTTTCGGCTCAATGTCCGCACCTACGGGGGACGTGTAGGTGTGCACATATAACCCCTTCGGGTTATATGTGGGGCCATCAAGCAAGGCTGTAAGTGCGGTGGGGACACTGATAATACTGCATAGGGAAGGTTACGAGAGAATCATAGAATGGTGCCGCCTGACTCAGAGACTCCGGAGAGAGTAGAGCAGGAATTTCGGCACTATTCGCTTGTCCTTGGGGTTTCTACTGCCGGCTGTCTAAAGATGTTAGTAGTCCTAGTCCTATTAGGGTAGTCAACCTGTGGACTAAAATATTTTAAAACAAAAATACATACATTTGAAAAATACAAAAATTACCTCCACTATAAGCACAACCTACTTACCTACAACTTTTACTTCGCATGCAAACCCAAAATGAAATGTGTGAAAATTCTAAAGGTCCACGGTTGACTACTCGAGTCGGGTTAGGTCGTCTTCCGTGAAAGTCGGTCCAGTGTTCAGCACCAAAGGTGGGATATATAGCACAGCTCTGAGTCCTTAACACCACCGCGCTTACGGGACCTTTTCCAGATGCCCCATGGCTTTCTTACGGTTCGCCGTGAGTTTAGCGGGACACCTGTGAGTTTCTTCTTTTGATGTTTTGCGGTTTTCACTACGACTTTGTTTTGCTTTAGTTCGTGATTTTCTTCGAGGTTTTCTACGGACACTCTTTTCTTTCTTTCTCAATTTTCTTGGTTTTCTTTTACGATTTTCTTTACTCTCTTGTCGTCTTTCTTTTGTTTTATTGTCGGGTTTTCGCACTTTGCTTACTGTGCACGTACAGTAGTACCCCTACTCACTTAGGTCTTTCCTACTATGTCCCCTACTCACTTAGGTCTTTTCTACTATGTTTACTCTTGTCCTTTTCTTGCACTAATGTATTTTCTGCAGGAAAACAATAAAATGAAAACAACAAACAGGTAACGATACACCGCGGGTAATCATCGCTTACGGTACACTTGCAACATTTTTCTACTTCTTTTCTTTATCAGCAGAAGATGTTTTACTTGTTTAAGTACTGCTCTCCGCTAAGTATAACATGTTTTACTTTTTCGACAGATATACTGCGTAAGCATGCTTTACTTTTCTTTGTGCTTACTCCCGTTTAGCATAAGCATGTTCACTATAAGCATGTTCATGCTTGTTTTGCATGCTTCCTTTATCGCTACTCCTCGTCATCAGTCGCACACACTCACTCTTGCAATAAAAGTGATAATAAAAATAAAATAAAATAATTTGCATGTTCACTTTAATCTAAACCTTAAATTTAAGCTGCGATCTTGCTACGACTTGGAGCTTGGAGCATGGTGGGCAGCACAGCCATCTTCAACAGCAAAACATATGTCGACATCAACAAAACCATTCTTTAGTCTAAATAACAAACCTTAGGATTTCGAGGTAGTCTGCCTAGCGCGACATAAATCCTCACCTGTTCTTTTAAGCTTTTGCACCGCCTTGCTGTGTAATATAAGCCCTAACTCGCTTAGGATTCCGAGGTCGTCGTCCGATACGGCATAAATCCTCCTATCTTTCAGGTTGTTTGCATAATCAGGTATTATGCAAATGTAATCCCTATAATTAATCGGCAGGATTGAAATCTAATTAAATCCATTTCCAAGATTTAAAGCCCAACCATAGGATAGTCTGGGACGTTATCGAGGTTCTCCTCGAGGTCTGTGACATCCCCTACCTCTCTTGCCTTTGATTCCGGAAATAACTGTTCCTCATTGTGCCTTTCACCTATTGGATTTCCTACTACCACACTTCGTTGAAAACCCTACCTTTTGATTTCATGAAGATAGAAGCCCCTGATCAAAATCGAGAGTTCTCTCAGGTGACTTCGGTCATTCGAGGGGTAATCGACTATAGGGGCTTGCTCATAGGGAGCTTTAAAGACCCCGTATAATATAAACCCTATTTGATTCTTTTTGTATTAAATAGGGGAATTTGTCGGTCCACATAAAGGTTCGCAGACCAGAACGGATGTCATGAATTCTGTAGTTTATTTGATCGAGCGATATCGTTAAGTAGGGTGTCTATTCTTCGGGATAGATGCGTTACTTGCAATATGACGCTCGTTCATTCAAACTGCTAAATGAATGAGATCCGTCCATTCTCATTCTCATATTTTAAAATTTAAAAATTTTACTTTCAAAAATCAATATATATACATTAAATTAAAATCTCAAAAAGACGCGCATTTTCAGCGGCCGACAGTTGCAAATATGTTTTAAGTGGATTAGTTGTTGTTCCCTTTTAGTGAGAACTTGAGATCATATTTTTATACCAAACCTAATTAGGTTAAATGATGTTTTCAATGTTAGACGAGCAAATCATTTTCTGCCTTAAAGAAGGAAAATTTGGGGCGGTTGAATGAAGTCGATCAACTCTTCTATATGAATAAATGCTATAAGATTGATATATTGGATATGAGCTTTGATTGATGGAAAAAATATATTCTTGTCTAAGTTGCAAATATGCTTTAAGTGGATTAGTTGTTGTTCCCTTCTAGTGAGAACTTGAGATCATATTTTTTTACCAAACCTAATTTCGTTAAATGATGTTTTCAATGTTAGACGAGCAAATCATTTTCTGCCTTGAAGAAGGAAAATTTGGGGCGGTTGACCTTATGAAGTCGATCAACTCTTCTATATGAATAAACGGTCTGAGATTGGTATATTGGATATGAGCATTGATTGATGGAAAAAATATATTCTTGTTTAAAATGATATCTTTAATTTTTGGGGTCTCAAAGTTTACGCAAGCATGATATATGCGTGTTGTTATTGCTGTCACCTTGTCGACCGCTGAAAGTGCGTATGACTTTGAGATTTAATTTAATTTATGTATGTATATTCATTTTGGAAAGTAAAACTTTAAATTTTAAAATATGAGCATGGACAAATTTCATTTATTTAATAGTTTAGATGAACGAGGGTAATATCGCTAGTATCGCGTCTATTCCGAAGAATAGACACCCTACTTGACAATATCGCTCGATCAAATAAACCACAAAATTCATAATATTCGTTCTGGTCTGTGAACCTTTATGTGGACCGACAAATTCCCCTATTTAATACGAAAAGTATTAAATAGGGTTTATATTACCTGGGTTCATAAAGCTCCCTATAGAGCAAGCCCCTAGAGTCAATTACCCCTCAAATGACCAAAGTTACCTGAGAGATCTCTCAATTTAGATCAGAGTTTCTATCTTCATGAATTCAGGGGAAGTGTTTTCAAAGAAGTGTGATAGTAGGAAATCCAATAGGTTAAAGGCGCAATGTGGAACAGTTATTTTCCGAGTCAAAGAAAAAAGAGGTAGGGGATGTCACGGATCTCGAGGGGAAGCTCGATGATTTCCCAGACTATCCTAATGTTGAGCTTTAAATTTTGGAAATGAATTTATTTTTAAGTTTCAATCCTGCCAATTAATTATAGGGATTACATTTGCATAATATCCGATTATGCAAACAACTTGGAAGGTAGTAGGATTTACGCCGTATCGGACGACGACCTCTGAATCCTAAGCGAATTAGGGCTTATATTGCACAGCCTGTGCAAAGGCCTAAAAGAACAGTTGAGGATTTATGTCGCACTAGGCGGACTACCTCGAAGCCCTATGACTTGTTATTTAGACTAAGAAATGATTTTGCTGAAGTAGACACAAGTTTTATGCTGCCCACTGTGCTCCAAGCTCCTTGCAGTGAAGAGGTAGAGTTTTCTAAGGTGGCAAATCATAACATTCAATCAGGTGGCCCTATGGTTGAGTTCTCCTAAACATCCTATGCAAATATGTTTAAGGTTGTACAATGTGTAGCAGGGTATAACGCACATGAAGTAAAGCATGCAGTAGAATATAACACAACGTGCTAAAAAGAACAGTAACAAATACGAAAGGCAACACGCTGTAAATATAAACAAACCTGTATATCTGGGAGATCTGTTATTTTATTAAATGCAGCAGGCTGGAATGCATCATGAAATGAAAGCCGGGGAGAAACATCGTCCAGAAAACCCGAAAAAGGACGGCGAACGACTCACAGTAGAAAACTCGGAGAAAGTAAACGAAAATCAAAATAAAATCATCAAAACCTCGGAAAAGTCCCGGAAAAAGGACCACGAGTGCTTCATGAAAATCATACGAAAATAAGAAGAAAACCGCAAGCACTCGGGTCGGGGCTAGGCTCAGAAACTGTGTAGTACTGCTCGAGGGTCGTCGAAGGCTACTCGGTCACCCGAGTGTATAGAGTCCGCTACTCAGCTAGAAGGGTGGCCTACTAAACCTAACTCAGGAGGGTGTTTCTTAACTCAAGACTGATAATTAATAAGCGGGCAACCAAATTTATAATATAGTTTTAAAATTTATGTTGTTAGCATGCACGTGTATTTCAGGGCATATTGTCGGCGTTGTTTTGGGTGTGAAGTGCCCGTAAGAAGCTGTTGGTCGCCGGAATCGAAATCCCGTCGTCCGCTTCGGAAGGATGCTTCAACATGATTTTAGAAAAGAAATATGAAATCAAACTGACCCCATATTTTTCATAGTTTAAATGAAAGAGCGCTACACCTCAAGTCGTACATTTACCCCGAAAGATAAACACAGGACTTGAGGGTGAGACTCGATCAAATAAACTAAGAAATATATAACGTCCCTTTGGTCTGCGAAACCATTTTTATTTGCCGACAAATTCCCTTATTTAATATGAAAAATTAAATAGGGTTTATTTTAAGCTGGGTTTGGAAATGCTTCCTATAAGGGCAAGCCCCTATAGTTAATTACATCTTAAATGATCGAAATCACTTAAGAAGACTCTTGATAAAAATAAGGAAATATTATCTTCAAGGAGGTCAAAAGAATAGGACTTTTCAACGAAATATGATAGAGAGGTGTGCAAGGGGAATTGGCTCAAGTTTGGAACATTTTATCGTAGAATCCAAAGGGAGAGAGACTAGAGGATGTCAGAGATCCGAAAGCGAGCCTCGATGACTTCCCGAGCTATACTATGGTTTGATTGATGAAGATACACTTTTGCTGTTGAAGACGATCGTGCTGCCCACCACACTAGCTCCGAGCTCCTTGCCGTGAAGAGGTTGAGTTTTCTAAGATGGCAAGTTAAAATGTTCAATCAGGTGGCCCTATGGTCGAGTTATTCTAAACATCCTATGCAAGTATGTTTAAATGTTGTACAGTGTATAGCAGGGTATGTAGCATAGGAAGACAGTAAAACATGCAACAGAGTATGGTACAACGTGCTAAACTGTAAAGCATGCGAAGAATGAGATACGAAAAATAACACGTTGTAAATATAAACAAACCTGTATACCTGGGAGGTCCGTTATTTCCTTGAATGCAGCAGGCTGGAGTGCGTCATGCAGGTGAAAGCCAGGCAGAAAAAGAAACATCGTCCAGAAAAACTCGAAAAAGGACGGCGAATGACTCACGATAGAAAACTCGGGAAAATAAATAACAAAAGTCATCAAAACTCCGAGAAAATCCTAAGAAAAAGACCACGAGTGCTTTATCAAAATCAAATGAAAATTCGAAGAAAAACCACAAGCACTCGGGTCGGGTCTAGGCTCAGAACTGTGTAGTACTGCTCGAAGGGTCGTCGAAGGCTACTCGGTAACAGGTCACACGAGTGTATAGAGCCCGCCACTCAGTTAGAAGGGTGTCCTACTAAACCTAACTCAGGAGGGTGCTCCTTAACCCAGAACTGATAATTAACAAGTGGACAACCGAATTTTTATAATGTAGTTTTTTAAAATTTTATGTTTTTAGCATGCACATGGGTTTCAGGCATACAAAAGAGAGTTTTATATTAATTTTTTATTGTAGTAGAAGCGTGTTTTTATTGCAAAATGTAGTATCATATTCTTATCAGATTTTCTTTGAAAATTAGGATTGTCCACGAGTCGATTATTTTGTTGTGTGTAGGATCACTAGCAATCCTAAGAAGGTACGGGTGCCCCGCTAGCCTTATAGCGGTGAATGATACCTTCATCCTACGGTTCACCGGGGCCCTAGAGTGGATCCTGGTGTCGCAGGATGGGATATCATTCTACTCTATCACTGACATGCCTTTAGCATCATCGCCGTCATTGCCCCAAAAACAAAACAAAACCAAACTCCGAGTGGAGCGGGGAAGACGTGTCAAGCAACGAGGAGGAGAAAAGAAGACTAAACCACCTTCGAATTTGAAGGGCTAAAACAGCAGATGGGTTAATTTAAACTCCCCTAAGACATGTAATAATAAAAGCATCGAAGGCAAAATCCAAACTCCTTGAATCGACCCCGAGGGTGTCACTTTCTCGCTTGGGTGCAATTATATCAAAAGAGTGTTTAGAAACGAAATCCGAGAAAATCGTTCAAGGCCTTTAAAATCAAACAAAGAGGAAATGGCTTGGGAAAACATTGGCTGCTAACATTTCCAAACCCATGCTAGAGTTAAACCTTCCCAAACTTTAAAGACATCAACAACTTCTTGTAATCTTTCCTCACCAGCAAGCTAAAGAAAACCCCATATCACCACAATAAACTCCATAGGCAAGGGTGACTAAAAGTAAAACAACATCTGGCTCGGGACCAAGTCAACAACAACAAGAAGATCCCTAAACTCCCAATGAAAGGACAAGCTTCCAAATTTATAAGAGAGTGAATGGACAAACTTTTCAATTTTTTTTTTTTCAAATCAATTCAAATTCCATCACATAAAACCTCCCAAGTGTGGCATTACATTTCCTCTCACATATGGATCAGGGAGCATTTCTAAGTTATTTCTATCAACTCCATGGGCAAGAATAGCTAAAAGCAAGGCCACACTCACCTCCATTACTCTACTAAAGACTCACGTCCAAAGCACAAACAGGGGAGGAGGCTCACGACCAAAGTGCAAGCTCAAGATAGGGAAGAAAGGGGCTGTCCCAAATATAGCTTTTAACATATAAGAAGATGAATGGACATATAAGAAGATGAATGGACAACTTTTGATAAAGCCACCTAAACCAATTTTTAGCTTCAAATAGGGAGAATGCCCCACATACAATCAATAATCATCTCACTTTATAAGCAAGCCAACACGAAACATAAGCCCGAGCCACCATGAGGCAAGAACCAAGCCAATACTCAACTACAACCCACTCGCAACAAAGCCAAGGCAAAGATAAATATCATAAGAGCAAAACCGAGACACTACCGGCCCAACCCGAGCCATAGCAAGGCTGGGGACAAGCATGAAATCAGATTACAACAATCCTGACTCAAAGCCAAAGCAAAAGGAGGGGCTAAAGGGGCCGACCCGAGCTCGTATAGAACCAAACCTGAGCCACAGCTGGGCTGGAAACAAGTCCGGCCTCAAGTTAAAACAGGGGGATAGCAAGGCTAACAGAAAAAAGAAAACGAGTAACACAAGGCCAAAACCAAGTCCCGAATTAAGCTTAAAACAAAGAATACAGCAGGACTCAACAAAACCGAGCCATATGAGGCTAAAACCAATCCCAGCCGCGATTAAATCCAAATCCAACATAAGGCTACAACAAGTTCTCCTTAAAGCTCAATTAAATGAAACACATATATCTTTAAAAGCCCAACTACCATATGCTTGCAAGCAAGAATGAGCATAGAATGAGCATATAAACTTTTCAAATTAGTTAATCATGCTTCATGAAGGGTTAAAATGCAAGAAGCCCAAAGAATTAAGTTTCCAAATATTCGAAACATAGGGCCACAATATGCTTTATATAAGAACAAAAATGAAACTTGTCAAATTTAAGCTAAGCTCCTTCCTAGCATGCTCTTTTGATAAAGAAAACACTAAAAGGGGAGGGGGCAAGAAATCCCATATGCTCATAAGAGAACCAAAATAAGCTCCCCTACTATTCTTAACAAACAAAAATGAATGAAGAGCTTCAAGCTACACATTCCAACATGCTTAAAAAGAGTCATCCTTGCCCCAAAGTCACAAGCCACAAGGCACACTAGCACGCATACATATATGTGTGTTCTTGAAATAAATAAAGTTTAAAAATTTTGAAACCAGATCTTCCATACACTTGCAAGGGGAAGCTAAACTTGCTTTTAAAATCACATTTCCATGCTTTTGGGTTGCTCTAAATAGCAAGAGAAAGAGAAAAGAGCCCACCTTACGAGATATATGCATATAACAATTTGAAACAAGCACTCAATTCCATCCTTGAAACATGCTTAACTCTTTCTCGCCTCTATTCATAATTCAAGCAATAAAACATCCCAAACATTTGTATAAGATCATACTAGCATGCCACTAGGGAAAGAAAGCTAGGAACTATCATTTTAAGCAAATAAGCAAGGCATTCCAAAGCATATAAACGCCCAGCCGAAACCTCAGGTAGGAAGAACCGAACCAACAGTAGGGTCACGGGTACCCTGGGCCAAACCAAGAAGAAGAGAGAGGTAGAGGAAGGTTACCAGCCAATATAGAGCACACAAGAGCAACAGTAAGTTCAAGCACCAATCCAAAGAAGACCTCCCCTTCCTCACAAGAAATTCGGGTCGCCCCTAAACCATCCCGCAATGGGGTTCTTATAGGCGAAGGGGGAAGAGGAGTGCCGCTCCATACCTGTGGAGTCGAGTAGGCTCGGGTAAGGTACGAGAGAGTGGGGGAGAATGCCGCAAGGAGGATCGGGCCACTTGCGCACGCGCCGCAGGGATAACCCTCACGCGAGAAATGCCGCAGGGATGAGAATGGGAGTGATCGCGAGAGGCTCGAGGAGTAACGGCCGCAAAAGGGGGGATCGATCGAGCGCAGGAGAGGGATCTAGCGAAGCTTCCAGGGAGCTCACGCGGGAGAGACGAAGTCAACCGAGCGGGGTAAGTGGGTTTTAGGGCTTAGGTTTAATTTAATACATATTATTATTTTATTAAAAATTAAACCCTCAATCACAATTTTAGTCCCCGACAGGCCGTCGTCGCAAACTTAACGTCAATTTTAAGTGAAATCGACATTCCGGATGCATCGGCGCAGTCCATTTTGTCGTCCGAGGTCGTCTGGGCAACCTCGTCGACGGTCGCGTCAAAATTGCGTCGAAATTTGGTATCGTCGCAAAATTTTAACACGAGCACGATTAAAAGCGATGTCAACACATACAAAAGAGTTTGTATCAATATTTGGTTGTAGTGAAAAAAAATATATTTTTTTGTTGTGAAATAGTATCCATTCTTATCAGATTTTGAAAATTAGGGTTGTCTACGAATTGATCACTTCGTCAGGTTTAGGATCACTAACAATCCTAAGAAGGTACGGGTACCCCGCTTGCCTTATAGCGGTGATGGTACCATCATCCTACGGTTCACCGGGGCCCTTGAGCGGGTCCTGGTGTCATAGGATGGGATATCATTCCACTCTACCACCAGTGTGCCTTTATCATCAACACAGTCACTGCCCCAAAACAAAACAAAACCAACTCTGAGTGAAGCTGGGAAAACATGTCAATCAACGGAAATGAGACGGAAAAGAGATTAACCCACCTCCAAATCCGAGAAGGGCCAAAGCGGAAGGAGGGTTAATCTAAAACGCCCCTAAAACAAGTAAATAATAGATCACCGAAAGCAAAACCCAAGGTCCTTGAATCAATCCTGAGGATATCATTTTCTCACTTAGCATAATCGGATTGACCCCAAGAAGGGTGTCCTTTCCGTTTAGATCAAAAAGAGTTTAAAATAAAATCCAGGAAATCTTTTAAACCTCGTAAATCCAATCAAGAAAGAAATGGCTCGGGGAAAATGGCTGCTAATATTACCAAGCCCGTGCTAAAATCCAGACTTTTCAAGTTTCAAATAAATTCATAGCTTTTGAGATAACCAATCTCCCTATAAGATCAACTACAAGCCCGTCAGTGACAGGAGAATCGCCTCAATCTCAAAGTTCCCAATTTATCAGAAAGTGAATGGAAAAGCTCTTCTAAACTTCCAAGGCGAGTCCGATTCTATCAAATGGAACATCCCAAGTATGGTATCACATTCCCTCCCACAAGCGAATCAGGAAACGCTTCCAAATCATTTCAATCAACTCCATAGGCAAGGATAGCAAGAAGCAAGACCACCACCTCAATTACTCCACTAAGGCTCTCGGCTAAAGCTGCAAACAAGAGAAGAGGCTCACGGCTATAGCTGCAACAAAGGAGTAGCAAATGATGGAACGTACTCACGGCTAAGGCCACCAAAAGGAGGGGAAAGACCCACGGCCAAGATGGCAAAAGACCCCACTCAGCGTTTCCAAGTTCACACTAGCATTAGGATTTCCAAGCTCCTAGATTAAATTAAATTTAACACGCCACGAGAGTATAAATTCCCTAATCAGTTCAAATAACAGTTCTCGGTCAAGGTAGCAGAGGAGGAGACAATCCTGCATAAAGCCTACAAGAAGATAATTTATCTCAAAGCCATAATTTCATTCCTGCATAAAGCCACAACAAGAGATCACTGCCGAGTCACAATGGGGTTAGGACCAAGCCGACATCTAACTACAGCTGACCCAGCACAAAGCCAAGACAGGGAACAACATCATAAGGGTAAACCGAGCCAAGCACGAGCCCAAACCCGAGCTACAACAAGGCTGGAATCAAACCAGCACACAAGCTACGACAGTCCCGACACAGCTGGAATCAAAACAGGCACGAAACCAAAACCATGAGCCGTCACAGGGATGAAAATCGAGGCCTCACAAAGCCCAAATTGAATCTACTATTTATAAAAAATTCAGCCCAACATAAGTAAAAAAAAAAAAAAAAAAAAAAATGAAGTCACCAAGGCATGCTTCAAAAGTTTTAGAAATTACGATTTTGATTTTTGAAAACATTTCTAGTATAATAGGGCAACCATATGAATCGAAACCTTGGCCACGACAAAGCAAAATCGAGCCCACATTAAGGCTAAAACCTAATCCTGCAAAGTTTTTAAACCAGGATAAACATAATATATCAAAATAAGCTCTCGGGTAAGGGCTAAAGCAAGCAAACCAAGCCTCCAAACAAGGCCGAAAATGGATCATGCTCTTTCCAAAATGAATTAACTAGGGGGGGGGGGGGGACTTAGGCTACAACAACATCCTCATACTCCCAATATATATCAAAACATAAAGCTACCACATGCTTGCAAGCAAGAATAAACATAGAAATATCCCAAATCTTCATAACATGCTTTTATAAAGGGCTAGACTTCCATATATTCAAGACATAGAGCTATTACATGCTTCACATAGGGACAAACATAGAGCTTCCCAATTTAAACTAAGCTTCTTCCTAGCATGCTCGTTTGATAAGGAAACATTACAAGGAGCAACAGAATGGGCCCCACATGCTCATGAGAGAATCAAAATAAGCTCTCCTACTATTCTTAACAAACAAGAGTGAATGAAGAACTTCAAACTACACATCCCAACATGCTTAAAGAAGGAACCATCCTTGTCCCAAAGTCACAAGCCACGAGACACATTAGCATGCATACACATATGTGTGCTCTTGGAACAAATAAAGTTTAAAATTTTGAAACCAAATCTTCCATACAATTGCAAAGGAGGCTAAACTTGCCTTAAAATCATATTTCCATGCTTTTGGATTGCTCTAAATGGCAAGAGGAAGAGAAAAGAGCCCACTTCATAGTATATATGCATATAACAATTTTAAACTAGTGCTCAAATCTATCCCTAGAACATGTTTAAGTTTTCCTTATCCTTACTCATGCTTCAATCAATAAAGCGCTCCCAAACATTTACATAAGATCATACTAGCATGCCACTATGTAGAGGAAGCAAGAAACTATCATTTTAAGCAATCAAACAAACCATTCCATAGTATATAAACATCCAGCCGAAGCATTAAACAGGAAGAACCGAACCAACAGCAGGGTTACGGGCACCCTGGGCCAAACCGAGAAGAAGAAAGGGGGTAGAGGGAAGTTACCAGACAATATGAAGCACACAAAAGGAGCAACAAATTCAGGTAGCAATCCAACAACACCTCCCCTTCCTCACAGAAATTTTCGGGCAACCCAAATCCCACTTCAAATGGGGCATTTATAGGCAAAGGAAGGGGATAAGTGTCGAACTTACCTGTAGGGGGCTAGTTTGAGGCAGCGACAAAATGCTGAAGAGGGGATGGGTTCGGCCACGGGATCGCACAGGGAAGAGCAGGAGAAGATAGCGCGGCCAGGGATAAGGGATGGACGCGTGCGGCTCGAGGAGGAGACCGCAGGAGATGGGAGTCCGGTTGGGCGTGCGAACATGAGAGCGGGAGAGGGAGACGGGCCGAGTGTGCGATGGGGAGGATTTAGGGCTTTAGGGAGAATATAAAATATATACAAACAATAATAATAATAATAATAAGAATGTTATTATAATTATTGTTATCATACAAATTATCGGCGTTTTCTCCCCGACGAGCTATCGTCGCGAAATAATTGACTTCTAGGTGAAATCGATGTTCTGGACACATCGGCGCAGTCAATTTCATCATCCGAGGTCTTTCGGACAGCCTCGTCGACGGTCGTGTCGAAAGTGCGTCAAATCCGATCCAGGCGTTCTGACTTCGGTTTTGATCCGTTGCGGAGTACTGAAAGCGTCGAGGGTGTGAATCAAAGAATTTGTGCGCGGTGGTGCTAGAATCGTGCACGAGGCTGTCTTAATGTCCGGTGATCCTATAGGGCTTAACTTGGATTTCTAACGTCAATTCTAACCTGCTATGAACTAGAGGTACGGAACTTTGTCCGGGACTCCAAAAGAGTGACGAAGTGGCTTCGAACATTCTAATATGAGGTGGGTCCCATTGCTAGGGGTCTAAGATTGTCGGGGAAGCTCCTAAAGCTAGAACCCTAAATCCTAGGAGGAAAGCTAAACCTCGACAAAAGTGAGGTCAACAAATGAACCCCCAATAGGTGTGGTGTGCCGGACAGACACACCACGCGTATTGGTGTTGACCGAAAAGGATCAACAAACCAACACAAAGCTGCCTAAGTAATGTACTTAGGACAGAACATAGAATTGAAAGAGAGTTGTTTCCGCTGCGGAATAAGAGTTGGAATTTCCAATTACAAAACTTGCAAACTTACAAATTTCAAACTTGGGACTTGTTTTTCGATTTGGGTTTTCGAAGAAAATTTCAAACTTAAGGGAGATGAGAAAACCAGGTTGGACGGAAAAGAAGAGTCAGGAAAGGAATCGGGCGACCTTGCACCGACCTGAAATCTTACGGAGATGAAAAACTTGTGGAAACTTATGGGAACTTGTGGAAATTTATGGAAATTTATGGGAACTTGTGGAAATTTATGGAAATTTATGAAAATTTATGGAAATTTATGGAAACTTATGAAAATTTATGGAAATTTATTGAAACTTATGGAATTTACAGGAATTTATGGAAATTTATGGAGATTTATGGGAATTTATGGGAATTTATGGTAACTTATGGAAATTTATGGGAACTTATGGAAATTTATGGAGATTTATGAAAACTTATGAAAATTTGTGGGAACTTATGAAAATTTATGGAGATTTATGGGGATTTATGAAAATTTATGAAATTTATGGAAATTTATGGGAACTTATGGAAACTTATGGAAACTTATGGAAATTTATGGAAACTGTGCAGAGAGTAAAGAAACTTATGAAGCTTGTGAAGAGTACGTAGAATTCACGGGAATTTGAGCACGAGAGATCTCAAATTTGGATTTCACTTTAAATTTTGTCATTTTTTCATTTTCCTTTTCTTGATTATAAATTTTTTTAACATTGCGAATTTTATTTCATTCTTTCGCATTTTTACTTTATTTTTTTGTGTGAAGTATATTTTTGTTTCGTTCTTTGTTCATTGTAATTTTGGACCGACGCATGGTCATGCGGCTTTTCATCAACTGCGCATTTAAAGACATATTCCAAGAACGCATGCTGAACTGGAACAAAGTACAACTGGTTTATGTCGAAAAACATCCAAAATGTCTGTAGTACATCTGAAAGTAGACTGAAACATTACACGCTGAGCGGTAGACTGGCACAAAACAGTAGACACATGCTCTCTGAAGTCATCATGTTATCAGTCTACGCTCCGGAACAAAAGTCCCCTTACGTATGCCTGAAGGTACGGCTACGTCACAGTGGCAGTGGATGGAGGCCCTCTAACTCTGGGTCTGTTTCGTAATTGTATGGCGCTTTGTCCATGTCCATCCTTCTGAAGGTGATTGAGACTCTTTGACCGGTGACGCCTGGAATGCAGTGCTTAGCTAGATCCGTTCCATTTCCCTTCAAGACTAGGACAGATCCAACTGGCAGCGGAATCTTCACAGAACCTCTGAACTCCCCTGGTCCAATGATCTGTATTTCCCTCCCGAAGAGAAGGTCGCTCTCACTCACGATCGAGACTGTGCAGAAAGGCCTGACGAAGTCGTTGTGGTCAATATGAGGCGGGATGCAATCCCCTTCCTCATAGGTATTAATGATACAACTATTCGGAATGCAGTCGGCTGGTAGCACGTGCCATTCCACCATTCTCTTGACCATATTCTTGATTTCTGGTGGCATGTCGTCAACTTCATCGTGTGGTAGAATCGCCGGGGGATTCCCTCGTCTGTCTTTGGCGAAGTTATAGCAGCAACCACACTGAATCGTGATCCTGCCCTTGCCTCGTTTCCACTTCTTGGGCTCGGAGTATGTCTTCTTCTTCAAAAGGCCTGCTGTAAGCACGCAACGAAGAATTTCTTTCTCATCCCTCTTCGAGAAGACATTTATGTACAACTTGAGTCCTTCCAAGATGTTAACAGCTTTATACTGTATTTCTTTATAGTGCTCGAATTCTTGCTTTCTGACTCTTCTGATTTTAGCCATCACGTAGTCCGGAATTATCCGTTGTTGTCTGGGTCGCACAAACGGTGGCACGTAGGGCTCTACACTGAGGTGTTCCCCATCTCTCCTCCTCAGAGAGACAGTTGCTTAAGCCTCATACGTCCCAAACTCTTCCAAGTGAAGCACATGGCACTGTGGGCACTCCGAGAACGCTCCCACATACGTCAACTGTCTGGGAAACTCCTTACTGCACATTGGACATCCCGTAAAAATCTCCTCGAGCGGGTCAACTGGAGGCACTGGCTCCGAGGCGTACTCAGGCTCTATCTCGGTGGCTGGCGAACTGGCTGATGTCTCTTTCATCTCGGGATTGTAATCTTCTTCTTCATAAATCGGCGGAAGCTCTGCGGCTATCCTCCTGGTCTGTCTTCGCTCGAATGCTTCAATCTGACAGCGCTTTCGGTGGTAAGCATTCCTTTTTTGGGTACGCCTCAGCGGCGGGTCTGGAACTCGTCCTGCGTCAACAGTGACTAGGTCATCCTCTGGCGTGGCGATCATTGACGAAATTCTTCTGTCTCCGGCTGTGGGGAGGTGTGAGTCGACAAAACCTCCAGTAGCACCCCGTCTTGATGTTTCCCCAATATCTTGGTGACTGACTCGGACCACGGATTTCAAATTTGTGATCTCGGAGTGTCGGACTAGTTTCATGAGGGAACCCTCGTAGTCCACATTGACTTGAGAGTAATCCAAGTCAAAATTTATCACACCGCCTTCCGGTGCTTTCTCTTCATCCAGCGCTAGACTTAAGCCGTCTTTGAAAGCGAGAACCAGCTTCTGACCCATCATTCTCCTGCAGAAAATAGGGGACTCGTCAGCATGCTGAAATTCGAAAACGAATAAGAACAAAGCAATTTATTATTAAGTAAATTATTTCATCAAATGTACGAGCTTTATTTAACTCAATCAATGGACGATACCTGAAGAAATACTACGCAACGTGATGTGACAAAGAACCGCCTTGGGAATCCATCAACTGGTACGATCCTCCGGAATAGACTTTCTCAACCACAAACGGTCCCTCTCAGGTCGGTTCAAACTTTTCGCCTATCTTGTGTTGTGCAAGAATAGGTCTTCTAAGAACAAGGACGAGGTCACCAACTTTGAATGTCCTCGGGCGGACCAACTTGTCGTTGGCTTGAATCATCTTTGCTTGATATAGTTTCAGGTTTTGCTGCGCGAGCAATCTTCTTCCTTCAAGACTCTCTAGTTCTTCAAGTTTGAGCTTGGCGTTGTCCTCTGTCGTAATCTTATTGGCGACGGCGATTCTGAGTGAAGGTAGCTGGACTTCTAACGGGAGAACGACCTCAGACCCATACACGAGAGCATACGGCGTAGACTGTGTCGGAGTTCTGACAGTCGTCCTGTATGCCCACAAGGCTTCTAACAGTTTCTCGTGCCACTGTCGCTTGTTATCTTCGAGTGTCTTCTTCAAGATATGTACTAACGTCTTATTGAATGCTTCCGCTAAGCCATTTGCCCTTGGGTAATAGATTGTAGAGTATCTTCAATCTATCCCGTGTCGTCTGACGAAGTTGTTAATCTTCGTGCTCTTGAAGGTGGACCCATTGTCGGAGATAATCCTGCACGGAACACCAAAACGATAGACAACTTGATTTCTGAAAAACTGAAGAACGTCTTGCGCTGTAACTTCTCGTAATAGTACTGCCTCTGCCCACTTGGAGAAATAATCCGTAGCTGCGAGAATAACTCAGTGTCCTTTAAAAGATGGAGGGTCTATCGGACCCACTATATCCGTGTCCCAACACTCGAATGGCCACGACGCAACCGTCGGATGTAACACATTCGGAAGTTGGTGCAAGACCACTCCGTGCACCTGGCACTGGTGACACCTTTTCGCTGTTTCCATGCAGTCGGACATCATTGCTGGCCAATAATATCCGAGCCTTTTGATTTTCATCATCATTTTCGGCCCTGACTGGTGAACACCACACAATCCGACGTGAACCTCTTTGACGATACTCTGCGCTTCTACTCCGCTCAGACATGTTAACCACATCTGATCGAAGGATATTCTGTACAAAACATTGTCGATTAAAGCATATGACATTGACCTTTTCTGGATCTGATGAGCTACTGACTTATCTTCTGGCATTGCTCCTATCTGTAGGTAATCGACGAATGGCTGGCGCCAATCCTCCGTGTCCTCGGCAATTGCGGCCACCATTTCCTCTTTTCCCAACTTATGCACATTATCAAGGTCAATCTGAGACAAAACCTGACGTCCTTGCATAGTGATGTCAACGGAATCCTCCGGTGAACATGCCAATTCCTTAGCGAGTTTAGCTAAAGCGTCCGCATGGGCATTATCCGCTCGAGGGACTCTGTAGAACATCATGCTAGGAATTTGGTCCTATAACTTCATTGCATACTTGTGATATTCTGCTAATTTTGGCTTTAGAATCTTGCACTGTCCGACCACTTGCTTAATAACGAGCTGCGAGTCACCATGGATGGCGATGTCTGTTATATCCATTAGAATTGTCAACTCTAATCCCGTGATTAACGCTTCATTTCTGTTTCATTGTTGGTGCACGACTCTGTCAGATGATAGGAGAATCTCAGCATTCCCCGATCCGATGTGATGAAGATCAAACCAATCCCTGCTTTACCGGGCATCACTGTTCCAAATCCTTCATCATGACGCTCCATCGAAGTACATTTCCCAACGTTGAGCGTTGGGGTCTTCCACCTGCATTATCTGTTCGTCTGGTAGATCGTCCTTGAGAGGGGACCCAACTGGTAGCGGGTGCGCTGCGAGGAAGTCTGCGAGAATCTGCCCTTTGATAGCGCAAAGAGGCACGAACGTTATATCAAATTGCAATAATATCATCGACCACCTTGCTAATCGTCCGGAAAGCGTTGGTCGGGTCATCAAATATTGCAACAGATTAACTTTCGAAATGTCTAAACTTCTGAGCGGCGAAAACTAAAGCTTGACAATGCTTCTCAATAGGAGGATACTTTACCTCCGCAGGCATTAGACGTCGACTCAGGTAGTAGGGTGCGTTCTCCTTACCCTCATCATTGACTTGAGCAAGTAAGGCTTCGAGGGATTCGTCTAAAGCCGCGGTATAAAGTATCAACGGTCTACCCGGGATAGGGGCTGCTAAGACAGGAGGTGTCGTCAGGTACCGCTTAATATCTTCAAAAGCCCGTTGGCACGGCTCTCCCCAAACGAATTTAGCATCCTTTCGAAGTAAATTCGAGAAGGGTAGACACCTTCCTGACAGATTAGCTATAAAGCGTCTTAAATATGCCAACTTCCCTTGAAAAGATCGTAATTGCTTCAGGGCCTTGGGAAGAGACATTTCTATTATCGCTTTAATCTTCTCTGGATTGATTTTGATTCCCCGATGACGGACAACGAATCCTAGAAATTTCCCGGAAGTAATGCCGACGGCGCATTTTAATGGATTCATCTTCAGATTAAATTGTCATAATCGTTCAAACACAATCCTCAAATCATACAAATGATTCTCCTTTACTTTGCTCTTGATGACCAGGTCGTCCACAACACTCAACCTGGTTGTGGATGAGGTCATCGAAGATCTTGGTCATCGCCCGCTGGTAAGTAGCTCCGGTATTGTTCAAACCAAACGACATTACTGTGTAGCAGTAGATCCCAATCGGAGTTCTGAAAGCTGTAAGCGTTGCATCCTCTGGAGCCATCTTGATCTGGTTGTAACTTGACGATCCATCCATGAAAGAGAAGACTTCGTGTGACGATGTGATGTCCACCATCAATTCCGGTATCAGCAACGGAAATTCGTCATTCGGGCATACTTTATTCAAGTCTCTGAAGTCGACACATACTCGAATTTGTCCATTCTTCTTCTTTACTGGTACGACATTAGCTAACCACGTTAGGTATTGCTCCTCTCGCACAAAGTTAGCGTCGATTAACTTCTTCACCTCGGTAATGACTTGTTGCTCTATTTCGAGGCGCATTCTTCTAGAAGCTTGTTTCACTGGAGTTATACTTCGATCCAATCAAAGCCTGTGGACTGCAACCTCTGGAGACAAACCTGATATTTCTTTGTAGCTCCAAGCAAAACAATCATTGAATTCTGACAAAAGTTTAACCAAATCCTTAGACTCCTCTTCGCAGAGCAGAGAGCTTATAAAGGTAGGTTGAGGTTGTTCTTCCGTCCCGAGGTTGATTTCTTTCAACTCATCGACCGTTGACTTGATTTCTTCTTCGAATTCTGGCGGAGCATCATCTATCGGGGAATCTTCGCAATTATCCTCGGTACTGTAGCACTCCTCTTCCATTCTGGTAGTAACAACCATGCAAAATTCTTTATCATCGACTGGTCCGATCGTACCAAACTCGAGACCTTCCTTTGAATAGAGCTTCTTTCCTTTTGTATTCCATAATTTTTCAAATGATTGCAACTTATCTTTTAATATTTGTTTCGGCACATATCCCTGTTGAATCAATTTTTGAGAACACGGTGAAAAGTAACCAAAAAGTAATTCCATTAATTCATTAGAAACATCTTCATCCAAATTTACAGGGATTTCCAAACTAGAAGAAAGAGAAGCATTGCAGAACTTGATCGGTTTCATGCCCGCACTATGGACTTCCTTAACCTCTAAACTCCCAACCTGGTGAGGGTAGATTGGGGTTAAGGTCGTGGCTTGAACATAATGGTTGATCCGATCATACATCGACTCGTACTCACTTTTCTCTTTATCCTCCAGAGAGATCTCGAACTGAGGCTTCTTTTGATTCACTGTCATTGCATCTTTGACGAACTTCTCTCCTTCGGAACTTTCTTCCACGTCTATGCTGATAGTCACTCTATTTCATTCAACAATATTGTTAGTTCTTCCTCGCCCACGTCCCCGGCCTCGACCTCTGATGCGTGGGCTAAAAGAACTTTCACCCTCTTGTTGCAAAGGAATGGTGTGATATCGTTGAATCGGAATCACCCGGTCTTGCTCTTGCGACCCCTTGGAATCTTCAATCTTGTTTAACATGACATCTCTGGACAGAAATGTCTTCTTTGGAGGCACATATTAGGCAGCGTCTTCATGAATGCCTATTTCCTGTATTGAAAATGGTTGTAAATCTCCTTTATTGTAATGCTCTCGGTTGTCCTTGCAATATTTGATGCACTGGTGCAGCGATGACGGAACCATATTATGCTCTGGTCGGCCAAGTAGGGCGTTGAACGAAGTTTTCGCGTCGATGATATGGAATTTTCATCAATAGCGTTATCGAACCAAAAGCTCTCTTCTTTTTGGTTGAATCCTCTTAACATCATCTTTAACACTAAATAGGACGCAATGGAGAAAAAGGATTCATGTAGCCCCCCACTTAGTGAGATTAAGGCTTTGTTGTTGTTGTTGTTGTTGTTGCCTCTTAACATCATCTTATTGGCGGAGAGCTCCTCAGCATCAATGTCCAAGTACATTAATGTCCGCAGACTCATTATGTTGAGCAATGCTCTGGGATCCACTAAGACTCTGGAAAGCACGAACCGGTTGATGCTGATTGAAATGTAGAGAGGTCGGTTATGCTCAGTAGTACCAAGCAATAGATCATCGGTGAAAGTCACCCCAGACTGTTCCTTCAACGAACAAACTTCGTCCGAGGATGTGCTAGCCAACTGAGCTAAGCAAATTTCTGGATCAAGTAGAGCTTTGATCAGAGACTCTCTCATCTCCTTTGACGAGACCGGAGCGTCATAAATGCTTAGTCGAGCCGGCAACTTCCTAAGATGAGCTAGTACGTTGTAATCCACTTTGCTCGAGCTTCTGGTTTCCTCTTGGGCATTTATATCTTCTATTGTTGGGGGTGGTTCCTCTGGAGTAACTGCCTGCTTTCTTTTATCCATCGGGGTCGTCCCCGAGGGTAACATTTTTCCTCTTCTTAAATACACCTCTAGTATCTCTTCAGACGCTGCGGTCGACTCTTCCGGTGTTGACTCTGAATCTGAAAAATCCAAGTTGATGGCAGTTGGCGTTCCTTCGCATTCGAGAACTGGTTCATCACTTTCTGAACTATCGTAGCCGGTGTCGTTGGCATCTTCACCTTCATCGACATGTTCATCGGAATTTTGTATGACCTGAGGATCGTTTTGGGAATCAAAATCGGGGTTAAAATGGTTAAAGTCAGTTACGTCATTTGAGATAACCAAAACGTAACCAGAATAAAAAACTTTAAATTCAAAATGCCCTGAAGGGGCGTAGAGTTAGTCGTACAAAGTCAAGGGTTCGAGGAATTTCTCCCCCAAATCCGAGACAACCAATCTAACAGGAGTCGTCCCTATCCTACCTGTCGCGCTATCAGTCTTTACTTCGTCCACACTCTTTTTCTATTTCATCTTCCGTTGCGGCAACTTCTCTGGCGTAACGGCTATCGCTGGCTGGGCAGGTTGCAGGCTCTGAACTGAAGCTTGTGCTGACGCGGTCTGAATCTGGTTCAGGATCCTTCTGGAAGATCTAGTCCAAGCTGTGTTCCATCCTTCGTCCACCGGATGTGATCCCACTAGGTGAATAGGCTCATCTGAAATCACATTTACAGAACCTTTTTCAGGTTCTTTCAAATATTTTTTCGAAATAACAATATTCCCCTCTTTATAGTTACTCTCGAGCCAATCTTTGAAGCTGAAGCAGTTTTCTATGGTGTGGCCGAGCAATCTGTGGTACGGACAGTAATAGGGCTGATCTTTCTTATCGACCTCTTCTGGTTTCTTCGGCTCAGACAATCTGAATTTTGGCTTTTTCATCAAATTTCTGAACATCTTTGCCACTGCGTCATCCCTGAAGGAATACACCCTGTTGAGTTGGGCCTTCATCGTCGGACCCTGTCCTTTATCTTCTCTGTAAGGCCTCCCGCCGGAACGGCCGCCGTCAAGCCGGTCGTATCGCTGACCGTATTGCTGAACATACTACGGTGGTTGTTGGACATACTACGGTGGCTGCTGCACGTACTGCTGCGGCTGCTGCACGTACTGCTGCACATACTGTTGTGACGGCTCAACCTGAATCTGCATGGGCTGCTTACCTTTGTCCACAGTTGCCACTGTCCCAGACTTCTTCTCGAACGCTTTTACTGCTCTGGGCTTTTCAGTCTTTTCCTGGGATTCCGTTTGTTTAATTTCTTCTTGTAGGCTGCTGGCTTTACTGAGTAACTTCTCAAATGACTTGATGGTGAGTCCTTTAAGCATGAAAGCTATCGGTCCATGGATGCTCTTGAGTAAGACCTCAATCGCATGTTGTTCCTGCAATTGAGGCTCGCATTTCATGCTTAAGTTTCTCCACCGTAGGATATACTCCACCAAAGTATCTGTGGGCTTCTGACGTTCCATTATAAGATCTCCAATAGTAATGTGGTGGTATACCCCGACAAATCTCTTCACGAACAAATTTTCCAACTCTGTAAACATCTTGATCGACCCATTTGGCAGCTCTGCGTACCAATCAAATGCAATCTCCGAAAGACTGCTCACGAACTGGCGGAAAAGTAGTGCCTCACTACCCGCCGCGTTGCAGCAGCTTGCTCGGAAGTATGCAACGTGCTGATGGGGGTTGCCCGTTCCATCGAAAGCCTTAAAGGTCGGTGGTACAAAACCCTTAGGATATGGGACAGCATCGAACTCCTCCGGGTAGGGTCTACCCCTTAAAATTGATGCGCCCCTTTTGATTGAGCTAAGACTTCCTTTACCTGTTGTTTGACCAGCTGCTTAATGTTCTTTTCTGGCACCATATTCTGAGTTGAATCTTTCTTCGGCGGCTCATCTCGGTTTGGCAACCTCCCTTCGTTCGTCGGTAATATGGACAATCTCTAGCTGGTTCATCTCCGGGGATGCCACTTGCTGTGAGTACGACTGTACCTGGGCTGCGACCATGATGACCATCATTTCTTCGATCCTCTTCTCGAGGCGACTAATAATCTCATCTTTTTGCTGGGAGGCCCTTCGCCACTCTTCCGCTGTATTCTCCTCAACAGACGAAGCATCACGCGCAAACGACGTAGCTCGGGTTTCAACAACGTTGATCCCGGCGAATTCCTTATCCATGTAGTCTGACAGGTCATGATCTTTATTGTCGAAATTTAACCCTCGCTCCTTTGCCAGCTCGGTGATTTCAGCTCTGAGTTTCTTTAGTTTATCATTAACTTCTTTCCCTTTAACCGTTTTAAGATCGGTTGGCACTTCTTGAATGTTTCCTGTAGTAAGTTCTAGAGCAGTCGTAACAGTAGCAATCAGAGTATCAGACTTATATTCCGTTTCAACGGAACGCTCCTCTGATCCTTTCAAAAGTATCGGTCCAGCGACCTTATGTATCCACACCTTTCTCAACGTCGATGCTTTGAGACGGGATGTCTCGGTAGTGCCATCAGCTTGTCGAAAGGGGGTGTGCTCTCTAAAGTGTGAACCAGATACTATAGAGAATGGTCTTTTCCCATTATTCTTCTTTGGAGGTTCTTCATTACTAACAGCAGGTAACACTCTGGGACCCAGACGAGACTTGGCTGATTTGCGACTAGCGAGTCTCCGAACGGCTGTAGCGACATCTGAAACGGTAGCAACAGTAGAAACACGGCTCCCTAATCGTAACTTAGCGGGAACACGAGGTGGTGGTAGCGCAGCAGCAATCCTATGAAGACTCTCTTCCCCGATAGAAGTAGACAACGGATGAAACCTACTCCCTTTGAGGAGGTGAGAGGTTCCAAACTTTGCATCCTCTTCCGGTTGAGAGGTTGGCTCGACGGAGGTCAGTCTCTTCGCAGCTTTCAGAATCCTTCGTTTGCGGTCCTTCTTTGTGACTTGGTTAACGACGCGGCCTGAGAGCTGGAACCAACTTCAAACACTGATGGTGCAAGAGCGAACACATCTACAGAACCTTCCTCAAACAAGATCTCCTTTCCTTTTGCAGACGGTACAGTTGGTGCAAGGACTGTGAATCCGGCGGCGGTAGCGGTAACGATTCTCTTTGGCACGCAAACAACAGACTTCGCAGACACGAAAGCAATAGGCTTAGCGGGAGTAACCTTAATCTTGGGCCTCTTAATTGAACGAAAATCAGCATCTCCATTCAAATCGTATTCAGCAGCAGGCTCAGCGATCTCTGAAGGAGTAGTCTTCATGATTACGTACGATGCCTTTCCGAGTATGACTTCGATCTCGTCGAAGCCGGTACCAAACCTTATTATCGCTCCCTGCTGAAGCACAACTTTGTCACGGGATAGATTCCCATCGAACGAGAAAGTCAACTTGGGTGATGACATTCCAACTTCCAGTTGAAAAGAGTTCTAAAGGTTAGTTACGGCCTACACTTTGTAATTTCAGTAAGAAATACTAAAATCAACAAAGTTCGTATTATGAACTGGGTAACCCTTTTATCATTATTTTTTGTCCTGATGTTTTTATCTTATTTCATTTTTATTTATGGATTGTGATTTAATTTATTAACAGGGTTTGCTTAATTTGAAAATTTAAGTGAAATGTACGAAAGTAGAGGTTGAGTTTAGTTTGCCGATAACAAATCAAATCCGAGAGATACAGAGTAAAAGTGAAATTCAGGACTCAGTCCTAGGCTGAATTCACAATGCACCTTGCGCACTAACACACCTACTGGGGGTCAGACCCTACACAAAAAGAAAGCCCTAGAGGTTCCTGAACCACTTTGTTTGAGGTGGTCCCCTACACAAAAAGAAAGCCCTAGAGGTTCCTGAACCACTTTGTTTGAGGTGGTCCCCTACACAAAAAGAAAGCCCTAGAGGTTCCTGAACCACTTTGTTTGAGGTGGTCAAACGGTTGGTTCTGGAACCAATAGAGTTGACCGTACTTGCCCAAGAAGGAAATGAGCGAAGCATGCCAACGGAAGAAAGACAATCTAGACCATGAGGGGCATGAACACATTGTCGATATATGAAGATAGAAACCTTCGATCATAATGGAGAGTAGAGCTGGTCGCCAGCGGAGTCGCCAGAAGTTGTCGGCCGCTGAAAGTGCGTATGTATTTGAGATTTAATTTGATTTATGTTTTTATATTGATTTTTGAAAGTAAAACTTTAAATTTTAAAATATGAGAATGGACGAATTTCATTTATATAATAGTTTAGATGAAGGAGCGTAATATCGCAAGTATCGCGTCTATTCCGAAGAATAGACACTCTACTTGACAATATTGCTCGATCAAATAAACCACAAAATTCATGACATCCGATCTGGTCTGCGAATCTTTATGTGGACCGACAAATTCCCCTATTTAATACGAAAAGAATTAAATAGGGTTTATATTACCTGGGTTCATAAAGCTCCCTATAGAGGCAAGCCCCTATAGTCAATTACCCCTAAAATGATTGAAGTCACCTGAGAGAACTCTCGATTTAGATCAGGATTTCTATCTTCATGAATTCAGGGGTAGGGTTTTCAAAGAAGTGTGATAGTAGGAAATCCAATAGGTGAAAGACGCAATGTGGAACAGTTGTTTCCCGAGTCAAAGAAAAGAGTGGTAGGGGACGTCACGGATCACGAGGAGAACCTCGATGACTTCCCAGACTATCCTAATGTTGGGCTTTAGATTTTGGAAATGAATTTATTTTTAAGTTTCAATCTTGCAAATTAATTATAGGGATTACATTTGCATACTATCCGATTATGCAAACAATCTGGAAGGTAGGAGAATTTACGCCGTATAGGACGACGACCTCGGAATCCTAAGCGAGTTAGGGCTTATATTGCACAGCAGGGCTGTGCAAAGGCCTAAAAGAACAGGTGAGGATTTATGTCGCACTAGGCGAACTACCTCGAAACATATGGCTTGTTATTTAGACTAAAGAATGATTTTGCTGAAGTAGACACAAGTTTTGCTGATGATGCCCATTGTAGTCCAAGCTCTTTGTCGTGAAGAGATAGAGTTTTTTAAGGTGGCAAGTCATAACATTTAATCAGGTGGCCCTATGGTTGAGTTCTCCTAAACATCCTATGCAAATATGTTTAAGGTTGTACAATGTGTAGCAGGGTATAACGCGCAGGAAGTAAAACATGCAGTAGAGTATAGTACAACGTGCTAAAAAGAACAGTAACAGATATGAAAGGCAACACGCTGTAAATATAAACAAACCTGTATACCTGAGAGATCCGTTATTTTATTAAATGCAGCAGGCTGGAATGCATCATGAAATGAAAGCCGGGCAGAAACATCGTCCAGAAAACCCGAAAAAGGACGGAGAACGACTCACGATAGAAAACTCGGAGAAAGTAAACGAAAATCAAAATAAAGCCATCAAAACCTCAGGAAAGTCTCGGAAAAGGACCACGAGTGCTTCATCAAAATCATACAAAAATCCGAAGAAAGCCGCAAGCACTCGGGTCGGGGCTAGGCTCGAACCGTGGAAGCATCGCTCGAGGGTCGTCGAAGGCTACTCGGTCACCCGAGTGTATAGAGTCCGCTACTCAGCTAGAAGGGTGTCCTACTAAACCTAACTCAGGAGGGTGTTCCTTAACCCAAGACTGATAATCAACAAGTGGACAACCAAATTTATAATATAGTTTTAAAATTTATGTTTTTAGCATGCACGTGGATTTCAGGCATACAAAAGAGAGTTTGTATCAATATTTGGTTGTAGTGAAAAAATATATATATTTTTTGTTGTGAAATAGTATCCATTCTTATCAGATTTTGAAAATTAGGGTTGTCTACGAATTGATCACTTCGTCAGGTGTAGGATCACTAACAATCCTAAGAAGGTACGGGTGCCCCGCTTGCCTTATAGCGGTGAATGGTACCGTCATCCTACGGTTCATCGGGGCCCTTGAGCGGGTCCTGGTGTCATAGGATGGGATATCATTCCACTCTACCACCGGTGTGCTTTTATCATCAACATCGTCACTGCCTCAAAACAAAACAAAACCAACTTTGAATGAAGCGGGGAAAACATGTCAATCAACGGAAATGGGACGGAAAGGAGATTAACCCACCTCCAAATCCGAGAAGGGCCAAAGCGGAAGGAGGGTTAATCTAAAACGCCCCTAAAACAAGTAATAATAGATCACCGAAAGCAAAACCCAAGGTCCTTGAATCAATCCTGAGGATATCATTTTCTCACTTAGGCATAACTGGATCGACCCCAAGAAGGGTGTCCTTTCCCTTTAGATCAAAAAAAGTTAAAAATAAAATCCAGGAAATCTTTTAAACCTCGTAAATCCAATCAAGAAAGAAATGGCTCGGGTAAAACGACTGCTAATATTCCCAAGATCGTGCTAAAATCCAGACTTTTCAAGTTTCAAAAAAATTCATAGCTTTTGAGATAACCAATCTCCCTATAAGATCACCTACAAGCCCGTCAGTAACAGGAGAATCGCCTCAATTTCAAAGTTCCCAATTTATCAGAAAGTGAATGGAAAAGCTCTTTTAAACTTCCAAGTCGAGTCCGATTCTATCAAATGGAACATCCCAAGTATGGTATCACATTCCCTCCCACAAGCGAATCAGGAAACGCTTCCAAATCATTTCAATCAACTCCATAGGCAAGGATAGCAAGAAGCAAGACCACCATCACCTCAATTACTCCACTAAGGCTCTCGGCTAAAGCTGCAAACAGGAGAAGAGGCTCACGGCTACAGCTGCAACAAAGGGGTAGCAAATGATGGAACAGCTCACGGCTAAGGCCACCAAAAGGAGGGGAAAGACCCACGACCAAGATGGCAAAAGACCCCACTCAGCGTTTCCAAGTTCACACTAGCATTAGGATTTCCAAGCTCCTAGATTAAATTAAATTTAACACCCCACTCAGCGTTTCCAAGTTCACACTAGCATTAGGATTTCCAAGCTCCTAGATTAAATTAAATTTAACGTGCCACGAGAGTATAAAATCCCCTAATCAGTTCAAATAACAGTTCTCGGTCAAGGTAGCAGAGGAGGAGACAATCCTGCACAAAGCCTACAAGAAGGTAATTTATCTCAAAGCCATAATTTCATTCCTGCATAAAGCCACAACAAGAGATCACTGCCAAGTCACAATGGGGTTAGGACCAAGCCGACATCCAACTACAGCTGACCCAGCACAAAGCCAAGACAGGGAACAACATCATAAGGGTAAAACCGAGCCAGCACAGGCCCAAACCCGAGCCACAACAAGGCTGGAATCAAGCCAGCACACAAGCTACGACAGTCCCGACACAAAGCTGGAATCAAAACAGGCACGAAACCAAAACCATGAGCCGCCACAGGGCTGAAAACCGACGTCTCACAAAGCCCAAATTGAATCCACTTTTTATAAAAAGTTCAGCCTAACATAAGTAAAAAAAAAAAAGAAAAAAAAAGAAAAAAAAACTAATCAAGTCACCAAAGCATGCTTCAAAAGTTTTGGAAATTACGATTTTGATTTTTGAAAACATTTCTAGTATAATAGGGCAGCCATATGAAGCGAAACCTTGCCCACGACAAAGCAAAATCGAGCCCACATTAAGGCTAAAACCGAATCCTTCAAAGCTTTTAAACCAGGACAAATATAATATATCAAAATAAGCTCTCGGGTAAGGGCTAAAGCGCACCAAGCCTCCAAACAAGGCCGAAAATGGAAACACTACAAGGAGCAAGAGATGGGCCCCACATGCTCATGAGAGAATCAAAATAAGCTCTCATACTATTCTTAACAAACAAGAGTGAATGAAGAACTTCAAACTACACATCCCAACATACTTAAAGAAGGAACCATCCTTGTCCCAAAGTCACAAGCCACGAGACACATTAGCATGCATACAATTGCAAATCTTCATACAAATAAAGTTTAAAATTTTGAAACCAAATCTTCCATACAATTGCAAAGGAGGCTAAAATTGCCTTAAAATCATATTTCCATGCTTTTGGATTGCTCTAAATGGCAAGAGGAAGAGAAAAGAGCCCACTTCATAGTATATATGCATATAACATTTTTAAACTAGTGGTCAAATCTGTCCCTATAACATGTTTAAGTTTTCCTTATCCTTACTCATGCTTCAATCAATAAAGCGCTCCCAAACATTTACATAAGATCATACTAGCATGCCACTATGTAGAGGAAGCAAGAAACTATCATTTTAAGCAATCAAACAAACCATTCCATAGTATATAAACATCCAGCCGAAGCATTAAACAGGAAGAACCGAACCAACAGCAGGGTTACGGGCACCCTGGGCCAAACCGAGAAGAAGAGAGGGGGTAGAGGGAAGTTACCAGACAATATGAAGATTCAGGTAGCAATCCAACAATAGCTCCCCTTCTTCACAGAAATTTTCGGGCAACCTAAATCCCACTTCAAATGGGGCATTTATAGGCAAAGAAGGGGAGAAGTGTCGAACTTACCTGTAGGGGGCGAGTTTGAGGCAGCGACAAAATGCCGCAGAGGGGATGGGTTCGGCCACGGGATCGCGCAGGGAAGAGCAGGAGAAGATAGCGCGGCCAGGGATAAGGGATGGACGCGTGCGGCTCGAGGAGGAGACCGCAGGAGATGGGAGTCCGGTCGGGCGTGCGAACACGAGAGCGGGAGAGGGAGACGGGCCGAGTGTGCGATGGGGAGGATTTAGGGCTTTAGGGAGAATATAAAATATATAATAATATTAAAAACAATAATAATAATAATAGTAATAATAATAATAATAATGTTATTATAATGATTATTATCATACAAATTTTCGGTGTTTTCTCCCCGACGAGCTATCGTCGCGAAATAAATGTCAATTTTAGGTGAAATTGATGTTCTGGACGCATCGGCGCAGTCAATTTCATCATCCGAGGTCGTTCGGACAGCCTCGTCGACGGTCGCGTCGAAAGTGCGTCAAATCCGGCCTTTTCTGAAATTCTGACTTTGATGTCGATCGTCCCGGCGTTCTGACTTCGGTTTTGATCCGTTGCGGAGTACCGAAAGCGTCGAGGGTGCGAATCGAGGAATTTTTGCGCGGTGGTGCTAGAAACGTGCACAATACTGTCCTAATGTCCGGTGGTCCGATAGGGACTCAACTTGGATTCCTAACGTCAATTTCAACCTGCTATGAGCTAGAGGTACGGAATTTCGTCCGGGACTCCAAAAGAGTGATGAAGTGGCTTCGAACATTCTAATACGAGGTGGGTCCCATTGCTAGGGGTCTAAGATCGTCGGGGAAGCCCCTAAAGCTAGAACACTAAATCCTAGGAGGAAAACTAAACCTCGACAAAAGTGAGGTCAACACACCTTAGCTTGAAGTATTCTTTATTTTCTTTTCTTTATGCATGTTATGAATACATTCCTTTTATTTAAGTCTGTCAATTATGTGGTTCAATTAAATGAAATAGTGTGAGTTATATTTGAAGGAAACATTATTGCATGATTGATATGAATTGTTTTAATGTGAAAGATAAAAAATTCTTTATTTTTGGTATTTTAATCTGCAACAAATCATATGTTTATTCGATGATAAATTATATTTTAATTTTTCAATGCAATTATTATTTGTGATTTTAAAAGAACTACAATTAAGCTTGAGGATTGTTTTGGACTCGAACATTTATACTTTGAGTCAACTCGATCATGGGTAGATTGGGTCATTATTTGATTAAAAACTATACATGATTATATCTAATACAATGTACGTTTAAGATTGATTCAAGTTGGCAGAGGTGCTAAAGTTAACAGTGGGATTATGTATCACAAAAGATGGTTTATTGCTATCCAATGATGTATTATATTTAGTTTTTTGTTGGTTGACTTCAAGTTATATTTTCCAATTAGTAGAGGTGAATTTCATCGTAGTAATGATAATTTTTACTTGAGTGGTTTTGAGGAAATTTGATGTTCAAGATAAAGATATCCTAAGTGATGGATTTTGACTAATTGACGTTACAATGTGGTTAGGCTTTTAGATTTCTCTGTGGCCAATATTTACGTTTGAAAATCTGCTAATGTATGAAACGTATTTGTGAAAAAAAGGGCAGTTGAAGAATTCATCATATTCATGGAAGGGCAGCTGATGAGGCGCTGGGAGAAGTTTCTTTCACTGTCTAAGCTGCTAATATTTTTAAAGCGTATTAGTTGTAATACTTATCTAGTCAAAGAAATTGAGATCATATTTTTAGATAAAACCTAACTAGGTTAACAGAAGAACAAGCATTCAAATATTGGCTTGTTAAGAAAAATTTGGTTGTACTTAAAAATTGATAAAGCTCATTTATATGAACAAGCACTCAAATATTGGCTTGTTGGATGTTGGCATTGTTTGAAAATGTAATTATGGGCACATTGGGTCATTATTTGATTAAATAGTCTACATGTTTTTATGTAATATAAAGTTTCTACCTTGAAGATTGATTCAAGTTGGCAATTGCGATAGTTAACTATGAGATGGCGTATCGTGAAAGATGGATTATCATTGTGGAATGGTGTTTTAGTTGAGTTTTTAGTGGATGACTGCAACCAATTAATACAGGTGAATTTGATCGTAGTAATGATTATTTTTATTTGAGTGGCTTTGAGGAAATTTGATTTTCAAGATAAGATAGCATAAGTGATGGGTTGTTACTAATTGAATGTTACAAGCTGCTTCGGGTTCTGGATTTTTTTGTGTGCGATACTATGTTTGACAATCTGCCAAAGTATGAGACATATTTGTAGGAAAAAAAAGGCAGTTGAAGTATCTATTATTCATTGGAAAGAAGGCCGTGGGAGAAGTTTCTTTCATTGTCTATGTTATCAATACATTTAAGGCGGATTAGTTGTAATAATATAGTCAAAGAAGACCATACCTAATTAGGTAAATAGGCGAGCAAGCATTCTGGCCTTCAAGAAGGAAAATTTGGCGGTGGTACTTAAAAATTGATAAAACTAATTTGTGTGAACAAGCAATCAAATATTGGCTTGGTGGATGTTGGCAATTAATTGATGGGAAAAAAATGTAATTTTGGGGAGATTGGTAATTATTTGATTGAATACTTTACATGATTATATGTAGTGGTTTTTACATAAAGAGGTCTTCAAACATTACAATTTACAAATAGAGGTCTCAAAACTTGGGGCGGTTGAATGAAGTCGATCAACTCTTCTATATGAATAAACGCTTTGAGATTGATATATTGGCTATGAGCTTTGATTGATGGAAAAAATATATTCTTGTCTAAGTTGCAAATATGTTTGAAGTGGATTAGTTGTTGTTCCCTTCTAGTGAGAACTCGAGATCATATTTTTATACCAAACCTAGTTTGGTTAAATGATGTTTTCAATGTTAGACGAGCAAATCATTTTCTGCCTTGAAGAAGGAAAATTGGGGGCAGTTGAACTTATGAAGTCTATCAACTCTTCTATATGAATAAACGCTCTGAGATTGGTATATTGGATATGAGCATTGATTGATGGAAAAAATATATTCTTGTCTAAGTTGCAAATATGTTTGAAGTGGATTAGTTGTTGTTCCCTTCTAGTTAGAACTCGAGATCATATTTTTATTCCAAACCTAGTTTGGTTAAATGATCTTTTCAATTTTAGACGAGCTAATCATTCTCTGCCTTGAAGAAGGAAAGTTGAGGGCAGTTGAACTTATGAAGTCGATCAACTCTTCTATATGAATAAACACTCTGAGATTGGTATATTGGATATGAGCATTGATTGATGGAAAAAATATATTTTTGTTTAAAATGATATCTTTAATTTTTGGAGTCTCAAACTTTACGTAAGCATGGTTTATACATGTTGTTATTGCTGTCACCTTAGCTGAAGTATTCTTTATTTCTTTTATTTATGCATGCTATGAATACATTTCTTTTATTTAAGGCTGTCAATTATGTGGTTCAATTAAATGAAATAGTGTGAGTTATATTTGAAGGAAACATTAATGGATGATTGATATGAATTGTTTTAATGTGAAAGATAAAAATTCTTTTATTTTGGTATTTTAATCTGCAACAAGCCATATGTTTCTTCGATGATAAATTATATTTTAATTTTTTCAATGCAATTATTATTTGTGATTTTAAAAGAACTACAATTAAGCTTGAGATTGGCTTGGACTCAAACATTTATACTTTGAGTCAATTCGATCATGGGTAGATTGGGTCATTATTTGATTAAGTACTATACATGATTATATCTAATACAATGTTTGTACATTTAAGATTGATTCAAGTTGGCAGAGGTGCTAAAGTTAACTGTGTGATTATGTATCACAAAAGATGGTTTATTGCTATCCAATGATGTATTAGATTTAGTTTTTTGTTGTTTGACTTCAAGTTATATTTTCCATTTAGTAGAGGTGAATTTCATCGTAGTAATGATAATTTTTACTTGAGTGGTTTCGAGGAAATTTGATGTTCAAGATAAAGATATCCTAAGTGATGGGCTGTGACTAATTGACGTTACAATGTGGTTAGGATTTTAGATTTCTGTGTGGCAAATACTACGTTTGAAAATCTGCTAATGTATGAAACGTATTTGTGAGAAAAAAGGCAGTTGAAGAATTCATCATATTCATGGAAGGGTAGCTGATGAAGCGCTGGGAGAAGTTTCTTTCACCGTCTAAGTTGCTAATATGTTTAATGTGTTTTAGTTGTAATACTTATCTAGTCAAAGAATTTGAGATCATATTTTTTAGATGAAACCTAACTAGGTTAACAGAAGAACAAGCATTCTGGCCTTGGTTAAAAATTGATAAAAGTCATTTATATGAACAAGCACTCAAATATTGGCTTGTCGGATGTTGGCATTGTTTGAAAATGTAATTATGGGTACATTGGGTCATTATTTGATTAAATAGTCTACATGTTTATATGTAATATAAAGTTTGTACCTTTAAGATTGATTCAAGTTGGCAATTGGTGAAGTTAACTATGAGATGGTGTATAGCGAAAGATTGTTTACATTGTGGAATGATGTTTAGTTGAGTTTTTAGTGGATGACTGCTAGATATTTTCCAATTAATACAGGTGAATTTGATCGAAGTAATGATTATTTTTATTTGAGTGGTTTTGAGGAAATTTGATTTTCAAGATAAGATAGCATAAGTGATGGGTTGTTACTAATTGAATGTTACAAGGTGCTTCGGGTTCTGGATTTTTTTTGTGTACGATACTATGTTTGAAAATCTGCGAAAGTATGAGACATATTTGTAGGAAAAAAGGCAGTTGAAGAATCTGTTATTCATTGGAAAGAAGGCATTGGGAGAAGTTCCTTTCAATTGTCTATGTTATCAATACATTTAAGGCGGATTATTTGTAATAATATAGTCAAAGAAGACCATACCTAATTAGGTTAATAGGCGAGCAAGCATTCTGGTCTTCAAGAAGGAAAATTTGGTGGTGGTACTTAAAAATTGATAAAACTAATTTGTGTGACCAAGCAATCAAATATTGGCTTGGTGGATGTTGGCAATTAATTGATGGGAAGAAAATGTAATTTTGGGGAGATTGGGTAATTATTTGATTGAATTCTTTACATGATTAGATGTAGGGGTTTTTACATAAAGAGGTCTTCAAACATTACAATTTACAAATAGAGGTCTCAAAACTTGGGGCGGTTGAATGAAGTCGATCAACTCTTCTATATGAATAAACTCTCTGAGATTGATATATTGGATATGAGCTTTAATTGATGGAAAAAATATATTCTTGTCTAAGTTGCAAATATGTTTTAAGTGGATTAGTTGTTGTTCCCTTCTAGTGAGAACTTGAGATCATATATTTTTACCAAACCTAATTAGGTTAAATGATGTTTTCAATGTTAGACGAGCAAATCATTTTCTGCCTTGAAGAAGGAAAATTTGGGGCGGTTGAATGAAGTCGATCAACTCTTCTATATGAATAAACACTCTGAGATTGATATATTGGATATGAGCTTTGATTGATGGAAAAAATATATTCTTGTCTAAGTTGCAAATATGCTTTAAGTGGATTAGTTGTTGTTCCCTTCTAGTTAGAACTTGAGATCATATTTTTATACCAAACCTAATTTCGTTAAATGATGTTTTCAATGTTAGACGAGCAAATCATTTTCTGCCTTGAAGAAGGAAAATTTGGGGCGGTTGAACTTATGAAGTCGATCAACTTTTCTATATGAATAAACACTCTGAGATTGGTATATTGGATATGAGCATTGATTGATGGAAAAAAATATATTCTTATTTAAAATGACATCTTTAATTTTTGGGGTCTCAAACTTTACGTAAGCATGATATATGTGTGTTGTTATTGCTGTCACCTTAGCTGAAGTATTCTTTATTTTCTTTTCTTTATGCATGTTATGAACACATTCCTTTTATTTAAGGCTGTCAATTTTGTGGTTCAATTAAATAAATAGTGTGAGTTTTATTTGAAAGAAACATTAATGGATGATTGATATGAATTGTTTTAATGTGAAAGATAAAAATTCTTTATTTTTGGCATTTTAATCTGCAACAAGCCATATGTTTATTCGATGATAAATTATATTTTAAATTTTCAATTCAATTATTATTTGTGATTGTAAAAGAACTACAATTAAGCTTGAGATTGGCTTGGACTCAAACATTTCTACTTTGAGTCAATTCGATCATATGGGTAGATTGGGTCATTTGATTAAAAACTATACATGATTATATCTAATACAATGTTTGTACGTTTAAGATTGATTCAAGTTGGCAGAGGTGCTAAAGTTAGCTGTGAGATTATGCATCACAAAAGATGGTTTATTGCTATCGAATGATGTATTAGATTTAGTTTTTTGTTTGTTGACTTCAAGTTATATTTTCCAATTAGTAGAGGTGAATTTCATCGTAGTACTGATAATTTTTACTTGGGTGCTTTTGAGGAAATTTGATGTTCAAGATAAAGATATCCTAAGTGATGGATTGTTACTAATTGAATGTTACAAGGTGCTTCGGGTTCTGGATTTTTTTGTGTGCGATACTATGTTTGAAAATCTGCAAAAGTATGAGACATTTGTAGGAAAAAAAGGCAGTTGAAGAATCTATTATTCGTTGGAAAGAAGGCCAGCTGATGAGGCAGTGGGAGAAGTTTCTTTCATTGTCTTATGTTATCAATACATTCAAAGAAGGAAAATTTGGTGGTGGTACTTAAAAATTGATAAAACTAAGTTCTATGAACAAGCACTCAAATATTGGCTTGGTGGATGTTGGCAATTGATTGATGGGAAGAAAATGTAATTTTGGGTAGATTGGGTCATTATTTGATTAAATACTTTACATGATTATATGTAGGGGTTTTTACATAAAGAGGTCTTCAAACATTACAATTTACAAATAGAGGTCTCAAAACATGAGGTACGACCTCTCTGTTGCCTCAAGGGCTGTAAACAAGCCGAGCTTGAGCGAGCTCAGGTTGGGCTTGTATTCAGCTCATTCGAAATTGCTCGTGTTCGAAATCGGCTTGTGAACAGTTTGCTCGTGAACAGTGTGCTCGTGTTCGACTCGAATTAATATTCTTATTCGTGTTCGGCTGTTGTTCGGCTCGAAATTGGTTCACTAAATTTAATTAGAAAAAACATGTTCATAGTATTGGATTCGACCTATATATGGGAGAAAATGAGCGGAACTATATTACCACACAAGCAATTATGATTTAAAATTATATGTAAGTATATATAATATATTATTATATAAATAATATATATAATAAATTATTATATAAAGAATTATATGATTATTTTTTTATTTTGAGTTAAACGAGCCGAGCACGAGCAAATAAAAGTTATCTGTGTTCAGTTTATTTGTAATTCGAGCTTGAAAAATTTATTTGTGTTCGGCTTAGCAGTTAAGTTGCCGCTTCGTCCCTTTCTCACTTCTCTGGCAATAGGGAAGGCTCCCGTGATTGGATTTGGAGAGAGGTAGAAAGAGCATTGCAGTAAATCTGAGGACCACAAACCCTTCTCTCTCTCTCTCTCTCTCTCTCATCACTACCCTTTCCTCTCGCCTCTTTTTTACCGGTCTCCACTTCACCTCACTCCCTCAAGCCATGGATTGGACCACGTTCGTGACGCGGCGGAGCTCCAGGGATAAGGTGAAGTCTGCCGCTTTCTCCGCCTCTGTTGTGAAGGCTGAAGGCAGAGAGCGGGGATTTGGAGGGAGATTGAGGAGGCACCGCTCGAGTGTCGCCCGCGGTGGGGAAGGCATCCCCAGTCCAAGATCAATTGTTGTCGGAAGTCATTGGATCGTTCCCCTATGAATTTAGGGCTGTAAACGAGCTGAGCATAGTGAGATCAAAGCATAGTGAGATCAAGTAAATCAACCATACGTTCGCACATTTTATGTGCCTTCCAAGCATAGTGAGATCGAAGTTAAAATCAATGCATCGGTTTAAATTCCATACAAACTATTATAATCTCCTATTATGGTTTGCATAAGTGTTTCCCTCCAAAATGTGAAAGAGTAAGACTAAGTCTTAGGGAACTTTTTTTATTCTTCTCTTCAAAATGGTTGTAAACACGTATGCGACATCAATAATAAGATTTTATCAATTGTATTAATTATAGGCTATAATAACATCTTATGGCAACCAATTGAAATTGTTTGAATTTGATTTTTGTTATTGCCAATTGATTATTTAGTAATGTACTTTTTTCATCAGTTGACATAACGAGTGTTTGTGGTGGTAGAGCTTGGAGAGCTAGCAGATAATTCTCCAGTGTTAAGTTGAGCCTATCGATGATGATGCGAGTTCGAAGGACGCTTGTCAAATAACCAATCATCGAATAATAACCCAGCAAAGAATAACCAACGACATTCGATAACAAGCAACATTAGATGATATTCCAACAACATTAGATAACAAGCTGAATAGCCAGCTAAGAATAACCAACCATTGGATAATAACCTAGCAAGCTAAGATTAAACAACCATTGAATAATAACCCAACAACATTAATGTTGTAATGTTGTTTATAACAGAATTGTCATAGATTTATATTCGATATTTCAAAAGCATAAATTCACTTCAGAATATTGTAAAAATTTAATACACACCTCACTTAACTAAGTACATTACATTTCCAAACTTCGTTCAAGGAAAAAAAATGATTGCTAAGAATCTCTATAAAAATGTATTTACTGGTTACCCAAACAAAATGAAGTTCTTCGAACAGGAGAGCTTTACAGATCAAGAGGCATCCGATCAGCTTTCCTGCGATCAATTGGTGAACCAATATAATAAGGGAAAATGAACTGCTTGAAACAGGTAAAAAGGGAAAAACAATGCACTCAAATCATCTTGAGGAAGCTGGAGGAACCATCACGAAAAGAGCGACGCTGACTGTAGAGGGTCCACGTGGGACTTTGCGAGATACTAGTGCAGAAGAGTTGAGGGTAAAGGGTGGGTTCGTGGGGCAAAGCTGGTAATATTCGGACGAGGACGCAGGCTGCAGTGTCAAACCCGCGGTCTCGCATTCTGCCGAATTTAGCGTCGCCGGCCCCGCTACTTCCAAACAGAAAAAAAGAATTCATGATCTGGGGCCGCGCCACACAAAAATAGCGGTCCCAAACGGTTCCCGAGTCATTAGGACTTGGTTTGATGGTGCCTGCTTTTGAATCAAAACTAAATCGATTAGAGGCAGTCAAGAAAAATTCAAAATATAAATATTAAGAATAATTGAAATTATAAGTAATTAAATTTAATTTATATATATATTTAAAAGGAAAGAACAATGACTGTCGTATCCGTTTGATTTAAATTCAAGTCTATTACAAAGAAATCATAGCCTAAGAAATTTTTAATATAGCCGTTGGAGTTGAGACTGCATGTAGTCAAAATTCAGACCGTTAAATACGCCTCAAAATGTTAAGAATTCTAATCTGTCAAGTTGTCTATAAATGATAAGTTTTTGCATGTGATTGTCCATATAGTAGTGCATTGAGCATGTCTTGAAAGACTGTAAGCACTGAATTACTCCATTTTACAGTGTAAGCAGGGATAAAACTTTTTATACAGTTATCATACCCTTAATTATTTGACAAACGGGTGGTGCTATGAAATTCTAATACTACTAGCCTGAAGGCTGCCAGAAGCCCAATATGCAGCAGCGGTGTTCACCATCATCCTCAACTTCAATTATTTACTCTACGACATCATGATTTCCTTCACAACCTACGCTTTCAGCCGAGTGGCGAATGAGCTCGGTGCCGGCGAGCGCAGCACTGCTTGTGTCTCACAACTGCTTATCGTCGCCGCTGGATTCGCCGGTGGTTTCCTTACACTGAGCTATGAAGGGAAATTTTGGGACTATTGAGGCTTCATTTGAGAACTTTGGCAACTGAACGATTTCAGATCCTCTTCGGACTCTGAAGTGGGAAGATGGTAAAAATTTTATCTTTTCAAAATGTTCCTGAGCTGTCCTGTTTTGCCGAGGAAACTCATTGGAAAGGTGACAATTTTTTTAGCAAAGATGTCATGTAATTTTTCTTTTTGCAAAGTGAAGTTTTTGATTTAGGTCACTAGGATGCATTGATCGGTAGCCTTTGGAGCCAACGAGATGTTTTAGTCTACCACAGAGATGCCCGATGTACAAATCGATGTTGTTTGCGGTTGTTTGAATCTCAACTCAATACTTTGACCATGAAGTATAAGATGAGCATATTAGCCATCACACTGAACGAGCCAATTCGAGAGGAGATCAAAAAATTATTGGCGGTCGACTACATCCGAGAGATCCAGCATTAGACGTGGGTGTCAAATATTATCATGGTGCATAAATCGAAAGATAAGTATATGAATACCACTTGCTTGAATGATAACTCCTACCCCTTGCCACAGATTGCGTGAGCTTTATCAACACGTTCTCCAACTACCATTAAATCTGCTTCCGGTTTAAAAATATTGCATTCATCACTAGTGAGGGAGTGTATTGCCATACGGTAATGTCATTTGGGCTGAAATTACCAGCGCTACAGACCAACGCATGATGAATGTAATTTTTGCGAAACGGAAAGGAAAAAAAAATGTTTCCCCACTTAGTGAGATTAAGGCTTTGTTGTTGTAGAAAGGAAATAAATGTTGAAGTGCATTTGGATGATCTTAGTGAAAAGTAAAACATCTGAGCAACATATAAAAGATTAAAATGGAATCTTCAAAACTTTAAGAAAATCTAATATGTAACTCAATCCACTAGAGTGTACATTCGGAGCACTAACGCACAAATTCTTAAGCTATCTTCTAATTATAGAAGAAATAAATAATAGTCCAAAAAAGATTAGGGTGCTGATCAACAGGCAGTCTCCCTGAAACAGTAAGTAGGTCTAAAATTTGACCGATCAAATAAAATGCGTAAATCAGTTCATCTCAAAATCGAGTGACAGGTACACTGTTTTTTTCAAAACAAATCAGGCGAGCGAAGAATTTTATGATCAGATGAATGTGAACAAGCATTTAAAAATTTAAAAGACTTCACGACATCACCACCACTCCTTGAAGGCCCAAAGCCCGATAATGATGTCTCCATATACTTAGGAGTCAGACCCAAGGCCATTTGATCAGTTTTAGTTCAAGAAGAACAAAGAAAATAATTCCCGAACATCCTTTGAGAACTATTAGCTTATGTATTACATTACGATAAACCTAGCATTCTATCTTATTATTTCTACTTGCAATCTTCGTCTGTCTTCCAAACTCATCTGGTCATCACCGACTATATGTTCAAATCAGTGTTGGCAAGTCAGAACACTCTAGTTGGCTTCTCAATGGGTGGTAGAGCTTAGCGAGTTCAATCTATTCTATGTGCTCTGAGTCGCCATCAATGCTCAAGCCATAGTCGAATTTATGGCCAAATTTTTCGAGCGAAGCAAACTTGACGAAGAAGCAATGACCAACAACCATACCTGGGTCATACATATCGATGGAACTAGTCAAATAGGATGAGGCTCAATCTCGCTCTATCAAAATCAACTGGAGATCATCTGTATCATTTAATGGAGATGGGATTCAAAGTCACCAACAATCAAGCCTGGTACGAAGCTCTCATTGTCAGGTTGCACTTCGCTTACGAGATGGTTACATGAAATCTCATAGTAAAATCCAACTCATAGTTTGTGGCCAATCATGTAAACAGACAATTCAAAGTCGGATGATATGATTGCTAGATACCTCAGCAAGGCCAAGACAGAGATAGGGAAATTTGGTAGTTTTAATATTGAACACTTCTTACGAGCAGACAACCAAGTTATGAACCTTCTATTCAAGTGCATCTTCTTGGGGGTGGAAACGCCTTAGAGGCTCATCCGACCTACTATTGAAAAAGTAGAGGTGATGGAACTTGGACCTAAGGATCAAAGAACTAGATGGACACGTACATCATATTCCTTGAGAATGGCAAGATCTTAGAAGAAGTATTTAACTCGAAAAACTTTATGATTAAGGCGATCCAATATCTTATGATGAAGGAAAAAACTTTTTGAAGGCCAATCAACTCATTATACCTAAGAAGCATCAAAGAAGATGAGGCGGAAGGTGTCATCTGAGAAGTATATTGAAGAGCAGTAAAGATATTTTCCGCTGTCACTGTTGGAGGATGAAAAGAGATTTTGAAGATGTGAATAATGTTGAAAGCACGCACCATTAACATCGGTCAGCTCACAAACCAACACATTTTAGTCCATGGACGTTCTCTATCAGAGGACAAGATATTTTCAATTTTTTTCCCTCATGGTGAGGCCAACGAAAATTCCTAATCATTGATATTGACTACTTATCCAAGTGGATTGAGGCTAAAGTACTTGCTCGGATTAACGTAAAGGACATTCAAAAGTACATCTGGATTGATCTAATCTTTTGATATGGGTTAGCACTCGTAATCATCACATATAATGAAGCAAAATTTGTCGATTAGGGTGAAGGATTTTTGTCAAAGTCAAGGGATTAATTTTTGAAGTTCATGTCCATCCACCATTCTCGAATGAATGAACAAGCAAAGACAGCTAACAAAATCATTCTAAGCCTACTGTGAAAAAATGTTGAGGCAGCTAAGAGAAATTAGGTTGGAATTATACCATATGTTTTTTGGTCAATTCAAACAACACCTTTCAAATAGATCGAGCATACCACATTTTTGATGTCACATTGGATGGAGGCTGTATTGGTAGTTGAATATTGCAATATAATCAAAGAGAGATGACAGTCTTTACTTTCGATGTGTCAAACTTGGTTGAATGATAAGAAGCTAATGATGATGGAGTGATGCTTTTGCTCAACTTTGTATATGAGAAATGAGACGACTCAGCCCTCAGAAAGGAAGATGTGAAGATTCAAACGACTTAGTACTATAACAAGCATGTTTGGGAGAAGAATATTACCATCAGAGATCTCTTGCTGGAAAAAGTCGACCAAAACACACGAGAAAAAAGTTATAGGGAAGCTCAACTAGATGTGGATCAAACCATTCATCATTGGCAAACAAACATTGACACGCGCCTGATACTGCAAGGCACGTGCGGCCCACACAAGTATACATGGCGTATTAGTAGTATCGGGGTTAGGGTCAGATTGTCGACCTCACAGGGAACGAGATGAATCTAATTAAGAAATGTATTAGCCTATAAATGTATATCCTAGCTTGAAATGTTGATTTCATTTAAGTTCTAAAAGAAATTTCTAAGATGTAGTCAAAGAAAGCAAGAGTTCTTCAAGAGTTTGAGAAGATCTCCCTTTGAATGGTTCAATATGTCAATGAATGAGAAAGTTAAATGAATATATTAATGACAAACAAGAGCAAAAACTTTCCTTATTCCTTTCCAGTAGAATAAGAAAAAGTGGCTAGAAATTAGATTAGTTCTCTAATACCAACCTTTAACCCATGCTCAAATATCTCTCTATAAGTTTGCATTAATTTAATAGATATATTCTTATTCCACCATATTAATGTGATTAACTATATCGATTCTATCACCATCTCTTCCAAGATTGGTAACTCACGACAAATATTAACACCTTGCTTGGCCAAAATGAAATGTAAATAAAGTGCAACAAGTTAGTCATTATCCATTATTAGTCAACATAAATCTATAAAGACATCTTTCCCATTGCCCTATTCTAAGGAAGAAGGAATAGTTTACTCACTCTGCATGCTTGATTAATTAATTGATTGAAAGAGAAATAACAATGCAAAATATATTACAAAGAAAATGAAATCAATTACAAAATAAAACTTCAGAATTTATCTCCCTTCAATTACGAGAAGTTGAAATTACGAGCATTCAATCTCACAAAATCTCTTAAATTCTCAACTTCATTGATTTTCCTTAGACTTCTCCTTCAATCTCCTTCTCAGAAAAAATGATAGAAGAAAAGTAATCAAAGAGCCCCCTCACTTAGACGTCAAAGCTTATATATTTCGTCACATTCTTCTCAAATTCTGAACTGCACTAACTGTCAGTTTCAAGTTAGGGTGCCTAAGCGCCAGCCCCTCGTGTAGGAACTTGTATTGGGCGCCTAAGCGCCCATTGGCCGGTGATTAACAACTTGTGTTGGGAGGTTTCTAGTGCCTAAGTGCCCAATAGCCAGGTTCTTGCTTCAATATCCATTCTGGTCCAATTCGATTCCTGTTCTTCTCCTTTCCTGATACCACCAACAAAAATAACAAAAACTTTCCTCAAAATACAGTATCATCATATAACAAGTCCAAAATTAACAACAAATTAAAATCCTCCAAACATTAAGGGTTACTTGTCCCCAAGTTACAACAAAACATAAGTAATAGATCTTATTGGACTTAAGTTAAATGAAATTGAATAAGTGACCACTTATAATCAAATTTTCAAATAAATAATGTTCATAACGAAAAGCTTCTATTGAATTATTCTAACACATATGCTTAATAAAACTTTGAACTTCTTTCAATCCCATATTCACTCCAAGGAATTTAATAACATGCCAAACTAATATAGTCCAAGATGTAAAATTCAAGGAAATTTAGTCCTCTATTAGATAATTTGTTAATCATTTATAAACATATAAACAAAATTAATTAAAAGAAAGATAAAGAATTTTCAATTTAAAAGAATAGTTGTAAAACTAATTTTTTCTCAAGACTTCTCCTCAAGCTTCTCCTCGATGTTTTTCATTATAACTTTTTTCGTTTTTCATTTTTTTTTCTCCTTTTTGGAAAGTAAGTAGAAAAAACAATTGGATTCTCATCTTTTAACCATCGGTTCTCTTGTACATCTCTAATTAGGTAGCCTGAAAATTGACAATCTGATCAAATTAGCTCAATCTATATGCGCCACCTGGTCCGACACATCATACATCTCCTCCTATCCTCTAGCCTCTCTAATCACTCTGCTATAAAAGCCATAGTTGAAGGGGGGCGAGGCCTATGGGTAGAGGAGGAAGGTCGGGGGGAACTTTCACCTTGCCCAAAATTTGCATGTGGCATATTACTCCTAATATTTTTCTTAGAAATGGGTTTCGTGGGGTGGAGCTACTCCTCCCATCTTCCAAAAGCAACACCAGAGTTTTTATAGTAGAGGGGTGGCCAAGACCGATAGTAGATCCCTTTTTTGTCATATTAGGATAGAATGATGGATTACGGATCCTACATCTATGGATTTTCCCATTTGAATACAAAAATTTAATACAGTCCTATCCTTAGTAACTTTACTCAAATTTGTTGAGGGGAGAAGCTCGATAGAAATGAAATAGTGCCAAGCATTGGACGCATCATTCAAGCAGAGGAAGGGAAATTAATTTTGATATAAGTCATCGTCTTCCACACACCCTTATCATCAATAAAAAAAGTTTATGATTTCTACCAACTCAAAATCAAGAGGAGTACAATTGTGGTAGAAACTAACAGGAAAATCTTATAAAGAATACAAAACATTAATCCCGGATAAAGAAAAATCCACTTGCTTTCCTCTAACATAGATAAAATTAGAGGTGGCTTCAGACAAGTTCACGTAGAATTTCTGCATGATAGGAACCACTGCTACACTTGTGTTGAAGTAAAATTGCTCCCAATCTCTTCTACCTATCATAGGACAAATATCCCCTCTCCGGGATGCATTTCTTCGATATTAAGAAATCGTTATAGTGTTCTTCCACTTTGGTGCTAACGATTTTCTTGTTATCAAAGGAAGACTTAGATTTTCCTCCCTTAGTTTTATGTGCCGTGAATCAAAGAAGAAAATTTTCAATTGATTGATGGTTAAGGCAACAAATGCAAAGATCAAGACGCAAGTTTTTAAGATAGAAAGAGCAAATCACATGCATAAAAAGACTTCCGAAGTATATGTATATGTATACAATATGTCTGCACTGATCTTAAAGGGATCCAATAGTCTAGAATGAAGGAGCATGGTGAAGGGTGGCTCACTGCTAGAAGATCGTGAGGCTCACTTGATGGTTCGAGCAAAACCATACGAGCCAAGCCGATAAAGCCAAAACCAACAAGATCACGAGGCAGCCAAAAAGATGACTGGATGATCTAAAAACAGACCAATCAACCAATAACGAGACAAAATCATCTAAGCCAACCACTACGGGAAAGTTGGCCCGATGCGATATCTTACCTGCCAATACAACCAATCCAAGGGAAGATCATGTTTCTTAGGATCTCCAACCATCTCAGGGAAACCCAAGATGCTTCTCATGAAGTATCAAGCATCAACAACCAGGCCATTTCAGTCTGTCAACCCATATCAACCAAGCTGACTGGAAGCTAGTTAAGATTTGTCGTTTGAACTAGAAAAAAACCAACGAGAAGTCTTTACGTGTAAAATAGTAGAATAATTCTAGTTTTAACCCTTAAAATTGGTCAAAATTTTAATATCACCGTTGTACCCTCTCTTAAAAATGGATATCATTTTATGAAGAAGACATGATTGATTATTATTCTTTTATTTTTTCCCTCCTTTCTCTATATATTTATTTATTGGCTTGCAAATGAATGTAAGAATTTGCAGTAATATACAACTAAAAATCCCATACTCTAGAGCTTAGCCATTAAATCTGTTGCTTTCAATCTATTAATGAAAGATGATGCGGATTACACTTCAATCTTTTCATTTGTGCGCATTAGCTATCAGTTCTCCCTGTAAAGAGAATTTCCTTCACTTTAAGCTTTAATTGCGTTGTAGGAAAGCGGGAGTGGGAACGCTACCGTTTTCTTGCATGGTTCACGCTTTGTGGGCTCCCTTTTAGGAGAAATTATTGCGTACATAATACACACGCAGAGTTGCATGCGTAATAACCTCTATTTTGAGGTTATTGAAGTGTTATTAAGGTGATATTGGAGTTATTCTGGGTTTTGAGAGGTAAACTCCAATAACGCCGAAATAATCCGCAATACTCTCATATCAATGTTATTCATAGATTATTATGGATGTATTAGGAGAGTATTTAGAGTATGCACCTAGAACTACGTGCGTACTCCGTACGCAATAATTTCTCCCGTTTTAGGGAAAATTGCTTTGCACGGAATTCGGATGTTATTTAAGTCCGTGCTCGAATTTAAACTTAGATTATTAATGTATTTTATTTGGTATAAGTAAGTTGTAAGATTCTAAAATATATTATTTGAATGTAAGGATTCAAAGTATGATATAAACATACGATTGTATTGAAAAAGAAAACTCTAGTACAACCACGCTGTGTTGAACAAAACAAATATATAATTTATAAATCCGCTATAACGAGAACAAAAATAGTTCTAAAATAAATGATTTGAAAGTAAAGGTTTATAACATAGTATAAAATACGGTTGTACTAAAGAAAAATTTTCAGTTACAACCGTGTTGTATTGAACAAAATATTTAAATAATCTCTAAATATACTATAAAAAGTATAAAAATCTCAGATACAACTGTGTTATATGACATGCTATGAACTCTTATATTCAAATACTGTATTTTATAATCATCCTTATCCTTATTATAGTGAATTTAGGAATTATTTACTATTTTGTTTAATACAATACAGCTGTATCAGAGATTTTCTCCAGTGCAACTGTGTTTTATGCTATGTTATAAAGTTTTACTTTCAAATCATTTATTATAGATTCATTTTTGTCCTTATTATAGCAGATTTAAAGATTACTTGTATGATTTATTTAGTACAACACGATTGTACCATAAATCCTTAACATTTAAATCATGTATTTTAGAAATTTGCAACTTAATTATACTGAAAAAAATTAAATAAGATTAACATCCGGACTCCGCACGATAATATTTTTTATCATACATTTAAATCCTTCATATATTTTTTTTGTCCGGATGTTGTCCCTGTTTTGTATTTTAGAAACTTGCAACTTAATATTTTAGATTGGAGTCCAAACATAAATTAACATCCGGACTCCGCACGATAATATTTTTTTCCTTTTGTTCTTTTCAAATCAATTTAGTTGTTCAAAAAACTTCAAAATATTTTATATTATGTAATATATAATTGTTATGATTTTATAAATATATGAAGGATTTATTCAACAATTAATACTTTTATAAGCGGATGATGATTTTATTGTATAGATCCTTAAAAGAATACAATAATGAAAAAAAAAAGAAACACATATTACACTTTATTTAAATTTAAGAAAAAAATTTTGGGTGCTGGACAATAAGAGAAGCTAGAGAGGTCCATCTGAGATAGCCCACTCATGCAATTGTTCTATCCACGTGCGAGATGAGTCACATAGCAATAGCGATTTTTTTCTTCTGGAGGCCAATTGAGTGGGATATATCTCATCTTACAACGCCTTGCTCTTCGATAGCTTTACCTTTCTACAATAGAGAAATAACCAATGAATAATAGCATCATGAAAGCAATGTAAACCTGTGAATTCATTATTTTCATATCTTCGTTAGAGTCCGCATGGAAGAAAAGAATGTTGAGCCACAATGACGGAAAAATTTTTGTTACATAGAATCTTATGTGCTTCTATGGTTAGATGTGCCTTACTAAATAATAATCAGAAAAACATACAAATCACCCTGTAATCCACGTTGTTAAATTTATGTACAGGCGTTTAACATACCTAATATTTGTTCAACAATGACAAAAAAAGAGTAAGGGAACTTCTCTCATATAATCTCTGAAGTTTCATATTTCTAGAAGTTGGAATAACCAACATGAAGACTTAAAAGTCATGAGATAATTATGATGATTTGATGAATGTAAAATATTTATGTTCTTCATTATAAGTTCTACAATTCTTTATGTGGAACACCAGCTGAAGAAAGCTTAGCTCTTTATGCAAAGAGACTTGAAAATAAGAAGAAAGCAGCTGCTTTAGTTCTTTATCTGGTTGACTAGTTGTTGTTGTTACGTCGTTTAACCAAATTGCTTTAATAATTTTGTCTGATACCTGCCTTCTTATCTGATCATGTTTACCTAATCATTGGGTCTTATTCATGCTTCATTAGGCCAATGAGTGTAAGAAATAAATTTATTATGATAATAGATGCATGATATGCAACAAATGGCGGTATTGGATTGATGTATTTTTAAATTCCTATTCCAATAAAAAAATTACGAGTCATTGCTTTTAATTGATGCAATTTAGCCATTGTTAAAGTTTTTGTTAGGTAAGTGCTCGACTGGCTGAAAAATATAAAAAATAAGTTTGGGCTCTTATAATATGTCTACAAGAGTTCTTGAATTTTAGCAGTAAACTATGAGCTATACGTCACGGACAAAAAGTCTCACATCAGCTAGGTTTAAGGCCGAAGAGCAGTATCTAAGTCCCGTGCTGCCCAGCTCTCTTAAGAGCTCTTTAGGGAGGGTACTGTCTGGCAGGTGTGTAGACTCTCCAATGGTCCAGTGGGATCCTCGGAGGAGCCGATCAGTGAAGAGGGCGTCACGTGATTGACTGGAGGAGAATGTCACGGATAAAAAGTCTCACATCGACTAGGTGTAGGGCCAAAGAGCTATAAGTCCTGAGCTGAGCGTGGCATATTGCTTTCTTATTCGTTACATGCAAATGGCAAACTTTTAGGATCTAACGTAGCGTTGTTGACTGCTGCAAAGGTAAAAACTATTAGGTGCGCTCATTGCCTTGGTCAACACATGTACAATCAACAGTTTTTAAGAGACCCATACGGCGCAACTGGTGCCCTTTGTTTAAAGAGGATTTGAAAGATTAATGCAGGACGGAAGAAAATATATAATATTTTTGAGATATTTTTATTAGAAACAAAGAAATGCAAGAGATGAAGAGATTATTTCTTTTAGTAGTAAAATAAAATCAATGACTTGGTGGTGACAAAAGGTGGCGGACCATGAATGCGACAAGCGGTAACGCTAGATGGATGGACCTCATGTGGCTAGTGACAGGCAGTGAGAAACGAACATGCACAATGTTGTTAATTTGTGCGATATATTTTATATAGTTTAAGCTGATATTGTGGACAAATATTTACTTTAGTGCTCTAGTTGTTAGAAATCACTCTTGCTCTTAATTTTAGACATTTGCAATTGATCCTTAATAAATTGATGAAGATCATAAGAAAGATTAGGCGAATTTTTAAAAAGAGATTTTAATATTTATTTTTAAAAAGGAAAATAAATAAAAATAATTTAAAAGAGACTAGCTCCTAAGGGTTTTTATAAATTAATTTTTTTTAATTTAATTCGAGTCCTTTTTTTAATATTTAAAGGTTTTATAAATTTAAATGTCAAATTAAATTGCTTAATTTTTATGTTAATATATTCTTTTAAAATTATTATGTGCTTGTAAATTCAAGGCGATAGAGTGATATATTAATGTCTTGGTATTTTACAATGATTCTCCACACATGTAAGAAGAAATCAATAAAAATGACATAATGAGTTCTTAAATGGCAAACCCGAAGAGGTAAAAATCATGAGGCCTGACCCAATCGAATTGATTCGTCGATGTAACAGAAATTTATTGTCCCTTGAATATCCTGAAGCAATATTACATAATTAGAATGTGACTTCCACTAGGGAAGTGGCGGTGACCCAATTGTTTTGATGAAAAGCTGATGATAGAGGTAGAGTGCTAGAAAGTCTGATATCAGGGTCAGTGGTAGTGGTAGCGATGGTGATGGTCGAGCAGCAGAAGTCCAATGGTGGTGATAATGGTAGCCAAAAGCTGGCAACGGAGATCCAACATCAATAGTTGTGGAGGTGGGGTAATGTTGGTTTCGCGAAAGTGATGATGATCAGGTGATGGTGGTTTGGTAGTGCCTACGGTGGTCAGACAATGGTGATACTCAGACGACGGTGGCAGAGTAATAGTGGTTCGACGGTGGCGACAACTCAATGGTGATGGTCAGGCAGCGACATTGGCTGTCAGACGGTGATTGGAAATGACAGTAGTCAAATGGTGGGTTTGGTGATGGCAACAATAATGATGGTTGGGATGTGATGATGATGATCCAGAAATGAATAGTAGTCAAATGATGGTGTTCCAGTAGCTAAGAAGGCCCGTTGCTAATGGTCTGGTGATAGCAATGATGTACCACAATAGTGGCTACAGTTAGTCATCGATGATTTGTCACAGTAGTGATATCCCAATGACGGTGGTGGTCAAGCAGCGATGGCCAATGATGATGATCCAAACTATGATAGTAGTGGTTTAATAACAATAACAATAAATGCCTCATTGGTAGGGCATCTTGATCTAAAAACAATGGATGTGACCTATCTTCATTGATAAACAATGCTTGTCAAATAGTTGCAAATACCAAAAACGGTTACCCTCTAAAAATGGTAGTGACAATAGTAGCATAATCTATGATGGTAGTCTGGAAGTATTGGTCAGGTGATGGTGGTTGGACGGTGGAGTTTATGATAGAACGTCAATGATTAAGTGATAATGGTGGTGTTAGCTGGGTGGTAGTAACAACTTGACGAAGCTAGTCTAGCAAACCAATTTTGATCCGATGAAAGTGATAGTGTGCCATAATAGTGGCGGAGCTTTGATAATAAACGTATACCATGATGAAGATGGTGGTTGAGCAGCAGTGATCCATTGATAGAGGTGGTGTCGATCGGACAATGGCGATAGCCTAACAAAGTTAGTCTAACGAATTGATGATGATTAAGTGGCAGTGACTTTGTTCCATAATAGAAATTATGGTAGATCGATAGTGGATTAAAGGTGACGGTGTAGTGTGAGTGTGGTGGTGGCCCAACGATAATATTTTGGCTCTGGAGCTACCTAAAAATAGTGCTTCAGCATGGCAATGGCTTGACAACTGTGCTCATGTGACAATGGGAGCAAGTTGATTGTGATGCATCATAGTAGTGAATTGACACAACCAAGTTATAGTAGTTCTAGGTCACACGAACTCAGTGATTGTGGTCTAGCATAGAGGCAATGGTTAATCATGTATATCCTTATGGTGACAATATTTACCTGATGATGATGGAGGTGTCTTGTCATCAATCGAGTGTTGGTGGTCTGATGTTGACAATGGAAACTGTTCTGTTAGTGGGGAAATTATAGTCTAGCAATAATAATTGTTATCGAATAATTTTTTATCACACGATGGTGGTTTGATAATAATAGTTGGAGATGGTAATCCAACAATGGTGCCAATCACGTCATTGGTCAGACCATAATCGTAGGGGTCTGAAGGAGTTTTTGGGTGACGATAACTTGACAATGGCGATATCAGTAGTGGCGGTTGCCCGACATTGATGTGAGTGATAACTTTACCCTCTAAAGTAGATTCAATCATTATTTATTAAAGGATGGTAGTTTTTTCTAAATGATTATAACCAAGTGATAAAATTGAATTTAGGTGAATGTAAAGAGTGATAGGCAAGTGACCCAACCTTTGAATAATGGTATAGAAGCAAAACTGTGGTTTTCATGTGATAGCAAGATTGAAGGAAATCTACCATGGATGCTTGACTAAATAATCTTGTTTGTTGGAGTTGCACAACAACATTAGCTTATGTGAAAGAGGTCGAATGAAACCAATAGGATTTAACTTGTTTATTAGAGTTATTCTAAATTTACACTGTGAGTTTTCTGAGGCAAAATTGTTGATAGTTTAAATGAAACCTACTCCCTCAAATTAAATAAATTTGGTATTGACATTCTAGTGTTACTTAAGGACAAATAACATTTAAGTTTGAGAGATTTTGATGTGTAGAAAAGAATGCCTAATTTCTTTTATGTTTTGCACATGTTTATAGATGAAATTGCACTTTAAAGAAATGTATTTTTATATTTTTTTTTGCAGGTACAAAAAGTATTAAAAGTGGAGCAAAGTGAAGAAGAAATGGAACAAAGTGGAGGTGACTTAGAGCTAAGGATGACCCATGTGACTGACACCTTGACGCCAGTCCCAACCTAGAAACCCAAGAGGCTGGCGCTTAGAGCATGCCAGTGGGTGCCTAGGCACGACTTGACCAGCTCCTTGGTGTCAGACTTTTGAGTTCCTAGGTGTCCATACCATGACAAGCAGTTCTGAAGTCTGGCTCATGGGCGCCAAAAATTGCCTGGGCAGTTATCAACAGTTCCTCTACACAATGTGGGGAATTATTCAACTCGATAAAAGAGATCTTTGGTGAAGAAAGGACTATATCTTTTTAGTCTTCTATAGAGGGAAGGCAAGCTTTACTATAGGAAAGAATATGAGATGTTTCATTGAGAATTTGATAAGTATTTTGGAGTTGTATTGTGATGAGGATATTCAGGAGAGCAGCAAGGAACCATTAAATCGTTAGGGAAGCATTCTCGGAGCATTTTAAAAAGGAGGAAGCTAAATATTGTGTATTTTTCTAATTATAGTTCTGTAAACACAATTATCTAGTGAACTTTTTTATTTTAAATGATACTTTTTAGTGTATTCTTCATGTTTTCTAAGTAGATCTCTTTTACTTTTCCTTGTAATGATTGAGTAGGTTGTATAAAAGTGCAAATTGTTTCGAAAATTTGTTTTTAAACTTAATGTGATGAGTAACCTTCTGAATTTTGTTTACTTTTCATCCTGACTAAGTCATTAGTTAATCTGTTTTATGATCCATAATGACTCGGGAGAGCTATGGTAGAACAACAAAGTTATTCACATTGATTTATATGGTATGGTTAAGTACTTTGTAGATAGATGCAAATGTTAGGGATATAATCTTTGATGGGTTCAAATTGGAGTTTAAAGAATTAATACATATTAGATGGCGACTTATATATGCACTTGGGAAAGGGTAAAGAAGAGAATTGATCCTATTCGTCACTAGCCACATTGACAATGGACTTTACATTTTTCGCACTATCTCTTAACTTATAGCAAGGGAAATTAGCTTTATAACTTGATAATCACTAAATCTAATTAGGATAAGTAAGATTTATATGAGTTAAGCTTTAAAATAGATTGCAATTATATAGGAGTAGTTTGTAGAGCCTTTACTCAATTTCAAGTCCAAGCTAAGAACTAAACTTGGTAGGCTAGAACAACTAATATGTCTAATTCCCTCGCTCCCTGTGAGATCGACAATCCAAACTCAAAAGTCCAATACTATTAAAACGGAATGTACACTTGCGTAAAGACATAAGGTGTGCCAACACTTAAGCAAGCCCGTCATCATGCAACAACAGTCTAAAGTCAACAACAACCTTAATATGAGTAAGAAACAACAACCTAAAGGTAATAATAGTATAAATATGGGCAAGCAACACTAGCTTGAAGGTAATAATAATCTCAGTATAGGTAAATAATAGCATTCTAAAGGCAATAATAACGTCAATATGCGTAAGCAACAATAACCTTAATAAATTAAGCAACTACTACCTATATGTAAGACAACTACTATCTATAGAGGAGGTGTGTGAATTCTGTCACTCTTAAGAAGGGTATTTATAATTGAAATATTGGAAGAAAAGAGAAAAAAAATTCAAAATCGGAAGGCTCACTCTGCTAGCGAAGTTGCAAGTGTGCATGCATGCACGCGAGTGCATACACACCTGTACGCACATGGCAAAGCGCGGGATGATTTGTGAACCTTTTTCGCACTTGTGCACCTGAACCTGTACTTATGTGTGCATGCCAGCATTTGCACATACTTGAGCGCTCTCATGTGTGTGCATCCCAATATCTGTACGTACTTTCCCTCTCATGTGCACACACACAAACCAAGAGCGCTCACGCTCATGTAGGCATAAGTGCACACAAGCCAGTGTAAGTGTATACACAAATGTCAGTGTACGTGCATAGAGACGTGCCCACCACCTCGTCTGTGTGTCCTCGTGCACGCCGCTACGCCCCTGCTCATGCTCATACTCACTTGTAGACCCTGTTCCGTTCTCTGGCACATTATTATGCAAATTTTCTCGCACAGATGTACATGTGCACTCGAACATGCTTGCCTACTTGTCACATGCCTATAATCATCGTTAGTAGAGATAACAAAAGCTTGATTATGTTTTTTTCAGAAGTATCAATTTCACTAATTTTTAAATTTCAGACTCATTTTGGCATCTTCAAAATTCCATGAAGCATTTATAAGTAAATTTAGCAAATTTAAAAATTTTGTAGTTTCTCTTCTAATCAACATGCAAATTTCTAAAATATCTAAAATTATGATGAAGTCTCCACAAAATTATATTTTAGAATGACACAAATATCAACGTTCAAAAATAGAGAGAAATTGAAATGTATTAACAAATTTTTTTCATTAAGCACAAATAATATTGAGCAAGAAAACATTCCAAATTCAATCTCAAAACCATTTGTACCATGATTTCAATAAAATTTATAATCAAATTGAGTGTCAAGATAAAATGAACTTGGTGACACTGAAAGTGATCTAATCCAAGTTCAAATCAACATAACTTGAACTCTTAAAATAGATTCAAAGGCTTTGGTGCATGAATTAGAAATCTTAAAATTTAGGATGCTTCTAGTTAAATTGAGCATCTCGACGAGAAGAATCTCATAAGCTGAAGATCATTCAATTATGATAAAATTATATGACACCTAGATGTCGAGAAAATTTCATGTGATCAAGTGAATCAATGTAGACCGTTTGATAGATTGTTTTGGGAGATTGAATAAATTTACCAAAATGCCGTCTAAAACACTATAAATAAGCCCACATTCTTCATTTGAAGAGAAGGAAGAGAAATAAGAATGGGCTAAATACTAAAATTGAACACTTTAAGTCTCAATGTTTATCATCGGCCACCAAAGTTCATCACCAACCACTGCTGGCCATCAAAGATCACTATCGACTACCACCAGTAATTTATTATGACCAATTATAATCATTATAGTAACAAACTATAACTTTTATAGCCAACTACTACTATTGTGATCATCAACAACATCATGTAATTATATCTTCTCTAATATAGGAGAATGATGATTATTGTACTTTTAATTTTTTAGAGAAATATTTTGATTGAGCCAAAAGAAATATGAATCTCTGTAGGGGTGTAAACAAGCCGATCACGAGCGAGCCAAGGCTCAGCTCGTGTTCGGCTCGTTTATATTTCGAGCCCAAAAAGTGTGTTCGTGTTTGGCTCGTTTGCTTAACGAGCCGAACACGAGCTGTTCACGAACAAAGAGTCGTTTTGACAATCCTAATCACGTAACCATAAAATGTTAAGGATCGAGGCAAGATTTAAGAATTATAGTTTATATTAAAACATCATTTGAATCTAATTTAATACTTTTTATTATATTTACTTAATTAATAATTTTAATTGATTATAAATCTTTTAAATTTTTTAAAAATACTACTCATTAATATATGTATGTATGTATGTATGTATGTAGACAACAGAACATACAAACATACATACATACATACATACATACATACATACATATATATATATATATATATATATATATATATATATATATATATATATATATATAATTGAGGAATAGTATTTCGAGTTAAAATGAGTCGAACACGAATGAACAAATCTTTGTTCGTGTTCGAGCTCATTAAGAAACTGTTAAGCTTAGCGAACGAGTCAAACACGAAACTTCTTAATGGCCGAACAGCGAATGTTCGCGAACAAAGAGCCGTTTTGACAGCCCTAAATCTCTCTAATTTTATTTGGGCCAGCTGCCATGATTTTCCTTCTCTAATATTTTCTAGGTAAAAAATTTTAATCTCCTGCCACAACTATATTTTTATCTATGTGCCTTCGAATAGTTCTAAGACATTTAATAATCACTCCGTGGATTTAGTAAGGGTGGGTGACTCCTCTTCCTCTTCTACTCATCTGTGCTTAATATTTTCTTCCAAACATAACATAATCATTAGTTGAATGTAAGATTGGAGAAACGCTGACTACATAAGCCCGTCATCAAACCATGCCACCACATATTTCTACACCCAATCGAACTCCTTCGCCTCCTCCACCGGCGATGCAAGCTCCTCCCGTTCAGTCAAGATGGGCCATTGCCCTCAAACACACCGTATTTGAGCTCCGTCAGCAACGGGGCATCGCCGCGCCGCTTACAATCATGAACCTGACATGGTTCGCAAAGTCGACCATCACCACCATCTTTCTCGGCCGACTCGGTGACCTCCAGCTTGCAGGCGGCGCGCTCGGCTTTACCTTCGCCAATGTCACAGGCTTCTCTGTGCTGAGCGGCCTCTGCGGCGCCATGGAGCCCATATGTGGCCAGGCACACGGAGCCGGAAATCGTGGACTCCTTCGCAAGACCCTGCTGATGGCCATTACTCTCTTGCTTGCTGCCTCTATCCCAATCTCTTTTCTTTGGCTCAATATGGAAACGATCCTTCTCCGTTTCGGCCAGCAGAAGGAGATTGCAAGTATCGGGAAGAAGTACGCGCTGTTCCTTCTCCCTGACCTGGCGGTGACCTCATTCCTCAGTCCCCTGAAAGCCTATTTAAATTCACAAGGCGTGACGCTCCCTGCTCTGTTTATCTCGGCCACAGCGTTGGTTCTGCATTTGCCACTCAACATTTTGCTCTCCAAACTCAAAGGACTCGAGGGCGTGGCGATGGCCGTCTGGCTAACCGACCTTTTCGTCGCCATCATGCTCGCTTTATACGTTTTCATTATTGAGATAAAAGACAAGAGCAGAGACGATATCCCGGCCAGGTGGTGGAAGCAGAGCATGGCGGAGTGGGCTCGGCTTCTGCGGTTGGCGGTTCCGTGCTGCCTGAATACATGCTTGGAATGGTGGTGCTATGAAATCCTTGTCCTTCTAACTGGGGATCTTCCAGACTCCAAGCGGATGGTTTCCGTCATCACCATCGTGCTTAACTTCGACTACTTGCTCTTCTCGGTCATGCTATCGCTTGCCACTGCGGCGTCGGTGAGGGTGTCGAACGAGCTTGGCGCTGGCCGCAGCAGAGCAGCGCGTGCGTCGGCGTACGTGTCAATGGGCATGGGTGCGCTCGGCGGGCTCATAAGCGCGGCAGCGATGGCTGGAGCGAGAGGATGGTGGGGAGCGCTGTTTAGCAAAGACAGGGAAATCCTGAGGCGTGTAAAGAAAACGATGCTGATTATGGCGGTGGTGGAAGTTGTGAACTTTCCGCTTGCGGTGAGCGGTGGAATAGTGCGCGGCACGGCGCGGCCGTTGCTTGGCATGTACGCGAGCGTCGGGGGGTTTTACCTGGTGGCGCTACCGCTTGCGGTGCTTCTGGGTTTTAAGGCAGGGCTGGGCTTATCGGGGTTGCTGCTGGGGTTTCTCGTCGGCGGCGCAACTGCCGGCGTGCTGTTGCTGGGTTTTTTAGCTTGTATTGACTGGGAAACGGAGGTGGCAAAGGCTCAAAGATTAACAGCTGTTAGCTTGAACAGTGGAGATGAGCTAAATGGCTGCGAAGGTGGAAGTCACAGCAGGAGACATGATTGTATGACGATTAATAATGAAACAGTTCTTTAAATTAAGCAAATTGTTGTGGATTATATATTTCTATACTGGGCAGTGGTCCATTATCATCTGCAGAAGAGCTTTCTGTTGCAATGCTTTTCAATATGGTAACATCATTAATTTGATAGTTCTCATGGTGCGATTACCCAAGGAAATAAGATTAGAATCCGGTAGTGCCTCACTTCTGCTTAGGAGACGGTAGTGCTCTCACTTTTGTTTAAGAGCAAAAATATTAAGTAATATGGGCAGAGAGAAAATATTATATCCACATATTTCAGATATAAATTTATATTTGGAGTCCAATAAAAACTTACCACGTAGCAAAGTGGGCTCTCCTGTAATACAATGATTGACCAGTTTTTTTAGAGAGATGGAGCCCACTTGCCACGTGACGCACTCTCACTAGACTTCGGACACAAATTTTGCGTCCAGAACCTGAATGAAATTGAAAAATTTGCCCGCCTAAAATTTGTTTGTGTTTAACCTAATCCCAACTTGACTCAACCAGCATAATTATTATATTACCGTAAGGTTTTTTTTCCTTGCTTCTCATTTGTCAAGCAGGAATTTTGGCACACAGATTTCGCACAAAAAGAGCTCCTACATCTCTGATTTTATCCCATCATGTTCTAGTTCAAGCAAATAGGTCTGCAAGACGTGAAGGCTTTAAGGCTGGAAGTCATTTTGCGGCACAGTTACTTCATTAGCTAGGATTTTTCGTTGACAGTACATTGAGATATCATTATCAACAATATGAAAGCCAATTAAAAAGTTAAAGTTCTAATGTATAGAAAATTTTTTACTTTGCGAGCAACTTTTATTGTATACAAAGGTACAAAACTTTTTAATTGAGAGAAATCTTATGTAATATTTCAAATTATGTTTAAAATGGATGTTTTCCATGTTGGTTTTTTTGATTTATCAGGAAATAATTCTATCTGCTCATTTGACATCTGTTGGAATAATAAATATAATTTCATATATTGAGTTGTCTGTTGTTTTTGTTGTATTAAAGCAGAAGATTTTAAATTTTAAATGGTGTGTTTGGAAAAGTCCTAAAGTGGAAGCATTATAAATGCTATAACAATGCCAACATGTAGGGGTGTAAATAAATCGAACACGAACGAATAGAGCTAGTGTTCGTGTTTGTTCGAACACATTACTGTTCGTGTTTGGTTCTTTTAACAAATCAAACGAAATAAATTGTTCGTGTTCATCTCGTTTGCTTATCAAACGAATCAAACACAAACTTCCCGGCAAACTGAACTGTTCGCGAACAACAAACTTTTTTGACAGCCTTAACTTTGATAGCATACTTCCTCAATATGAAGCAAATTGATCAGGTAATCCCTACTCATAATCCACTATTTTAAGCAAATTGCAGAATTAATCACCTCATTTAAGCTAAATCATGCAAAAATAATTTAGAGGCACATAATTTTAAAAAAAACTTAATACTTCTCTGCCAAACTTCAATATGCATAAGTCATTTTCCTGCACCACATCAAAAGCGTGAATTTTTTGAGAAATATATTTAGAAATAAAACCAATCAACCATATGAGCTCTTGGAAATGTATAATTTATTGCAGCTATGTCGAAGTTGAAGTCTTGGTTCCTGTAATGTGGATTTTACATACATGCCATAGCTTTCTTATGTATTACATATCTAACATCTAAAATTTTCCCAAATCAATATTTTTGATATATTTCTTCAAGATAAATATGAAATATTAAGGAAAATATGCTCAAAGATGACAATTCTGTAGCCTTACAACAAACCAAGCAATAGTATCGAGCAACCAAGTAAAAGAGGGCAAACCAAACGTTGGCTCGAAGATAAATAGGAATAGAGATTAGAGAACTAACACAGAAGATAAACCCTAAACTCTCGCAGGGCAAAAACTTTTCGTGATTTTGAGAGAAGGAGAATGCTCGGAAGAGGGAGAAGCGGCTGATGAGGAGGCGAGGCGAGTTAGGGCTTTTGAGAGTAAGACGTTTAGGGTTTTATTTTAATATATAGTATAGTATCATAATTATAATATTTATATTAGCATAATTAACACTAATATATTATTATTTTTATTAATAATTTATTATATACTATAATTTATAGAAGTTTAGTTATTTAATATATTATAAATTTTTATACTATATAATTATTTTTAAAGTATCATAAATTTTTTATATATAATTATTTTAAGTTATTTTATCTTTCAGACAATAACGAACCGAACATGAACGAACACATCACTGTTCGTGTTGGTTCGTTTAACAAATTGAACGAAAAAAATTGTTCGTGTTCATCTCGTTTACTTATCGAATGAATCGAAAACGAACTTCCTAGCGAACCGAACACGAACTGTTCGCAACGAGCTTTTTTGACAGCCCTACCAACATGTTATATTTCATAATTTTTCTGACGTGCATTGAGTCCGTGCTAAAGTGAAGCCTTTATTTATGGCTTAATTTGACTTGTATTGTGCTTTCACAAAGAAACGTGTCCGCTTTCTTCTGAATACTTTTGCACTGAAGTAAAGTGATTTCATAGGGCTATGATATAGCTAACTTTAAAAAGTTAAGTTCAGTTTCTTCATTAACATATTGTATATATCAAGGATGAAATCAAATTTATGATTAAATTTTGACAATTTGTTTCTATAAGTTGTTTGATGAGAAAACTTTATATTGGGCATCATAGCACAGTAATGAATTATCACCATGAAATTTTAGGTTGACAATCCTAAGAAAATGGTTGATTAGAATGAGTAAATTATCCTACTACATGTTGTGTATGGCCTTCTCACTGAAGAAGCTGTCTGATTTAAGACTTCGAGGAATCTGAAAAAGGCTAATAATGAAATATTATGTGAGGTTTATTCATGAATTAATTGGATTAAAGATGTAATTTATCAATTTTCGTGATTTGTATTGCGTGCTTGTTGAAGTGGATCCGTGCATTAGTACATTGTGTTATCTAAATTGTATTATTCGTGAAAAATTAGAACACTCGTGTTTAAATAATTTATGTTGAACAGTGAAATATTAGCATTTTACATGCTTTGTATGAACTGTGCACTTCACTTAAGTCATTATTTGGGGTTATCCAATAGCTGATATTTGCTAATTTTAAAAATTTATGTTGATTTTCTTCACTAATACACTTTTTTAATAAAGGATAAATAATAACTTACAATTAAATATTGTCATCTGGTTTCGATTGATTATTTGTGCAGGAGAAAACTATAAATGGGGCATCATAGCTGGTAATGAGTTATTCCCATTAACTTTGTCCTTTAACTATATTTAGAAAAACTCTAAAATTTTTTAGTAAACTCTCCTAGTGCATGTTGAGGTACTTGTTGTGTAGAGTCTTTTCAATGAAGAAGATATTTGATTTAAAACTCTGAGGAAGGTAAGACATGCAAATTATACAATATTAGGTGATCATTTATCCCCATAAAATTGTGGATTGACAATCTTTAACAAAAATTAGAAAATAATAAGTAGATTATCCCGATGCTTGCTGTGTATGGTCTTTTAACTGCAGCGGATGTCTTTTTAAGGACTCTGTCGAATGTAAAAAATGCCAATTATTCAATATTAGGTGAAGTTAATTTTTTAATTTTTTTGGATTAAAGATGTAGTTCATAAATTGTTGTGTTGTGTATTGTGTACTTCCTGAAGTGAATCCTTAACCTAATACATTATGTGAGCTATATCGTGCTATTCATAAAAAATTAGACCAACTTTCTTTAAAATTTTTTTGCCAACGAATGATAAAATAGCATTCTACGTGCTGTGTATGGACTTTTCACTACGCTTAGTCATTATATAGGAATATCTGAAAGCTGATATATGATAATTTTAAAACTTTATGTTTGTTTTCTCCATTAATATATTGTTTATATGAAGGATCAATTTTAAATTACGACTAAATATTGTGCTTTTCCTGAATAATTAAGCCCAGTTTCTTCAGAAAAAATTTTAACATGAACAAATTAGCAACTAACATGATGTTTATGGACTGTGCCTGTAATTAAAGTCACTAGTTTTAGACATCGGATGTTTCATATATGCTAATTAAAATAATTAATACTTGTTTGCTTCATCAATATAGTGTATACACGAAAGATAGAATCTAATTTATGTTTACATCTTGTCATTTGATGTCAAAAGGTTCTTTGATGAAGAGAAATTTGTATGTAAGGTTCATAGGGTGACAATATCTTATCCCGATGATTTTTTTTGTTAAATATATGGAGAGAAACTTCGAAAAAACAAACTAAAATGTCCAGTTACATTTGTATGCTCTTTGTACTAAAGCATATGTCGGATTTAAGACTCCGAGGAATGTGAAATAAACCAACAATGCAATATTAAGTGAAGTTTTTACATAAATATATTGGATTGGCGATGTCTTATTTCAATTTTTCCACTTTGGTTTGATAGTCTCCTAAAGTGATTCTGAAGAACATTGTACTACTAAATTAATATAAATGTAATCTACACATGTTGTATTAATTCTTTCCAGGAATGGAATCCTTGCTGAATCTTATAAAAATATTTATGACAATTCCATGCAAATGTATTTTGACAGACTTCTTCAGACGAATACTGAATTTTTTACCATCAGTAACGGAACTAGTTGGCTTAGAGATGTTATGACATACATTATTTGTAGACTTACTTTACTGTGCCACTAAAATTCTCATGCTAAATGATTTTTTTTTGAAACTTGTTGGCCAATTGTTTCTAATTTTATATAGCTTTTCTAACCCTTAATGATCATGAAGATTCCCCTTTTCAGCATTTTAGCTCATACTTGTTCGAACTCCTCTTTTGAATTGCATTCACTTAATCAAATATAAATGAGATTCTAAACCAACTTATCACTATTAAAACAATGCACCTTGAACATTATTTTTTTAGATATATGCCACTAGCATAGTATATGACTAGTTCGTGATAGTTCTTCTTCTATGGTTCTTATCGTTGCTTGATCTTGATTAGTGAGTATAATTAAAGGATGTTTGTCATTAATTATACAGAGAAATCCCCTGAATAACCATTTGAATGATTCAATTGTCTAATATGAAAAGAAGACTACTCTGAGTAGACTATTTTGCCAATGATGGTTGACCCCAATAAGAGGTGCACAAACCAAGTGATACTTGTTAAGACGATAACTTGTATAAAAAAGTATCACATCCTCAAAAAAATCACAATCAACTCTTGATAATCCATCGCTCAAAAAAAAAAAAAAACACTTCAGCCTCCCACATGCATCAATTTGGACATCCCACACAAATATTGTGTCTTCATTCTGTCTCTTCGTGAATAATTGCACAAGAGAATCACTGTCACTGTTTTCAATCCTTTCCCTTTGATATGTTTGGATGATATTCAATGCATCTCTTCTTATAAATCCCACTCTTTCCTTGCTGCTCACTTCTGTAGCAAGATTGTTAAAGGCATCATAGCTCCAATTCTTGGTTCTATCATTAACCTCAACACCTCTCCTATCTTCATTGATACCCCGGTTCGAACTCAAAATATGTTGATCACCTTGCTTTTCTAATGGATGGTTATGACTTTCTATAAATTTTTTTACCTTTCAATTCCCATCAAAGTCCACTCCATATCTAATCACAGCGGAGCATCCACACCTTGTGTTTGATTTACGAAATTTGACCGTGCTACTATTTTTAATCTCTCTTGAAACAAGGTCACTTTCTTCGTATTTTCGCCTCCTATTTATAATGACGTGTTTTGTACAATTACAAAAATGAGGGAGCAATTTTGAAAACCAATCATAATACAATTGATATCCTGATTAGTTGTATATATTTCATACCATATCTGTATTACAATTTGAATTTTAATATGGCGGTAATTGGCTGGCCAACTTACTTGAATTCAACTAACTGAGGAGACTGGTGACCCAAGGAAAAAAGATTAAGATTTTCATGCTTATTTTATACTGATTTTGATGATATTGCACTTTAAAGAAGGGTATTTTTTGGTGTTTTTCTGCAGGTATGAAGATTTAAGGACAAAGGAGCGAAAACATGCAAAAATGAGCGAATATGGAGCAAAAATGACTAAAATGTAAAAATTCAACTTAGGGCGCCGACGGCGAGGTTGATGGCACCGACGGCGTGATTTTCCCGAGAGTTCATAATATATTCCAAGGGAGGCCGCCGATGGCGGAGGTCGAGGCTGCCGACGGTGAGGTTAGTTTAAAGTACTGTTTCTAGAAGGCCGCCGACAGTGGGATCGGCAGTTCTTTCACAATATATGTCGAATGTGGACAATTTTCGAAGGTATGCCTGGAAAACCCTTGGAGACTCTTCAACAACTTTAAAAAAAACCATTTTAGGCCGAAAAATTATCCTTTTGGAGTCCTCAAAAGTCACTTAAGAGTACGTAAAAGTTCTATTAGAGTCTTCTAATAGATACTTAGTGTTCAATTGGAGAGTCCACTAGTGTCCATTGTTATTAGTGAGTATTAAATAGTGAGTTCAAATAGAGATTGTGAGGAATTCTTCAAAGGATAATAGGAGTGGAAGGGAAGTGAGAGATCTCTTCTGCATTGCCGTTTCGAAGGAGAATTCTGTGTACTGTAAAAAACGAAGAGATTCAGAGGAACTTAAAGGAGTTTGCTTGGGGAGGAATTTAAGATAAGTTGTGTTTATTTACTTTAGTTTGTAGTACTTTACTTTTATATATGAAATCCAAGTTTTATTGTATCTTCTCCATGAATTCTGAGTAGTTGTTCTATCTTTCTCCTTGGTTTGATATTTTTGTGATATGATAAATAGAATTAATGTGCCATAAAAGATTTAAATAAGTTGTGATAATATTTAACTTAGATTTTAATTTACTTTCAATCTGGCCAATTGAATAGTTAAAATCTGTTGAGTTTAACAACTATAGTAAAGATTACATCCGATATTCAGGGAGGTCAAAGTCCTTGGAAGGAGGGTGCCAATAAATAGGGAAATAATATTAATCGGGCGTAGAATCGGAGATTTTAGAGTGACAGGCTAAAATCTTCAATTTGGTTCTAACGTTTGGGTGCTGAAGTGTAGATTGTTAGCCCTCGGGAGAGGGGAATGTGGGAGCTCCGAAGTGAGGGCCGGTATCCTCCCAGCTTAGCCGCAGATTCAGTAACCAAGCATAGGATTAGTCAATGTTCTTTATGCCTAGACCAAAGGGTAAAGAATAGGTATGCTCCTATTTGGCACAACACCATTTTAAAACTAATTCTAATTATCTATTCACTTAAATATCTTAACAAAAGAGAAAGATTCTTGCTTATAAATTTGAACTTAACATTAGTAGTATTTGTTAATTGTTAGTAGAATTAGTTTAATTTAAATTTCATATTATTGTCGATTGTTTATTAGTGACAGATAGGCAATTTCGATTTAGTTGTGATTCTGAATTGATTTCTATAATCCTAAGTCTGTAACCTCTAAATATTCCCTGTGGGATCGATATCCAGGACTCCACTAGAGCCCTGTATTACTTGAGCGATACGTATACTTGCGTTTAAAGGTAACTCTGTGATTAAAAATTATAATATATAATTGTTAATAAAATTAAAATTACGCTCCAAGTCAAGTTTTTGGCGCTATTGCTGAGGATTTAGATCTTCTAGTAGTGGTGTTGAATTCTTATATTTTTTAGTATATTAAAAATCACGGTTAAATGGCTGAGTGGCAATCAAGCCTTGTGTTTCTCGGCTGATTCGCCCATTAGAATGACGATTGCTTCTGCTGTGGTACAAATTGGTCAACTGATTAGTCGCGATCAGGAATTCTCGCCTGCGTTCTAGTCGGTTTGGATTGCAAGCATGGTCTATCGTTCAGATCTCTCACCATAGTGTATCGGTCAAGTCTTGATCACTTGGTTAGTTTTAGGATGGTAAGATGCCTCAATCATCTGATCTTCATCTGGGCCATTCGACTATTTTGAGCCACGCCGATAGCTTTAATGCATATATATTCGTTACCCAAATTTTATTGCTCCGTGAAAGTGAAAGCTATGACAAGGAGAGGGAAATTATTAGCATTCGTTGGTACTAAATTTAAGAAAATTGATTTAATAATTATCTTTCCCTTAGATTCTATGCCCAACATGCTCTATAAATAGGGTCAAAGGCTTAACATTACATCCGTTGTTGTTATTCTTCCATGGATAGCTGAATTTCACCATGTCAGATGATTTGAGAGAACTCCTCACGAAACCAAATATCATTTCCATGTTGTTCTATGGGCCCTCTAATTTTGTAAAGAAGAGCAGGGTTTAGAAATAAAAATGGTCAAGGATTAAACCTTCATCGTCTGATCAAGTCGGCTCATCTAGAAACCTTGTGGGCCATATGTCGAGGTCTCCTGCTGGAGATCGTGGATCCTGAGCCTCGCATGGGAGTGAGCTCCATGGGCGAGCAAGCTCTGCTCGTTGGAGGCCCTGAGGAGAGTGGAAAGAGGCCTAAGGAAACAAAGATGGTATCTCTCCTTAGTGGTTGCTTCAAAAAGGTGAAGGCACCTCACAACAAGAGAAGGGGGAAAGATGTTTGGAAATCCTTTCCTCAATAGTTAGATATATGATTATGTAAGGCTTTCTTTGACATCCGCTAGTCTTTACTGATTTCTTTAGATTATTCATTAACAGATGAATTGGTTGAGTCGAAGGACGACCAAGACACCAAGCAATTGAAAGACTCTACGAAATCCATTCCTGTTGTAGTGATCGATCTAAAAACCAAGCTTGCGGGAATCCTGACAGCAGTTATTTCAGGAGGATACCAGCCGCCCTACTTTTTTTCCTGCTACTGGTACTGAATAACATCAAATGGACCAGTGATTTCCTTCCCTTGGAACCATGGAGAAACAGATAGGAAAGACCTGCTCCTTGGCGGTGAGGGTCAATTCTTTGGAGGTTGTTGCTGAGGTCTTGGCTACCAATTTTGCGTGGGGACTCTTAGTCCCTCCGGTGCCTATGGGTTTGGCCATGTTGGCCTTGTTGATGAAGGTTTCCACTTTGTGGAACCGATTAGATCAAGTTTTGCACGAGCTGGGAGCACCACACGAGTTGATTGATTTGTGCAAATTTCACCCTTAAGGCCCATCAAATCATACAGCTTAGGATAGGAAGGGCGATGGTCCTCCAAAGGCTAATTCAGAGGGGGTATGTCCCGACTAAGGCCTTGGAAGACCCGCGCATAAAACATTTTATTTTAGACTTTTAATAATGTTATTTGGAAAAGAATTGCATTGAATAAATTTGAAAATATTTTTGGTATGAAACTTATTCTTATGTGATGCCTTGTTTTACGCATTCGGCCTATAAGTAGGGCACAAAATCGTTGCTCCTTTATGCATTTGATTCCTGCATCTGAGCTCTTTGATTTTCCATTCTCACTTGTTCCACCTCTCGACCACTCTTTGTTTTCTAAAATGGCTCCAATGTAATCTCCTACCTTCTTTGGCTCTGTCGAGGGCGCTAATCATTTGTATTTGATGGAAAACGAGGTGAAGGCTCAGGTGAAGGAAGTTATGGGTTGAGATCTGGTCTTCTACCAGAGGCATTTTAAATATGGCCTTCGATTACCTTTATGAGGCGCACCTTAAAGCATATTCAATAAATATGAGATCATTCCGGCACAGGTACTGCCGACCTCCATCGCTGCAGTGATGGCTGATCCCCGAATATATATACTTACGTTATATATACGATATTAAACTTTATAATCTTTTTCAACAATAATATCTCTTTATTTACTACAGCACCAAAAACTTGATTCCAAAACAAATAAGTGTTCAACTTTAATTATTTATAATATGAGATTCCACGCAAGTATACATATCATTTATCAAGTAATATATGACTTTATGATTAAGCCTCGAGATATCGAACTCACAGTGAAATGTTCAAAAAATTTAAAGAAAAAAATAACTTTTTACTTTTTAAAATGATTTTCTAAAGTATGTTTTATAAAGAGAGGGTTTAAATTCTTTTTTATAATTTTTTAAGAAAAAAGTAAAGCAAGCAATTAAAATTATCAAGACTATAAAATGATATGAAAGCAAATGAGAATGAAATAACTTTTTCCTCCTCAATGAATCAGTATTAATTTTGGAGTTTTGTTGTGGAAGTATCTAAATGTGTTGTGCCAAATAGGAGCAGTTATGTTATTTACCCTTAGTTCAATAAAGAACATAGGTTAATTTGAAGTTTTGAAATCTTGTTGATGGGTTAGGCAGGGAAGATACTAGCTCTCACTCTAGAGTTCCCTCTTCTCCCTCCACTTGGGGGTTAACATCTCATAAAAAAACATAAAATATCAAACCAAATTGGGGGCTTTAACATGTCACTCTAGAGTTCTATAATTCTACACCCAATCAAAAGCATATCTCCCTATTTTTTTGCACTAAACTATATGGACTACAATTCTCACCCATATAGTTTCATGTGATTCTCTCCAATTGTTGATTGAGACAATACCGCATTGGTTTTTACGAGTTCTCACAACAAATTTTAACATCTCAATTGACCAAATCAAGAAGTAAATGAAGTGCATGGTAGTGAATCATCACAACTTCTTCCAACATTAAACACTTATACTTCACAAAACTTTCATCCATAATTTAACTACTTCACCATTTAAAAGGAAAAAGATAAAGAAAACTACTCAGAACTCATGGAGAAAACACAAACACAATTTGAATTGAAAGTAGAGATCATAGTGAAAACACAACAAATCTTACTTTAAAATCACATGTAAAGACAAAGATACAAACTTATCTGAAAACTATGGATTCACTCTCCTAAATTCTAATGCAAACTATGATAAAGTAAAGTGGAAAAATAAAGAAAGTATGGCAAGAAGAAGACTCTCTTTCTTCCTCTCTCCCTTCAACCACTTCAAGTTTTTCTCCAACTTCTCCAGCCAATACTTCCTTTCAAAACTCCTCTCCTTATCTGAAATTCAAGTCTTCATTTTAATAATTCTTCAAAAGGTGCTTTGGTGTCTCTTCAAATCATTTCCAGATTCAATGTATCTACAAAGAGATGCATCCATTCATTCGAATTTGCTGCCCAAAAGAAGTTAAGGAAGTTTAAACGAAAAGTTACTTCAAACAGCCCTTGAAAATGGCACCAAATTTGATTTAATTCGCCACTTTTTAATTGTGGCGCCTATGTGCCAGCCCTCAACGCTTAGCTGCCAGAGGCTAATTTTGCACAATTCTCATTTTTGCTCCAAATTTGATCCTTTTTTGCTCCTTTCATTATAATCATTCATTTTAATCATACCTGCAAGAAAAACACGAAAATACCTTCCTTTAAAGTGCAATATCATCAAAAATAGGTATAAAAATGTGTTTAAAAATACTATATATTTTAGATGTATTAATGACCTTCATCTTTTACTGCTTAAGGAGCGCATCTCATGGTCAGTCAACCACACACATTTATTTATTCAAGGTCGATAAGGAGGGATTTATTATATTTTTGACGGGCAAAGAACTTTACTTTCTCAAAGTAGAGAAAAAAATAAAGGGCTGGAAGAAGAAATTTTGGGTCGGCTCTTGTTCCGGCCCCTGGGTATTTGGATTGAGCCATCAGAACAAATAATGTAAAAGCTAAAGTCTCTCCTAAGAGTATAGAGTTTGGCAAGACGATGATGAGCGATCGCTACCTTGCAGTCCCACAGTACGCCACCGAGTTAGCAGTCACCCATGTACTGGCAGGCGAGATGACCGAGGAATAATGGCACCTTTCTGACATTGAGGAGGGATTTTAAGCAAGGGAAGTGAAGAAGAAGCTCATTGTTAAGCTCTAGAGATAGGAGAATCTCGTGGAGTCAGGTAATTCTGTAGGAGACGAGGACCCGCTCTCTTACGATGTGGCCTTGAGACACCTTATCTCTCTGTCTGATCATAGCATTGTTATTCAATATCAGGTGACTGGCAAGGTTTCTACTATTCATTTTAAATGTTCTTCTCACTTTCTTAATGTAGGGGAATGTGATGACATGAAGTCCATTTTTGAAGGGACTCCAGATAGAGTCTTAGCAGCAGGTCCCTCTTCTTTTGCTGCTAGCGTACTGGCAGGTACGTCATCGACAGTTGCCTCTCTAGTGGACCCTTAGGTCGAGGGTTCTTACTTCATTCCTTTATCCGAGAGGGACAAGGTGAGCCAGACCAACCCTTCTGCCACTCCTAGTTCTTCTTCTGGGGAGTTGATTTTATCCTCTGAAGGAGAGGCCCCACCTTCTCTCGAGGGAGGAGAGGTACACCGGTGGGGGATGGACTGATGGAGGAAGTAGGAGTTCCACTCCTCCCCCCTTGAAGAGGATAAAGGAGGCCTTTGAGTGGTAGCTCGTGTGTAGAAGTTCTTAGAGGATATGGGAGGAGGCCAATAAGCAGTTCGCCTGCTGGATTTATCCTTGAACTATCAATCGCAGACAGATGACAACATAGAGCTCCCCTTACTTTCTTGAACCTACTATAGTCTGGGAGCTCGGCCTCACTATGGGAGGCTTCGATCATCAAGAACTTCTTCATACGTGTATCTGTGACAACTGATGGCGCTGCAAGGCCCCATTTTCTGAAGTTGACTCTAATTGACCTATTGCGGGCTCTAGAAGGGGTCAGTCCTCCCTTTGTATCAATCCAGGTGAGGGATTCTTAGCTTGGGCAAGGGTACTGCCTCTTTAATTTGGTGAGTAAATGCCTCTTTCGAGCGACCAGACATGCATCTTGAGGGTCATCTTGGATTGCAGGCCTTGGACCTTTGCATGGACGTCTCGTCACGCAACATCTCTATTGGGTTCCATGTGTTTTCTTTCTCTAGGAAGTTTCTCCTTCGTAGTCCTTTCCATTTATCTTTTGTGGCATGATCCTGTTGTGAAAAAATGACGACAATAAAGAGAAAAATGGAACGAGAAAATTGCACGCAGAAAACACCAGAGCGACACACAGATTTACGTGGTTCGACAAATTTGTCTACGTCCACGGAGCTGCAGAGGAATTTATTACTTCGAGGAATTACACCGTCGAGCGCCTCGACGTTTACAAGAAAAATCTCTATTTTTCTTCTCTCCCTTCCTCTCTTTCTCTCTTCCTCTCTTTCTCTCTTAGAGGACTTGGCTTGACCCTTGCTTTGCTTGGCTTAGCTCTTCACTTGACTTACATTCATCCAACAACCAAAAGAGGCTATTTATAGAATCAAGGAGAGTGGTAAGTGGGAGGTAGATGGGAGGTAGGTGAGTGGTAGGTGGGATGTGGTAGGTGAGCGGTAGGTGGGAAAGTAGGTGGGCGGTAGGTAAGCCCTCTTAATTAGGAAGCTAATTAACATGTGGTGGACCGGGTCTCCACATTACCCAACAAATCCACGCTTACCACACAACTTTTTAGAATGTTGAATCATAAATTCTCCTTTGTGAACACGCCCCGATAGTTGAAACCAGACAAGGGAGGAAAGTGAAACAGGAATAGAATAAGTTCGGAATTCACTATAGAAAATCAGGAGAGGTCCATATTTTGTATTTTATATTCTATTTATAGAGTTGTGTTTTGTACAATTATAGAAATGAGGGAGCAGATATGGAAACAAATCTTAATACAACTGATGTTTTAATTAATCGTATGAATTTCATATTATATATCTACACAATTTGAATTATAATATGACGATAATTGGCTGGCCGACTTACTTGAATTTGGCCAACTGAGGCGACCAGTTGAGTGATAACCGTATCTTGTGTTAGTCGACCGAGGCGCTCGGTCGAGTAGCGATTCGTCCGCCGTGGTAAAAGTGAGTCGGCCGATTAGCCACGATCAAGGGTTCCCGCCAACGTCTGATCGGTCAGGACTGCATGCATGGTCTGCCATTTAGATCTCTCGTCATAATATGTCTGTCGATCTTTGATCACACGGTTGGTTGTAGGGCGATAGGACGCCTCGATCATCTCGTCATTGTTTGGGCCGTTTTATTGTTTTGAGATCAGTGCCATCAGCTTTGGCGTATACAGATATAATCTTTTTTTGCATGAAAACAAAAAACTAAACATTTTCAAATAATAGATGACTTTTAAATAAAGATTAAAAAAAATAAATGCTAGAAAATTGTTGCTGTTTTTTTATTTCCATTTAAAAATCATTTATTATTTTGCCTTTTTATTTTTTTCCAATAAGGATTATCTAGTTATCTTCATTCCTTCACAGCCACATCATGACAATCTAATACTATTTTACGTAGCAAAATTAAACTTCGCTTCTATAATTGTAAATTAATGGTATTGACAAAGGCAAACGAGTACTGTTTCTCCATCCCTTCAGGTTAATATTTTAAGTTGAATTTCATGAATCTTTCTTTGATACAACGCCCCATTTAAATAAATAAAAAAAAGAACAAGTCATGTATTAATTTTATTATAATAAAAAATTTAAGAAATCGTTTTCTCTGAATGGATTTAATATTATTGATACTTGGCTATTGATGCGATGGTATTCTGAGAACAAAGACAACATGTCCCTTTTATTTTTATTTGTTTTTATTTTATTTTTTTGATCCCCATAGAGCTAGGAAAATATTACATATGTTACAGGTATGTATAGATGAATACACGAGGCTTCATAAGTGCAGATAATATATGTTAACATTTTCGCCAAAGAGCATGTGATATCTTTTCCTAGATCCATGAAAATTGCATTTACCAGCAAGTTAGTTTAGTATTTAGAGGCTTGTACATGTATACCTCCAGATTCTAATGTATTTATGTTTGGAGAGCCAATTTATGGAACACTGATTTGAATAGGATGTTCACCACGCTACCAGTATCGATAGGAATGCTAGCAATGTGATAAGTGTTGATCAATATTGCAGTGACAACGATAGCGTCGTTGTGAGATTCCCCTTAGCGACCATATCCTTGATTGTGCTGGTGATGGGAGGATGTGAGCTGCGTTTAGGAGAGATGGCGGCTACACATAGTTCTCCCGGTCGAAGAATATTTAGACTAAGGGTGTGTTTGGGGCAGCTTATGCTTATCTAGATAAGCTGTTTATATGGAAACGCGGACCAAGGGGATCGAACCGCGTTCCACATTTAGTGTAAAAAACCAACCGTGTTTTTAGATAAGCTGCTCAAACGCGGTTTCCAAACGGTGAGGCGGCGGCGTTTTCAAAACGTCGCCACTGCTGATAAGCTGCGCCAAACGGAGCCCAAGTCGGAGCGATGAGTTCCGCCTCCTTTGAAGATAGTAAAAAATACGTCGGTAATGTGAATGGCACGGGGGTTCGGATTGGATCGTATGAAATTCTTCTATCGGAGTTTTCCCGTCTACATGGGTTCACGACATAAATAATAGTCTGTTCCAACGACTAAATTATGTTGGTTTTAATGAGAAAAACTGTTGCTTTTAAGGTTTCTAACAATTTATTGACGTTTTTAAGCTAGTAGGTAAAACACTTGTCAGTAATTTCAAAACCGACTGGTATTCCAATGACATAAAATTACCAACACAACTAACAATTTAAGTTGTAGTTTTTTTTTTGATAAATTTCAAATCGTCAGTTAATAGAACTTGACAGTTAATCCATATGTAATTACGACAACTAACGTATTAAAATAATGTCGTGCCTGTCGATTCTTGACGTAGGCAAGTTGTCAGTTATGTGTCGCTGATACGCCGGTTTTTATAACCGACGGATGAGCAGTTGAAATAGTGTCGCTCCCGTTATTTTTTTTTATGTAGGTAAATCGTCGGTTCGGTGTCGCTGACGTCGTTGATTTTGATACTGACAGATAAACTGTCAGAAAACTCTCCCCGTCATCATTTTCATATGACACACTTAAGCCCTCGACTCAATGTTAGTTAGGCATCAGTAAATATGTCCATTGGCTTGTTGGCAGTTTTGCCTACAAATATGTTAAAAGTAGTCACAAAAAAAAGGCAAGTTGTAGAAACCTGTAGCATTAACAAAAAAGAACAAATTCTTTCTTTCATATTTACATTGTCAAATATGTTATCACAATGTTTACTATAACATTCCAAGCATTTAACAAACTAGAATAGAAGTCGACTAGTAAATTATGCAATCAAATAATGAAATAAATAAAATGTATTTATTTCATTATATAAATAAAATCTATATACATCACTATCCACAGAATAAAAAATATCTTCAAATGTAAAACATAAACATAAAAAAAAGGAAAATATCCCCCCAAATCATCCTCCTCTATCTCCTTATCCTCGTCGTCCTTCGCTGATTCCTCCTCCTCCAGTGCTGCCTTGGCACGCTACCTCATCAACTGCCATAACAAATTTAACTTGGCCTTCAGCTTGGCTTCCATGTTTACCTCTAGATCTGACCTCATTTGATTGAAGTGGGCCTCCATCTCGACATTGAATGCGACAACACATCTGAAGAGCTCCTCTTGTGTGGTAGAGGTAGAAGTTGCAAATGCATTGGTTGAGGGGTGAACGTCGTAGGAAAACCCCTGCGAGTTGAGTCATAGACTCGACATTTCTTCTTCCCTCTAGAAGTGTCTCTCCACAGATAGTACTCGGAAGGATCGTAGATCATAATACCTCCTGACACATGGGATTGACTCTTTTTCAGGTGTTGGAATCTCTCCTGCAAAAAAAGAAAAAAAAGAAATAGTTACATTTAGTTAGAGCTAGCATGTATTAACATCAAATTAATTTAGCTAGTGAATTATTTGGGTTGCACGAGATCTGTAATTGATCCATGATTGGTTGATTACATTCTATGAGTGTGCTCATGTACATCGGCAGTGGAGGGCACTCGTCTCATTTTCACAGTCTGTCCATATAATGACATAGTTAGAATACATCTTAGAACTATAGAAAACTTTAAAGAATGAATAAAATCTTACTAGCCTCCACTTGTATTATGTATGTAGAAGTGTCCCATCAGTTTGCTTGGAGGGCCTCATGCCTCCACAGTTCGATCTTCCGTTCTGCTTTGCCTGCTCCCCCTTTTTTGATAGTCCAAGGAATCCTAGGCCTTAAGTAACGTGGCAAAAAAATCATCTCCGAGTCACAGAGAACATTATCATGATTTTTGAATATATCCAAACATGTTAAGGTGGTGATCGCTGCACTTGTGCTCGAAGTTGCATCAGATGTGTGCCTCGTGCTCAGGGCACCAGGAGAATTGTTTCAGTAAAATTATAGGGATCATGTCCATTTGATAATATTTGTGAACGATACATATCAAAAATTTCTAAAACCAAAGATCTCAAATAGACATAGAGACTTCTATGGTAAGTACACTGAGTCATACTTACTTCAAAGGATATCTCGAATAATATGAATAGTCTGGGTTGAGGGGTAGAACCATTAAACAATAAATTATTAGTTTTTATATTGGATCGAGAAAATGAAATGATTACTGTTAATATCCTAAAAAAAAAACTATGTGTTGTCGACAAGCTCAATGTGATAATTTTTGCCTGTTGACTCTTGCTTAATAGAGGCAGTGTGTGCCTCTGCTGCACTCAACCCCACTACAGTCGGGGTGGAGGTAGGGCTAGGTGTACAAGTGGGGGCAGAGATCTGGGTGAGGATGGTTGTAAGAGCAGAGGTGATAATGGTGGTCGTAGCAGGGGGTGGGGTGGGGCCGGGGGATGGGGATGGGGGTGGGGCTGTGCCGGGGTGGGGACGAGCGTGAGAGCCCGCCAACCCCACCACCCCCGGAGTGGGGTGCCTCCTATCGACATTTGCATCCAAGATAATAAATTTTATTAATTAGTGCACATAACAACACACTATGTAAGAAACTATTAAAAGAACAGTATGTAATAAACATAAATTACAATATACACACTTAAGAGACCAAAGCTTTAAATATTTAAAGTAACTTACTCATCTTACTCAACATTGTCTAAAAAGTGACTGAAGGATGTCGTTGTGAACTCTTTTTTATAACTCATCGTCGGAGTCGTACTCATCACCAAGATTAATCTATTCGTATTCGCCACTAGTAATCTTGAGCTCTTCATTGATCGAATCAAATGGAAAACAGAAACTTGTTATTTCTGTTTCTTGATGGGCGAGTTCAATATTATTCTGAATATTAATGGTGGCTCTTGGTTTACTTACATTGACAACCGCACAATCAATGTTATCTCTTGCTCTATGTAGTTATCGAAGATAGTAAACCTGACTCGCCTTTCGAGCAATAATGAAATAATCAAAATTAGCATGCATTATGTTCAATTTCACTTCTGTGATATCACATAGTTCGTTTACCATTCTTCCACGATTAGGAACAGGATCAAACCAAGCACAATTGAATACATTGTGCCTTATTCATGAAGGGAACTCCTTATTTATAGGGGAAAGAGCACAACATAGTGATATTACATTTGTGCCCCTAGTTTAATGAGGATTATATAGGATATTTTAGGTAATTTATAGGTATGAGACTATTGCTCGGCTATTATTTGGCTCGTTTGGCTAAGCTTGTAAGACTTTAGCTCGGTAAGGCCTGTTTGGTCAGTTAGGCTTAGTCGATGTCACTGGTCAGTTGAGCTTGGTGGGCTTTGAATTGGTAGAACCAGTTTAGTCGGATGAGTTAGGATGGATAGAGACTTAATAATAGATGGGGGAGCTTCTGAATCTCCCTACTATGATTGAGATGTTGATGGGCTAAATCTTCTCTTTGGTTGAGACTTTTCGTGTCATTGATGCACCCTAGAGTGTGTGCGTACATATATGTGTAATTATTTCAATTTCAATTTCTGGTGATGACTCCAAATATTTGATCCGACCAGCAATTACGTAGATATTTAATTCCATAGCCAAAAAATTGACCCGATTTAATTATCACGACTAGTATGCAAAACAAATATGTTGAAGAGTTTAGGATTTAATTTATAATTCACACACTATGGGTACTACGGAAGTGCACATATCATTTCAAGTAGTATAGGGTTTTCTTTTAAGACCAGAGTATCGATCCCACAGAGAAGCGAGGTAAGAATCTCATAGGCTAATTCTAGTCTACTACTATCATGTCTTAGCTTGGAATGACGATTAAGGGTGGTTTCTATCAACTACTTTTAAATACAAACCTAAGTCTACAAATAAACCTAATTAGGAAAATTGTTTTGGAGAATTTTGAGATATTAAAAACTACTATTTTCTTATGAAGACCTGGACAATGCGTAAGAATGAAATGCTTAGAATTTAATATGGCCAATGACAAAATGAAAGATACTTATTCTTTACCTTCTCCTAAAATCGCTCATGTTATGCTGCGTAGGTTCTAGCCTCTCACATCTAAATTACTCACTGTGCCCTCTATATAGGACTAACTGGTCTTAATGTTCTAAACTCTAAATTAAATTGGTTAAAAATCTAGCATTTTGCCCTACAAACACGAAGTCTACGCCCATGAAAACTTATCTCCCTATCTATTTGCATTTTCCCCTAGACTGAGTCTCCTCCCATCCCAAGGGTTAATGTGGTATTCACTAGTTGTGTGAAATTATAGTACTCCCAGATTATTATGTTTTGCAACGAATTTTAACATTATAAATGGTCAGTTTGCAAAGTAAATTAAGAACTAGTGAAAATATCATCACATTTATAATAATAAGTTATAAGCAAATCTAAATTCCTAAACATGCATCCAAATCATTACAAAATAAAAGTAAAATGAAGATAATGACTTAAGCAATAAAAGATTTGATAGAATTATGTAGTAATTATGTTCCAACAAGGAACATATGTCTACCTACCCACTCCTGAGTTTATAGGTACGGTTAGTATTGTATTAGTTTTACACAACTAGCTGTCACTTAGAAGCTCCTAATAGAAACATATCATGAATTATAATTCCTTACAAGTTGCATTGCTGCCTAAACTACTTCAACATAGCCAACCAGTCAATATGAGTGCACTCTCAAGTTGTGATATCACTGATCTCCCTTGCCTTAGTTTCACTTACAACATATTATAACATTACCATTGTCACTTAAGTTATGTCAATGAAGCGAATGTGATATTACTCATCACATGGAAATAAAAATTATTCTATCTTAAAACAAATTTTTATGCTCATGCCACTACTTCATATCAAAAGAAAAGAATAAAGAAAACTACTCAAAAAGTATGCACAAAACACAACAGAAAACTTAACTAAATAAAAAAAATCTACTAGAAAGTGTTTACAATAATTATAAGATAATGAAAAACACAATACTTAGTTTTTTCCCTTTGAAAGAAAGATGTAAATCTCTCCAACAAAGCCTCCTACCGATCTACGGAATACTCGTACACTTTCTTACATATATCTCTCAAAATCCCTCACAAATCTCTCAAAAAATGTAGAAATCTACATTTCTTACTCCGATCTACGACCTCTAGATGTTCTTGGAGTCTCCAAAACTGTTCAAATGCCAAAAGATGTTTTCCCAAATGCAAAATGTCGCCTTATAACTCTTTGGGGTGTTTAGAAGCCGTCCAAAATTGTTTCTGGCTCCTAGGCGCCAGAATGTGGCTTCATGGCACCAGAACTGGGCGAGACTAGTGCAGAGGCACCACTTTCTGGCGCCTAGGCGCCAACCTGCTAGCAGCACACCAATTTTGCTATGTTTGTTCCATTCACCTGTATTCTTCTTCATTCTGCTCTAAGTGTTATACCTACAAGAAAAATATGAAATAACATTTTTTAATGTGTAATTTCATTCAAAAACATGTAATAAATGTAAAGAATATTAAGCATAGGACATATCAAAATGCGTCAGATTAGAATTTTCATCATTGCTCGATTTGACTCCAAATTGCTCCATTTTTGCTCAATTTTCTCCAAAACACCATTTATTGTACCTTAAACCAAAAACATACAACATACTTGTTAGGTATGGCTCATATCTAGGGAGTTGGAATTTCATGGTGAAGAGGTGTGACTCCTGGTGAAAAAGAGTGTCTCTTGGAAGTTAGTGGGTTTGGGGGAGCAAGGGCGTGATTGTAATGTTATATGTGGGTTTAATATATGTGTATATATATGTGTAACTTATGGGATGTAAAATTGAACTCCTCTGAAATAGTGTATTCGCCGGCTCGCTCCCGAGAACGTAGGCAATTCTTTGCCGAACCTCGTTAAATCTCTATGTGTTCTTCTTTTGATTTGTGTCGATTCCTATTTTCGTTCCGATATTTTTCATAACAATTGGTATCAGAGCCTCATTCGAGGGCACAGGAGGAGTTCGACGCAGGAAAATCGAAGAAGTTCGCGGGAAGGATGTCTGGCGAGAGCGAGGACAGTTCGCGGGGAGGAGTTCCGGAACTGCTCGTGGCAAGGAAGCGTCGCCGCGGGTGGAGTTCGCGACCCAGCAGGGATGCGAGTGCAGTGGGCTGCAGAGGCAAGGATTCACAGCAGCAGGCGCGAACTGCAGGAGTTCGCAATAGTTTGCTTCGTGAAGGAGCAGTTCGGCGCAACAGCTCACAGCAGCCGTGAAGGGCAGTTCGGTGGGGGCCAGACAGTTCGCGGCAGAGGCGAAGCGGATCGTCGCGACAGTTTGTTCGGACGCGGCGCGGAACATGCGGAGTTCGGCTCGCCTTAAGAAGGCCGGCGCCAAAGTTCACGCGCTCAGAAAAGGTGCGCGGAGTTGTGGCCTGTGCAGTTCGCGGAGCAGAGGAGTTGCGAAGGAAGCATCACAGCAGAGGTCCTCGGCAGTTCGGGAGCAGTTACCGCACGGTGGAGCAGTTTTCGCGGTTGGTGCTTAGAGGGGGGAGCAGTTGGAGGTCGCGGCTGTGCGACAGTTCGGAATATCTCATTCCCTCAGATTTCATTGTTAGCTGGGCTGAGCCCAGACTTAAAATTAAATCCCAAGTTTGGGAGGGAGAATCTGAGGAATATTTTATTTCTACCAGAAGAATATTCCCTGGAGAAATTTTTCTGCTGCAGGAGAACTGCCAATCGAAAAAAATTGTGCGGTGCAGAGGGAATTTTTTAATTCCTATAGAGGAGTTCGGCCGTTCAAAAATCCGTGAGAAATAGAGGTTGTCCATCTCAAACAAGAGTCTTGTTTTGCGGGAAATTGAGGTGTTCAACCAGTTAAATTCGTTGGTTCGTCACAGGAGATTTTGCGACAGGTGGAGTTTGGCAGGGTGCAGGTGGCGAGCAGACACGATTATTTCGTGAACTAGAGTTTCGTGGAGGTATTCCTCGAATAGGTGTGAAGGGATTCGTGGCTCGCGGAAACAGCAATTGGCCGAGGTACTGATACGAACAGGAAGTGTGCTTCGTGTGGAAAATTTTATTCACGAATCACAGGAGAATCGTGAGATAGTTGCTGCATTTGACAGAAAAAATTTCAGGTTTCTTTGAATTTATTTGAGGAGTATTTCCTTTTGTTTTTCGAAGCAAGACAGGAAAATACGGTGCAGGATTAAATTCGGATGGCAATGTCTGGAGCAAAATTCTAGATAGTGAAGTTCGGTGGAACCAGTAACTTTAGATTGTGGCAAACAAAGGTGAAAGATTTGTTGGCACGACAAGGAATTTGAATGCATTGCGGGCTTCGAAACCTAATGGTACTATCTATCAACTGTTGGGGAGTACAGTTGTAGGTGGAGTACACTCTGTCGGATCATATGATAGAAATGCAGCAGGAACTTTGACCAAGCTAGGTTAGATGATTTGCTGGCCCAACCCACTTTGGTGTAAGAAACTTCATGATCTATTTCTCCTAAAGGGCTGGATATTCGCGAGGTGAAGATTTTCTCCTAAGGGGCTGGATAATCACAAAAGTGGAGATTGTTAGATGTATTTTCTCTTAAGGGGCTGAATATTTGCTAAGGTGGAGATTTGTTTGATAGGCACATATACCGGGTGAAACATTTATCCTAAGATGCTGGATATTCGCCAAGGCGGAGAATTGTTAGGTATGGCTCATATTTAGGGAGTTAGAGTTTCTTAGTGAAGAGGTGTGACTCCTGGTGAAAAGAAGTGCCTCTTAGAAGTTAGTAGGTTGGGGGGAGCGAGGGCGTGATTGTAATTTTATATGTGGGTTTAATATATGTTTATATATATGTGTAATCTATGAGATGTAAAATTGAACTCCTCTGAAATAGTGTATTCGTCGGCTCGCTCCCGAGGACTTAGGCAATTCTTTGCCGAACCTCGTTAAATCTCTCTGTGTTCTTCTGATTTGTGTCGATTCATGTTTTCGTTCCGATATTTTTCATAACAATACCTTCCTTTAAAGCGTCATATCATTAATATAAAGCATAAAATGTATATAAAAAGTAGCACATTTTTAGGCATGTCAGTCAGTGGCTTGGATATCTCTTTGTCTCGTTTATGACCAAATTGCTTCATCACTCGGTCGATTTTGGCCTTGCTTACTCTGACTCGGACGGTTGCAGCTGATTGAATATGAGGGCCTCCTAGTCTTGTGTCGGTAGGTTATCCTCCATTGTACTCTCTTTCTTTAGGTTTATTAGATCTCCTCAAGATCAATACTGACATCTTTGTTATGTATATAAATATTTAGAAATAAAAGATGATACTTAAATAGAGATAAAAACCAGTAAATGCCACAAAATTGCTGTCATTTTCTAATTCATTTTAATTGTAATTTATTATTTCACCTTGTTATTTTTTATAATATGAATTATTTAATTATCTCGTTATCTTCACACAGCAACATCATGATAATCTGATACAATTTTATGCAGCAAAATTATACATAGCTTGTACATCTGTAAATTAATGGTATTAACATAAGCAAATGATAAAGAATTGGAGAGAGTGGAGTCGATTCCTAGACCTACTGGTCCTATAACAAAAAATAAATACATATACTCTTCAAAACTCCAATCAGAACTCAAGCTTATATTAATATTTGGCTTCAAAAAAAAACTAGAATCTAGAGTTGATTATTATATTTATAAATAATAAAATGGGGAGGAAATCTTTTTCCCCAGTCGACATCTCCATATTGGTTTACTACCATAGAATATGACCCTAATAGAAATGCATACATTTGTCTCATATTGTATGGAGACGGTGAGAAGAGATATTTTACATCCAAATGGGTTATAATTGGCGATACAATTGTTTTTAGTACAGAAGTTCCTATATCAAATGAGAAATGTCTTTTGAGTGTGGTTTGAAATGTTGATTTACGTATATGAAGTAACAAATTAGGTTTACGACGAAACATAGAAATCGATCATTGATCGAATCAGAGTACCTCTACGAGATAGACCTCAACAGAAAGCAGTTGAGTAACGACAGTAAGTGATTGAGTTCAGTAGTTCCTCATAGAAAACTATTAGCTATAGAGACAGATAATATGAAGAAGACAAAATTGTTTAAAGTACACACAGAACCAAAAGCGCTCCTTATTTCAAAGAGAGGAGGATAGGCTATTCACATTTCATTTGATAGTTAGAGACAAATTGAAAGTTAAACCGTGGTAATTAGAAAAACACTTCAAGAAAAAATAGAGATGCCTCCTTTGTTGCCCGTAATATGTGAAGTACTGATCTAATTTCATAGAGTCATCCGGTCTGAATGCTACATGAAGAACATAAACCAAATGACGAACATAAGCCAAATGACAGATGTAGAATATCATAACACGAGTGATTTGACATATTTCAATTCCAATGTATCTCATCTGTTCAGGCTAATATTTTATGTTGAATTTCATGATTATTTTCTATGACTCAATGCCTCTTTTGAATTTAAAACAGTCATGCATTAATTTTATTATAATAAAAAAATCAGGAATTCACTGTAATTAATATACTAATACATCGCTATTGGTTCCCCGGCTTTCAGAGAGACAAAAAATAGGTCACCATCTCTGTTTTTATTTGCTATTGTAGAATATCATATAACGAATCACATGTATGTTAACTTTCACGAATCTCGTCCGCCGTCCTCAGGGCTGTCAAAAAAGCTCATTGTTCGTGGAAAGTTTGTGTTTGATTCGTCAAGAAATTCGTGTTCGATTCAGTCGATAAGAAAACGAGACGAACACAAACAATTTTTTTTCTTTCGGTTAGTTAAATGAACCAAACATGAACATTGATCCGTTCGTTCGTGTTTGAATCGTTATTGTTCGAAATATAAAATAATTTAAAATAATTATATATAAAAAGTTTATGATATTTTAAAAAATTAAAATTTATGAATTATAATATATAATAAATTAATAATAATAATATATTAATATACTATATTAGTAATATACTAATATAGATATTATATATTTATATAATACAAGTTATACAATTAATATAATATATTATTTATATATATTAATATTAGGACTGTCAAATTGGCTCATCGTTCGTGAACAGCTCTTGTTCGGCTTATTTCGACTCATTCATTATGAAACGAACATGAACAATAATTTTATAAACAATTTCAAACACGAGCTTATTTCAAACAAGCTAACTTTCAAATGAACCTAACACAAACACAAGTTATGCTCGTTCGTGTTTGGTTCGTTTACACCCCTAGCCATCCTACATTTAACGAATATAACGAATGTAATATTTTCTCCAGAAAGCATGGGATATCTCCTCTCAGATCCTTGGAAATAATCACTGTCTACCAGAAAATAACTTTGATTTTTAGAGGCATATGCATACATATATATAACACTTAATTCTTATTTATCTAGGTATCCAACACCTATAAATTTTACTTTTTTTACATTTATATTACCCAAATATCTAATTTCACGTCAAACGTGCCTTCATTTTTTCACGTATATGATGGTATGTATGTAAAAATTAAAATTTAGATATCAGATATGTAAATACATATGAATTTAGTAGTATAAGAAATCTAAGTTTTCTGCTTTGAAATTTTATGATGTTGTGGCAGTATTCGGAAAGCCGTGCTCTATTTTTCCTTTCAATTGGCTGGATAAACAAAAACATAATAAAACGAAAATTGTATTAAAACATATTATTAAATTTAGTATATATATAAAAACATGATTTTCTAAAAAAAAATGTATTAAAATTATTGACTCGTCGAATATTCATTCTCTTGAATTTTCTTGCTTCGCAAAATGAACGAGTCCCAAAAAAGTCACTAATATTTCGTATGCATCCGGACTTTGTGTACAGCGAAGTTGTATATGTTGTATAATAATCTGTACGACATGTACAATCATATTCTATACGAAATCCGACAGATGCAAAGCAATCGTTCAGTAGTTTTTTTTTTTAAATTTTATTTTTATATTTATTTTTGTTGGAAGATTATGAGTAGTTCAACCTGTAGTGTTGAATTCGAATGCAATGAACTCTATTTCCATAAAAGTTTGTCAGCAAAATTTTCTCAAATTAAATATTTACTAATTCACCAAAAACTTCAAAATATTATTTCGTGAAAGAATCTTTTCATCCTCGTCTTCTATACAACTCTACTTTGGGTTAAAAAAAATGTCCAAAAGTATGACTGACCAAATGAGAACTTTTAATCAAATCAAAAACTCAGTCAACATAAACGTGAATTCAGCATGGAAAAATCGCTGGATTGTATACTATATCTGTCAGCTCACACAATATATCGAAGAACGATTTAGAAGAGAAAAGGGACTAAATAACTGAGTCAAAGAGAATTGTATAGACAAGTTGAGATTTTAATAGAGATGTAAATGAGCAGAACACGAAAGAGCAGAAGCTTAGGTTCGAGTTCCGTTAATATTTAGTTTCAAAGAGTGTGTTACGTGTTTAGCTCATTTTGCTTAACGAGCCGAACACGAATAAAGAGTTGTTTTGACAATCCTATTGACATAGCCATAAGATTTTAAGAATTGGGGCAAGATTTAAAAATTTTTGTTTATATTAAAACATCATTTGAATCTAATTTAATAATTTTTATTCTATTTTATTAATTAATACTTTTAATGGATTATAAATCATTATAGCCTTGCTGTCAATTAAATTTTTTAAAAATACTACTTATCGGAGAATATATATATATATATATATATATATATATATATATATATATATATATATATATATATATATAAAGAAAGTTGATGAGTAATATTTCAAGTCAAAATCAGCCGAACACGAATGAACAAATCTTTGTTCGTGTTCAGCTCGTTAACTTAACGAACGAGCCGAACACAAGCTTTTTAATGAGCCGAACATGAGCTGCTCTCGAACAACGGGCCGTTTTGACAGCCCTAGATTTTAATGCTCGAGAAGTCAAGTATATTATTGTGTAGTTTGGTTAATTTAGCCTAGAAGTCTAACCTTGTCCTCTATTTATAAGATTTGAATCGACACTAATTACTTTATTATGAGTTACATAGAAAACATAAAACCCTCCTATACGACTTCTAGTCAACTCATGCTAAATTATCAAACAGTTCTTATTAAGCTCTCGAATTGACAAATTGTTACGTGTGCCCTTCATTGAGTGTCAAGTTCTACTTGATTTAATTTCAATCGTGAGCATATCCGATGCAAATAATGATCTAATTAAGTCATTAGATATTCAACAATGAATATAAGAGATGTAAACAGCAACAACAGAAGTACTCCCAAAGCAATAATTAATATTTTAATGTAATATTTTTCCTAAAAAATTAACACCCTGAAGTCTGACAAGGAGGTTAAAAAATTGCACTAAATTATAGAGCTCTTTCGCTAAGGCTGCTAAAGTTCTTCAACAATAAGTTGCCACTCTCAATGCTCAAGAAGTCATATTTTGTATTTACTCGATTAGTTCAATTATTTGTTGGTGATAATTTTCTGATCAGAATGGAGAGTGAAAAGATTCCCAATGAATCGCTTCAAACTCATGCCTTCAAAGTTTCTTTTTTTTTTTTTTCTTTTCTTCGTTAGAGGCTATAAGTCGCGTAATGTAATTGTGAAGTTGAGTGTCGATTTGCTCTTTGTAATTTGCCTTATGCAACTTTTTATTTTGTATGGCAACTTAATTTAAAATGAATTTTGTTCTTTAATAATTAAACTTGTTGATTAACATTGTTTTATGTGATGACAGCTTCTTTTTTTTTTCTAAAGATATTTAAAATAATGATTGAATTAAAAGCTTGACTTGTATAGACGAAGGATGAAATATGTTGCAACTAGGACCACCTAATTTCCTCTTTACCTAGAGCTTGTCATTATCTTCAATTTCAATGGTGTCATTCCGGTGAAGGTTGTTGAGATTAGTGGAGATCCGGTCCACTGCAACAATTAGAAAGTAATTAATATTTGTTTAAGTTGCTTTCTAAGTATTGTTCTGCATCATCTTCTCTCTCCGCGGAACCGTGGAAAGCTATCCGCATCCCTCAACTGTTACTTATGTGATTTCCTTAAATGGGCTTTTCAGGTTATTATATATTACAAGCTAAAAGCCTGCTAGATTATCTCTACCCTAATCCCTCTTCTAATGCCTCTTTGGCGTGAAGCTTACAGGAAATAAAATCAATTGTCGTGAGGCTCACGGGAAAGAAGAAAAGGCTGTTTTCTTCTTGGATTTTGTTCTTTTTCACATCTTCCTCTCACACGGCTCAAGAGAGAGAGGAAGAGAGAGAAAGAGGAAGAGAGAGGGAGGAAGGGGGAGAGAGAGAGTTATTCTTGTAAATCGTCGAGGCGATCGACGGGTGTAACCCTCAAAGCAATAAAATCCTCTGTAGTTCTGTGGACGTAGGCAATTTGCCGAACCACGTAAAATTGTGGGTTGCTCTGTTATTTTCAGGTGTGCGATTTTTCTCGATCCTGTTTTTCGTCTTATTGCCGTCGTTTTCACAACAACTGGTATCAGAGCTGTGGTTCGAGGCTGATAGAAAATGATGGTCGGAGAATAAGTGATGGCATTGGAGATCGAGAAGTTTAAAGACACAAATATTGTTTACTGGATGATGCAGATAGAATACTACCTCTATGGGAAGAAACTTCACTTGCCGTTACTGGGAAAGCGATCAGACAAGATGGATGAGGCGGAATGAAATCTATTGAATCGACAGGTTCTGGAGGTTGTTTGATTAACCCTGTCGAGATTTGTTATTTGTTGCCCACAACATCATCAAGGAGAGGACTACTACAGATCTCATGATAGCTTTATTTTGTATGTATGAAAAGTCATCGGCGAATTATAAGGTGCATCTGATGAAGAAATTATTAAATTTTTAGATATCGGAATGTGAGTCTGTTTCTCAACACATAAATGATTTCTATACTATCACAAATCAATTGCGCCTGTGGAAATTGATTTTGAAGATGAGATACGTCTGTTGATACTTTGGCTTCATTGTCAAATAGCTGAGAAGCCATAAGCATGACAGTTAGCAGTTCTACAGGTAAATATAAACTGAAATATGATGAAATTTGTGATTTAATTTTGGCTGAGGAAGTGTGCAAGAAAGATTCTGGCGAGACCTCGTGTTCGAGTTCGGCAATGATTGTTGATTCCAGAGGGGATCACAGGATAAGAACTCAAACAGAGGAAGATCAAAATCAAAGTCTGGTTAGCAGGCAACCTGTTAGAATTGTGGCAAGGTTGGCCACATAAAAAGGAACTGTAGGAATCCTAAGAAAAAGAAGAATGATAGCACAAATGTGGTAACTAAAGAAATACAGGATGCACTATTGCTGACAGTTCACAGTTCTATTGATGGCTAGATATTGGATTCGGGGGCTTCCTTCCACATATCTTCCCACCGAGAGTTGATGCGAAACTATGTTGCAGGTAACTTTGGGAAGATATATTTGGTTAATGGAAAAGCTCTAAACGTGGTAGGGATGGAAGACGTTAATATTACACTCCCTAACAAAAGAAAATGGACATTGCAAAAAGTCAAGCACGTTCCTGAGTTGAAAAGAAACCTCAGTTCTATTAGGCAACTCAATGAGGGTGGTCATTCAGTAGTGTTCTCAGATAGCATTTGAAAGGTTACTAGAGGAGCATTGGTGCGGGCTCGTGGTAAGAGAACAGACACACTATATATGATTACAGGTGACCACAATAGAAAAGTAAAATTTGATGATCTACCAGAGGTCACAGTGCAGTGATGGAAGTGATGATGAGTGTAGGTCTGGGGCACCCATTCCCATTGTTCCATAGATAGATGGTGAAAAACTGTAGAGGCATGAATAAATCTTGCAAGAAGAGAATTTTGGGAAGCGGACTGCCTAAGAAGGAGGAGACAGATTCCCTGCCAGAGAATTAGACTTGGAAGCTGACAGAACTTCCACCAGGGAAGAAGGCATTGCACAACAAGTGAGTGTACCAGGTGAAGACTGTACTTAATGGCAGTAAGAGGTACATGGATTGAATTTTTGAAAAAGACTTTCAGCTAAGATATGATATTGCCCATGCAGTAGGAGTTGTAAGCAGATACAAGAGTAACCTAGGAAAGAGCTTGGAGGCACAAGGCTATCTTGACACTGATATGTCAAGTAAGGGTCTTACTCTTGAGAAACTGAAATTGTGCTCGACTTCAGCTAGCCTTCTAGCTTGAAGACAGGGGCTTTGAGTTGCAGAGGTGGAGGATATCATATTTGAGGAAAAGAATGGTACAACCAGCAGATGATGTAGGCAGTGGGTGATGTAGTCAGTGTTCCAGTTTCCAAGTGGGAGAATTGTTGAGATTAGTGGAGATGCGGCCCACTGCAACAATTATAAAGTAATTAATATTTGCTTAATTTGCTTTCCAAGTATTCTTCTGGTGTCATCTTTTCTCTTCGTGGAACCGTGGAAAGCTCTCCGCATCCCTTGGCTGCCGCTTATGTGATTTCCTTCAATGGGCTTTTAAGGTTATTATATATTACAAGCTAAAAGCCTGCTATATTATCTTTACTCTAATCCCTCTTTGGTGTGAAGCATACAAGAAATAAAATCAATTGTTGCGAGACTCACGGGAAAGAGGAAAAGGCTGTTTTCTTCATGGATTTTGTTTTTTTTCACATCTTCCTCTCACGTGGCTCAAGAGACAGAGGAAGAGAGAGAGCGAGGAAGGGGAAGGGAGAGAGAGAGAGAGAGAGAGTTTTTCTTGTAAATCGTCGAGGCGGTTGATAGGTGTAATCCTCAAAAAAATAAAATCCTCTGCAGCTTTGTGGACGCAGACAATTTGCCTAACCACGTAAAAATGTCTCTCTGTTATTTTATGATGTGCGATTTTTATCGATCCAATTTTTCGCTTTATTGCAGTCATTTTCACAACGAAGGTGATGCCAAACTTTTTTACGAGCATCATGACACAAGTTTGTTATACGTGAAAAAAGAAAATGTTGTGGTTAATGAATCTCTTTTGCCATCTTTTTACTTTCAAGGCATATAAGAATGACTTTGTGCTATTCTCAAACACCATTAGGATAATAAGATTCACAGCTAGAAAGTCTGCTATTACTCTATAAAATCTAAGATCAAGTGGCCAATTTTGATCTTGTTGCTTCCATTCCCTATAGATAGAGAATAAATGTTATCCCTGAACAATGTCAAATCCGAGAATTTCTTGTACTTGGGCAAGCTCAAGTTGAAAGTGAAGACCTTCATTAATGATGATTTCCTTCGTTGTAAGCTAGCTTGTAAGTGTTTTTCCCATTTTGTGCTCATCAAGTTTTTATTCATAATACAACGAGTTCTCTGAGTATTCTTTCTAGATTTTGTATAATACTTTATTAATTTTTTATAACCCATTCTCTTGATGTTCTTCCTGCCCTAAAAGATGGTGAGACCAACGAAGAGAAAGAAGAGGCTGAAGGTGGTGATAACTATGATGAGGAAGCCTCTTACCAGTACAAAAAGGCAAACCACATTGTATTTCCCAATTCTTTTGCTAATAATGAAAAGAGTGAGTTTAAATTAATCATTCTCAAGTCATATGGATATCAGGATGAAGAGAATGAAGCTATCAAGGAGAGCCCCCCAACTTAAATTGCCACCAGGCAATATTGCAGGTCAATTGTACCAATAATATTGTATGCGTGAGAGATAAAATAGAGTTATTTATAATAATTAAGACTAAGCATAAATGTTAAGGTTGCCACAAATTAGAGTTTGCTCATCAAAAACAGATTTAAAATTCGTATGTTCTACTACTAAAATTGATTCAATTGCTAACTTGCTGGATTAGTCGAGGAAGTTTTAGAAAAAGATGATGAAAATGATGATGAAGAGAGCAATAGAGTTGAAGAGGTTGGTGAATGAGATGAAAGCAGGGTGACAATTTGTAAAATAAGCATGCACAAATTTATAGTGAATACAATATTTATTCAGATAAATTTTATTTTGAATATGTAATTATCTTATTCTCAATGCATATATATTCTTGTTAGCTAATCAATTTTAATGAATATTTCAATGAGATAAATACTTCCAAACTAAAAATGCATCCATTGAGAACCTCATAATTCCAAATCGATCACTCAATGTAAAGTTAAATAATTTATCATACTATTTTGGGACAAAATAATTACTAAATCTCATATACTTAAAATCAAAACGAGCTTTTAATGAGATGAATCTAATAAGAATGGTTACTCACTAAATGCTTACAAATGTTATTTACAATTGAGGGAATCAAGTTGGGTCTATAAGCTTGGTGTATATTTTTCGGAGATGATATCTTTCTTGTGGATAAGAATATAGAAAGAATTTATGAAATACTTGAATTATGGAGTTCAAGTTTAGAATCAAATGGTTTTTATTTGAGTAAATCCAAAATTGAATACATTGAATATAATTTTAGTAGTAATAGATCTAGTAGTAGGTTGTAACACTGGGTTATCAAGCCAATAAAAGGAGTGAATGTTTTATCTTCTCAGGTCTATTGTTCAAAGTGTTGCTGATATAGATATGGATGTTATTATTCAAGTTGGACGGTTGAAATTGAGAAATTCTTTGTGACTATTGTTGATAGAAAAGTATCTCTAAGAATTGAAGGAATATTTTATAAGATGGTGGTGAAACATGCAATGCTTTATGCCATAGAATGTTGGCCTCAAAAATAAAAAGCATAGAACTAAGTTAAGCTTTATTGAGATGAGAATGCTCAAGTGAATGAGTAACTTGCACTTAGCGACAAAATGTGAAATGAACATAGATGTGAAAGAATCGTTGTAGCCCTAATGGCAGATAAGATTAGAGAGGATTGTCCAATTAGATGGTTTGGTCACACCATCTGTGACTCATCAACTAGGAGAGTAGATGTTTTAGACTGACTCGTGTTAAGAAAGATAGAAGTAGACCTAAAAAGACATGGGCATGTTGTATAAAGAAATTGACTTAATTTATTAGAATTAAATGAAAAAATGGCACTCAATAGGACAAAATGGAGGAAAAAAGATTTATGTGGTCGAACCCACTTAGTGGGATAAAAGCTTCTTATTGTTGTTGATGCCCAATTAGTGGGATAAAGGTTTGTTGTTGTCGATGAATGTTGAGGGAATCAACTTGGATATCTAATATAATATTTGAGAATTTTGACAAAATTATCTAAATATCACTTCAAAAAATCATTGATAAATTTATTCTTTTTATAAAAGATAAAAAAATTGAAGAGGACTTGGATATCTAAAAAAACTGTGAGTGATCATATTTGATGATCGTCATCTCAAAACCCACTGCACAACTTCTATAATTTTGTTTATATTGCGAATTGTTTAAAAAAGGACAGGGACACAAGAATTTCTTAGGTTTCATCATAATTGCTCACTCTACAACCATTCAACCCTCAAAAAATCTGAAAGTAATTAATTTAAATAAATTATAGTTTTGTTAAATAGTATCTAAAAAGCTTGAAATATATTTATTGCCGTTTTTAATTATCACTTCGTACATTCCACTTAATTCCTAAGTACTTACATATCGAACATCTAGACTTCTACTTTTATTTACATTTATACCACGCAAAACATTCATATCACCTAGAAAATGCTATCATTTTAACTCTTAAAAAAGTGAAATATTATTTTACATACATAGGTAAAAATTTGAACTTCAGAAGTTAGATTTGTTAATATGTTGAATACAAATGTATTTGGGAAACATAACCTGGGAATTCATGTCAGTCCCCTTGTCATTAGCTTTTAGAAGGTCTTTTAGTAATTATAAGGATATGCGAATATAACAATGTTGGCGGATTGATGCCCATCGACGAGGGGTTTTTCGGTGTTATGATTGAGCGAGGGCGCGTTTGTAATTTATCCATGGGTTTTTTCTATAAATAGATGTGTAATCCTCTGGATATGTAACTCATCGCGAAATAGTGAAATTAGCGCGGCTCGCTCACGAGGGACGTAGGCGGTCTTTGCCGAGCACTCGTTAAATCTCTTGTGTTCTTCTGGTTTTGTGTCGATTTCTGTTTCTCCGTTATTTTCATAACAATTGCTATCAGAGCCTCGTTCGAGGGAACAGGAGGAGATCGACGCTGGAGATCGAAGAAGAAGTTCACGGAAGGAGATCCGGCGAGGGCGAGGACAGTTCGCAGGGAGGAGTTCCGGAACTGCTCGCGGCAAGGAAGCGTCGTCGCAGGTGGAGTTTTGAGCGACAGGCTTGAGTTCGCCGCTGCAGTTCGCGAATATGCGAGGCGCAACGGTTATTTGCGCGAGAAGTATTTCTTCCGGAGGTGCTCCTGCACCGGAGTTCGCGCGGAACGGGGGCGGCGGATTTCGTCGCGGGGTAGGCGGAACGGGTTCTCACGTGACCTGCGTGACTGCGCAAGCGAGCGGCGGGAGTTCGGCTCGTCGAGAAGGCGCGCGACGGTTCGCGGACGGCGGGTCTCGACGGTCGCCATTCGCCGAAGAGGTGCGAACGGTCTCGCAGCGGCGAGAAGGTTGCGGGCGGCGGCTCGTGAAGATCGCGGAGGAGTCGCGAACAATAGTTCGGCGATCGTGGAGTTGGCCGCGGCGGTTGGATTCTCGAATCGTCATAGCGATTCGCGAGGAAACCGATTCGGCGCGGTTCCTCGCAGCAACCGATCGAGCGGCGTAAGGAGCAGTTCGCGGCAGGCATCGTGTTCGGCCTGGGCAAGGCTTCGCGAGCGGGATCTCGCGGCGGCAGAGGCGGTCGGAGATCGCGGCTGCAGTGCAGTTCGGAGCGGTAGTTCGCGGGAACAGTTGCCGCACGACGGTCGATTCGCGGCAGTTTGGTTCGCCGAACAGGCGCAAACTGGAAGGCAGTTTGCGTGGTCGCGGGAGCAGTTTGCGCGGTCGCGGGAACAGTTTGTGCGGTTTCTGGCGAGGGGAGGAGGAATAAGAATCTTACATTTCTACTATAGGAATATTCCCTCGCTGCTAACCATTTACTTTTGATTGAAAGAACTGTGCGGTGCGGGCGGAGGGAATTTTTTAAATTCCCACAGAGGAGTTCGGCCGGTTCAATAAACCGCGGGAAACAGAGGTTGTCCACCGCGAACAAGAGCCTCGTTTTGCGGGAAATTGAGGTGTTCAACCAGTTAAATTCGCCGGTTCGTCGCAGGAGATTTTGCGATAGGTGGCGTTCGGCAAGGTGTAGGTGGCGAGCAGGCACGATTATTTCGTGAACAGGAGTTTCGTTGAGGTTTTCCTTGAACAGGTGCGAAGGGATTCGTGGCTCGCGGAAACAGCAATTGACCGAGGTACTGGTACAAACAGAAATTGTGTTTCGTGTGGAAAATTTGATTCACGAATCACAGGAGAATCGCGAGATAGTTCTTTGCATTTGTGAGAGAAAATTTCGAGTTTCTTTGAATTTATTTGCGGAGTATTTTCTTTTGTTTTTCGAAGCGAGGTGGAAAATACGGTGCAGGATTAAATTCGGATGGCAATGTCTGGAGCAAAATTCGAGATAGTGAAGTTCGATGGAACCGAGAACTTCGGATTGTGGCAAACAAGGGTAAAAGATTTATTGGCACAACAGGGAATTTTGAAGGCTTTGCGGGCTACGAAACCTGATAATATGGAAGATGAAGATTGGGAAGAGTTACAACTTCGAGCGGCGAGTACCATACGTTTATGTCGGCGAGATGAGATTATATATCATGTTATGAATGCGAAATCTCCGGGAGAAGTATGGAAGAAATTAGAATCTCGGTTTATGTACGAATCTCGACGAATAAATTGTATACGAAGCAAAGGCTGTATGGGTGAAGATGCGGGCGAGTATCGATTTGTCACGACACTTGAATGTCTTCGATCAAATAATCACGGATCGACACGTCTTGATGTGAATATTGAGGATGAAGACCGAGCGATGATTCTTTTGTGTTCGTTGCCTACTTCTTATGAACATACGGTGACTACTCTTACATATGGGAAAGAAACAATTAAAATTGATGAGATTCTTGCGGCATTGTTGGCTCACGACCGGCGGAAACGAATGCGAGAGGAAAGCTCCAATGGTAATTGTTTATATGTTAAGGGTAATCGGGATCGTGAAAGTAAGGAGGAGAAGGAGAATTACGGAAGGTCAAAGCTTAAAGGCAAGAAGATTCGTTGCTTTAAGTGCGAGGAGCTGGGACATATGAGGAGAGATTGTCCGATGCTCGAAGGAGACTCGTAATGTATCTTCCGGGAGCTGCGAATATGGTGCGAGTGATACGGATTACGGTGATAGTGATGCGCTTTCGATTACGACAACTCGGTTAAATGATGGATGGATTCTTGATTCGGGATGTTCTCATCGCATAACACCGAACGGGAAGTGGTTTTCTTCATACGGAGTTATCGATTACGGTTCGATCTATGCGGGTGATAATATAAGTTATAATATTGCTGGTATAGGTAATGTCAGAATTAAGATGTATGATGGCAACTTGTTAGAACATTATGTGATGTTAGGCATGTTCCAGAGTTGAAGAAGAATTTGATTTCCTTGGGCACTCTACACAGAATTGGTTTCATTCCTAAGGCAGATGAGGATAGGGAAACCATCAGAATTGTTAAGGGTGCAGCGACTGTGATGAAAGGGAAGATCACTGCAGGTAACATCTATAAACTGTTGGGGAGTACAGTTGCAAGTGGAGATCGCTCTGTTGGAACATATGATGGAAATGCAGCAGGAACTTTGACCAAGCCAGGTTAGATGCTTTTGGTTGTCCAACCCACTGGTGTAAGAAACTCCATGATCTATTTCTCCTAATAGGCTGGATATTCGCAAGGTGGAGATTTTCTCCTAAGGGGCTGGATATTCACAAAGGTGGAGATTGTTAGATGTATTTTCTCCTAAGGGGCTGGATATTTGCTAAGGTGGAGATTTGTTTGGTAGGCACATATACCGGGTGAAGCATTTCTCCTAAGGTGCTGGATATTCGCCAAGGTGGAGAATTGTTAGGTATGACTCATATCTAAGGAGTTGGAGTTTTCTTGGTGAAGAGATGTGTCTCTTCATGTTTAGTGGGTTGGGGGGAGCGAGGGCGTGTTTGTAAATTATCCATGGGTTTTTTTTATAAATAGATGTGTAATCCTCTGGATATGTAACTCCTCTGAAATAGTGAAATTCGTCGGCTCGCTCCCGAGGACGTAGGCAATTCTTTGTCGAACCTCGTTAAATCTCTTGTGTTCTTCTGGTTTTGTGTCGATTTCTGTTTCTCCGTTATTTTCATAACATTCAGTCGATCCTCTTGCCTTAATTCCATCAATACTTGATTTGGGTTTGAATTATTTGATGACCAATTCGAAGAAGCCAGGTTGTCGTTCTGAAGGGCGAGGTCCTTTCACATGCTTGTTGGCATCTTATGTTTTTCTTGTCAGCTTCAGATCCATCGGTTATTTGGTAACCGTTCGTCTTCAATTGTTGCAGACAATCAGTAATGTTGTAGATCATCCCCTTCCTTTTGAGCTGCTCGTGCTGACACATTTTTTGTTTATATGTTTAGTTCTCCAATTATCTTACTCCTTGGAAGCTGCAAAGCTCATAAGACAAAGGAATCTTTTTAACATTTAAGAAGTAATTGAATGACATTATTGCATAATAATGAACTTCCCTAGATTTCTACGCCCATGTCATTATAAATAAGTCATGGGATATGTAAAGTTTGTGCCTTCTCCTCTCCTTCTTACTCATTGGAATTCTCATTTCTTTCTCTTTGTGTGTGCTACTATGTCTGACGAAGGAGTACTGTTTGTTGATTGGGACGCATTTCTCAAGGCCATGAATGGCATGCGGGTGAAGGCCGCAAACTAGGTGCAAAGCCGAAGCCGACGAGTGAGGTCTCTGTAGGGGAAATGAACAAAAAGAGGATCATGTTGAAACCATGAATTGTGGAGCGCCGGGAGCAAGCCTGACCTTCGAGTTTCGTCGCGGCTCATTGCAGGAGAGGGCTACAGAGCAGGCTGGACGTTCTGAAGTTCACCTTAAAGGGCCCTCGTCGGAGGTGAACATTTCTGCTGGAAGATAAAGAATGTTTGTTCAGGTTGCTACAGGGGCTATAGTTCCTCAAGGAGGCTTTGAGAAAGCTTCAATTGAAGCAGAGGCATGGCTTTGAACGTTCTTCTCCAATTGTTTGCTGGTGTTTCCTCATGAGGGGGGTTGAGCACTAGTTGTCAGACCGACTCTTCTCCTGGAACTAGGGCTATCGCTAGAGCAGCGACCGCTCTGAGTACTTCTACAAATTTTCCAAACATCTTGTTGGTTATTTGAGTTCTCAAATCTTGTAGATCTTGTTGAACGAATTCTTCCACTAACTATCTATTGCATGTCACTTCTACTGCGCTTCTCTGACTGGATTCTCCCCTTCGCATTTATTGGGCTCCTCTTATTGTTGACGAAGTATGTTGAATCCAAAAGTGTCCAAGAAACACCCATAAGGTATAGAACGTTATGCTGAGAGAATCAAGAGAGAGAGAGAGAGAGAGAGAGAGAGAGAGAGAGTAATTAAAAATCACAGGAATGTGTCACCTTTATTCATGATATAAGCCCCTTATTTATAAAAATAGGTCTAAAATCTTACAAAATTGCAGGTCAATCCTCTTATCATTAGCTTTCATATGGGCCTTTTAGTGATTACAAAAATATGTGAATGTAACAATATTGATGGATTGATGCCAGACAACGAGGGGTTTGTCGGCCGATCGCCTGGTCTTAACTCCATTAATACCTAATTTGAGTTTGAATTATCTAACGATCAGTTTGAAGATGGCCGATTGTCGTTCTGAAAGGGCAAGGTCCTTCGACATGATTGTTGGCATCTTATGTTTTTCTCATCACCTTCAGATCCGTCGGTTAATTGGTAATTGTGGTCATGCCATCGATCGTTTCTTTCCTTCTAAACCGTCTAACTGTCTTGAGAATCGTACTGACACATTTTTTGTGTATAAAATACTTAGGAATAGAGCGATGTACTAATGTGTATTTAAATCTTCCTTTTCTCTTAAGTTTTTTTTTTTAAATGCACAATCTTTTATGGAAGAAAATCAAAAAAATTGAATGAACCATGTTTTTTCCAAGTATTAGTCTATAAAAGTAGGATGCAGGTCCTTTAAATATATATAGGTCTTTGATATTAAAAGTTTATACGATATTTTATGTATGTATTATAGTTTATAAATTATTTATGTTTATTTCGTCAATATTTACATCATCATTATATTAATTAACTAATAATTGAAATTTTTTAATATTTACTGTATTATCTTGGTTTAACTTCCATTTAAATTTTGGTTCATATTTTGAAGCTTCCGCAATTTTAATTCAACTTCTTATGCAGAAGCTGAACACCAGGGTTTATTATAAATGCATGATAAGTTTTAGGTGTGTAAATTGGATTTGCGGGTTAGATTTGAGTCTGGCCCGAATCAAATCTCCAGTCTCATAAATTAGGCAAATTTTTTTGTTCGAACTCCTGACGTAGCTCTACGTGTAGACTCCCAATGATATATCGCAATGTGTACTATATCGAACCCACCTAAAAAAACATTAAAGTGAAACTGCGGATTCCACAATAACTCTGAAATAACCCATAAATAACCGCAGAATAAGCTCTGCGGTGGGTTTCTCTTTTATAACATAGAAGTAAAGACAGTGGAGGTTATTTCTGAGTTATTTCGGGGTTATTGAAGTGGAAAATATGATTTCTCTTCAATAACCCAAAAACAACCTAGAAATAATCTCCACGGTGTTATTTTAGGGTGATTCAAGTAGAACCACGGAGATTATTTCTGGGTTATTTATGGGTTATTGAAGTGAAATATATTGGTTCATTTTTCAATAATCCAGAAATAACCTGAAAATAACTCAGGAATGACCTTCGCGGTTCTACTTCAAAAACTCTAAAATAACCTCCGCTACGATATATTATTGAAGTCCATATGTAGAGCTAGGTCGAATGGACTTGTTGGGACCTATTGCGCGCGGCACGATCAGGTGGCAAGGTGAGAAGAACTTGGAGAAGCTAACGGGCTGCTGCTGCAAACGCTGTATTTTGCCAATAGTCAGCTGCTCGTCAGACTCAATTATGTCTGGCGGTTAGAGCTTTCTCAGTCAGAGTCGTTGGAAATTCATGCAGCATTTTGGTTTCTTGTTCATTCTTTTCACGCCGGCCGGCGGGACGACTGCCGGTGAAGTAAGTCGAGCCGTCCATCTATAATTAAATTTATAGCACGGTACTTATATTCCCAAGCTTATTTACGATTAAATTAGTATCGAATCTATCAATTATGGGTGTGGAAGTAATGGGATGTTATTTAGAAGAATCAAATGGGCAGTTACAGATTCTGCCTGACACTATGCATTCCTCATGCCAGATAAAAAACTTTAATTTAATAATTAAAAGTAATATAATATTCATATCCATTCCGAATTCCTAAATTATACCGTATAATAGTAAAAGCTACAGTAAATGGTATTTTCTTAAAGATGATATCATCTAAAGACATCTATTTAAAATGTATTATCAGTGGATTTTGACTGCATCCCATTTTGATGGAGAAAACTTTGGAAGTCACCACTATGATTAGGATTTAATAAATTCGGATCTACGTCACGAAAAAGATGGAACGTGAGAAACGTGATAAAATTCGATTCAATCGAAGTTTGGAATAAATCTTCAGATTTTTTGTATTTGGCTAGATTTGAGCTAAACCTTTTGCTAAACTAAGCTAAACCTTTTGCTAAATTAGTCTATTAATAGGCCATCAAACACCGCCTAGAATGCATAAAAATTAAAAACTCTTCTTGGAAGGTGTCAACAGTAGCGGGTGGCAACAGGCAGTTGGCAGTGGGCGGCCGACAACATAGATGGCTGGCGACCGGCAGCTATGGCAGCGTAAAGCTGTGGTGTTGGCTACAGACCAGATTAGCAGTGGCGGTAGATGTGGCCGCAACGAGGGGTGAAGGGTACAAATTTGCATCATGTAGTCTTATCTTAAAGTCAATCAAATTGGCTGAATTACAAATTCAGAGAGAATGAACTAATACAATACTATTTTAGAATGAATTTGAGTTCCTTCCAACCAGATGGCTGATTTTTCAAATTTTATGAATATGAAATGCATACTAGTAATTCCGCTTAAAGTGTGCACTTTGGGCATCTAATCAAGGATTTATTTAAAACTTAATTTAATAAAAATATTAATTTTTTTCTTATACAGTGCACTCATCTTCAATTAAATATAATAATTTTATAATTCATAACAATAAAAAATAAAATTCTTAAATAGCTGCGCCAAGCATGTGATTGGAGCCAACCATGGTGTTACTAGTCACATGCTTGGTGCTATTTTCTGAGGCTATTTTTGCCGGCGACACCGCGTATTTATTTTGATGATTACTCCTCTCATCACTACTTATAATTACATAATGAATGAATTAAAGCAATGTGTTTCATATATATATATATTATGAGAGGAGGTCTTCATAATAAACTGATTAGTGAAAATTTTAGTAAAGAAGATGATGTCATTAAGTAATAAGATGATTACTTATGATTAGGGTGATGACATTTAATACGTAAAATATAAACTTTTTCATTACAGGGTGATGACATTTAATACGTAAAATATAAACTTTTTCATTACAAAATTATCCTGTGACAGAGGCAAGTGGTTTTGTATGTTGAGCTTCGAATTTTATCTATTTATTTTTTTCTTTGTGTGATTTCCAATGAAATTTTTTTGACAATATTGCATCGTTTCTCGGAAGGTATAGTAAGCAAATGTTGACTGCCAGTTTACATCAAAATGTGTTTTTGACCTATTAATATCTTCTGTGATTGTTCATGTGATGCAGTGTGAGATATATGCTGAAATAAGGCTTTGTTTAGGTAATTTTTAGTATTGCTTTTGAAAATTATGTCTAGACCCATGTGCTGTGTTGGTAGGAACTAAAGTATAGAAATTGAGGATGATTCACGAAGTGTGTATTTTAAGCCAAAAGAGGCTTTTAGAATTAAAAATAATAATAATAATAGATATTTTTGAAAGAATCAAAATCTATTATGGTATTTTGTTTTCTCAAGTGTTGGCTTGTGTGGTTATGGAGGGGAGTTGGAAGATTTATATTAAGACTTTGAGGGATTTCAATAATAATTCACCTCCATAAGAAAAAAAAAAAAAAAACAATCCATATTTCTATAATTGTATGCTTGAGCCCTTAAACTCATAATTGTTATGGTAAGGGCCACTAAGCATAAGCTAGTTTGTATAAGAAATTTCACCTAGTGTAAGCCTTATAGAAGATAAATACTTCAACCTTTTATTTCCTTTCTTTTTTTTTTTTCTTTTCCCTCCAAATTTTTCCCCTCATCTTGATCTTCATTGTCTATGCTAATTATTATATATTAAATTAAATTTCATTTTGATGATTAACCAAGTGTTATACATTGTCTAACAAAATAAATATATTGTATCAAGCATTAGTTGAATAGTTATTTGATAAATAATGCTTGTTCATGTCAGATTGAATGACCTTACTCAGGGATTATAGAATTCACTAAGATTTTCTAATAAGTAACAACCACGCAGGTGAGGGTTGTGGTTAGCATCGACAAAATATATGAACAAGAAAACATGAGGGTGGAGGTAGGGTAGGCGTATCAATGGGTTAGGGTGGAAGTGGTAGCTATAACATAAAAAATGATTTGAAGAAATCAATGTAAGCGAGGGCAAGGAAGAAGCTTTTATCAAAGGAAATAAACTTACGGATGTCCAGAAGAGCAATGGTGTTTTTATGAAGTCCAGTGAGCTTTGCATCAAAAAGGAAAAAAAACAAAGATGGAGGAGTTTGGACATGAGACTGGCGATCTTGAAGACGAGGATGGAGTCATTCTCCTTATGGCAGGAGGAGAGGGTGAGGGTTGAGGCTATGGCAAAGACGATCGCATTAGAGGTCATTGTAGATCATACGGAGTCAATGTTAGTGGATATGGTAGATATTGCTTTGGTAAACTATGAATCGAGAACCATGGTGAAATGTTACGATGACTCTCAAGATAGGTGACCTTCTGGCAGAGTTTGTAAGACCTCTAGGGTCACGAATTTGATCTCTTCTATGTGCTGGATGGATATCTTAGGCACATGAGGTTAGTCCGGAGGCTCATATAATATTTTATTTATTGATGCATACTCGTGCTTCTGTTGGATATACCAATTGTTTGTCAAAACAAAAATTACACAACATGTCATCCATCTACAAGTACTAAAACATTAGTTCAACACCTCCATAAAGATCATAAGATCCAATAGAGATAGTGAATAGGCCTCTCATAATCTCAATAATAATTTCAAATGGAATACTTTGCCAATTCAGCTACCCACACACATTAGGATAAAACAACCTGGAAGAAAAGAAGCACATACACATAACTAAAATAATAATAACACTACTAAATACAACCAATCCCCCAAAAACCCACATATAACCACTTCCAGGGGGTGGTGGGGATGTTTTGTTTAGGAGATAAAACCCACATAGAACGGCTATTACACAAAATTTAGGAGATAATTAATCCGTGAAAAAACCTTAAAAAACTTCTAACTATATTTATTAGCTCACTGTGTGGTTCCTTAGGACTTGAATTCCAACATTCTTGATATCATTAGATTTATCTCATTAAATCGCATTACATCAACTATAAATTTATTGAAAATGAAATTAGGACGATCTCAGAATTAATTCTTAAAATTCAGATTTAAAAAATATGTTTTAAAATTTGAAAATTAGACGAAAATTTATATTTGATTAATTTGTCAATACTTTATTTTGTGCATTGGATATTTAGTACTACAAGAAGCTTACGACATGAGGAGAACTAACAAGAACAACAAAGGATCTCTTTAAGGATTCTTAAATGACTTCAACTAAAATCCAGAAAATTACAAGCATGATTAACTGTACGTCGACATAGAGCTCGAAAAAGACTAGAAAATTTAAATTTTAATCAAGAAAAAAAAAAGAATTTTTAAAAAATAATTAAATTTATTGTCCTGTACTTTTGATAATTTGCCCTTCTCTTTTAATTGTTTTCATACATTTATTGCATATTTTGTTCACTAATAGAGATGGGAAGAGAAGACCAAAGCGACTTTCGTGCATTTGATAAATAATAGAAGGTATGAATGTATATCCTTGATTCAGCTCGCCAAGTTACCTTTCGAGTTGATGTGTATGAGCAGCCAGACACTAAATGTTTAGTAGGAGTGCAATTTAACAAGTTGTTGAGCTCGAGTTGCCATGTACGAATGATCAAGTATGAGTTGACGAATATGAGCAACTAACCAAGAACAACTTGCCACTTCCATCACGGTTGTTGTTTTGACCCCCAATTAGTCACTAAGGCAAGTGACACTCTTGTAAATTCCCCCTTACTTTAAGCCTCTATTGTTGACTCTAGAAGGTGCCACCTCATTATGGAAGACCCTAGAAGAGGACATGTGGAAGGACATGTGGAGGCCATGCGATAGAAGAACGACATGTGGAAACCATGCGATGGAGGACTCTAAAAGGGGGACATGTGGAAGGACATGTGGAGGTCATGCGATCCTCGAAGGTTACACCTCATCTTTCTCTAGAATATTATAATGTAATCTCTACTATAAATAGATGAGAGGAGGGGAGGCCTTTGTGTGGGTTTTGTAAGAGTGAAAAAGAACTCAATGAGTGTGGGCTAGCTTGTTAAGGGTGAGGAGAGCATCTTGGAGGGCTTGGATGTGAAGGGAGGCCATGGAAGATGAGGGCTCATCTATGTAAAGCTAAGTACTCCTGTTTCTTGTCTTAGTGGATTATTTCGATTCCTCCGTGGACGTAGCTCAAAAAGACCGAACCACGTAAATCCTCTTGTTTGTTTGTGCTCTTGTGTTTGCATCTTCTTTGTTGTGATTTGTGGTTTGTTCTCTTACCAAGATTGAGGAAAGAAAGTGTTTTTCCCACAACAAAGGTCAATTTATGTCCTGATGATTACTCTCAAAATTGATATGACCAAGCCGTCGAGCTGGTGTGACTGTTTGATTTAATTAGCTCGACCAAAAGATTTGGCTTAGGGGACATGACAATGGCACAAACTAATTTCCTCATCCTTTCAACCAATGCTGGTAAGCTAAGATCATATCAATTCACCAAAGTGATATGCTAGATTACATAATCATAACAAACTTGATACTAAAATCTCAAGTGCGATCAACTGACTATGGTTATTAACGATTCGATTTTGAGCTGAGCTGGGATTGGCTCAAAATCAGTTAAATTTTTTTTTTGCCTGTAGCCTGGCTCGTTAATTTCAACCTGATCTTGATTCGAATCAAAATTCGAATCCATTTTTGAGAAATTAATGATCTTCGAGCTAAATTCTCTAAATTCACTGCCTTAAAATCAATAGGAATGTTAACGACTGATTTCGAGTAGAGCTCGGGTTGGCTAGAAAAAAATTCATTCTAAAATTTGGCTCATAGCTCAGCTCGTTTATTTGATATGATCTCGATATGAGATAAGATTTGAATCAATTTTAGAGTAGTTAATGATCTTCGAGCTAAATTCATAGCCCCAGACTTAGTGCCCGTTTGGGACAGCTTATAAGTGCAGCGGCGTTTTAGAAAACGCCGCAGCATTGTTTGAATTGAGCTTTTTGACAGCTTATTTTCGAACAACGTTTTGAAATTACGTTAGAAGCGGACCGCGGGGATCCCCGCGGTCCGCTTTTTCGTTCGCATTTCGGGGCCCAAATTACCCCCTAACCCTCGTAAAGGAATTCATTCCGCGTCTCGAGCCCTAGCTCTCTCTACGCCCTTCCTCCATCCTCCTTCCTCCATCCTCCTTCCTCCTTACTCCTTCGAACCGAGAAGCCAAGGTAAAAAATCGTCCTTCCAAAGCTCTGTTTTACCTGTACGCCACTCGTGTCTTCTCCTTCCTCCATCCTCCTTCCTCCTTCGACTGAATGAAAACAAATTTGTTTGTTGATTGGATCTGTTTGTTGATTGAATGAAAACAAATTTGAGGCCATTTATTTTCTAATTGAGAATTCGTGGTATATTTGGTGCTCTCTCTCTCTCTCTCTCTGTATATATATTTCTTTCTGCACTTTTTTATATCTTCAGGCTGCCAAAAGGGGCCTGATGAGCTTTATGTAACATGACTCTTAAGCATAATTTGATCTGCATCTTGTCAAACAACGAAGGTGACATATTTAAATCCTACAAAATCCTAAATCTTGCTTGTCCTAAAGATGACCGATATTACCTGAATCATTTTTTATTTTTTTATAGGGTTTTTCACTTTAAAAAGCAGTTTGTCAATACTAGAGGTTAGCGCTCTTATTAGTTGTAATTAGAGATGTCTAAAATGCTCGTTGTTGACGAGCAATTTTTTTTTTTTTCTGCATATGTATAACCTCAATGTTATGCTTTACAAGTTATCTTTTGTATTAAAATTGTTAGACAACATAATTTTCTGTAATAGTTTAATTGTATTTATCTAATAATTTTACTATATTAAGAGACAACATGAGATGTTATTTATAATAAGTTGAATTAATATTGTCAAATATGTTAGGATGCACAACTCATCAGAATCAGATGCATTTCCACTTATTTTTTAGAATAAGATTTTGTATTTCAAAGTAAAATTTTATATTTTAAAATATTTTTTTTTAATTTGAAACAAAACTCTGATATCTTAATAAAATTCTATTAATAAAGAGGAGCAAAAATTGTAATTTTTCTACAAACATGTGCGTATAAGTTTGTTTTCAAGCCATGAACAAAACGAATTAACGAGCACATTCGTTTTAGGTGCGTAATGATCGTTTATCTACAAACATTCTGCAAATAAGTTGTTCTATAACGCTTCAAACTAAACGAATAACAACGTATCTGGATCAGTTCTTTCTCGATGTTTATCGAATAAGCTAACTTATCCGGATAAATTGGATAAGCTGCAGTATGCCAAAACGGACCTTAGACTCCATTTTGAGGCGAACATCATATCAATGCGACATTTTCAAAACGTCGTTTCACCATTTGGAAACTGCATTTGAGCAGCTTATCCGAAAACGACGGTCAGCGTTTCCATATAAGCGACTTATATGGATAAGCACAAGCTGCCCCACACGCACCATTGGCCTACTCACCAAAGTACTGGCAAGGCTAACAAAAGAAATATTGAGGATGAAGTGTCAAAATAGAAAAGCTCATGAGGAACATTATCAAAGAAAGTCATTAAATGATATTATAACATCTCACATGACAAGAAAAACTTACAATAAAATGAATATTTCTTGAGATTCTTGAATTATAATTAAGTTACTTATAATATTCATAACATAAGAGGCAGACAATCCATAAATAAGGGGGACCATTAAAAAAAAATGGGGTGATCAATCCTTAGAAGTTATATTAAATTTATTTACTAGTGAATCATACTCTTTTATGAGATTCCTATCTTCCTTTCTTAATTTTCTTTAGGTTCCTATCCTCCTTTTTAAACTTTCTCTGAGTGTGCAAGAGTGCAAGTCTACAAACAAATAAGGATTGAACACAGAAGAACTGAATTTGGATATTCTAAGATCCTCTTTTAAGTGTTGGTACCAATAAAGCGAGCATTTATATCCATACCCCTCAATTCTTAGTTATGGACCTATCTAACACCTAAATTGTCATATTTAAATATCACAATTATTAACTTTTTAGAAGAACAAAAAATATTTCGTGTATAGGTTTATGACATCAAATTGTTATGAGTGTTTATATATATATATATATATATATATATATATATATATATATATATATATATATATATATATATATATAAATAGAAAGTGGAGTACTTGAGTGAAGCAAAATCAGTTCAAAGAATCTGCCTATTTATCTAAGTTCGGGGTGATTAAAATAGTCGAGCTTATTTTTTGAAAAGGAAAAAAGTTGTTTCAATCTAAATACATTAAAATTCATATGAAAAGCATTAGTAAGTTTAAGGCACTATCAATGTCATTATTATTAATTTTAAATTCCAAATATAGTCATGTATCTCAATTACCAACAAAACCATAGCATTATTACTTCAAATTTGTATAATCATTTGAACTATTCCACTAATTAATAGGATAAGCCTATCTAGAATAAGTTCATTATGATTAAGAAGCCCACCTAAACAGATTATAGTTTTGTTAGAACCGATTACTTCTATATCAATTACCACTCTTATCAAATTGTCCATCATTTATCTATCTATATATCTATATATATATGCATAATTACAATATTGCATAGTGCGGTTTAAATTATGTTTGAGCTCAACACTAACATAACTCAGCTCAAAACATTTCAAGTTATTTCAATCAAACGAAAAAATTCCAACGTCTTCAATTTAGATTGTATTAATGGGCTTTCTATTAAAAGCCCATCAGAAACCGTTTAATTAATAGGAAATTCGAAATCTAAAATAAACAGAACTGCCCATCTAATATCTATAAACTTTAATTTTAACTCCACACGGGACTTCTTTTAAATTACAGATTTTCGTTCTGCTAAATGTTTCCAAATCATACACACCACCCAATTTCTATGTATTCACACATCTAACATCTAATTTTTAGATAAATACCACCAAATCTTTTATATCACAAATATATATATATATATATATATATATATATATATATATATATATATATATATATATATATATATATCCTCGTTTTAACTTCTAAAAAGTGAAAAACATCTTTTTCATGCATCAATAAGTGATATGTATATATATAATACATATCATCTTATCGGTGCAATGTATATAAATCATCTATAAATGTATGAATGTTGCATCAATATCTCTCAAAATTCTTAGATCTTCTTACAAATGTGTGAAATACCAATTACTTATATATTAAACATAGCTTAAAATTAAATAAAATAAAAATTTTGACATTTATATTGATCATAACATTTGTGCTCATTATATATATATGTATAAAGAGTAGTTAGGGTCTCCCATTAATTTTCAATGCGTCGGAAATGCAAGGTAATTTTAATCCAGCTCTCTTCTCTCTCATCACTATTATCTTTTTCTTAACTCTTATAATTATTATTCTTTAAAATATATATATATGAATATATTTAAAAATTATTGATTTATTATACCATAAATATAATAATTTAAAGAATCATTTTCATTAGAATATTTTAAACCATAGTTTTTGGTCCTCCCAAGACTTTGGTCTCATGCATTCATTAATTTAATTAATACAGTTCTTAACTGTCAACGTTCTGCTCCTTGTTACGGTGACATTCTGTCACTAGAAACCCGAACCCTTCCACAGAAAATCTGGGAAGAAGTCGTGCCTCATCTCTAGTTATTGATTCCCATGCGCTGACCACAAAATTGCACTTATTGAGACGTAAGAAGCAGCCCAATGTGGACCAAACTTCGACTACAGCCCGTGAGCTTCTGCTACAGTTATTCTAGAGGTAGAGAGGAGTCGAGACAAGTTTGAGCCACCCTCAATCGAAGTCTGAGCTTAAATTTGATTAATTGATCGAGTTTTAGTGCGAACTTGAGCTGAACTCTATGAGCCAGATCTTTTACTATGAAGAAAGAAAATAGTAATAATTTAAGATGATGCTATGATGAAATGATAGATAGAATGATCAATTATACAATAACAATAAGAAATCACTAATTAATATAAAATGTAAAATACTATTTTTAATAAGTTAAACATAAGATATCAATTTTAATGTTTTTTAGCATATTTTATATTAATAGCCTTTTAATTGAATCTGCTCCCAAGTTAATGAGTCAAGTCAGGTCTTATTTAAGTTTGATTTGTTAGCTCGTTGAGCTCAATTCATGAGCCACTTATCGAATTGAGCCCAAGCTGGCGCATAAGTCAACTTACCGCAGTTTTGCTCCCAAGTCATTTTAAATTAACCCAATTCATTGACATTTTTAGCTATTTATGTAATATAACTAAATTTTTTGTTGCATAATATACTTTATAACATACATGTTTTTTCTTCGTGAATAATATTCACTAAATTTTGTAGCTATTGGTTCAATGACATTGCATTGGGACCCTCATTTTCAAATCTTAAAATCCCTCTTTAAAAATTTTATTTATTTATTTATTTGGCATGAAATAGTGAAACATACCAAAAATAATACAAATATATTATCAATTTGCATATTTTAATTTTTTTCTATAAATTGCATTATCTAGAATTAGCCATAATTGACATATCAAATAAAATGACAAAGGAAAAAAAAACTTAGTAGCTAATGGCTGACAAAATATATGAAAAACTAAAATAAATTGGCATTTATATTAGGATCCTACCATGTGCTTATTTGATTGTTGGTATCTACACATATTTGAAATATTAATTTGTTTTCCCACATTGGAAGTGTAATAGTGCTCCTACATTTTTAGAAATAAAATAACTCTAGGAGGTCAAGTAAGTATCTAGTAAACTTTGAATCGTTAAAAAGATTATATGAATTCAAATCTTGTACTCAATCTGTAAATAAAGCATAACGATGACATACTTCATGGATAATATTGGATCTAATATTATCAAGGATTGGATATGCTTATATTTTGTTACGAGAACAAGCCAGATCGTATATTGTCTGAAACGAAAGTCACTATAAAGCAATCATCTCTATAATCTGGGTACTTCTGAGCAGCTCAATCGTATGGAGGAACAACACATAAAAATGATTCAAAGAATCTTTGAATGATTTTCTTAAGTAGCTTTAATTTTTAAGTCTCATTGTGAGCATGGCTTAGCTGCCCATTCCATTTGTGATCTTCAATATAGCCCTAAGTTATTGCTTTGATTCTCTTTGATGAAATGCCTTCTTCCTAAGGAGAGCACAATAGAAACTACATTATATATTTTTCTTAGAAAAAATTTAAGTGTAGCTTACTAATGTCTTTTTTCTAGTAAGTGTGGTGGTTTGGACTCTCTAGAAGTTTAAGATGCTAGCTCTAAATTCTTATATGGGACAATCAGACTCTACTAACTATGGCACCCACTTTGAGTCCATAATATCTATTTTGATCATTAATGATATTAATTCTTTACTACTCACTACATTTATATAGGTGTCAACATAATTATCCTTATGTATTTTCCTAAGGAGCATAACAATTTTTTTGGACTTCAAACTGTTGCATATACCATTGTTTGCTAATGCCAAATAATTTTTGAAGAATTCTCAGGCTCATTTAATTTTTGGATCTATAGGATCTTGAGTTGGCTATTTTCAATCCAAATTCAATTCAAACCTCTTAAAAGGTCCCTTTAGATTTTCCTTTAACTTAAAAATTTAGTCAAGTTGATATAACTCACCATAATTTATATCACAGTGAAGGACTATACTATTTGATATTGGCTTCTTCATCCAAGACACATAACTTTGGTCTTATAAAAGATAATAAATAACTCCCAACAGTCCAAGGTGGTTTGTCAAATGCCACATTGAAATTGTAGTAGATAAATTGAATGATCTCTATCAATAATAGTATTAGAGTTTCTATTCCAAGTAGAAATAAATATACTCTATAACCTACAGCTTTATAAATTTGGAGATATCACCTTAGGCTATGTGCTACATTTACTCCTCTTAGTTTCACTCATAATTTTTCAAAATATGATATGACATCTCATGCCCATATTTTTCAAAATATTATATCTTTTACAAAGTTCTCCCTAAGTATGACATGGAGGAATTATCTCACTTTCAAATTTTGATCAAATATTTTCTTTAAAGTGATAACCAAAATGACATTTTAAAAATATATATAGAATAGAACAAAAGTGAGTTTGTTCTAGCACAAGCTATTCATATCATAGAGTTTATCCTAAAAATTATAGGAGATGAAAGTACTGAGCTTTGAGTAAGCAAACTTTATATGACTTTGGTTGGGAAATGAATAATTCACCCCTTGTTCAAGAAATCATTTTTTGGAGGTTTTGATAGCCTTCTTGAACATCAATTGCCTAAAAATTAAAAATCATCATAATAAAATTGTAATTATCATTATAAATTTAATTGTCAACAATTAAGTTTATAATACTTTATTTAACAAAAGAAGTTCTTTAAAAATTATATTTGATTGCATCTTTGATCATACATATGTTGGTTTTTTCGATTGTTTCCCATTGTTAGACCCCTTTTATAGCTTCAATAGTGAGCATAGAGAATGCAAAGTTATAATCTCACTATAATCATTAGATGATAGTAATTAGTTATATACAATAATATTTTTTTTTTCATACTAGATGCGAGAGGACCTACAACATTATTTTTTTATCACTATCTCCTCAACCCCACCAACGTTGACTTCTTGACTTATGATCTAGTGCAAAAGCTTCAAAAAAGAAGTCATACTCTAAACATTCCATGGTGTTGAATCCTTCTATGAAATAGTGTCTTGCATCATTCGTGGTCACATATAGCCTAGAAGAGACCTGTGTAAGACATATTTAAAAGAAGAAAGTGGATGTATTCTTCCCAATCGTGAACTCTTATTTTATATAAGAGGTGGAAGGAGAGACTGAAAGAGATTATTAGAGAGGCCCCTTGAAGGTGGGAGAAGAAAACAAGGCTTTACCTTTTTAAACATCTTCTCGAGTTGACTAAGCAATTCTTGTCTGGAGATGATTAGTCTTACAATGACTTATGCAAACTAAAAAGAGTAGTTTGTATGATGCGAAGGAATAGAATATTTTATTTTTTATGGTTGACTTTACTTGCTAGTTTCTATTATGCCATATATTTGTACTTATAGTTGTCGCAGTATGATCGTAACTATTAGAATTTGATATGGCAAGTGATGAAGTTGTGCACTTTATGGTTATTGGATTAATCAATTTTCCTTTACATTTAACTTTTTTATTTCATTGGTAACTATTTTTTTCATGAAAGTATTTCCACTCAGTTCTTATAGTAAATTAATCAAAGCATCTTCTCCTCCGGTGTTTCCATTATTGCCTCTACAAGTAATTAGAAACTTATAAACTGATTGTAGTTTGTGGCCATTCCTCTACCAACATGTACAACAAGGAGGATATGAGTGTCATTCCTCTCTCCCTTTGCATCAAGGAAGATATGAATGCTATTATGGACTTCATCTTTAGCCTTTCTTCTATTAGGATTGAATCCCCATTAGCCATCATAACTCAATTATGATAATCCATTCTTCACATTGGAAATTATCATTGCCCCAGGGAACAATAGTACGACATTTCTAAAGGCATGATTCCAAATGAGATAGAAATTGGATAGTAAAAGTTTGGCACCTACATTTCAAATGTGTAGTTGATAACGTCATTATCCTACGATGACCTACGAAAGATGAACACTAAATACGAATGAACATGAAGTTCGTTACTACTAAGATCATTTTTGTACTACATCTTCCTTACCCTCGAAGTGGAGGAATAATGGATACTCTCAAAATTTATGGCTAGTTCCTTCTTAGATCCACCTAAACTCGGTAGTGATCTTATTGTCTGTTATCATTTATGCCTGATTGGAAAGGCTGCATTAAATTCCTAAACATTTTTTGACATCTTTTCACATCAAAGGAGTGATCTTCTCCTCATCGAAGGTGAAGATGAAGGGTCTGCAGAGTAAAGTTCGGAACCAGACGAAGAAATTTGCTTTGTACAAAGCAAGATTGTATAGAATATTTTAAAGATGTTGCACTCATTCGTTGGAGAGATGTCAAGACTGTTGGGGTTGATTGCCAAAGAGACCCGCAGTGTTGATTTTTTTATAAAATGAAGTTATCAACGTTGAACAATACACTTTACCAAAGTTCCTGCGAGGAATGCTAGTTGATTAATTTCTCGTCTTCTTGACTTGATATTTAAGCAATGTTAAAGTTTCACGAGTGTTAGCATGGCTAACTACTTTTGTTTCATATTGTTAGATGCAGGCAAAGATTCGAGGCCCTCAATGGTTCACTTTAAAAGTGCTTAATCAGGATTTTAGTGCTTTGTATGGGAAGGATTGAACGAATATGGTCCTTCAACAACTGCATTGGCATTGATTATAGTGCCAGCTAAACTACCAATACTAGGGGGTAGTGGCTCGATGATGATAGTGATAAAAGAAACAAAAGAGGAAGAGAAAGATAACCTTCCTCTATTACATAGCTTGAGGAGAATGGCTTGTGCGATGCACCCAACTATTATGTGGATAAGAGAGCTCTTGGCAATTCCTTAAGCCACCACGAAAACAACCCCATGCTTGAGGGTAAGGGTAAAGCAATTGTATGGAAGAACATTCCTACGAAGGCTTAAATTAAAATGGAAAGTTATTGTGCTTACAAATACGAAAGAGACAATCTTTAAAGTATAGATGAAAAGCAATTAAGGGAAGACAAAAAAATGCTTGAAGCATTAAGATTGAGAAGAGTCATTGGTATAGTTACGTGCTGGTAAATTTATGATGGTAGAGTGGTATATTAACATCTTCGTATTATTTAAAGATCTAACACACATATGGTAAAAAGAAATCAACAGAGATGATAATAGAATTTTCTACATGGAAAACTTACAAGAAAAAAAATCATGATATTTGGCCCAGTTGAAAAAATTCAACTAGGTCAATGTAGGTTACAAGACTTTACTAGCCTTTGAATTGTCGAAAGAAATATTACACAGGTAGTATGTAACTTTGGCTAAGAAAGTAGCAAAAAATGTGGAGGAAGTGGTGGTGACCTATTTATTGTGAAAATTAAGCCAAAGGTAGAGGTTTTGTGCCACAAAATTTGATGTTAATATCCTTAATAGCAATTACCTGATAACGATGGTGGCGTCGGCAGCGGTGACAGCAGTGGTAGGACAATAATGGTCTAGTGATGGTGACCAGGCAATGGTAATCCAACAACTATGGTGGCTCGATGGTAGTGGTGGAGCTCGAGGATAGTGATTTGATGATGGTGAAGCTTGGCCACATCAGTGGTAGTGGATCTCTACAACAACATTTTGGTGGTCTGGGATGGTGTAGCTTGGCAACGGTGGTCCAACGATGGTGGACCTCTTCGACGGTGGTCTGGGGATGATGGAGCTCAGTGACGCCAATCTAATGGTGGTGGAGCTTGACGAAAATGGTTCGATGATGGCGGAGCTCGGGAATCCTCAAGAGCTTGGATCTCCCTCCTTTCTTCTTGTCTTAATTTTCCCCCTTTATGAATGTAGTGATAGTTTATTTGTAGATTTTTTTAGTAACATTCTCCATAAATATTTAATGAATCTTGTTGTTAAGACTCTTAATTAACACACTAAGGCATGACAAACTTGTAATTCCATAGAAGCTGTTTAAGACTTATTTATAAATAAATGAGGGAGGCTTGTAGAGAGGTGAGGTGAGAAAAAGGAAAAAGAAGAAAAGAAAATCAGTTTTCTTTGTTAAAGAAGATAATAACTTGTTAGAGAGTGAGGAGGGCATCTTGGAGGCCTTGTATCAAGGTGATTTGAAAGGGAGGCCATGGCAAGATGAGGGCTCATCTCTCAATGTAAAAGCTATGTAATCTTATTGATTGTCTTAGTGAATTAAATTGATGATTTCCCTCCCGTGGATGTAGGTCATATGGACTGAACCACGTAATTCGTTGGTGTTCTTGTATTCTTATGTTTGCATTTCTTCTTTGTGATTGTCTTTCCTTTTTCGGTTGTCCATTTTGTTCTGCTGCGGCCTTCTTGGCAGCAGATTTCCCACAACAAATCTGTACCACTCCATCAGACGGCTACAGTGATCTCTTTGATCGGATGGCAATTTTTTAGTTTTTGAGTGTCTTATTGATGTCAAATCAATTTGTTTGCTTTGGCTTAACATGACACTCAATTTGATTATAGGCTTATCAGATTTGAAATCAAATTGACCATTCAATTGCTCATTCAAAGTCTCCAATTATACCTAAATGATTTTATCGGGGCTTTATCAAACTTGGATGGAATCAATTTTGTTTTTATTGGGCTTGACTTGTCAAGACAGTTGGTTTGACTATAAGCTTATTGGAATCAGGGCTAGAGATGATCTTGAATTTGAATTTAAAGCGTATATAATGCTAGCTACTCTTAGATTCATGCCTGAGTAAAATATTTTTTTATGAGCTATCACGTATGAAAAAAATATAAAATAATAATGATAATAATAAAAACAATAATAAGAAAATGTTATAAGTCATTGACGGATCTTCATTATCCATTATAAAAAAGTTGGCTATCAAATCTTTATCAAAGGAATTGAGCCAAAATGCTTACGGCTACATCGAAGTTCTATGGCTCCAAACTACAAGATGAACAAAAGAATGATCATTGGAACTACAAACTTTATGTCATCCTACTAGCTCAACAAAATTATCTAGAGACTCTAGCTTTTAAAATGTCGGTATCAAAGAAAATAAGTGCCTCTCTCATCTATATGTCTTGGCTGCTTCTTTACATGTCAACAATTTCATATCAATTGCAATCATAAAATTTATAGTACGTTAAATGTTTGTCATTCTTATAATAAATTTATAAACTTAATTTATAAACTAATTTCTTTCAACTTAATATTTCCCCTGTTTTAAAATATTGCATTATAAAAATTAAATAATTATATATGAATATTAATATTTTCTATTAAAATCTATATAAATAGTCAAATTTATTTAAACCATATTTAACGTCCTGTATAACCAAACAATTCACTTGCTCTGGAATCATTTATGAGAATCTCATGCTCGACCAAGAAAACACATTAACGAAAAATTATTACATCAGGAGGCTTAATGCAAAATTGCATTAGGACTTCAATCACTGTCTGTCACGTAAACAATCTAGCCCCATTATGTATTAAATATATATTTTTTTTACTAAGGTGACTGAACTGTACACGTACATGAGGAGGTCCAATGCAAAATTGCATTAGGACTTCAATCACTGTCTGTCACGTGAACAGTCTAGCCCCACTATGTATTATATATATATATATATATATATATATATATATATATATATATATATATATATATATATATATATTACTTAAGGTGATCGAACTATCGCGTGACGGACTGATGATTAGAGTTCGATGCGATTTTGCGTCGGAACTCTAATGTAATATTTAGTCTTACATTAAAAAATGGTGGCAAAATAGATTTTTATGCCAACTCAAAATCTTTTAATGTGTCACATTTATAGTTATTAATGACTTTATGAAATACATACAAAAGTCAATTGAGATTGTGCAATATAAACGAACAGATTATCTTTGAAGGATATCACATAATAATAAAAAAATTAGCATCTACAATAACACAAGGAATAATTACATTTCTAGCATTCGTTATGGTAGAATAATTTTGGATAATCAAAATAATTTTTCATTAGTTTAGGATAAGTATTATATGTATTTTGAATTACTTTAAAATATATGGACAAGATTTTTTTTACCTACTTTTCATAAATGAAATCCGCACACTGTTCTCCCAACTCAGGGCAACTAATTAAAATATTAAAATTTAATTAGGCTTTATTTGAGATCTTCTTTAAACCTCAATCTCTCCCCTCATGAAAGGAGTGGGGCTCTATTTATAGAGCTCTCGGTACAATTGATGCTGAAATATGAATAACTTTGATCGGATGGTTCAGAGAGCTTCCTTTGACATACAATATTTGATGGACATTTGAGTGTCTTTACGATGTTGGAATTGTATGATCTTAGGTTCGTTGGATTCGTTTTGTCAAGAAGATCAATTTGACTATGAACTTCAGATTCGGTATTCGTTTGACCTTTTAAATATGTTTGTAGAACTTTCAAATATTGTTTAACGTCTTGATCAGGGATTTTTATGGTTCGGATTAGACCACTTTTGGTAATATTGGGTCCTTCTTGTTGAGACAGTCAGTTCGACTGTTTGCTAAAATCGAAGCTCTGGATAATTTTTTATATAGGTTTGAATATTTCGAGCTCAAAAGATTATTTCAAGATTCGTGTCATGCCTCAAAATTCATGTCGGATATTGGAAATTTGTTCATGACATATTAGTTGCCTCATATTTTCAGGTGAAATCAATTTCATCATCCGAAAAACATTAAAGTCCGAGACCTATTATTATTATTATTATTATTATTATTATTATTATTATTAATTTATTTATTATTATTATTATTTTTATATACAATATGTATCATATATATAATATATATCGTATATATTATATGTTATATGATCAACTTAAAAAATACTTATTTTTATGTCTTATTTATGATTCAATTCTTAAGGATATTATGCTTTAATGAAATATATTTTTATATTTTTGGATGTAAGTGATAAAAAAGAGTTCAAGAAGGAAAAAAAGGAGCAAAAATTGAGCTTAAAGTGCAAAGTTGTCGAAATTTTAGGTCTCACGCCTAGGCACCAGAATCCAGCGCCTAAGCACCAGTTCGATACTGAAGCAGATAAGATTTTTGACGACTTTGAGCAGTTATTTTAACGGTGTTAAGCGGTTATTAGACACTACAGAAGGCTGGAAGTTACTCTCTATCATGGGACATGTGATACAATGCATCTGGACAAGGGAAACAGTTTTAATCGCGAAGAAGTGTGATCCAAAGTGAAGAGGTGGTATTTGGACGAATTTTGAAGAGGTGTCTTAAGCAACCCCTGGTCAAATTCTAAGCTCTATAAATAGGAGTCAATTCTACAGAGAAAAGTGCACCCTAAAGCCCTCAAGCACCCTATAGTCCCCAGGCACACCATATCTCCTTTAGTCCCCCTCTAGCATCTAAACATTTTAGGGAGCCACATTCTTTAGTATTTAGTGAGTTTATTTTGAGTATTACTACTCAATTCCTTGAGTAGTAAGTGTGAGTTTTCAAGTATTGTTGTTGTTGAAGTCTTGTACCTTGCATCGGAGTCAGTAGGAGTCAGTGGATCACTTGAAAGAACATTCGAGATAAGTATTTGTAACTTGGTTCAAAGTTTTATAAATATGTTTTGTTGTGTGAATTCAATGTGTTCTGAGTAGTTAGTTTTCTTTCTTCTTTCAACAATGAAAATATAATAAGATAATTAAATTTTGTTGGAGAACTTAACTTAAAATATTTATAAAAATTGTGATGATATTAATACCTAATCTTAATTTACTTTTTATATTGGTCATTTAAATTGTTAAAACCTGTTGAAGAATTCTGAGACCTATCCGGATATGAGTTCTTAACTAGTAGATATCACATGAATCCTTAGGTAATCGAAGGCTATATGCAGTTTATTCAAGGTGAAGTGTAAATAAATAGTAATATATTATTTATTGGGCGTAGAATTGATTAATTTTTAGAGTAACTGAGTAAATTCTAATTATTTGGTTTATAGAAAGGGAACCGGTCACTAGTAGGGCCGACCATAGCCACCCTTAGACATCTAGTAGTGTGAGCTCGGATTAACCCATTCTACTAATAATATATCACGAGGCGATCTATAGATTAGCCAATGTTTTTTATATTATCGAGCGAAGGTAAAGAATATGAATGCTTCTATTTGGCACAATATCATAATCTAAGTTCTCCATAAATGATAATTATTCTAAAAATATTGGATAAGTTGAAAAGGAGAAAGTTGTTTTATTTATTCTTTTATTAATCTTTACTTTATTGCTGTTTACTTACATTTAGTAGAAATTTTATTAAATTTAAAATTTGAATTTTGAAAAGAAATCAAAATAATAATTACTTTTAATTTGAAAATTTTAAAATATTTCTTAAATTAATTTTCTCGTAATCTTCCCTGTAGGATCGATAATCAGGACTCAGTATTAGTTGAAAAGATACATATACTTGCTTTTGAAATTGTGACTTTTACAAAAAATATTATAAATATTTAAATATAAAATTCATAAATTCTTACATTAGTAAAGGTCGGGCGGTTCATTATATAGTGTAAGTATGTTGTAATTATAAGTATAAGCATATATTCATAAGAAATTGAGCTCAACTCAGTCAGCATGGTTGCTTTTGTGCTGCAAGGAGCTGGATAGTGGGAGACAATCTAGTGGAAAACTGTGAAATTTGAGCATATTTTTTAATTCTTTTTTTTTTTTTGAATTAGGGAGGTGGAAGACCAAAAGAAAAAAGGTTGATGGCCAAATGTCATAAAGTGGAAGGCCAAATGGAAGGAGAATTTAAACAAATTTCAGGTTTTTTAATAGCTACTTTAATGCCAGGAGCTCACCTTGAGCCTATAAATAAAACCCAAAAATGAGAAGAAGAATTAGGAGTTAGAGGAGAAGGAGAAGGGGGAGGAGAAGGAGAGGGAGAGTGACGAGTGGAGTTTCAAGAGAGGGAGAGAGGGGTAGAGGACGGAGAAGAGGAAAAATGCTACCCCGAAAGTTATTCCAACCTGCCTCGTAGGACCTCTGGGATTTTCTTTCGCGGTCTTCTCTCATGGAGAAGCAAGAGAAAATTGCTTTGAATGTTATCCCTGACCTCTGCTACGTAGGACCTCTAGGATTTTCTTTCTCGTCTTCCTCTCGAGGAGAAGCAAGAGAAAACTGTCCCAAATGTTATCCTTGATCCTGCAATGCAGGTCCTCTGAGATTTTCTTTTGCAGTTTTCTTTTATGGAGAAGTAGGAGAGAACAGTCCTGAAAGTTATGTCAGACCCTGTCATGGTGGACATCTAGGATTTTCTTGCGTTGTTTTCTCTCATTAAAAGATAGGTAAAAACTGCATTTCGTGTTTCAGCTTTTTTTGTTTCTCTTAGGTTAGGGTTCTAAAGTTTTACTTCTATCGGTGAACTTCACCGTATGACTCTAAGGTTGTTCGTCTAATTATGACATAAATTCTCATCTCTAGGCTTCTGAATGATTTTGTGCTGTGCAGTATAAGTCCTAGCATTGTAATAAAACATCAGGATGGAACATTAAATTTTTTCATCAAGTACTTCAAATGTCAAATAATAGCATGGTCTGGGACACTGCTGAGGTTTCCTCAGTATCTCTAAATGCCCCCTACTTTTTCTCCTTTCGGCCTCCATTAGTAACTATTCAATTTTTTGAGCTTTTCTTATTTGGAAATCCAATGTTTAATCGTGGAAACATAAACTTAGAAATTTCTTGGGAACAAAACCACAAACATAATCGAGAGTTTTCTTAAGCAACTTCGGTTGTTTAAGATTTAATTAACTATTAGGATTTGCCCTTATAGGAAGATGAAGACCCCATAATTAATCCAAATGTTTTCTAGTCTTTAAACTAGATAGAGGAAACAATCTGTATGGTTTAAACTGCAAACCAGTGCAAATATCTAATCTATCTTATTTTGAGTAATCGAACATATCGAAAAGTTTTATTTCCACATTTCAAAGTAGTAAACCGCTTTAGATGTCATGTTTTATTATTTAAACAAATAAATCTTCGATTCCGCATGATATTCAAAGGCTTGGTGTTAAAATAAAAAAGGAAGAAAAATAAAATAAATAAATAAAACCTAACAGTTGTTACCGACCCTGTCTTACAGGACCTCTGAGATTTTCTTTCACGGTCTTCTCTCGATTTGTTGAGATGTTGATG